>OY856415.1:458134525-458873275 GCA_963693085.1 Alisma plantago-aquatica
GTTACATGAGATTCAATTGACAAATGTTTTCTACCTAAATAGTCAAGTTGTGGGCAATCAGCCAAAGCTGACTCATGATTTGATGAAATATGGATCTTGGCTCACTAGAAGGTTGTACACTGGAGTCTTCCGAATGGGTAGTGAGGAATATCAATTTGAGAAAAATAGTGGGAGTATTAAGTAACTAAAGGCCTAATTAGTATTGTCTATTATTAAATCTAATTAATCAAATTGAAATTTTCTTTTGTAGAAATGAATGTTAAACAAATCATCATTGTGATCAGTTCTTAAGAATAATAAACTAAACATGACAAACTTTCATGTTTTGGACTTTGAGAAGGGTTCTCAATGATGAGCATAAGCTCCATGTCCTAGAGACACCAATGCCCGAGGAACCTGCTCCTGATGTGCCTAGGGTTGAGGTGGATGCTTATTGGAAGCATGCTAACAATACCTTAGACATTAAGAACCTTATGCTATGTTGTATGAACTATAAGTTTCATGAGAAGCATGAAGACATGGGGATTCTTGAGATGGTCACACAAATTAAGAATATGAACCAGAATAATGCAAAGTAAGAATGGTAAAATGTCTCGAAGGCCCTCTTTTAGTGCAAGATGATAGAAGGAGATCCAGTAGAGCCCCATGTTCTCAATATGATTGGGCATGTGGAACATCTAGATAGATTGGATGCAATTTTGAGCCACGATTTGTCCACAGATACAATTCTACAATTTTTGCCTGAATCATATAGCAAGTTTATCAAGTGTTACTACTTGAATAATTTGGGTAAACCATTGTTATAATTACTTGATATGTGGACAAATGCCAAAGCAAGAATGAATAAGGAAAAACTCATTATGATGATCAAGAGAGTGAAGTACAATGACAAAGGCAAGGCTAAGAAGAGTTTTGGGGCTAAGATCAAGTCCAAGTCTTCTACACTCAATATAAGAAAAAATGTAAGTGCAAAAGGAATATGTCATTTGCACTTTAAAAAATTCAAGGAATAAGAAGAATGATATAGAGATCTCCACTTCAAGACCCAAGATGAAATAATCTCGAACTAAGTAGAGCAAGGATTGGTTCCAAAACCATTAAAATCTATCATTCATGTAATGGACATGTAATAGAATTAGTGAATTGCTATTATGTACCTGCCATTAATGAGAAGCACCATGTTTCTTATATGGATAAGAATATTATGAATTTATTTGATGTTTTTGTTTCAAAGATATGAACTTTTATGGCAATGTGTTATGTCCCATAATCTATACTTGACAGTTGTAGAGACAAATGTTTGTGACACATATACTGAGTGACTCGATGACTCAAACAATGAATACTTATTGCATTGTCATCTAGAGCACATACATGAGAAATGCACTTCTAGAATCCATAATGATGGTTTTGTAAACTCGTTTGGTTATTGAACCAATAGAGATATGCAAGTCATTTTTAGGCAATATGACAAAAGTACCTTCACTAGATGTAGTGGGAGAGCGACTCTTCTATTTGGGCTCATACTACTGATGTATATAGACCTTTTAGAATCAATGTTAGAGGTGGTTAATAGTACCTCATTATATTTACAAATGATCTAAGTAGATATGATATTTTGTATTTCATGAAATTTTAGTATGAATCTCTTGAAATGTTCAAGATTATTATGATGAAGTGCATAACCCACTTGGTATAAGTATTAAAACACTTTGATATGATCAGTGAGGAAATACTTTAAACCAAGAGTTTGAGGACCTTATGGGATACCGTGATAATATATCACAATGATCTCCACATAAAACATAATGATGTATCTGAAAGAAGGAATCACACCCTGTTAGTCATGATGTGATTATCAATAAATCTAGCTAATTTTCCAGTTTAATTTTTGGGCAAATTCTTCACACTAAACAATGTGTCGTCTAGATTGGTTCAAAAGACACCATATGAGATATGGCATGGGAAGTGCTCCGATATGTCTTTTATAAGGATTCAGAATGAAAGCTTATATAAGAAAATAATTTCTTGAAAAGCCTTGTCTACAAATCACAAGAATGTTATCTTGTTGAATGGTACTTTTATTTCAATCTGACAACCAAATTTGTTACCAAGATGGTTGTATTCGAAAGAAAATAGTGGCAAAAAATTAGAACTTTAAATGTTCTAGACCAAAAAGAAAACATTGAACCTAGAAGAGGTACAATTAGAACAAAGAGAATCACAAGATGTTGTGGATTCTCAAATTCCTTATGTAATACATAAAACCTCATAGATCTAGTAGAACACACCTTGAGATTAAAATATTGTGATATCTTATGGCTCAAGAAGGCGGTAAATTGGTCATAGATAATGAGTCAAAAACCTACATAGAAGCTATTGAGGGACTAAAGTCTGAGAAAATGGCTTGAGGCCATGAGATCCAAGATGGAGTCCATATACACCAACAAGGTATGACCTTGGTGGGTCCACCTGAAGGGGTAAAACCCATAAGATCCATTTGGGTCTTTGAAAGAAGACTGACATGGATGGTAAGGTACAAACCTTTAAGAGCATATTGGTTGCAAATGGTTTCAAACAAGTTCAAGGTGTTGAACATGATGGAATCTTTTGACCAGTTGCCATGCTTAAATCCATTGGGATCATGCTTGTTGTTGCATCTTAATATGACTATGAGATTTGGCAAGATGGATGTTAAAATTGGATTCCTTAATAGGAATTTCGTAGAGGATGTATACGTGACACAACCTAGAAATTTTATAAATCTAATTATTGCAAATAAAGTCTACAAGCTACAAAGTTCAATTAATGGATTGAAGCAAGAATCTCAGAGATGGAATCTTCCATTTTGAAAACACTGTCAAAGAGTTTGACATTAGTTAGAATGAAGATGAAATCTATGATTACAAAAGATTTAGTGGGAGCATAATTATATCACATAATGATGGGGAATAACATCCTTATCCTACAAATATTAAAACCTTGCAAGAAAAGTACCTTCTCTTTGAAGTCGTAAGGTGAAACCTCCTATATGGTAGTAACTAAGATCTATATAGATAGATCTAGAAGGCTTCTTCATCTAAGAGAACATACATCGAAAAGATGTTGAACGGGTTCAACATGCAGGACTCAATGATAGAAACTTGTCCATGTTTCATGAAGCTAGTCTCTTAAGAGCCTAGTGTTCTAGTTCTTATAAAGAACATGAACACATTGACATGTGTCATGTGCATTCACAATTGGATCTATCATGAATGCAATGTTATGAACTCATTTCACTGTCTTGTATTACTCAAATCCTAGTGAGAGTCACTAGACTACCATAAATGAACATCCTTAATTACTTGAGAATAACTAAAAGGATATGTTCCCTGGTTATGGTAATAAGGAAGAGTTGGGTGTAAAGAGTTACACCAATGCAAGCTTCCAAAATGAAAAATAAAATTAAATATTACAATCTAAATTTGTGTTTGACTAAAATAAGAATTGTAAATTGGAAAGGTTACAAGCAAGAAATAGTTGTTTACTTCTATGATAGAATCTAAGTATCTTAGGTTTATGAACACAACAAATAATATTGTATGGATCAAGAAGTTCATAAACAAACTTATGATATGTTATAGATATTACTGACACAGTAGAAATACTCTAACAACAATGGATCTATTGGATAAACAAAGAATCTCAGATAGCATACTATGACACTTCCATCTCATGCAGAATATTGTACATAGAGGAGATATGAAAACTTGCAAAGAATACAAACTTCAAGAAAACATTACTAACCCTCTACGTAAGTGCTTGTACAATACAAAATGATGTACATGTTTACATCACTTGGAATAAGATTCGTGGGTGATTGGCTTTGAGTGCAAGTGGGAGTCTCTTGGTATGTATGCCCCGAGAGCCAATCATATGATGATTGCATTGGGGCATTAGATACTAGATTTGACAATCAAAAGGAAATTCCGTCTATGATGTTTGAATCAATAATGAGATGATGACACATATATACTAGATGTATACAAAATGATGTGACTTGATGATATATGTCTTCAGGTTGAGGACCTAAATAACGAGATCTTATGTATGATAAGAGTGCATACATTCTTGTTATGTCCCTAGTCAGATATTATTGTGGAAGAAATATGGATCACAATAATCCATAAGACTAGAGTGTGAGCTGAATGATGACAAAGTCTCATTAGTCATCATATGTGATATCAAGCCAAACACATAGGCACTTGTTAAAGAGCAGTGCATCAGACATACACCTTGAGAGCAATACATGGAGACTATTGTATGGCAGTCAGAATCAACTCTCATAGTGATAGTGGTGATTGTGGTTCTTAGACCTAAAATCTAACATGTTGTTCGATGTACTTAGATACCATCCAACATGATCTTAAACAAGGGATGTCAGAAAGGTGATGCCCGAGTACACTATGGCACATGAGGACTGAGTGTGAGTGATGCAAATGGGATTTTTCCCTCCTATAGAAGATTGATATCCATGACACTTGATAAGGCAAGACTGAGAAATATATGGACATATTGATGTGACTCAGTATATGATATGAGAGCTCACATGAATCTCAGATAGTCTACTCTAGTTCAAGAAACATGGAATGAATGTTGAAGACGATGACGATTCCAAGCCTCAAGTTTAATCCAGATATTAGAAACAAAGGAACTATACGATCACTATAACACTGGTCACTTATTGTATGTTGAAGTTGTTCTCCAACTTTCCAAATTACTTGGGTAGCAATGATGTGTTACTAGTTACCACTCATGTCTTGTGATGTAATAAATTGGTTATGGACATTGACTTCCAACGTAACTTGGGACCCATAAGGTCAGACACATATGATGCACTTAGAATAGGAGTTTATTTGTGAATGATGTTTAAGTTGATTATGAAAACTATTTAGGTATTTTTTTCAAACAAGATTAGTTCAAAATTGACTGTTAGACTTTGAAACTGACCGGTTCAAGTGTTGAACCAATCGATTCAAGTACCAGGTCAATTCAAATAACAATTGGCTGAATATTTGCTTGAGCTAGACATGTGAAATGACCATTTTAAGAATGAAACAACCATCATGAAATGATCGATTAATCATCTTGATAATCCAGTTCAATGATCAATTTGATTGAATCAAGGATTGATGTTGATGTCATGATTGTGCATTAATCGAATATTAAAAGCCAATATGTTTGCAAATAGGAGACATGCTGAACTGATCGATTTAGGGGTTGAACCGACTGGCTTTCCCATGAACCAACTGGTTGTATAGTGAACCGATTGATTCACCATTTGCATATTCTGGAAAATTTATGAAAAGTTGTGTCTTTGACTCCAAGATGGACTGGAAACCATGACCCTGACCCTCTTATATATAGAGGGGTCTTGAGGGCTTCCCAAACACAACAATAAGCTCTGAAAATTGTTATCCTCTCTGTTTGTGGTGACCAGAGAGCCCCGAGCAAGTCCTACCCATAAAAGGGAGGGATAGCAAATGAGAGACAATTGGGAGAGTGTGTTAGCACTAGCACACTAATGGTCAAAGGGACAACTCCTTCCCATTGGCTCCGGTAGAGCAATGTGGAGTTCTCAATGGTCTGCATGAACTACTCTAGAGGTGAATGACACTTTCCTGCTAGGAGGACGTAGTCAACCACTATCCATGGTGATCAACCATGAGGTCACTGTCAATATTTGTCCAAGTGTGAATCAAGAAAGAAGCATGCTACAACAAGAGTTCTCACTAGAATGGCTCCATGACTAGGTGTAAACTCTTGCAACATTTCCTTCTATATACATAGTCATTAACGCAATCTTCTAGTTACAGAACCAAGGATTAAAATTTTTGTTTTGTTGCCATATCTATCGCCTCGATTTCCCAACAACCATTTCCTTCTATGGATGCATGACCTTGCCTTTTTACACATAAGGGTTGAAAGTCTGTAGGATATGTTTTATCAACCTCTTTATGGAATGTATGATTCCCAACTCCTATAATCTCACTGGGCTAATGAGGGACTCTGTAAATAGGAGTAAACCTTGTCTATTTACATTTAACCTCATCCTTTGACACTCTGGGGATAGAATGAAGTATAAGTTTAGGGGGGTGTAAATGGTCAATGTAGGTATTGTTATGTCTCCTCTACTTTAATCTAATTCTGCGATATATCTTGAACATACCACCTTTGCATAATAACTTTGATATTTTTGTTTTGCAATGTTAGGTTAAAACTAACTTTTTCTCTTTAGCTATTAATTTTTTGACTATATGAAGGATACAGTTTTTGCTTTAGGAAAATTTTGATCCATTTTTCTAGGAAGTTATCTCCACTTATAGACTAAACCTAATTATCTTCAAGTCATGTATTAGCACATTATTGTATGAAGTGACAAATTTGGGCATTAAATTCACATAACTTTCTAAAATATCATGTTTCTACGTCAAATCTACCTTAAGATAATTCTGATTGGTAATAAAAAACTTTCCTTCTAGGAAAAATACTTAAATAGGAGATACCAAAATATGATACATTTCATACCAATCACCCAAGACCCCAATAGAGGATGGAAATGCATGAATATCACATTAAAGATAAATCTACCCATTCTAGTACTAAAACCCTAAAAGGAGAAAAAGAGGCCTGAAAGCCTAAGAAAATCCAAAATAAAAATTCCATCAATCAGAAAATATAAGCCTGGGTGGAATAAAATCGTGATAGTTGCTCCATGATACAAGCCAAAGATGTTTATACATATGCCTAGAGAGTAGTATACATTGATTATAATGGCATATCTCATAAATGATTTGATTATTAATAAAGGCAATTCCGTCTATATGCTTGTTCAATTATGAGATGATGAAATAACATGTTAGATGTCTAAACAATGATATTGCTTGATGACATATGTATTCAGGTTGAGGACCTAAACAATGAGATCATATGTATGGTAAGAGAATGTATGTTCTTGATTATGTCCTTAGTCAGATATTATTATTGAAACTAATAGACAAATATAATACATACGACTAGAGTGTGTGTTAGTTGATGATAAAATCTCATCAATCATTATATGTGATATCAAAGCAACACATAGATACTTGTTAGAGAACACTATATCAGACAGACCCACCCTTCCAACTGATACATGGATAACAATCATAATTACAACTCAATGTGATAGTGGTGATTATGATTCTTAAACCTGAGGTCACTACACTCATCACACGTTGTTTAATGCAGTTTAACATTATCCAATGTGATCTTAAATAGGGGTTGCCATAAATGTGATACTTGGGTACATTGTGACATATCAGGATTGAGTGTGAGAGATATAGATGGGATTTGTCTTTCCTACTGGACTTGATATCTTGGCCACTTGATAAGTGAGAATAAGAAAATGTATGGCCATACTCGTGTGAATCAATATATGATTTGTGAGCTCACATGTATCTCAGACGGAATGATCTAGTTCAAGGAACATGAATTGAATGATTAAGAGGATGATGTTTCCATGCCTCAAGTTCAATCGGGATATCTGAGATAAAGGAATTTTTCAATCATAGTAACTCTAATCACATATCTAGGTTGAAGTTGTTCTCTAACTTTCTAATTACTTGGGTAGCAATGATGTGTTTTTACACATAAATCATTGCTTGTGATGTCATAAATTAGTTTTGAAGATTCATTACCAGCATAACTTGGGAATTATAGGGTCACATGCATAGGATACACCTAGAATAGGAGTTTACTCATGATATTTGGCTTACTAGTATTGTGAGTCAACCGACTCAAGTGTTGAGTCAACCGATTCATATGTTGTGATTGCTAAAGTGTTGAGGTATTCAATTCAAACAATATTGGCTATAAATTGGCTAATGAGGACTATGAGTCAATCAACTTGCGTGTTGAGTCAACCGACTCAAGTGTTGAGTTGACCAACTCAAGTTTTGATTTGACTAACTCAAGTGATGAGTCGACTAATCCAGAACTCTAGTCATCCGAATGGGTGATCAACAACACTAGATCAAGGATTGATGCTAACGTCATCTTGTGCATTAATTGTTGCACTGAAGGCTAATATGTTTATGAATAGGAAATCATTCAAATTGACTGACTGGGGTGTGAGTTGACTGACTCAAATGCTGTGTCGACCAACCCATGACCCACAACAACTAGGAATTCATGAAAATGCATCTCCTCGACTCCCCATTGATCCAAAAACCCTGACAGTGACCCTCCTATAAATAGAAGGGTAGTCAAGGCTTTTAGGGTACACAACTAATGTTGAAATGTTGTCCTCTCATAGTTGTGTAACGTAAGAGCATGAGAAAATCTTACCTGTAGCAGGGAGAGACAGCTAGGGAGAACAAGTTTGTAATAGCACATTGACATCAAATGGACAACCTCCATCTCGTTGGCTCTAGAAAGTGCCAGAAGGAGTTCGTAGTGGTCCGTGTGGACTACCATAGAGTCGTAGAGGTCATTGCCACCATTCTAGGAGGACGTCGTCAACTTCTATTTGTGGTGTTATACAAGGAGGGCACCGAAAAAAACCATCCAAGTAATACTTGAGAAAGAAGCACGTCATTGCAAGGATTGTTGTTGGACTTACTTCAGGACTAGGTATATACCTCACAAACCCTCATTCCTAAATACATCGTTGTTGGTCCGACCTTCTTGTTTGGGGTGCATGCAGAAAGTTTTGTTTCTGTTGCCTTATCTGCTTCTAGAAATCCCTAAAAAAGGTGCTTCCTGACTGGTGTATAGCTGTGCTCACAAAAATAGATATGTCATGACTAGTAGTAGAAGCCAAAATCTCTATAAAATAATCCCTTATTCCTCAAAGGTGGCCGCAGAGACCATAAACATATCAAACATATTGTTGAGTGGACCTGAGAAGAAAAGGTTACATTTCATCCTTAGCCTACCCTAGATACTCTCTTGATCATCCAAAGAAAAAGTTAGAAGTGACAGCTGCCTTGAAAGATATTCATGCATGGTATGACTAGGAAGCAGGACCTAGAATGAATATCATGAAGGAAGAACCTAACCTTTGGGAAAGGGAGTATCAGATGAAAGCTCAAGCAACTTTGAGTTTTGAGATATGTTCCAAGAACATGACGAGTAGACAACACAACTAAGCAAAAATCTTGGCGTAGAATATATATATATATATATATATATATATATATATATATATATATATATATATATATATATATATATATCACCATAACACATCTCTCCAAACTAAGAAATTCCCTATTCGTCATCTCATTTTTATTCTATTTATTTACTTGAGGACAAGCTAGATTCTAAGTTTGGGGGGAGTATGATAATGTCCAAATTTGTGGATGTTACATGCCTAGTTTACCATTCATGTCCCTTATCATTTTAGGCCTTAATGTGATACAACTTACATTTATTTGAATCTAGAGATATGTACCCTCTTTTTATATCATTACATCTTTTTTTAGGAAAATAATAAGAGTGTAACATTCCTATCAGTTGAGAGGAAAAGAAATTAATGATTTCTTAGATGGCATAGAATTACACCTAGATGCAATGCATGGAACTCATCAGTTCATGAATCAAAGAAAACATGCAAAACTATTGCATCAACAACTATGATGCAAGGGGTTCAAACACTTGATCTATGGTAGCACACTGATGGGAAGTTTTCTTTGCTCACTGATGAAGATTCTACCAATGCACTTCAACATTATTGCTTAGTATGTAGATGATAATGATGCCCAACTTATTATTCTACATCAATCCTCAACTTGCATGACCCTGATGCAAAGCATGTGTTCTGCATTGATGCTTAGCCTACATGATGTAGAGGCCTCATCTTAGACTCTCAATGACAATTAGTTTGGATTAGTTTGGACAAAGAGAACCGCTTCTTGAGAAGAGGAAAATACACCAATACTATGTTTGCCATCAGTCACCGATGACATGTCTACACGTACAATTGATGTAGGAGCTTCACATTTCCACTTGTGCTCGACCTGTAGTCTTCCACTGACAAAAATGTTGTGGGATGCTCCATAGTGATGGACTCCCTACAAAGCTCCCCATCATTAATATTAGCTAAATGAGTGCCCCAAGATTTACATCATAAAAAAGTACCCCAACGCACATGTGCCTTAGGCACAGACCATCCCCTATATATTGGGGCACCCAACCTTCAAAGAAATCACTTATTCTATAGTGATTATGTGCTTACAAATTCTCATTCTATCACTGGGCCCCGTTGGAAGGCAAGGAGGGAAGTACAAATCTAACAAGTTCCCTCTTCCATAGTTGTCTACATCCATCTTCAAGAGAAGGAGGATCACATAGGCCATCATCTCCTTCATCATCTCCATTTACATGAAGACGTGATCTTTGTCAATGCCCATTACCTCTATGTATTGTTTTGTTGTTTTTCCTCCTTCCCTCATTCCATTCATCTCCTTCCATTTTCCTTGGTCTATGAACTTCATCATCTGTAAATCCATATTGTTTCTTTTGAACATGAGTTTCTAGAACACTAAACTTGGATTAGGAGTAGCCACTTAGTCTCTCCCAACATGTAAATACTCACATTCCTTTGAATGTATATATTCTAAGAAATATTTATTTCCTAACTCTTGTATTTGAATGATTCACTTGCATAATCAGCTACCATATTGTGAATCTTGATTTATAATGCCACAAAAAAGTGGTATGTTCATATATAGAGTTAAGGAGTGGTGTATATGCATGAAAGTGTTGGATTACTAGAGGTATTGTTCATATGTTTGTATGTTTGATTGTTTGTTTGTCATCTTGAGAGAGAGACATGCCTATGTCACGGTCTAGCCCACTTTCAAGAGAAGAGGGAATATATGCTAATGAGAATTGCTCATAAACTAAGCTACGGGAATAGAATGGGCATGAGTGTTGGAATGTTGGTGAGTGTGGTTATATGGTGAAACCTAATTTAAGGTTATCCATAGATTACAATACACCAGAAAGATCTAAATCATGTTCTACCTTGTTGATTTAGTTTTATACTAGTTTTCTTTACCTTGTTCTGTTTTGTTTTCCTTCTTACTAAAAAACACTTAGTCTTCCTTTTGGTTTGACTCAACTAATCTAAGGCCTTAAGTCCTAAATATAGTGTCACCCTTATCCCTATGTTTGAACCCACTTATTATACAAGATCTTGTATTAACATTGTTGGTGTCTGAGGTATTAGGTATAGATTCAAAGTTTGATTACTTTCATATGTCTCATTTTTGGATGCATGAACGTAGGAAATCACCACTACATCTAAAATATATATTCCTTGATATAGAACAAAAGCTTCATTTTTATATCACTTCTTGATCACTTTAGAAGAGCAAAAACTATTGACAATTTTGAAGAACCATCGGGAAGCATTCATGTGGTTCATTGCATATATAGTATGTATTTCTCCAAGATTGTGTCAACATGAAATTCACATAGAGTGAAGGATAAATCCTATTGTACAACCTCAATTATGGATAAATGTCACCATGATTGATGTAGTTATAAAACTTTTGTCTATAGGTATTATTTATGCCATCTCTGGCTCTAAACGGGTAAGCTCTAAGCATGTGATCTCTAAGAAAGGGGGAATAATTGATACCACTAATGTTGTAAGTAAAAAAAATCTCCACTTTATTATTTATAGGGTGGCATACTTTCATAGACTATCATCGCCTTGGAAACTCCACCTTAAAGGATCAATTTTCCATGATTTTTATTGATCATATTTTGGAGTGGTTCTCCAATTGTTCTAATCCTTGTTATCATGGTGGTTATTCTGGTACAATCAAATTTCCATTGAGACTGGGGATCAAGGGTATCAGCCTTCACTTTTCCTTATGGAACTTTCACATACTATCAAATAACTTTTGACCATTGTTACACATCGACTAAATTTCAAAAGTTCATGCTATCCATCTTCTCATATGATATAGTGATGCATGGAAGTCTTGTTAGATGATTATTTTGTGCATGGGGAATCATTTACAATTTTTAGGGACAACTTAAACAAGGTTATGCAAAGGTATGAGGACACACAACTAGTTATTAACTAGGAAAAATTGCACATGATGGTGAATAAGGGCATTGTGTTAGGATACAAGGTGTCCAACAAGGGATTGGAAGTAGACCTAATAAAGATAGAATTCATCTTCAAAATTCTGCCACCATAATTAGTGAAGGTAGTGAGGAGACTTTTAGGGTATATGTGGTTTTATTGGTGTTTTATCAAATATCTCTCAAAAATCATCAAGCCACTTTCAAAATTAGTTTAAAAGAATGGGGATTCAATTTTAACAATCTTTGTTCAAATGTCGTTACTGTTCGAAAAGAGAAGTTGATTTATGCACATGGCGTGGTAGCTCCAAATTGGAGTCACCCTTTTAGGATGATGTGCTATGCCTCTGACTATGTAGTCTTCTCTATTTTAGGACAATGAAAATATTTAGCTCTTTTGGTTATTTATTATGACACTCGCACATTGAATGATGCAAAATTAATATAAACCACAACTAGAAAAGAACTCTTACCCATAGTTCTTGCATTTCTAAATTTTTCTTAGTATTTAATAGAGGCTAAGGTCATTTTGTGATTGATCATGTTGCAATAAAGTACTTGCTCCATAATAAATATGTAAAACCTCATCTATAAGGTAAATTCTTTTGAAAGAATCAACATCAAGTTTAGGGATGAAGTAGGAACTGAGAATGTGGTTGATAACCACCTCTCTAATCTTGAGAGAGTGGATGAGAAGGGTTTAAATATTCATATCCAAGGGACTTTTATAATGTGAGATTATTAACTATTAGAGAGTCACAATACTTTTTATGCCCATGTTGTGAATTATTTATCTTGTAGGGTGATGTATGGTGTTTAGTAGTTTCAGGATAAGAAGAAGTTTTTCCACTCCCTGAGATATTTTATTTAAGATGACCTTATCATTTTGTAGCGATGTAGAAATGGGATATTGAGGAGACATGTACCCAAGTGGGATACAGAGAGCATCTTGTCTCACTATTACTCCCTACCCATTGGAGGCCACCATGCTTGCTCTAGCCCAACGAATAAAGTTTTTGGAATATTTTTTATTAGCCATCCTCATTAAAGGATGCATATGATTATGTGTAGTGGTGTGGTGCATGTCAACATACGGGAAATATTTCTAGGAGGCAACATATGCCTATTATCATCTTTTAAGAAGTTGAAGTGTTTGATGTTGCGACATCGTTTTTATGGGCCCTTTTATCTCTTTAAACTCAACTTTTTATATATTTTTGTTTATATATTATATATCAAAATGGGTGGATGAAATTCCATCTTGATCTAATGATGCAAAATTTGTATGTATACTAACCAAGGACCATATTTTTTGTAGTTCAGAGTGATTGATGTTATCACTAAAAAACGACCAATTTGGGTCCCTTTTGAGGAAAAATGGGATGAAAGACCATGTAGGTACCAATACCACCACCAAACACAAGGACAACTGGAAGTATCAAATAGGGAGGTGAAGTTTATTTTGGATATAACAGTCTCAAGCAATACCACATAGTGGAGTATGCAAATAAATAATACCTTATGGGTAAATAGGACCACTTTTAAGATTCTAATAAGAAAAAAATCCCTATATATTGGTGTATGGAAAGGTGTTCCATATTCCAATGGACATAGAGCACAACGAAATGTGGGGTCTAAAGATATTAAATTTGATATACTCTAGTAGGTAAATAAAGGATATTGGAACTCAACAAGCTTCATGAAATCCATCTAGATGCATATAGAATGCAAACTTTTATAACGACAAATAGATATAAATCCGTTGTAGGTATAATTTTCATAGGTAGTTACACCCAAGGAAACAACTGATCCTTTTCCATTATAGATTAAAATTGCACCATATAAATCTTAGATCTAGGTGGAGTAGCCCCTATGATGTAGTTAAAATCTACCCACTTCGAGCCCTAGATATATGATATGGTTCCAATGTGTTTTAGACTACATTCCTCATAGTAAACAATTACAATAGAGGATATATTATGAGCAAGCAAGCATATCTCAAATTTGTGAATGTGCCTTGATGTAATCTTCTTTGAGTCAATCCTACTATGTAAAACAAGGGCATTTACGGGAGGCAACCCATGGAGTTTTTCATGAATTAGGATTTTAAAGTAGTTTGATTATTTCATGTCAATATTTTTCTATTTCTTTTGATGTATGATAGAAGTACCTTAACTTGTGTGTTACTTATGCAGGTAACAAGTCAAATTGGTACCAATAGCATCCATTATGTAGTACTGACTACAATCAATTTTGATATTATGAACTTCTATAAGTATGTCAGCTGAACCGACATATCCATCGATATCACCAAGGCCTCATCAACCAACCACTGACGGTTAGCAAGAGTGCTTTAACACAAACGTGGTATCACAAACACCGTGTCTATGATTATGATCAATATTTGTTGAGTTATTGAACATCTATTGTTATTAATTCGATACTTCTAGAAGGAGCTCAATAGAACAAAGAATTTTGAAGGAATTTACAACATGCCACATGCAATCAAAGTTAACGACACTAAGCATCGGTTTGGTAGCACCAAAATCTTCCCTGAACTTAAAAAAAATAAAAAATCTAGGTTGGTGCTAATGATGTGCGGTCGATAACACCAATTCTCATGGAAAATTTTACTAACTAGAATAACAACTTTAGGCTAAGAGTAGACTTAGTGGAACCAATAGGGACATGAAAAA
Source organism: Alisma plantago-aquatica (assembly GCA_963693085.1). Classification (NCBI taxonomy): domain Eukaryota; kingdom Viridiplantae; phylum Streptophyta; class Magnoliopsida; order Alismatales; family Alismataceae; genus Alisma; species Alisma plantago-aquatica. The sequence goes on from OY856415.1 coordinate 458,149,345, forward strand.
TATTTGTCAAAGAATATGATTTCAAGCTGGTACTACCAATGCCAAGACATTGACACCGCTGACCTGAATACCAAAATAAATTTCAAACAACCGCACATGCTCCAATCTGAAAGCCATGACTTGAGATTCATAGTTTCTTGTCTAAAATTAGTAGTACTGAAAATTACTTGATTCCACCAACTTGATAATATCGAGATCAGTGGTATTGTCAAAAATCACATGTTGGTCTCAATGTAAAAACCAAAGAAACATAGGTAACCATCCAATCAGTACCACCAACTACAAACTTTAGTGGCACCCATGCTGCTTGACCAAGCTACTTCTTGGCTAAAAAGGATAGGGATTGTGGGTCATTTCTCACACCTAAACACTCCCTCTCTTAGTATTCCTTCATATGCAACACCAAGAAGACATCTTCAATGTATGTACGTCACTACTTCACCTAGCTTAGTATCAAATCTCTCTCTCTCCCTCTCTCTCTCTCTCTTTTCTACCTCATGAAAAATAAGTGGTGTATCTTTTGGGGTTTAATCACTCCGCTCAAGATTTATCTTTTCCTCAAACTTTCTGGACTACAACTGTAAAGAAAAGGAACCGCTAAATTTCAAGAATTTGCAAGGGTCAACTTCTCTACCTGCATGGGATGGTTTATGTGTTGTCCAAGCTAGGAGGGTGTATTCTTACTAACCCCATCATCACACTCTAGGAGTCAAGCAACTCCATTGGACTACTACAACTAAGGGGGAGGTATGGGAGGATGAAGTTGAGCAAGAAGCAGAGGAGGGATACAAGGAGGAGGTGGATCCCAACCCATATGTGCCACACTGACATATGCAACATGTTGTGTGTCACTACAACGCGTCTTCTTCTACACCATCACATCAACATTGGTAGACCCCAACTCAATGGTGGGTATGATAAGCATGCTCACCTCAATTAAACTAGGGCATGAAAAACAATAGACTATGATGGCTCAGTTTCATGAAGTCCAAGAGAGGATTCTAGGAAATAACTATGACATCTTCATGCACCAACATGCAATGTTTAATTATGAGGATATGCTTCTCTAGAATTGGAAGCACATCTAAACCCACTTAGAATGATTGGAGCACTACCCACAAGTTCTTTTGATCTTTCTTGGGGCAAAGATAATTATGGAAGCCATGCTTAGTCACCCTAAAGCCTACCCACCCAACCAGGTTCACCAACACATATTGTCCTCAAGATCTTCTACCAACCTCCTTTGAGCCACCAGACACATCAAAAGTGGTATACCCATTCCACTTTTGTTTAATTTTCAATATTGAGGGCATTTTCAATATCTAGTTTGGAGGTATGGAATGGGACTCTCATCTTGCATCCTTTGTTATTTTGATGTTTTCCATTCTCTCTTTCTTAAACTTAGATGTTTCTTTTCTTTTACTCCACATATATTTAGTCTAATCATGGATGTAAAATATTGAGAATATACTAGGAGTACTTTTGTTGTTAACATGGTATCCAAACATTAAAATGTGCCAAAAATTTGGTACTCTTTAAGCCTATTTTTCCATGTTTAAGAGTGAAAAACTAACAAATTACATGGAATAGTCATCTTGAGTACATGCTTAATGAAAAAAAACCTAATCTAATCCTATGGTTTGTGTCATGATGATGATGATTTTTGAATCTAAACCAATCAAATAGTAGTGTGTACTTTCAAGGGAATTTCAAAATTAGATTTTAAGGCTTCCAAGTTTTACAAGTTGATGTGAGATGGACATAATTGCAAAGACAATTTCTCTTACTCATGTGATTCCATCCACCTTATTTCGTCTTTATTCACCACCATAGGATGAACAAGTTTAACCCACACTATTTTTTTTCTTATTGCATTACATTACATTACATAATAAGCATCACATATTAATATTATTTTTCATTGGAGAAAATACATGTATTTTAGGTATACATGTTCATTCCGACATTTTAATTTTCATATACATTGCATATTGCATTTCATCATTCCTAAGGTGTAATAATGTATCCTCTTCATCTATGTTTTCATAAGAAAGAAAAAATGTATATCCTTACTCCTTAAAATTGTCAAAGCCCAATCATGAATTATCCATATTATTAAAAAGGTGCAAAGAAATAATAAAAGAGAAAAGGAGGAAAAGGATCTTTAAATTCAATGATATATCTCTCTAAGTCATAAAGAAAGAGATTGTGGAGTCCACTTTTTTATTAATACACCTTCCCACCTACACTCATCATTAGGATGAGGCATTCATCATATGCATACGTCACAAAAATAAAGTAGGCATTAGAAGGCAAAAAATGTTTACATCATCCATCATTTAGGCGCATCATGTTTTTATTATTGCATAAATAATTTTTATTACTTATGAATCTTATTTTCATGCAACCTTACCCATTTCTCTACAAGGTACGATGCCACATGATACTTCCCTCATTCATGTTAAGTGGAGGATCTGATTCCATGTAAATGATATTTTTTATCAGAGCAACATAGATATGAACATCATATTATACAACAAGCATGCCTCCAACTAGACGTGATGTTTTCCTTCTCTAGGTTATTTGTGTTTTCATTTCTCTTATTGTAAACACTTATTATGAGCATCATTGATCGCTCTAGAGTAGCTACGTATTTTTTGGTTCTCCAGGGCTTGTTTTGGGGCCAATCATCTGGAGGGTGGTTAGGAGAGTAAAATTTATTTGTGTTGTCTTCTTGTTGATTTTTTTTCAATTATGAGAGTAGTGTTGCTTAAGGATGAATAATATACAATCTTAGGGTTTTTTTGGCACACACATATTTATCATTATTGCATAGGATATCTTAGGTGATTTACATGATGTTTATTCTTATTTATATGAGTTTGCATTCATAATATGAAAAAGTAGTCTTTGATCGTTGTTATCTATTTACATGCATTTTTCAAAATTATTATATTCATTCTTGGTTTATTGCATGACTTGTGAAAATTTAAGTTATTTTGACGCTTCACGATAGAGTCAGTGTTAATGAGCATCAAATGGGTACTATCGACATTGAGCCCTGGGAAAGAATAAAAGGTTCTAGGATAATTCAATGCTATCATTCAAACTTAGTGCCACTAATATCACCATTTGAGAGTACCAAATACCGAGTCAATGTTACCAACCCTATGTATAAAAGACAAAGTAAATCTTGAATTAAAACTTGGCGCTACCCATGTACAATTCAACAGTATCAAGGTTGGTCAAAAATGTCATAGTATCAACTCTATACCACCAACCCAAAAATATTCATGCAAGAAAAGTCAGATTGGGTAGCACTAACTACATCTCAGTGCCACATAGTCTTCCATTCTAATAGAATGTAATATTAGTGTTAATATGATGAATGGGGTTCCTTCTTGGGTTTTTTGAGTCACTTAGGTACTAAATGAACTCACCACTAAGATAGGATTGCCCATCTAGACATAAAATACATAGAAAAGAGGATAAAAAGTTAAGACAAGGAGAACATATTGTCACGAAACCATTTTTACCCCAATCCCAATCCCACTGCCTAGATAGTAGAAAAAGGATTGAAGCGTTCGTCCCTAAGTGGCCCAATAGGATTTAACACACTGGCATATACAATAAGAAATAATAACTCAAAATAGAAAATTTAAAGAATAACTAACCCAATATAGGAGATATTGTAGATCAATCTTTGTCATCAGAGTATATGAGTGCGGACGCGATCTAGTTAGTGTTCCATTTATTTTGCCTAAAATCAAGAAAATTGAGACACAATCATGAAATTTCATGGTACAATATCAAAATAAAGTAAAGTTTATTGCAAAGAGTATACTTGGCAGGACTTATATTCAAGAAGAATATAGTAACCAATTTTCCAAATCCAACATTTATTCGACAAGATATTTGTTTCAAACAATGCAATTTTTATTATGAGTTCCCATTCTGTTGTAATCGAGAATCATGCTTATGTATTTTATGTGACTCTACCACCCCAACGTGACGGGGAAGGTCACCAGGCTCCTTCTCTCCATATGTGGTAGCAGGACAATGTACAAGTCCCACCTCCGAATGAGGAGGTCGCTTGCACTCAATATCAACATTATCAACATCATCATCATTATCAATATATGGACAGAGTCATAATGGGCAATATCATTTATGTTCTCATGTTTTTCTCAAAATATAATATAGGAAAAATAGAAGACTACTAAATAGGCAACAATATCTCAAACAAGTATATAGCCAAGTATATAGTTAAGAGATACATAAAAAGTTTCTTTAATACAACCAAGGAGGAGATATAAAAGTGTACCTTTCATCGAAGACTTAGAGTACAGATCAACAAATAGGTCAACCCTTCAAGTCAGATCTTTAAAAAGGAAAATAGTCAATTGTTGGATTACCTGATTGGGTTGCTGAGAAAACACCATGTAGGCGTGTGGCTTGGTCACTTAGTGGTCCGGTTCAATTGTTGATTTGGTTGGTTTGACGCTCGATTTCCTGGTACAATCGGGGTTCGCTTGATTTCTTTGAACTGGGTCAATTCCTTTGGGTAGGCGGTTCAATGCTCTTTCCTTTCCTCATACAGGGTCCCTCACAACCCCAGAAGTGCGACATCATAGAGGAGGTTTAGGAGGAAGAGACATCGATGGGGTGGATAGGTTTTCTCTCGACTCTATTGTGACTCCACGAGGGTGATGGAAGTTTTTATTTGAGGCGAGAGGCTACGGAGGTGAGACACCCAAAATGGGTTGTGCGGTGGTGCCATCCAAGTTGTAGGAGGAAGAAGGAGAAATTGGGGGAGTTTGAGGCCAAAAGAGAGAGCAAGATCAAGTGTTCTTGCAAGGTGTGACTATGGCGGTCCATTGGGGGTCCTTTTATAGCACTAGAATTAGGCTTAGGGCTTGATCTATCTTTGGTGGCAGCCATGGCCGCCAGTGTGAGAGGGGGAGGCAAGGAAGGTGTTTTGGCAGCTGGATAGAGAACTATTGGTGATCAAAGTAAGATTCTTTGGGCAAGAAAATGTGAGACGATGTCTTTCACTCAAATAGAAATTCGAAATGAGGGATGAGTTGGCCTATATTATCATTTTCCAATTCTCAGTCTCTCCCCCGTAATCAATGGGAGGTAGAAGATGGACCCGCAACCATTAGATCGGGCCCCTAATCTGCGGGTCTCAGATCTGAGAGGTGGGGTTCGCCTCTCCCTTTGAAATGAATCCATGACATGGAAAAGCCCATAAAAAGGGCAACTAAAGGTATTTTTCAATACATTATTTTCCAAAATTTGTAGAAAATAGTAGAGATGCCCAAATGAAGTGGAATTCAAACCATAGATTTTCCAAAATGTGTAGAACACTTGGAAAAAGTCTAAGAACCAAAAGATGAAGTTTGATGGACAAATTTTCTTCATTGGACAAAGTGACAAATAAATCAAATATGTGGTGTCACAAAGTGTATAAAATTCACATTGATCACCATATTTTGGATTTGAGCCTCAAAATTGATTATGTATCAAAGTAAAATATGTTGAACTAGAGGTTATACATTGTCCATATTTTGATAATGACTGAACCATTCCATTCATGTGTATCTATATATGTATTAAAGATTGATTTCATGTATTAGGCACATGAAAAGGATCTAAAATCAAAAGCTCTAGATTGGCTCAAGTTCAAGTCAAAAGAGCTACAAGTGTGCAATTTTGGAAATCTATGTAAATGACCTTAGAACATTTTTGTAATCACTTGTAATGATGAATAAACTTGTAACTTAGTTGAGAAAATTGATTGGGACATTAAACACCGAATTTTGATCATTTTAGATGCACTTTAGAAAATTGACCACAAGCAGTCAATCGGTGGAGTTGCAAACTCGACCGATCCTCCTGGATCAAGTTTTAGAAGATAACATCGGTTGAGTTGTGGTTTCACAAAACTCGTCTGAATGAGTTCCTAACCAAATCGATCTTCATTGGTCGGTCGAGTTTCCCCAGGACAAACTCAATCTATGATTTGAATATCGGCTTTGTCTTTTACTCTATCGGTCGAGTTACCTTTATTGAAACTTGACCGGTTGCACTGTACAAAATTTGTAGAAAAAGTGATTGTGACCATTGGTGTGTGTTTTGATCGAAAATAAAGTCATTGCTTTGAGCAAAAAATGGCTATTTTTGTATCTAAGTGTCCTAAAACTTAAAGGGGCACCCTCAACTATAAATAAGACCTCAGTTCATTCCAAGGTTGCTCATTCACTACATGCTTGGTCCTATCCTATATGAAAGTATTCTAACCCTTCGATCCCCTTTCTCTCTCTACCTTCAAGTCAAATTCATGAGTATGAGTGAGATAGGTTCCTATGTAAGAGAGCTACTCCATGTATTGATGCAAATCTCTCCTCCTCCATCTTCCTACCTCAATTCCCATTAAAGAAAAGGTTGAAGATCTTCTCTGAGTGAAGGAGAAGGAGTTGTTGTTCTTTACAGTTGAAGAAGGCAAGGTGTTCCAGATCTCTAAGTAAAGGAGATAGGCAAGGCGACGCTCAAGGAAGATAGGTAATCCCTTGAAGGAAGAAGACTTGAAGGAAGGAGTGGGTAAGTCCATGTTGATGGCTGAAGACTCCATGGTTCAAGTGGGTAAGCTCCTTCTATAGGTTGAAAATATTTTCTTGAGGTACTAAGCCCTTGGATGTGTTGTTGTTGTGTCTTGTAATCTTATGATGGAATATAAGAGTACCAAGATTGCAAATCCTAGATATTAACCACATCTAGGTAGTGGATTGACATTGCTCCTAGTTAGGATGTGGAACCACTCTAAACCACCTGTCCAAGTGCTTTCCCTTACTTGTCTCTCATCCTTACTGTTCTTTCTAGATTAAGACATCAAATTATTTCTTGTTTAAGTTTCTACACTTAATATAATTTGGTGGTCTAATCCATTTTGTGAGAATTGTGAAGCTCTATTCACCACCCCCTCTAGAGCCCTTGATCCAAAAAGTGGTATCAGAGAATGTCTTATCCAAGCTACTTCTATAAGTAGGAGAAGATGGGTGATTCAATACTTGGATCCCTCAACTTGGAAGGAATCTTCTCCATGTGACCTTCGGTCTTTGACAACACCAACTTCCTCTATTGGAAGAGAAGAATGTAGTTCTACCTTCAAGGTGTGAGCTATGAGATGTGGAAGGTGGTGCACCTCAAGTATGAAGATCCAAAGGGGGAAATCTCCACATAGATGGAAGCACAAATGAAGCAAGCTCAACTCAATTTCAAAGTTGTGAGCATCATCTATGCAACCCTCACTCCATCCGAGTTCAATCGGATTTCCTCTTGGGACACCACACCTGAGATATGGAATAAACTTTGTGTCACCTATGAAGGAACGGAGCAAGTGAAGGAAGCCAAGATCTACATGCTTGGTGATCTACTTGAGAACTTCAAGATGGGTAAGAATGAGAGAGTGGCTGATATGCACACTAGGCTCAATGTCATCATAAATGGATTGATAGCCCTTGGTAGTGTGATGGACAAAGTCACTATCAACTCTAAGATCTTGAGATCTCTTCCAAGAGATGGGAGCCCAAGGTTACATCCAATGAGGAAGTGCACAAGCTAAGTGAATTGTCAACCAAGGAGCTGGTTGGTAATCTTCAGGCCCATGAACCAAGGCTTGACAAGCAAGATGAAGAAGAGAAAAGAGAAGAGAAGGAGTCAAAGAAGATCAAGGACACAACCTTCAAAGCTCAAATTGAAGAAATGGTTCGGCAACAACAACTTACACTCAAGTCTCCTACTCCCTCCTCAATTGAAGATGAAGGCCCAAATGAGTATGAAGCAAACTACTCCAAGGGAAAATACTTCAAGGGGAAGCATTCTTCATCAACTCCTAGATGCTATGAATGTGGAAAAAAAGGCCATTACAAGAGTGACTACCCAAAAGCCAAGAAGATCCATCACAAGAGCAGCCACAAGAAGGACAAGGAGTACAAGAGAGAAGGAAAGTACAAGAGAAAGGAGAAGAAAGAAAGAAGAAGCAAAGATGAAGCTCATGCATCTTGGGAGGAGTCTTCCTCAAATTCTTCAAGCTCCAAAGATGGAGAATGCCACATTCCTCTCATGGCCTCTACAAGTGAAGATGTAGGTGAGGTAAGTGAGGTAAGTGAAGTCAATTTGCATGAGTTGTCTAAGGAAACTATCATTGATATGCTTAATGCTTTCCAGTCATATTTTACTCAATGCAAATCTAAAAAGAAAAGACTAGGTAAGATTATTGATGATCTATATGCTAAAATTGAAATTATTGATCAAAATGAAAAGTTGCATCTTGATAGCATAGATTCCTTGCAAGGGCAATTTCTTGACCTTGAACTTCAATACAATGGAGTAGAGGTTGAGAATGGTGTCTATCTTAAGAACATTGAAAATCTTAAGGTAGAAAACCAAAAATGCCTAGATGAGCTTGGTGTTCTTAAAATTGAAATGTAGAACTTAAACTCATTGATGATGCTAGGAGGAATGAATTTCATGCTTATCAAAGAGAAATTATTTTGCTTAAATCTAAAAATAAAAGTTGCTTGCTCAAGTTAATGATTTATCTTCTAGACCTATCTTGCAAAGTAATGAGGTAGCTAGTACTACTCTAGAGCATGATTCTTATCTTACTAAAGCCCTCTATTTAGAGGCCGACCTTTTGTATGCTAGAGATGATCTTGCTAGTCTATCTTCTACTATTGTTAACCTTAGTGATGATAATTCTAAATTAAGAGCTTCTTTGCAAAAGTTTCTTACGGGAAATAAATCCCTTAATGCAGTCCTAGAACACTCTACCAAAAATAATTGGTACTAGTGGTTTGGGATATGATGGGACTGCTCCTAAAGGTAAGAACAAGAACAAAGGTAAGGGTAAGCAGAAGAGTGTGGAACCTCCTATCTTCCATGGAGAGACTTCTGGCTCTAAGAACCCTATGGTATGTGTTTATTACAAATGTGATGATCATTACTCTACCTATTGTCCTTACAAGCCAAAGGGGACCAACCCAAAGATGAAATGGGTCCCTAAGTTAACCCTGGATCCCAAAGTTTTAGTTGGGTTCTGACATCCTTCTTTCTTGCAGGTCAAAAAGAGGTGAATTGTTTATAGTGGATGTTCTAAGCACATGACGGGTGAAATCAACCATTTCAACAAATTAATGAAAAAGAAAGGAGGATCAGTGACATTAGGGGATAACAAGAAGGGTAAGGTTATAGGTGAGGGTGATGTGGTCAATGAGCTATGTATTAAAAATGTGTTTCTTGTTGATGGCCTACATCACAACTTGATTAGTGTAAGCCAACTATGTGATAATGGATATCTTGTGTTGTTTACATCTTTAAAATGTTTGCTCCTAGATTCCCTTTCTTACAATGTTATATGTTAGGGAACTAGAAATGGTAATCTTTATGTTATTGTTCTTGATTATCTTAATCCCGTACTTGATAGATGCTTGGTTGTAGATAAAAATGATATTTCTCTTTGGCATCACCATTTGGGTCATGTGAATATGCATTAAATGAAGAAGTTGAGCAAAAAGGACTTGGTTCGAGGACTTCCCAAATTGGATTTTGAAAAGGATGAGGAATGCCAACCTTGTACACAAGGGAAACAAACCAATTCCTCCTTCAAATCTAAAGGAATCATGAGTACCAAAAGAGCTCTTGAGCTTCTTCATATTGATCTATTCGGACCAATGAGAATGCAAACGCTTCGTGATTCCAAGTATTGTCTTGTGATTGTCGATGATTTCTATCGCTATACTTGGACCTTCTTTCTCATTTTGAAAAGTGATACTCTTGATATTTTCTCGATCTTTTGCAAATGGGTTGAAAATGAAGCTTCTTGTCAGATCGTTTCTATCCGCAGTGACCATGGGGGAGAATTTGAAAATGATCTTTTTGAGCATTTTTGTGAAAAATCTGGTTACTTGCACAATTTCACTTCTCCTCATATGCCTCAACAAAATGGGGTAGTATAGAGGAAGAACATGTTGCTTCAAGATATGGTGTGGACAATGCTTCTTGAATATAACATTCTTAAGAAGTTTTGGGTCAAAGCCGTTAGCACCGCCTGTTTTGTGCAGAATTGAGTTTTTACACACCCTTCGTTGAAGAAAACCCCCTATGAGCTATGGCGTGGTAGAAAGTCATCCATTGATTTCATTCATGTTTTCGGATGTCCTTGTTTTGTTTTAAACATGAAGGATTCTCTCGACAAGTTTGATCTGAAATCTCATAAGGCTTTCTTCCTAGGCTATAGCACTTCAAGAAGGGCTTACAGAGTTTTCAATATTGAATTGTCTAAAATTGAAGAATCTATAAATGTTAAGTTTATTGAGACTAACCCTGTTGTTGGCAAGAATGTTGTGGATAATGATGTTGCAAATGATCTAATTCCTATCTTTAAAGACCTCAACATTGAGAATAAAGGTAAGCAGGTGATAGAAGATGAAGATGAAGAGAAGAAGGATCCTGCTCCCCACTTTGCTAAGAATCATCCCAAGGAGCTAATCATTGGCAGCCCATTCGAGTGAGTGAAGACACGAGCTGCCTACAACAAAGAGCAAGCAGACAGTGCCTTCATCTCACAATTAGAGCCAAAGAACATCAAAGAAGCCCTTGGTGATTATGAGTGGATCCTAGCCATGCAAGAAGAGCTAGAGCAATTAGACAACAATCACGTGTGGACTCTAGTGCCAAGACCAAGTGATAGAAAAATCATTGGAACCAAATGGGTCTATAGCAACAAGATATATGAGCAAGGAAAATTGGTAAGGAACAAGGTGAGGTTAGTAGCACAAGGTTACAATCAATAGGAAGGTATTCACTTTGATGAAACTTATGCTCCTGTTGCTAGATTAGAATATATTAGAATGCTACTTGCCTTTGCTAGTTACAAAAATTTCTTTTTGTATCAATTGGATGTTAAAAGTGCATTTTTGAATGGTACAATCAAGGAGGAAGTATTTTCTGCTCAACCTCCGGGCTTTGAAAATGACAAGTTACCCAATCATGCTTATTTTTTGCAAAAAGCTCTCTGTCGACTCAAACAACCACCTCCAGCTTGATATGAGAAATTAAAGAACTTTTTGTTAGATAATGGGTACGTCATGAGCAAAGTTGATTCTACCTTGTTTCTAAACACACTTCTAGCAATTTTCTTATAATTCAAATTTATGTTGATGATATCATTTTTAGCGGGACTGATCTTGATCTTTGCAAGGAGTTTAGTTCTCTTATGCAGAGTGAGTTCAAGATGAGCATGATGGGTGATTTGACTTTCTTCCTCAGCTTTCAAATCAAGCAAACAAAAGGAGGAAACTTCATCAACCAAGGCAAGTACACAAATGAACTACTCAAACACTTTGGGATGGAGAACATGAAGCCGATGGATACACCCATGTCAAATACTACCAAACTTGATAGAGATGAAGAAGGTGAGAAGGTAGATGAGAAGCTCTATAGAGGTATAATTGGACGCTTACTTTATTTAACTACCTCTAAACCTGATATTGTGTTTAGTGTTGGCTTGTGCGCTCGCTTTCAATCTAGCCCTAGGAAACCACATCTTATTATCGTAAAGAGGATTTTGAGGTACTTAGCCAAAACTCAAAATTTTGGACTATGGTATCCTAAATAAAGGGATTTTAATCTTATAGCATATAGTGATGCGGATTATGTAGGCTGTTTGGTTGATAGAAAGTGCACAAGTGACACTTGCTTCCTTCTAGGACCATGATTGGTGTCTTGGTTTTCCAAGAAACAGAGCACCGTGGCATTATCACCTACCGAGGCTGAATACTTGCAGCTGGGAGTTGTTGTGCTCAGGTCCTATGGATGAAGCCAATGCTCTAAGACTTTAACATACATTTTGATGCTTCTCCTATCTATTGTGATAATACTAGTGCAATTAATATTTATTACAATCCTATATTGCATAGTAGAGCTAAACATATAGTGGTTCGCCATCACTTTTTTCGTGATCACATTGCCAAGAAGGATATTTATATCACACATGTGGACACAAAAAATCAGTTGGCACACATTTTTACAAAACCTCTAGCTAGAGAGAAATTTAATTTTATACGATCTAAACTACTCATTGTTGCTTGGATGATCTTGATATGTGATAAAGCTAGTTGTTTTTATCCTATATGTTTTTCTCATGATTTACCTCACCTTGCTTGCCTATGCATGTTAAAATGTGCTTAACTTGCTTGTTAACATGCTTAGTTTTACTTTTTTGGGGGGTTTTTATCGAATTTCATGTTTTATCACAAAATAGTACCCAATGATGAGTGATATGTGCCTAAGTATGTTCAAAATACATAATAGACTCAAAAAATAAATTTAATTAGCATGTATATGGCTAGAAATTAAGTTTGATGGTTTTAGGTCAGGTTGACCATCGGTCGAGTTTCTCCCAGGACAAACTCAACCAATTAGTGGCCAAGAGCTGTTCTTTGGAGGACCAATCGGTCAAGTTTTTGACTCTCAGAACTCAACCAATCCGCGGGCTGGAGCCAACTTAAAGTTAGGTTTGGCCGACTATTCTCCCTCTCAACTAGAGAATAGCTGACTGATTCCTCTTCTCCTAGCCCTAAGCTCTCAACCCAAACCCTAACCTTCCCTATCCTAGCCCTTTCTCGACCTAGGTAGCTCAACGTAGACTTTCCGGGGCGCTCCTTGGTGGTTTTTGGACGTTGTTTGAGGTTTGTTTTGGTTGTTTGCTCATTTCTTTCCAAGCAATGCACCTTTGTCCTCCTCCTCTAATCGCTTGATTCCCTTCCATGATACCTCGATTATCTCAATTGAGGTTGTTAATAGGTATAAGGACCTTCTTCCTAGGAGTCCTTTTCCTTTTCACACCTTGTTTGAGCCTAGTCCTAGGTGTCAAGAGGTCATATACCAGGTTTCCAAGTTACTAGTCATCCACCATCTTTCCACCCTGGCCGTCGAACGTGATTGCTTTAATAATTCGATGACAAGTACTAAAGTAGTTCACGGGTTCTACACTAATCTGCGTTGGAACTATGACTCCCTCGTTCCTCCACCGAATACTCAAGTAATCCTCACATCGATGGTCATCGGTAAGCGATTCCAAATCTCTAAGGATATAGTAAATGTCTTCTTTTCCAGAGATGAGGAAAATGATACTTGGCACAAGGATTATGGAGAGTATTTTGATCTTCTGGTCCCGAAAGGTTTCTACAAGCAAAATGAGTTGACTTTACCAGATATTCATCGTTACTTGAAGAAACCTGACATTCCTTATAAGAGGAAGTCCACCCTGCCTTCCTCCTTCCTTGACCTTAAGAAGCACATTCTGGCATTAGTAATCAACTGCAATGTTCATCTGAAGAAAAATCAAACAGACATTGCAGAGAACACTGCTGCGATTATGTATTGCTTGTTAGAGAACATCAGTGTCAAGTGGGCCATATACATTCTACACCACATGACCTGCTTTGACACTAGTAAGAACACCAAAGGCACCCACCCTCCCTACCCGGCTTTGATTTGTGGTTTATTGTAGTTCACTACTGAGAGATCCCTCTTTTCTGACTTTCATTACAAAGTAGCCAGAAAGGGTGTTTGTATCAGTGAAACCATAATTCAAAAGTCTATGCCTATGTTTGCCTCCTCTACCCCTGGTGCTTCTCCCTCTGCCTCAGATTTTGCAGCCCCTGCCTCCTCAGCTTGAGCTCCACCACCTCAGCCTCCTCCTAGACCTAGTCGTGCTTCACCCTGTGTATCTAATGAAACCCTTACGGGCTACATGATGCACCAACAAGCATACAACCAACAGGTTCAGGACCACCTGCATCAGGATCTGTGTTCTATCATGTCTACCATGAACCTATCTTGTGCTCACCCCTACCCCACCTACCATCCATACCCAGGTAGTGATTATGCTTCATATGCATACAATCACTACTACCCTTCTCCCGAGCCTTCCGCTACTGGTCCACCTCCACCTCGACCCTTTGCTACTAGTAGCTCAGCTCCTGTCTACCTCCCATTTCTTGCTGCCCCCCTGGCCACCTTGCTTGCCATCCTTGGAGACTCTGCTCTGTCCTTGCCACATTCCAATGAGCTTCACGCTCTTAGTATGTCTTGGGATGAGCAGAATGCTCGTTGGCCCGATCGTGCTTTCGGACCTCCTACTGATGAGGAGATGATGGACCAGGTTGACGATGGTGAGGCTGATGATGATGATGACAGTGATGGTGAGGATGCTTTTGACGATGGTGATGGTGATGGTGTTGGATCTAGTGATGAAGGCACTACTGCTGCACCTTCTGACGGAGATGAGGACTACAAGACAGGAGCTGATGATGATGATGTTGTTGATATAGATAGTTTAGATGTTTAGCTTGTTTCTTAGCTTTTAGTCTAGCATGCTGATCATATACATCTTTCTAGGCTATTTTGTATAAGAAACATCTGGGCACATTTATCTGAGTTGTACTATTTTATCTTTGTTTTCATCGCTTCTTACTTGTAGTTATTTTCATGTGGACATGCATCTGAGTTGTAATATATGTGATGTGCACTCTTGCTATTTACTCTAATATATCTTATGTGTTGGTGCCAACTTTTACCATATTTTGATTATGACTGAGATTGTATGTTGCTTTCATCTCTGTTCGCCATATGATATGATATTGGTTGTATGTATATCTATTTGATTGTGTTTTGGAGAAGACCTGGTTTTATTCTCTTCTACCCCCCTACTTTTTGATAATGTCAAAAGGGGGAGAGATATCTTTCAATGTATTGAAACTCAATCATATTGTTATTCGTTGTTATACTATTGCCTATTTGCTTATGAGATCCTTTCTTATTCATTTACTATTTTATCATGTGACTTGCAAAGGACCCCATAGTGCATATATGCTATGATTTCTATGTGTATATAGACTATCCATGCAGGGTAGAGGAAGCATAAATTGAGGGGGAGCAATTCACATTGTTCACATTTTGAATCCCCTTAATTCACAAGGCAAAGGTACAACTTCTATATCACTTTCAATATGTTTGAGGAATGGTTTGTCATTGTCAAAAAGGGAGAGAATTTTGACCTAGAGGTTATACATTGTCCATATTTTGATAATGACATAACCATTTGATTCATATGTATCGAATATGTGTACTAAAGATTGATTTCAGGTATTAGTCACATGAAAAGGATCTAAAATCAAAAGCTCTAGATTGGCTCAAGTTCAAGTCAAAAGAGCTACAAGTGTGAAATTTTGAAAATCTATGTAAATCACCTTAGAACATTTTTGTAATCACTTGTAATGATGAATTGACTTGTAACTTAGTTGAGAAAATTGATTGGGACATTAAACACCGAGTTTTGATTGCTTTAGATGCACTTTAGAAAATTGACCACAGGCAGTCAATTGGTCGAGTTGCAAACTTGACCGATTTTCCTGGATCAAGTTTTTGAAGATAGCATCAGTTGAGTTGTGGTTTTATAGAACTCGACCGATCAAGTACCTGACCAAACCGATCTTCATTGGTCCGTCGAGTTTCCCCAGGACAAACTCGATCGATGGTTTGAATATCGACTTTGTCTTTTACTCTATCGGTCGAGTTACCTTTATTGAAACTAGACCGATTGCACTGTACAGAATTTGCAGAAAAAGTGGTTGTGACCATTGGTGTGTGTTTTGATCCAAAATAGAGTCGTTGCTTTGAGAAAAAATGGCTATTTTGTATCTAAGTGTCCCACAACTTAAATGGGCACCCTCAACTATAAATAGGACCTCTTGGAGTTCATTCCAAGGTTGCTCATTCACAACATGCTTGGTCCTAGCCTATTTGAGAGTTCTAACCCTTTGAGCCCCTTTCTCTCTCTACCTTCAAGTCAAATTCATGAGTGTGAGTGAGATAGGTTCCTGTGTAAGAGAGCTACTCCATGTATTGATGTAAAGCTCTCCTCCTCCATCTTCCTACCTCAATTCCCATTGAAGAAAAGGTTGAAGATCTTCTCCGAGTGAAGGAGAAGGAGTTGTTGTTCTTTAAGGTTGAAGAAGGCAAGGTGTTCTAGATCTCCAAGTAAAGGATATAGGCAAGGCGACACTCAAGGAAGATAGGTAATTCCTTGAAGGCATAAGCTTTAAGGAAGGAGTGGGTAAGTCCATGTTGATGGCTGAAGACTCCATGGTTCAGGTGGGTAGGCTCCTTCTATAGGTTGAAAATCTTTGCTTAAGGTACTAAGCCCTTAGATGTGTGGTTGTTGTGTCTTGTAATCTTATGATGGAATATAAGAGTACCAAGATTGCAAATCCTAGAGATTAACCACCTCTAGGTAGTGGACTGACATTGCTCCTAGTTAGGATGTGGAACCACTCTAAACCACATGTCCAAGTGCTTGCTCTTCCTTATCTCTCATCCTTACTGTGCTTTCTAGATTAAGACATCAAATTGCTGCTTGTTTAAGTTTCTGCACTTAATATCATTTGGTGGTCTAATCCATTTTGTATGAATTGTGAAGCTCTATTCACCCCCCTCTAGAGCCCTTGATCCAACAAAATAAATTGGGACTATGAGTGAACATATAGAGGTCAAAATTGGAATTAATTCATAATTATGCTAGATTTCAATTTGTCACATCCTTCCCTCCTTAAAAGGGAATTTCGTCCTCAAAATTCAAAAACATCCCCAAATTTGGGATTATCCAAAATCCAGATTGTATCCTCAAATAATAGAACATTTTTCAGCTATATAATCAAATTCATGTCCTCAACATTCAAGTAGTACAATCATCATAACTGGGATTCCATGTTCCATATCATAATCATCTTGGTACTAACATAGTTTCATCATCGTGCAATTGAGTATAAAGGGCAATGCATATATTGTTCAAAGTCATCATATGAGTCGCAAATATGGAAAGCATCTATTGATCAAAAATTTGGATAGAACATACTTTAGGTCAAACAAATAGAGTTCTTGAATTAAATGTACAAGGTGACTTTTAATCACAATATCTCAGGGTCCTAGACTCTACATTGGTCTAGGTGGCGTTATACACCCATGATTTGAGATTCCATATTTCAATAATTTCAAGACAACATCATACTTTCAATATCATGATTTTTGAGCTCTAAATCAGTGGGAGGTCTCACCCTAGTCCTAATGAGAGCTAAACCCTACATGATAGATCGAGAGAGTCAAAATAGTCATCATTTCAAAAATTTCAAGATTTGGGATTTTGAAGTCATTAGTCATATGCCTGGGGTGATCTCAAGGTCCAAATAATGTGAACATAGGATTTGTATTGAGATTGATAATCACGAGTCACAATTCTATTAATCAATATCAAGAGTTGAAGTTTAAACATCAAGGTCATATGTATAAATATTCCAAAGCTAGGACTTAGATTCCTATTTAGACCTTAGGAGAAATAACTCATCTATATTCAATTTCAAGCAACAAATATTAAAGCAATATTCGAGCAACATATCAAGATTTCTTTATCATTGTATCCAAGTTTGATGAATGATCTAGACCTAGGTCTATCTAGGAAGTCAACCACAAGCTATAGTCAACATTGTCATCTATCAAGGTCATTATTAAATCAATATTCAAGATCAAGTATCAACCATGGCTTAACCTATTAGGCTTAGGTCAACCAGTTCCAAATCGAGTGAAAGGTTATACCTTCCCAAACTCTAAATAATCAACAAAATGAAAACTTAGAGGTAGTCATAATAGGGATGTGACCTAGGTTAGGGGAGTCATCAGTCAATTACTACCCTAATCTAGCACATTACCAACATTAGTTATTATCCACTGAGCTTATTCAAATAGGGAGAGTATCAATGATCCAATCGTATATATCAAGGTCATAAGATCAAAATTCAGGATAATTGGGCAATAATGTCAAGATTTTACAGAGTTAAGGTAATAGTTGCATTCCTTTCCTTTTATGATCAAGGTATTGATATAATTTGGAAATTGGTGCATGATTTAAGTCCATGCTCATCATATCAAAATTGAGTTTGCAAAAGGCATCAATAGTCAACAGGAAACTGCTTTTTGCATCATAGTCTTACATCATGATTTTTTGAGTCATTAAGATTAATAATTTGATGGCATAATCATGATGTGTATAAATAATAGGGTAAGAGTTTTTTTGTCTAGGTTTGAGGTTTAGTCAACAATAGGGCAACATGGATTTAATCAATAGGGTCCTTATAAACAATAAGGTATAAATCCTTCTTATTTCCCCAAATCAAGATTTACCTCAAACATAGAAAACATGTAGTCAGGTTTTGGTTAAACCGAGTTTTCATGAAGGGTCAAGCATGAGTATTTGATTTCAAAGTTTTCATTGATCAAAATCAACTTTTCCAAATTAAGGTCAGATCATGGTATCAACTTTCAAAATTTTCTATTGATATTCATTTTTCCCATGCATAAGCTACCCATAATCGAGACATCATGTGGGAAAAGGTCACAATAGAAGGACCACATGAGGAGATGAGAAGACTGCCTAATCTTCATCTACATGGGAGGCTTAGGTAGTCCTTAAAGAAGAGATGAGATGCTAGAAGACTCTCTAGGGTTACACAAGAGAACCTTTAGGTTTAATATGGATCAATTAAGGCCAGGTAGAGAACGGATCTCAACCACCGTGAAGATAAATAGGAGAAATTATGCCAGGACCTCAAGCCTAGACACCTCAATTTTCACCATTATAGACTTTAGGGTTTCTTGGGTGTAAGAGACTTGAGTAATTATTCACAAAAAGTTTATGAGAGTGTGTATGCTCTGATACCAATTGTCACTAAACCATTTTTACCCCAATCGCAATCCCACTACCTAGACAGTAGAAAAATGATTGAAGCACCCGTCCCTGAGTGGCCCAATAGGATCTAACACACTAGCATATACAATAAGAAATAACAACTCAAAAAATTGGAAATTTAAAGAACAACTAACCCAATATAGGAGATATTACAAATCAATCTTTGACATCATATGAGTGCAGAAGCGATCCAGTCATTGTTCCATTTTATTTTACCTAAAATTAATAAAATTGAGACACAATCGTGCAATCGTACGTTACACTATCAAAATCAAGTAAAAATGTTTATAGAAAAGAGTATACTTGGAAGGACTTATATTTAAGCAGAGTATAACAATTGATTTCCCAAATCCAACATTTATTAGACAAGATATTTGTTTCAAGTAATGCAATTTTTATTATGAGTTCCCATTATGATTTAATAAAGAAGCATGCTTATATATTTTATGTGACTCTATTGCCCCAACACGATGGGGGAGGTCACCAGGCTCCTTCTCTCCATATGAGGTAGGAGGCCAATGTACAAGTCCCACCTCCGAATGATAAGGACACTTGCACTCAATATCAACATTATCAACAAATATACGAGCAGTCATAATGGGTAATATCATTTATGTTCTCATGTTTTTCTCAAAATATAATATAGGAAAAATAGAAGACTACTAAATAGGGAACAATAGCTCAAGCAAGTATATTGAAAAGTATACAGTCAAGAGATACATAAAAAGTATCTTTAATACAACCAAGAAGGAGATATAATAGCATGCCTTATACTGAAGACTCAGAGTACATATCAACAAATAGGTCAACCCTTCGAGTCAGATCCTTAAAAAAGGAAAATAGCCAATCGTTGGATTGCCCGATCGGGTAGCTAAGAAAATTCCATGTAAGTGTGTGGCTTTCTCACTTAGTGGGCCAGTTCAATTATTGAATTGGTTTTTTCGACACTCAAATTTCCTGGTTCAATCGAGGTTCTTTTGATTTCTTTGAACCGGGTCAATTCCTTTGGACCGGCAATTTAGTGCTCTTTCCTTTCCTCGTGTAGGGTCACTTTTGACCCTAGGAGTGTGGTGGAGGAACCCACTAGCATAGAGGATATTTAGGAGAAGAGATGCTCATGGGGTGGAGAGGTTGCCGCTCGGCTCTGTCGTGACCCAGGGTGATGGAAGTATTTATTTGAGGTGAGAGGCTACAGAGGTGAGACACTGAAAATGGGCTTTACAGCAGTGCCATCTGAGAAGTAGGAGGAAGAAGGAGAAATTTGGGAGTTTGAGGTAAAAAAGAGAGCAAGAGAAAGGGTTCTTGCAAGGTGTGACTATGGCGGTCCATTGAGGGTCCTTTTATAGCACTAGGATTAGGTTTAGAGCTTGATCTATCTTTGGTGGCATCCATGGCTGTCGATGTGAGAGGGGGAGGTGAGGAAGGTGTTTTGGCAGCTAGATAGAGCACTATTGGTGGTCAAAGTAGGGTTCTTTGGGTGCAAAAATGTGAGATGATGTCTTTAGCTCAAATATAAATTCAAAATGAGGAGTGAGCTGGCCTATATTATCATTCGATGGTTCTCAATCTCTCCCCCACAATCAACGGGAAGTAGAAGATGGACCCATAGCCATTGGATTGGTCTCGTGATCTGTGGGTCTCATATATGTGGTCTGGGGTTCAACCCCTCCCTTTGCAATGGATCTGTGACGTGGAAAAGTCCATAAAAAGGGTAAATAAAAGTATTTTTAATGCATTATTTTCCAAAAGTTATAGAAAACAGTAGAGATGTCCAAATGAAGTGGAATTTGAACCATAGCTTTAACGAAATGTGTATAACAGCTAGAAAAAGTTTAATAACCAAAAAATGAAGTTTAATGGACAAATTCTCTTCATTGGACAAAGTGACAAATAAATCAAATATGTGGTGTCACAAAGTGTATAAAATTCACATTGATCACCATATTTTGCATTTGAGTCAATTGATTATGTATCTAATAGAAATAAATTGGGACCATGAGTGAACATATAGAGGGACAAATTGGAATAAATTCATAATTATGCTAAAGTTCACTTTGTCAAACATACAATCTTGGAACCTTCAATAAGTGATTTGACATCTCAAACATCATCCTATCCATTTATATATATCTTTAGAGTGGATCATCATTATCCATGGAACCTAAGTTCAATTCCCTAAACTCTCAGATCACAACCCTACTCTATTTTTTGCCTAAGGAAACCCCAAGAATGGTCATTGATCTTTGGCCACTACTGCTTGAAGCTTGAAGTCAAAACACCACCTCTAAGAACCACTTGGCCTCTTGAGTAGCCATGAAGATTCCCTTAGCCTCCAACGAATTTTCCAAACCTTCATATCACCTACCAATAAGGTAACTTCCTTTCTTTCAGTTTTGTTATCCCCGTTGTTTTACTAACATAGAGCTACCATCTCTAACCACCACGCGTAGTACAACTTGGAAACCTCTTCATTCTAGGTTGAATCCAACCCAACCCAATAATGCTTCTTACAGGACTTGAGGGCTAAAGTCAGACATGGGATTTGGTTCCATGGCTTCTTGGGTTGCAGATAGGCAGAGGGAGAAGAATCATGTTGGATATTTAATGTACTTCCCCAAATTGTTGGACACATTCGATCACAATATGAGGGTAGTGTGGTACATTCTCCTTTCCTAAAATTGAGCTACATCATGCCCAAATAATAATCATTTGGTGACTTGGTCAATGTCTTTAGTTTTGAAATTTTGCATAATTTATACCCTAGCTCCAAATATAGTCAAATGATATATCAAAATTATTAAAAAAACACGTAGAAAATGAAAATGATGGTTTCAAGACCTAATTTTTCCTTATATTTAAAGTCAATTATACATGCATAAGTTTGAGATGATATAATATGAAAACCCTAATCTTGAAAGTAACATGTTAATCTTGTTTAAAATGATTATTTGGTGACATAATCCAATCTTGCTTAGTAATAGTGAAATTTCATGATAGTTGTGGGATTAGGGTTACCTTGATGAATAACTAAGACTTCCTTATTAGGGGTTTAATAATATGAGAAACTTAGGTTAGGAGTCTAATCCTAATAATCCATGAGCTGAGACCTCTTGGGCCAAGACTAAACCCTAGTCCACATCATATGCATATGGTTGTAACACCCTAATGCTATGTGTTATCTTTCAAAGTGATCTTCGAGTACATATAGTTTAGATTAAACCTTGAGTGCTTGCACAATCTTCACCTTCCAAAAAGGTATGTGGGTTAAATTATGAACAACAACCCATTTTTCTTTTTTAAATATTAACAAAGTATTCTCAATGTTTGTTCAATACATATAAATTATTTTGTTGATTTGATTCCAACACATCTCTAAAGTAATATGTGCATCACATATGACTATAAGATTATATAAAATAGTATGAAATCTCTTAATGATAGCTTAGGGAGATCAATACTCCTAGTAACTAAAGGGTTTATCACTATGTAAGTGTCTATAAATCAATGATGATTTTGTGACAAGAGTCCATACCGCAAACAATCACCATGGAATCCAATGCTAGAGTGAAAACCCTAAGTCCATGAACGGAATAGAGATTAGTATACTTGAGGAGATAGAACAAATATGGGTTATAAAAATAAATGCAAGGTACAAAGTTTGATACTTGCAAATAATTGATTCTTCTTCCATATATATTTAGACACTGGTATACACATAACTTTAATTATGCACGCGTACACATCATAGTTGATTCTATTTTGTTTGTTGGAATTTTATTTTATCTACTTATTTAGAAGATTGAAGAAATTGACTTCCACATGAATTCACTAAAATATATTAAAGTTGATACCATATGGAGGATTCACTTGTTTATTTCTAGTATTTCATTTTCACTTTGTAGCTTCCTTTTTGAAAAATTTAATGCAACTCCTTGAAGGAGGTTCTATCTTTCCATTTATGTTATTGAATTTCTTTGGTTTGAAATTTATTTAATATCGTTCACTTTTATTGAAATTGGATCCTGGAAATGTTGAGTTTAGGCCTTTACCTCTCCAGTATACTTTCATAGGGGATAGGATAAGGGGGTCCCCACAATCAGAAAAAATAGGATTATCACAGTTATTAACACACCACAAAAGAGGGCTAATATTTGCAAGAGAATTTCTGATTCATATAAACTAATCATTAAATTGAATAGAAATAGGGATTGATATTTATTTTTATAGAACATCAAGCTATAGAAGTGGTTAATGTAACCTACGAATGTCTATTTCAAGGGTAATGCAAATTTTTTATGATTAAAATATAAATAAAGTATGAAATGCACAATCATGACACCTAAAATTTTGGAGAATCTCTAAATCTGATTTCAACAACCATTTAAAGTGCTTTGTTAAATTTAGTTCTTAGATTATAAATAACTAATTCAACTCTTTTTCATCGACCTAGTTGATTTGTTTTTAGTTAGTAGTATTTTCTTGCTTCCAATTCTTTGACTTTGACACACAGAACTCAATATTATGGTGTTACACCTGACACAAACATTTGCATCTTACACGCACATATTATGCACATCAATGATCCCAAGATATTATATGGTGATATAGGGGATTTCACAGTCACTACCTAATGGTTTGAGAGCTCAAACTATTCAGGTCTTAATAATAAAATGCATAACTAATCTTTGAAATTATATATTTGTTTAGGTATCTCGACAAGTCACTTGTAATTCTTTTATTCCTCTTTATACTTTTCATGTATTACTGGTCTTATTTATATCTTGACTCCATTGTTGATCATGACAAGTGGTGATTACTACTTATTTTTCCAATATGCCTTCATTATGATGACAATAACATGCTTATATGCACATAATTCTTTATAATTTCTACACTATATTGTTGGGATACAAGTCCCACCCTTATGGTTATCCACATCTTTTAGGAAATTTAGCCTCGTTCTTTGTGTTTTGGTAGAGAGGATCCTCCTTTAGATAGATAACCATATATGGAGGTAGGTGTGGGTCTTTTTGAGATGTATAGAGCCCTCCTTGTATGCTCAGGCCCGCGAATGATTATTTTGTGTTGATATATATCAATGACTCAGATATTGGTTTGCTTTAGTGTATGTATGCACATGTAATAACCTTATAAGATAATACCTTTTATACAAAACATGTGACAATTATCACGGAATATATCATGTATAATTAAATGTTGATGAATGAAAGTAAATTCTCTTTTATATATAATTTGTCGGCATGTGGTTGGAATTTTATATCATGATTTTCCTTATTTTCTTATCAGTAATGTTAATTAGTGTAGTGCACCATTTTTTTAAAGTAATCTTATCTAGATGTGTAGGGTTGCAAGATTTGTATTGGAGCCTAGGTTCCTCAAGTCTACAAGGACATATGATGTTTGTTTGTTCTGTATCTTCTCAATGTCTAACCACTGCTTATGGTTATGTTGATATGGTTGAACATTTTGGAGCATGAAAAGAATAGCTATGTCTACCAAGATGTGGATAGATATAGAGGGTTACAAAGCTGAGAGAAACTAAGGAGGGTATATACCTATATGCCTCCCTTAAATCCTACAATACTAATTGACCTTAAATTCCAGACTATTTTTCAAAAACTAATGGATACCATGGAACACATAGAGGATAGATTTCCTCCATCCCAGGTGCCATCCCCACATGTTAAGGGTTTGATAAAAATCTATAAGTGGATTAAGAGAGTGGTTTCCACATAATATGGTGGCATGACTTATCTTACAAATGCATATCTTTGGTTGATAGAGCTTGAGAAGAATTTTTGGATTTTGGACAAAGTAGAATAAGATAATTATAATCATGTTATTTACATGATGAAGGGTAGTGTTGGCCATTTTTGTGCCATGGAGTAGGAAAAGAGGTATGGGAGGTGATTATGTGGCCTGAATTCTGTAAGGAGTTTGAAGGAAGGTACTTTCCTTAGGTATATGGAGGAGAAGATGAACTAGTATGAGTATCTACATCAGAGAATGTTGTTAGCTAATTATTATGAGGCAAAATTAATGGAGTTTTTGAAGTTCCTTCTTTACTTAGCTGCCTGATGGGGCTCTAAACATCACACAAATAAAAATCCTAAAAGAAATATTCTTTGTTTTAACCGAAAGCAGCACTAATTCCCCACTCCACACGAGTGGAAGCCTTATTGCAGTATACTTTAGGATTGAACCCAAAGGACAAAAATTTTAAAGTAGTTAGTATATATATAGAAGTATTAAGAGTAATATTTATCACTGAGAAGTTTAATGATTGATTAATCTAAATTGTTGCCAATAGCAACAGAGGTTAAAGTAGTAAATAAATGATAATAAAGATGACCAAGGAATGGGGTTTTGCTGCCAAAGCCTACATAATTATCCTAAATATATATAACTCCTTAATAGCAGTTTACTAAATAGAGGCTTAGCTACTACACCCTAATTTGGTACAGATTGTTGCTGGATTAAACTCCCCTCGAACCGACCCTACTCGGCACCCAAGTTCCTAGTTCATTTTGAATGGACTCCCTCACTATGGAAGACCACCCTTATCACGTTAGCAGATCGTAACCTAATCACCTCAATATCCCTTACGGACATATTTGGGGTATAATAAGATCGGTCTGGAGTTCTAACCATGCTCACAACAACCTGCATATCCATGATTATAAAATAAATGCAAAGCAAGTCACAAATTTGCAAAGCAACGAAATAAATAGAATGATACTTTATTTAGAAATAGTATTTTTGAGTTTTTATATAGGCTAGGATAAAATACATGCTTATAGGTCTAGTACCCATGCCTCGGCACAAACATATACTTGCTCATGGTGAGAGATAATAGAAAAAAGATAGAAAGAACAATGGAGGGGGGCATGACGTCTGGTGTAGGAAGACTAATCTCTCCACTGTGATTGTCCCCTCCTTACTCCTATCTAGGTTTTGCGATGTGCAATGTGGCTTCTAATCACTTATTAGAGGCCCCCTAAAATGGACGATAAGGGTTCCCTTTCACATATGCATTCCTCACTGTTGAAACCCTAGTGTTGAATATGTGTAGTCGAAGGAAGCTAATTGCATGCTCCATACTCGGTCCAACAGGCAACTCATGTGGGTTACTCAATTTGGACC
The DNA here is from genome assembly GCA_963693085.1 of Alisma plantago-aquatica. Lineage (NCBI taxonomy): Eukaryota > Viridiplantae > Streptophyta > Magnoliopsida > Alismatales > Alismataceae > Alisma > Alisma plantago-aquatica. The sequence goes on from OY856415.1 coordinate 458,175,374, forward strand.
TCATGTCCCATTCTCTGGAAGACCAGCATGTATTTAATCGGAATAGGTTGAATGCTAAGAGTGCACATCAGAACTAAAGAATCTGTAGGACTCTGGGTAGAGAGCGGCTCGAGTTGGGTGAGTGGAAGAGTCAATCGCTCAAGTAGGTAGTTGGAAGGTGGACAATGGAAAGGTTCTAGGGGACTTCCTTCCCTTGAGGCATAGCATTATGAGGTCTTGATCGTCCATCTGAGCATTGATGTATATTTTTGGCTAGTTTAGAATAAAAATGTATAACGTGAATTGAAGCTCAGAAAAGAAGAGATAATTGTATTTATGTGAATATAAAACTAAAACTAGGAAATAGAAACACAACAACCCCTAAAAATTAGTAAAATTGTATGAAAAGATGGGTATACATATACTCATTAAACTACCCCGAACTCAATTTCTTGCTCGTCCCGAGTAAGGCAAAGTAAAAAGGAGGTCAAACAATTGATACTAGGATCCATGATTTCCTCTCCCAACTGAGCATACTTTTTGCCCCCCTTCCACAAAACACAATCAAGCAACCCTAGTCCTTTGAGTCTACATAGCCACACTAGAATATCCCCCAATTGGGGCTTGTTCCTCCATTTATTAGACTCCAGAACCTGTGACGAACTGATTTTGTTTCAATAATACTTATGATCTATCAGCGCAACTAGAAGGGAGCACAAGTCAGCATTGTTTGGCTATTTTTGGGGAGAATTTTGATAAGTCCCCTAGCGCAAAAAAATTAGATGAAGAGGGAGAAAGACATGGCTCAAACCCATTTTCATGGTCTCTCCACTATTCAACTCAAGACCTTATTTGGGATTTAGTTTTTTTATTCATCTCTCTTCTATTAGACTCAAGACTTTTATTTGATTGTGGTTACATTGACCACATGTTTTTCATTGGCCTCTTACATTTATGTCATGTTTGTAGATGAAAATCCGAAAGGAGGTATATTTATGGAGGGGATGCCACCCCAGACTAAGGGTTTGGCGTATAGTTTATTTTTCCTTTTGGTTGGTGAAGAGATAAGAAGTGATGGAAGAAGAGGTGGGGAAAGAGGATGATTTGTGCTTCTTCATTTTATTACTGCATTGGAATCAGATCATCATATTATGTTAGTTCATTTAGTTAATGTAGGGTAAAGAAGGTTTACAAATTTTGTTGCAAGTCATAACAGGGTCACATGTTGCATGGCCCTTCTGACTCATTCTACTTATCATCATTTCTAAGGGGAAAGAATGCTTAATTCTTGTCATTAGGGCTCAAAACTGTTCAAAACATGTTTGTTCCTTACAATTCATTTTTCATAGTTTAGCTCAAGAAAAATAGAATAGTCCATTCAAATATTTCCAGTATTTGCATACATCATAATGGTCGGCTAGATGAAGGCCACAACTCACACAAATAGAAAATAGAAAATAAGACAAATGAAAATAAAAGAAGGAGAAAATGGTTTGAGGATGAGAAAGGGAAATATTAGATTTGAGGTGGTAGAGATGACATACCACCCACCTTCCACCCCCAACTTTCAAATTCTACTCGGCCTCGGGCAAAAAAAAGTTAGATATGGAGGGGATTTGATATGGATGGTAGGGGGGCTAGAGATGGAGGTATTGGAGAGCGGTCGTCCATGAGTACATAAGAGAAATATTAGGAGTGGGTTCCTCTTTCATTGGCAAGGCCATCCTCCTGACATGTCGGTCATGGCCACCAGTTTTCGTGATCCTCATTTGGTGGTGGTGAGGGTGGTTGCGGTCGCTCACCCCATTATCTGCAACTAGCATCTAGCTAGTAACTGATCTATAAGGTGATGGCTTGTTGATCACAAAGCCAGTTGATCAGTGGGTCTATATCGGCCGATGGAATTACTCATTGATCAGTTGGGTGTACGTATCGATATAACTAGAGGACATAAGAGTCTTGAGAGTAGTAGAGGAGCAGTTCCTAGTTTGAAGTCCAGGGTGTCTCCTCACCCATCATAGGAGAAGGTTGTGAGCGTCGAGATTTGTCATTGATGTTGTTGGTTGTTGACATTGTTGTATTAGCGAGTAGAAATCCTTGGTCTTGTTTTGATGTTGGTGCTTCTAGAATCATTTTATAACTGCAAAGAATACACTTTAGGGATAACCGACAATTTGGGGTAACCAAAAAGTCAAAAGTTACAACCCATTCATGTGTCTAACTTATTGCATATCAATCATATCAAGATATCATGGTAGCAAATATTGATAATAAGATTTAGATAAAATAGGATATTGTTTCCAAGAAACAATGATAAAGGCATATTAATCTAAGAGAAGGAAACAAATTTTGTTGTTAAAAATAAAATAATTTATTGTTTCAGAAGATTGTGAGATATCTTGTTGTCAAATGGGCGACTGGCTTGAAGATTGGCAGACAGATGGACATGGTCATAATGAGCTTGATGTGCCACGTCGGATATCCATCAATCAAATTGGGTTGTAAAGTTCATAACGCTCACCCTTCTCCTTCCCTCTCAACCCTTATCTTTCAAAATGAAAACAAAAGAAGAATTATAAGAAAGAAGAAAAGAAAAAAAAATGGAAAGGAATAGAAAAGGACTAGGTTGGCTCCTAGCAAGCATCCCAATTTAAGATCGTGGGCCCTACTGATGTTAAGTGTTACTCAAGTAAAGTACGTGAGCGGGGTTTCCAAATCCTTATCTTTTCAGTCAGCAAGCCCTAGGTCATGGTTAGGTGTACTTACCTCACTCGAGGGTGACTCCTTATTACCTTGTTTAGCTGCCTAGAGCTTGATCTATTTTGGTTCCAAATTACCTTCTTCTTTGAAAACTTTAATTGAACTATGAACCTTCTTTAAATCCTTAAGGACCTGATATTCAATCGTCTTCTTTCTTAGGCATAGGATGAGTTTGCCGACCTCCACGTCTACCAAATCCCTTACATTGGAAAGGAATAGTCTCCCCAGAATGAATGCAAAATTATTGTCCTCTTTGATCTATATTAAAACAAAATCACACAGGACATAAGTATCATGTAACGACCCCGTCTCCCAGTAACCCCCACTTAAGGGAGACCAAGAGATCAGAGTCGTTATCCCAATAAACCGGATCAAAGGTTTGACAAATAATCAATAATAATTATGAAATTCTACACTAAACTGAAATCTGGTATTAAAATAAAACTTTGCATACCCTTTTAAAACTTTGTAAATCTATCTATCCCAGCTTGAATCTACTCTATCTAATCCTCCTTGCACTTTATCTCTTATTTTCACAAGGTGTCACTTTACTGTTTTTTCATTTCAGGGTTGTACCTAAAACGGCAAAAAACAAAACGTCGGTCAGCATATTGAAATATACTGGTATGTGGGGACAACCAAAAATTTGCATTTATGGATAACAATCTAATTATCACAAACAAGATAATTAACAATCCAATTTATGCTTTCAAGTATGACATTCTCCACCACTTTTGCCCTGACCCTGGCATACCCACCTTAGAATTTCTTTTGCCAATGACTTAAGGCCACCTACTCAATCCCGAGCTTGGTGTTTGGGGTCACCACTCATGGTGCCCTCTAGTCATTCAATATCATCGGCCACCTTCTCATTCCTGAGCTTGGTGCCTGGGGTCACCACTCACGGTGCCCATTGGTCTACCCATCTGGACCTGACCTTTGGCATCATCCATCAGGGTGGCATGTAGGTGCAAGAATACATACTTCTATTATTAATGTGATAATCATAGTGACTTTATGATTAGCAAGTATGAACATCCAAACTGATAATTTGCATTCAATGCGATTAACCATCCAAAAAATCCTCGGAAAACTAAGGCGGTTATTCATTATTAACCACATACCTGTCAGGCTGACTTGATTGCAGAAATATTTCAACCAATTAAGAAATCAATCAAGTACACACCAAGATCCTGAAATAATCATTCAATCTCCTATTATTGATCAAGCCATCAAGATCTATTAAACTTAGCTTGCTTTAAAGGGTTTCTAGTCCACTTTTAGGGTTTCCATTGCAATTAGGGTTTCCCTACATCTTATATGATTCTAAACCCTAATTATTTCATCTATTCTTCACAAAAGATATTAACGTTATCCTTTAACAACATTTAGCCTTAATTTCAGATTAAAGACACGATTAACCATTAATTAAGTCCATTAAACCTCTTTTACATTAAAGCTACCATTTTTATCCTTTTGATCCATGATACGATCATTATGCTCACTTATCATCATTTCATAATTCTTTATGGTCTAATGAACGTATGAACTCTATTTATCATTAATTCTACCTTTATCCATTAGAAAATCCTAATTTCCATATTAAGGGTATTTATCCACAATTAAGAGTTTTAATACTCGAAATAGATTAGAACCATCATATCTCAGCTTTGTACATGAATTTGACCAATTAAACTCATTAAGGATCATAAATACCAAAGATAGGGTTCAAGGTTCATTAAAGCATATGGAACCCTAAATTAATCAAATTACTCATGAAGATCATCCTTTTAGATCTAATATGCCCTTTTTATTAATAATAGGTTAATATCAACTTTAATCATCCATAAAACCCTTCTTGATACATTAATCATCTCTAAATAGGGTTTCTAAATGCTTAATCATTCTCATATGAGATAAAAACCCTAAATCATGCAAGAAAGCATCTAAATCAGGTTCAAGTTCGTTATTAACTATTCAACAGGTTGCAATTACTCAATTTCAGTAATTAAGTATCATGAACTTAACCATAATGTTCAATTAGGGTTTCTAATCTAATCTATAAGCACTTTTCATTAGATTAGCAAACTTTTGCAAAAAAGGAACGAGATTAGGCTTTAAAAGTATTTTTATTAGATTCTTTGAATTCTCCTGATCAATTTTCATATTTTACTTATCTTAATCAGAGTTACCAATATTTTACTATGATTTTTGTAAAATATTTACCTCTCAACCAATGGGACGTTGCCACATCAGCCTGGCGACTTGTTTTATTCTTTTTCCTCGCTGGGTCAGGGTCTAGTGAACCGGACCTCGTCTCCTCAGCCGCACTCTCTCACGCGAGCAAAGGCCTTTGGACCCGCGATTGTATTCTTTTGCCACTGGTTTCCTTCACACGCGTTGGGGGTAGAGTTGTAAAAAGCCACAGACTTCGCCTTCAACCTCCTGTTGCCTAGTTCGCAAGCCTGGTGCTCTTCTGAGTCAAAGCGAGGGTTGACTCCAGGCTTCCATGCCTCTGAGAAGAGGGCAACGACACTGGTAGCTCCGCCTCCACCCCCCGAACTCATTGGGGATGCAAGCTCGGTCGGAGATGGCCCAAAAAAATAGTAGACGGTAAGGAGATACTTCCTCGGCGGAACCTGCTCAGGCAGTGAGTCTTCACTTCGAACTGGAAGAGGGGATAAGGGTCGGGTGTTTCAGAACCATCGTTCCAGCATTTTGGAAATCCCAGGGGTACTTAAACCCCCTTTATATACCAATTGGTCCTGAAAGAACCTAATGTGAGCCCTGAGAATTAGGGAAACCCACCATCCTTCATGAACCAGGTCCATCTGGGGATTGTCCTACTCAGATTGAGTTTCTAAATGCAATGGGAAAGTTCCCCATAGGTGCTCGATCCTTGATCAACAACGAATCTGGCCCCGAATTTCCCATATCCCTGTCTACATTTTCCCAAATTTTGTTGGAGTGTAGCCGCCGTCGGATCCCTGATCCACATCTATCAACTGTGCACCAAGAACAAAGAATATAGCCTAATATTGAAAAATCGTAACATTTACTATAATCCCAACACTTTATGGAATCTTGTAAAAGCCATAACTCCCAAACCGAGTATCCAATTATTCCCAATTTTTAGGGGAGCCTTTAAATTTGCATTATCTTCCTTTATCCCAATTTTGAGCCTTAAACTCGAAAGGAAAGATATGGTTTCTTCACATGCAAGGATGTGATTAATAAAACTCATTTAAGCATAATTTCTTTCTCGTAATACCTTATTTTTCTTAATTATGATTCCTTTTTCTATTAGAAACCATGTGAACACAAAATCTTTCCCAAGACGGATCCTTTATCCATATTTTCACATATTTCTTGTAAAATTATCATTATCTCACATTTCTTCTAATTAAAGCAATATTTAATTAATCCTTTCTCTTTCTTGTTACATTATCTTTGCAATTTAGACTCCTTGGAACCAAAGGAACCCAAGAGACACAAAATCCATCTTGGATCACATTCTTTGCCTTCTAGATGTTTCCACATCTTTCTTTTCTCAAATCCTCAATTATTCATTAATTAATTGAATTTCCTTATTATTGGGCCCAATAGCCAATAAAGCCCACAACACAATCATCAAGGCTATTGTAAACGAAATTCATGCACTCAATCAAAAGACATCATTATTTGTTCATTTATCTTTATTATGAGAAATCACATTTCTCACCAAATGAACCCAAAAGTTGGGGTTGTAACATCCTTCCCCTCTTATAAGAATTTTGTCCTCAAAATTCCATCAAACAAATAAACAATACATGATAAACCTTTCTTATGTCCATCAGGGCTTCCATGTGGCTTCACCCTTTCCATGGTACTTCCCAAGAACCTTCATCATCTCATATTCTTCCATCTGAGTTCTCTCTTACCTTGGTATATCATACCCTCATGGGTGACTCAAGACATTTCATCCCCTCAAAAGCTGAATAGGTTCAGGGCTCATCACATGGCTTGGGTACCTCACATAGTGCTCTAGATTGGACTCATGGAACACATTATACATCATGTTATCCTGAGGGGTAAGGTTAAACCTGACGATCTCCACCAATCCACCTCCAATGGACCCATATATCGGGGACTTAGCTTTCTCAGTTGTAGCTTAGAGGGGTCGGATTTTCACATCACATGCTTTCCTACAGTGAACTGCATGTCAGTCTGCTTTGCATCAGCTCACGACTCATGTTGTCTCTGGTCTCTCTCTCAGCCATTGCACAATCAAAGCAACTTCATCTGCACACACTGTGGTTCTTTTCTGACCTTCATGAGGCCTCCTTCACCAACATCATCTTAATGAAGTGGTGACTGACACAACCTCCCTATAGAACTTCTTGCATCCTAATAAAGGCTATGGTGGTTAACATCACATCTTAAGAACTGTCTCTTTGTATCACCCTGAACAAGCACACTTGCTCTCATCAGATCCTCTAGTGTGGATCATACTAACCATTAGTTAGGGGTGATAAGCAGTACTAACATCGAGTTCTTCCTGTATCTACTTCCACCTCATGGAAGTGAACCTTTAGATCACACACAAGAACTTTTGAACTCGCATCATGGTGTAGTTGAACCATCTCTCTTTCTTAAGTAGTTCAACCGAATCCATCCCTTGACAGCATTCTTTCTTTCTCATGTTATCTAGGTAAGGTGATCTACCATAACCCATATTGCATCTCGACCCTCCTTGGTTTAGGGGAGACTTACAACCTCCAAAGTGACAAACTCCCATTCCCTCTCGGGAACTATTTATCCTCTAAAACAATACATTGGGTTTCTAGTGTTCATCCTTCACCTCTTGTCATGCATGGCAACATTCCACATGCAACTTCATCTTAGGCATCCAAAGTACTATTGTCACTTACTATCCTTGTAGTACCACAGTGTATGGGGATCTTAAAACATTGATCTCCTGTATTGTCGTGATTCCTCAAGATTGATTATTCAGAAACCCTAAACCACTCTAGTCAGGGTTTCATCACCTTCCTCTTCAGAGGAGTACATCTAAGGCTCTACAACCATCCTTTTACTGCATCAAGGCCTAGGCTGGCTAACCAAACTACTGCTAACTTCATCAATCATTATCGTTACATCTGTGTGTTAGCCAAACTTTCCTCCTTTATATACTTAGGGTTAGCCTAACAACCTCTTCTAGCCTCTAGCCAAACTAGGCAGCTACATCTCAACTAGAGCATCTATTACCACTTCACATCCTTAGGTGTTAGGTAATATTGAAGAAATACACCTCCATGTATTCCACTTATTATCTCACCTCAGCTCTAAGTCTATCTTCATCGAGAAAACTCTGAGCTCATCCCCTTGGTTTTTGAATTTAACCTTGTATGACTCATATCTCATGATAAAAAAATCCTCATAAGATGACTACATTATTCCTTTTATTGTTTACAAACCATCCATGTATCATTCACTCCACAAGGTATGTTATCATCTCTGTCCTCACACCTCGTAGCAACGTTCCAACTTGCATCATCTTTTATCCTTGGTGTATGGCATGCATACTGTCCCATCTCTCCCTCCCATAACAAAAGGAAATAAGCATTTGGTGGCCGTCCAAACACAAAGTTATTCCTGTTCTAAGAGTAGAGATGATACATCCCACATTGTCAGTACACCTTCAAATCTAAGTTGAAATGTGCAACTTATGTCTCTACATCACAATCATCTTGATATCAAAGTTACTTCCATGGAAAACTGGTCTTGACCCTACTTGGTTCCACACATATTCCTTGGTCATCACCTCTATATCTATAGGGTTCCGACACTTTAGGGGTCATCCCTATTCCCTTATGCATCCAGAGAGTGCCCTACTCATTTGCCCTTTGGGTCCCATGAGTTCATGAAGGTGATCAGTCTCCTAACCCATGGCCCTCAGACTATGATAGTTGTTACCTCCCGACCCTATGGTCATGTGCAACTAGGGAATTAGGCAACTCCTTCCATCGGTCTTATCCCTACCTGACCCTAGGATAGACTGAGGATTCTCTTATAGTACATGTCCAACCTAGAACCTTATCTAAGCCTTCATCATCTCTCTCTGCATTCATGGGCTGACTTTCATCCTTTCATAGGGGTCATGGTGACCTGCCTACCTTGGTTAGGCCCCATACCGGTTACCTCCATGGTAACACATCCACATGCACTTAGAGATGGATATCTATGGGTCTACAGGTTCATTTTCATACCATGTACTTTTCACCTAGCTTCTCAAGATCCTATGAGACCTCTTTAGGTTTCCTCAAAACCCATAAAACTGGTATACACCCTACCAAAGGGTCCCTCTCCCAGGATGGGAGGAAACTACACCTCTTGATAACAAACGTCACAAACACCCTTATGCCTCGAGTTTACATCCACATGAGCATGCTTAATCCTAGCAAGCTACTAAGGAACAAGCTGACCACCTATTAAACCATGTTGGGTCATACTTGTTCTCATCCTCAACACCAGATCATGATCATACCTTCCCATGTCATCTACTTAGCTATGGGGGGTTCATCAAACATACCTTTAAACTTAAGGGGTTTCCCTTTCCTCTAACCACACAGAGTACCATGCTTGCATCTATAGAGACTCAAAACTCATCATGAGCATCGGATACACTGCTTCCCCTCTTAGGACTGGGAACCCTAGGTTCACTTTTGGGTATCCAACTGCATGTTCAACTTTTAACCACGAACCAAGCAAGTCCAAGGTATGTCATGTGCTTCCCATGATCCTTTTATTCGAGCAACACCTCAGAGTTGAGTCCTCTTCAAGGACAACCAACTAGGTATAAAGCCTCACAACTTGCTACTTAAACCTCCTCAGGGTCTAAGGCACTCCTTGTCTCCTCTTGACAGGTAAACTCTTATACCATAGGCACATAGGTTCCAGAAGCCCCATCCTCTCTCTAGGGTTTGGTTCCTCTAAAAGAAACCAAGATATCATCAGCCTCTAGGGATCGAGCATGAGGCAACCCCTATCATCCACTTAGGTCGCATCATCCTCAACTCCCCACTGTTCCTCATATTTTGGGGTTTTAGGCTTCTAACCTTCTTGCCTGGGGTCCTGCTCTCTCTCTAGAGCTAACCCTACAATCAACCTCTCTATAAGAGGTCCTTTCTCCATGAAGGATCAAGATCACAAGCACATATCTACATGGGTGAAGCCTATGTTCAAACTTATGTTTGCGTGAGGTTATTCATAGCTCTTTATGCTTATCTCATAAGCTATCCATCATGCTTACTGGATAGGGTTTCAACCTACTTCCGCTCCACTGACATATTCTAGGTTCATGTTATCCCCTACTTGCATAAGCCTATAGGGTTTCTATAGATTCTACACTAACCTCGTCAATGAAGGAGCTATCCTTCACTCAAACATGCACGACCCTTCCCAAGGTTGGGTTTCCAAAGGTGCTAGGTCATCCAACCTCTCATGGCATTCCAAAGGCATGTCCACCCAGTCAACCAAGACATCTAACTCATCATGTCATCTCTCTCTAACCTTCACTTAGGGTTAGGGTTAACATCATCCTCAGAGGATGTGCTAGGTCTCTACTTTTAATGGAGGTCTCTACCTCCAACACTAGCCCTCTCTACTCATCCTCCTGCCAAGGAGGTCTATCCTCATGTCTCTCCTGAGGGCAATGACAAGTCATATCATACGACCTAAGCTTGTATCTATTCCTTTACGCTTACTCTACTAAGTTTATTTCCATGACATCTTATTTACATGCTTTTTATTAATTTGGTGGAGGATTCCTTAATCCTTATCAACCTTATCCATACCTCAAGAGAGTGAAGAGAAGAGAGGAAACCCTAATCCTTAAGGTCCTTAACAGAATTTGAGTTGAGAAGGGATGAACAAGATGAGAGAGTCCTAAAGGTATCTTATTTTGAATCATACCCTAAGACTTTGGCCAGGCAGTCATAGGAATCCGGGAGTACTCATACTCCGAATAGCAGTGCGGAGGAAAATATTGCCAGCCCCCGATTGTGATCCTTTTCTAGACACCTCTGTCTTTCGGATAATCCTCTAATAACTCCCTTGGGTTCTACATAATTTTTAAAATTTAATAATTATTAAGGATTAAGTGAGCAACCTATGCTCTGATACCAATTGTAACGACCCTGTCTCCCAGTAACCCCCACTTAAGGGAGACCAAGAGATCAGAGTCGTTAGCCCAATAAACCGGATCAAAGGTTTGACAAATAATCAATAATAATTATGAAATTATACTAACAAAACTGAAATCTGGTATTAAAATAAAACTTTGCATACCCTTTTAAAACTTTGGAAATCTATCTATCCAAGCTTGAATCTACTCTATTTAATCCTCCTTGCACTTTATGTCTTATTTTCACAAGGTGTCACTTTACCTTTTTTTCATTTTAGGGTAGTACCTAAAACGCTGAAAAACAAAACGTCGGTCAACATATCAAAATATACTGGTATGTGGGGACAACCAAAAATTTGCGTTTTGGATACAATTTTAATTATCACAAACAAGATAATTAACAAGCCAATTTATGCTTTCCAGTATGACATTCTCCACCGCTTTTGCCCTAACCCTGGCATACCCACCTTAGGGTTTCTTTTAACAATGACTTAAGGCCACCTTCTCAATCCCGAGCTTGGTGCCTGGGGTCACCACTCATGGTGCCCTCTAGTCATTCAATATCATAGGCCACCTTCTCATTCCCGAGCTTGGTGCCTGGGGTCACCACTCATGGTGCCCATTGGTCTACCCATCTGGGCCTGACCTTTGGCATCATCCATCAGGGTGGCATGTAGGTGCGCGAATACATAATTCTATTATTAATGTGATAATCATAGTGACTTTATGATTTGCAAGTATGAACATCCAAACTAATAATTTGCATTCAATGCGATTAACCATCTGAAAAATCCTCAAAAAACTAAGGCGGTTATTCATAATTAACCACATACCTGTCAGGCTGACTTGATTGCAGAAATATTTCAACCAATTAAGAAACCAAGCAAGTACACACCAAGATCCTGAAATAATCATTCAATCTCCTATTATTGATCAAGCCATCAAGATCTATTAAACTTAGCTTGCTTTCTAGGGTTTCTAGTCCACTTTTAGGGTTTCCATTGCAATTAGGGTTTCCCTTCATCTTTTATTATTCTAAACCCTAATTATTTCATCTATTCTTCACAAATGATATTAAGGTTATCCTTTAACAACATTTAGCCTTAATTTCAGATTAAAGGCTCAATCAACCATTAATTAAGTCCATTAAACCTCTTTTACATTAAAGCTACAATTTTTATCCTTTTAATCCATGATACTATCATTATGCTCACTTATCATCAATTCATAGTTCTTTATGGTCTAATGCACGTATGAACTCTATTTATCATTAATTCTACCTTTATCCATTAGAAAACCCTAATTTCCATATTAAGGGTATTTATCCACAATTAAGAATTTTAATACTCAAAATAGATTAGAACCATCATATCTCAGCTTTGTACATGAATTTGACCAACTAAACTCATTAAGGATCATAATTACCATAGTTAGGGTTCAAGGTTCATTAAAGCATATGGAACCCTAAATTAATCAAATTACTCATGATGATCATCCTTTTAGATCTAATATGCCCTTTTTATCCATAATAGGTTAATATCAACTTTAATCATCCATAAAACCCTTCTTGATACATTAATCATCTCTAAATAGGGTTTCTAAATGCTTAATCATTCTCATATGAGATAAAAAAAACCCTAAATCATGCAAGAAAGCATATAAATCAGGTTCAAGTTCGTTATTAACTATTCAACAGGTTGCAATTACTCAATTTCATCAATTAAGTATCATGAACTTAACCATAATGTTCAATTAGGGTTTCTAATCTAATCTATAAGCAATTTTCATTAGATTAGCACACTTTTGCAAAAAGGAATGAAATTAGGCTTCAGGAGTATTTTTATTAGATTCTTCGAATCCTCCTGATCAATTTTCATATTTTACTTATCTTAATCAGAGTTACCAATATTTTACTATGATTTTTGTAAAATATTTAACTCTCGGCCAATGGGACGTTGCCACATCAGCCTGGCGACTTGTTTTATTCTTTTTCCTCACTGGGTCAGGGTCTAGTGAACCGGACCTCGCCTCCTCACCTGCGCTCTCTCACGCGAGCAAAGGCCTTTGGACTCGTGATTGTATTCTTTTGCCCCTGGTTTCCTTCACACGCGTCGGGGGTAGAGTTGTAAAAAGCCATAGACTTCGCCTTCAACCTCCTGTCGCCTAGTTCCCAAGCCTGGTGCTCTGCCGAGTCAACGCGAGGGTTGACTCCATGCTTCCATGCTTCCGAGCAGAGGGCAATGGCACTGGTAGCTCCGCCTCCACCCCCCAAACTCATTGGGGATGCAAGCTCGGTCGGAGATGGCCCAAAAAATAGCAGACAGCAAGGAGTTGCTTCCTCAGCGGAACCAGCTCAGGCGGTGAGTCTTCAGACGCATCGTGCCAGCATTTTGGAAATCCCAGGGGGTACTCAAACCCCCTTTATATACCAATCGGTCCTGAAAGAACCTAATGTGAGCCCTGAGAATTAGGGAAACCCACCATCCTTCACGAACTAGGTCCATCTTGGGATTGTCCTACTCGGATTGAGTTTCTAAACGCAATGGGAAAGTTCCCCATAGGTGCTCGATCCTTGATCAACAAGGAATCTGTCCCCAAAATTCCCATATCCCTGACTACTTTTTCCCATTCTTCATTGGAGTGTAGCCGCCGTTAGATCCCTGATCCACATCTATCAGCTGTGCGCCAAGAACAAAGAATATAGCCTAATATTGAAAAATCGTGACATTTACTATAATCTCAACATTTTAGGGAATCTTGTAAAAGCCATAACTCCCCAACCGAGTATTCAATTAATCCCAATTTTTTAGGGGAACCTTTAAATTTGCATTATCTTCCTTTATCCCAATTTTGAGCGTTAAACTTGAAAGGAAAGATATGGTTTCTTCACATACAAGGATGTGTTTAATAAAACTCATTTAAGCATAATTTCTTTCTCCTAATACCTTATTTTTCTTAATTATGATTCCTTTCTCTATTATAAACCATGTGAACACAAAATCTTTCCCAAGACGGATCCTTTATCCATATTTTCACATATTTCTTGTAAAATTATCATTATCTCACATTTCTTCTAATTAAAGCAATATTTAATTAATCCTTTCTCTTTCTTGTTACATTATCTTTGCAATTTAGACTCCTTAGAACCCAAGGAACCCAAGAGACATGAAATCCATCTTTGGATCACATTCTTTTGCATTCTATATGTTTCGACATCTTTCTTTTCTCAAATCCTCAATTATTCATTAATTAATTGAATTTCCTTGTTATTGGGCCCAATAGCCAATAAAGCCCACAACACAATCATCAAGGCTATTGTAAACGAAATTCATACATTCAATCAAAAGACATCATTATTTGTTCATTTATCTTTATTATGAGAAATCACATTTCTCACAAAATGAACCCAAAAGTTGGGGTTGTAACAGCTTCACTGGAACGTCTTTGATTATTCCCAAGAGTTTTGTAACAGATGCATCATCCTGCTGAATGGCCATAGCTGTGGGGTAGGAGATCAGTGAATCCAAGACACTGGAAGAAGGTGTATGGCATGATAGATATGCTCATTTCTAATTTAGCCAATCCCTTACAGAAAGTGTCATCTCCTAAGAAGCAGTCTATCCGAAATTAGCCAGGGTCTTTTGCTGCTAGGGAATATGATTCTGAACTATGTCAGAGGTCATCTATTCCAGCTTCACGGTCTTATACTTCCCAGATTGAAGGGTCTTGATCTATTTGCACCAAGCAGACATTTCGGATAATGAGTCGAGGAATAGGATGTTGACATGGAGTTTCTTCATAGTGTCTTTGAATTTCATGAATCGATCATCTAATTTGGTTTGATTGAGGCAACTTACATATGGTATGTTAGGCTTGTACACAAGTGTTGTGGGTGCCTTCGGTGGTCCAAGCTCGACCCTCAGTGTTGCAACAATTGAATTCTTGCTAGTACATGGCTGAGTTGAAGTCATAAGGTCGCATGTTGACTGGACTTATATGGAATTGACTATCAGATGGTCATTCAAGAGACTCAGAGGCACGAATGGGGTATCTTCATTATTGCAATGTGGAGTAGAGGTAGCAGTGGAGGTCGAAGGTGTGCAGTACATGTTTCCTGACCTAGTCATTATGGCATTTAGCTGCTCCATATGCTTTGATTATTTTCAGGTTGACAAATGATTGTGCCTACTAGGGGTTGTTGACAAGTAGCTAAGCGGGCAATTTGATACTCCCAACACTTTTTTGTCATGGCATTGGCTAATGGATTTTGGTATGGGACCATCATCTCTTGAAGTGTCTTCATTTGGTCTTGTACGGGCATGATTCGGGTTTTGGTATTGTTGCAGTTGTTGGTAGTTCCCATTAGAAAAATTAAATATGAAATTTCCCTGGTTGTGTGGGCCAGTATAGTTTGACAATTCTCTATCCTAAGAGGTTTGCATCGAGGACTTTTAATTTGGACTATAGGCTCTAACAGGGTTTCCATATCAGAAACCATGGTGGCTATGAACTTAGTTTGGATAATATTACTCTTGCCTCGAGATATTGTGAATTGATTTCATGTCTTTGGCTTGGGTGACTATGTATTGTTTCTCAGCTTGGCTCTCATGGAATGCAACATACATTTGTTGATAATGGATTTTGGTGTGATCCCCTACATGGTAGAATTTGTAGGAAGGTGTGATGATTTTCAATTGAGGAGCATGGCTCTTTCTCTCATATGCACTGAAGGATTTTTTAAGGTATCCTGCTTGAGAGAGAGAGCTTTCAACATTTCAGAAATAGACTTGAGTTCTGAATGATCCTCAGCCATAGCTGCTCTAAGAACTTCCTTTCCCGAGGGTCTGGTCTAGTGAGTCTGATTCTCAGTCACAAGGTTGACTATCTTTAATGTGTTGTCAAAGCTCTGTCGCATGCAATTTCCATTAGAGGAAAGTCTAGGAAATTCTTTGTCTCGTCGTCAACTCCCTATTAGAACAATTTGATGATTTATTTTTTGGGGATGCCATGGTGTGGGCACTTGTATAGGAGTTCATTGAATCGCTCCCAAGCTTCTTATACATGTACTTGATTAAACTTTGTGACATGTCCTTTGATCAAATATGTCATTGAGGGTGGGTATAATTTCTCTAGAAACTTGTTTTCAAGGGCTTGCCATGTTGCGATCATATCCCCTTGAAGGGCATTGTACCATGCTATAGCTTTGTCAGTCAGGGAATAATTGAAGGGTTGCAGTTGCATGGCATCATCAGTGGCATCAGATGGCTTCATCATCAATAAAAGGTCGATGAATTTGAGGATTTGTTCTCGACAATCATCTCCAATCCTTCCTGTAAAGGCCGAGTTTTATAGTAGGATGACCCAATGGGCTCTGATCTTGATCGGCTCGCTTGGAGGTTGGACTGGATGGGTCAAGTCAGTGCCTTTAGGGATAGAGAAATCATGTAGTTCTTTGGCACGTTCTACATCTTGGGTGGCTTCTAAGTTGCTCTTGAACTCAACTTCCACCTTCTCCTTATCTTCTACGGTTATTAATTCTCATTGGGCTGCAATAGCAGCTTCAATTTGTGCTTGGATAGCTGCTTCTGCAACTTCTATGTCTGCCATGGTCCTCCTCCGTGTGAAGTCTTTTGAGGATTCTCTCAATTTCAGGATCAAAAAGTGATCTCAAATCAAAACTTTTGGACCTTCGCATATGCTAGGAGTAGCTAAAAAGAGGCAAAATGATCATGACTCGATGAATTAAGTTCTAGAAGATTTTCAATTATATCAAGCATAAAAAGAAAAACCCCAATTACACTTATACTTCTGAAAATATTTAACTATTGTTGTCTTCGACAACAAAACCAATTTTTGATGTTGCTCCAAATACTGAACCAATAACAATACTAAAAGAATAAGTCTTAGACCAAAAGTCGTGCACTAATTTCCCACTCCATACGAGTGGAAAACTTATAGCACTATACTTTAGGATCGAACCCAAAGGACAACTTTTTAAAGCAGTTATTGATATCTAGAAGTATTAAGAGTAATATTTATCATCGAGAAGTTGAATGATTATTTGAACTAAACAATTCCCAATAGAAATAGAGTTAAATAAGTAAATAAATGATAATAAAGAGGACCAGAGCTGTAATTTTGCTACCAAAGATAATAATAATTATCCTAACAAGATCTAACTCCTTAATAGCATTTTATTAACCAGAGGCTTAGCTACTGCACCCTTACAGGCATAGATCCTTGTTGGATTAAACTACCCTGGAGCCGACCATACTCGGCACTGAACTTCCCAATTCATTTTGGATGGACTCCCTGACTACGGCCGATCATCCTCAACACATTAGTAGATCATATACCGATCACTCACTATCCCTTGTTGACATCTCAGGGGCGGAATAAGATCATTTTGGAGTTCTAATAACACTCAAACAACATGCATAGTTATGATTATAATAGAAATGCAAAGCAAGTCGTCAATTTGCAAAGCAAGGAAATAAGCAG
The DNA here is from genome assembly GCA_963693085.1 of Alisma plantago-aquatica. Taxonomy (NCBI): domain Eukaryota; kingdom Viridiplantae; phylum Streptophyta; class Magnoliopsida; order Alismatales; family Alismataceae; genus Alisma; species Alisma plantago-aquatica. Next base: position 458,192,778 of record OY856415.1, read on the forward strand.
ACAATACTTTATTTAGAAATAGTATCCTTGAGTTTAGATACATGCTAGGATGAAATATGTGCTTATGGGGATAGTCCCCATGCCCCATCACAAAGGTCTACTCACTCATGGTGAGATACAATAGAAAAAAGATAGAAAGAATAGTGGAGGGGTCATGATGCTTGGTGTAGGAAGACTTATCTCTCCACTGTGGCTGCCGCCTCCTCACTCCTCGCTAGGGTTTGCGCTGTGCAATGTGGATTCTAATCACTGATCAGAGACTCCCTAAAATTGATGAAAAGAGTTCCCTTTTATAGATGCATTCCTCGTTGTTGAAACCCTAGTGTTGTATACTTGTGGTCAAAGGCAGCTAATTGGATGGCCCATACTCAGCTCAACACACGACTCATGTGGGTTACTCAATTTTGACCTCCCCTACAGTTCTCTGGAGGGCCAACATGTATCGAACCAGAATAGGTTGAATGCTAAGAATGTTCTTAAGAACTAAAGAATCTGGAGGACTCTGAATAGAGAGCGGCTCGAGTCAGGTAAGTGGCAGAGCCTATCTCTCAGCTAGGAAGTTAGAAGGTGGACAATGGAAAGCTTACAGGGCCTTCCTTCCCTTAAGGCATAGCATCGTGAGGGTTTGATCGTCTATATGGATGTTCATGTATATTTTTTTTCGGTTCTCCATTTAAAAATATAAAGTGCACTAAAGTTTAAGAAAGAAGAGATAACTATAATTATGTGAATATAAAACTAAAAGTAGGAAATAGAAACACATCATCCCTTAAAAAGTGAGTAAAATAGTATGAAAAGATGGATATAAATATACTCATCATTGTCATGAGGATCAAAGAATCAAACAACTTGAGAAGGTTTTGAATGTGGACTTGTCATAGTAGGTGTCTACTCTATATAAACATGTGAATTTCTCATCCTTCATGTAGACTATTAGGAGAATCAATAGGATGATAATGATTTTGTTGGTATGTATGCCCATAGAGTAAGTCATATGATGATTGTAATGGGATACTATGTAATGGGATACTATGTAAATGATTTGAATAATAATAAAGGCAATTTCCGATCTATATGTTTATACTATTTCTGAGATGATGGTGTAACATGATAGATGTCTAAAGAATTGTTTTACTCAATGACATATGCTTTTAGGTTAAGGACCTAAACGATGAGATCATACGAATGATAAGAGTATACATTCTTGTTTAGTCCCTAGTCGGTTGTTATTGTGGAAATAACCATAGACATCAATAACACTAAAGACTAGATTGTGTGTTGGTTGATGACAGAATCTCATTAGTCATGATATAGTGATATCAAACCAAGCACATAGGTACTTGTTAGAGAACAAGGTACCCGACAGACCCACCGTGAGAGTGACACATGGAACCTTGACTTGGTAGTCATACTCAGCTCTCACAGTGATGGTGGTGAGTGTGATTCTTAGACCTGAAATCACTACACTCAACACATGTCGTTGGGTACACTTTGACATCATCAAACGCAGTCCTGAAACATGGGTTATTATAAAGGTGATGATTGGGTGGCTTTGACACATGGGGCTTTTGAGGGGTGAGTGATAGATATGGGATTTGTCCCTCCTGAGGGAGTTTGACATCCTTGGCCACTTGATGAGTAGGATTGAGAAAGGCATGTGCATGCACGTGTGAATCAATATGTGATATTGATGTCACACACATCTCACCCAGTCTGCTCTGAGATAAAGGAAATGAATGAACGTTGACAGGATGACTGTTCCATGCCTTGAGTTCATTCAGGATATTAGTGATAAAGGAATTATACATTCACTGTAACACCATTCACAGATTGTAGGATTGAAAGTTGTTCTCCAACTTTCTATTTCACTTGGGTAGCACTGATGTGTGACTAGGCACCACTCTTTGCTTGTGAAGTCATAAATGTTATGGACTTTCACTGCCAATGTGAAATGGACCTGCAGGGTCACACACATAGGATTTAACCTGGAATAGGAGTTTGTCCACAAAAAATGTTTACATTGATTGCTAAAGGAGTTTAGTAGTTCAATTAAACACTTAATCAATTGATAGCTCAATATCATAGTGTTCAAGGTGTTGGACCGATTGATTAGAGTATCGGATTGATTGGAACTGCAATTGACTGATTCTGCACAGTCTGCACTCCCAACCGATTGGCTCATGTGATGAACCGATCGACTGAGCTTGGGGAACCGATCGGCTCAACTGGTGAGTCGATCGGCTCATGGACAGGGTGAAATGACCGGTTCAAGTGTTGAACCTATCGGCTCAACTGGTCCAACCGAGCAAGTTGGGAAAGTGAGATTGGTGAGAAATTAATTTTCGTTTCACTTGTCCAATTCGATTGGAACAAGGATTGGTATTTGATATCAATTAGAAACAAACATGGAAAGTCAATTTGAGTTGAACCAGGATCACGAACCGATCGACTGGAGTGTCCAACCGATCGTCTCATGGATCCAAACGATCGGCTGGAGTGTCCAACCGATCGGCTGGAGTGTCCAGACGATCATTTCAGGGTTGAAACAATCGTTTCAACTGCCGCAGTTTGTCAGATTTTGTGGAAATCTCGAACCTTTCTACTCCTACTTTAGTCTCACATTGCCCGGGATAGATAACTTTGTCCCATGACCCTCCTATATATATAGGGGTATTGGGGGCTTCTCAATGGACAACTCAGTGCAACCAGTTGCTCTGTAAAGTTGTCGTTTTCTCTGGTTTTGGTAACCGAGAGAGCCCGAGCAAGTGCTACCCGATAAGGGAGGCACAACAAGGGAAAGACAACTGCAAAAAGTGACTGGTGGCAGGAGAGTGTGTCGGTGACTAGTACGCCGACAGGAGGGTGCGACTCCTTCCGATTCCTTGTGGGACAAGGAGATCGGAGTTCCAGGTAGTCCGTGTGGATGACTGCAGAGGTGGGAGACCTCTGTCACTCGGAGGATAACTGTCAATCCCGACAGTCTCGGTGAGACCAGGAGTCTTCAGTCCCGGTGTGACCAAGAGCTGCACAGACACCGTCCAAGACCGGAGGTGAAGACCGCGCAAGGCGCGAGGTACTATCACCGAGCGAGCCTCGGGACAAGGTATGCATCCACAAACCTTCTTTCCTATTATATAGACATTGACGCGATTCCTTTTGTTCTGGGTTTTGAGAGAAATTTTTTTGTTTCCACTGCTTCTCTGCCTCCCATACAACCCAACAGTGGTTATTTCCACAATAACAACCGACTAGGGACTAAACAAGAATGTATACTCTTATGATTCGTATGATCTCATCGTTTAGGTCCTTAACCTAAAAGCATACGTCATTGAGTAAAACAATTCTTTAGACATCTATCATGTTACACCATCATCTCAGAAAGAGTTTAAATATATAGATCAGAAATTTCCTTTATTATTATTCAAATCATTTACATAGTATCCCATTACAAACATCATATGACTTGCTCTATGGGCATACATACCAACAGACTCCCATTTGCACTTAGAGCCAGTCACCTAGGAACCTCAGTCCTTGTGACCTAGCATGACCATCATGCTTCTGCTGAGAAAGGGCCTTAGTCAGTGGATCAGCTATGTTGTCTTCAGTTGGTACTTTGCAAATCTTCACATCTCCTTGTTGTACGATCTCTCATATGAGATGGAAGCGCCGCAGTATGTGCTTGTACAGCTGATATGATCTGGGTTCCTTAGCTTGTGCAATAGCTCCATTATTGTCACAATAAAGCTCAATTGCATCACAGCTACTGGGAACTACACCAAGTTCAGAGATGAACTTCCTGATCCACACAGCCTCCTTTGCTGCATTCGAAGCAACAATATACTCAACCTCTGTAGTAGAATCGGCAACTGTTTCTTGCTTGGAACTCTTCCAGCTCACAACTCCATTATTAAGGCAAAATACAAATCCTGACTGCGATCTATAATCATCTTTATCGGTTTAGAAGCTTGCATCGGTGTAACCCTTTACAACCAACTCTTCCTCGCCGCCGTAAACAAGAAACGGATCCTTAGTCCTTTGCAAGTACTTGAGGATGTTCTTCACGACTGTCCAGTGAGCATCCCCGGGATCTGACTGGTACCTGCTCATCATGCTGAGAGCATACGAGACATCTGGGTGTGTGTACAACATAGCGTACACGATGGATCCAATGGCCGATGCATATGGGATCCCATTCATATGCTCCCTCTCTTCACAAGATTGGGGACACTGAGCTCTATAGACGGTGACTCCATGTAACATGGGGATGTTTCCTCTCTTTGAGTTCTCCATGGTAAACTGCTTCAACACTTTGTCAATGCACGTGCTCTGACTTAGTCCAATAAGCCTTCTAGATCTATCTCTATAGATCTTAATTCCTAGAATGTAGGATGCTTCTCCTAAGTCCTTCATTGAGAAAGTATTCCCAAGCCAAGTCTTTACCTTCTCCAAGGCTAAGACATCATTCCCCATCAATAGTATGTCATCCACATACAATATGAGGAATGTAATCGTGCTCCCACTAACCTTCTTGTACACACAAGGTTCATCTTCATTTTGAATAAAGCCAAACACTTTGACTTCCTCATCAAATCGAAGATTCCAACTCCGAGATGCTTGCTTCAATCTATAGATTGACCTTTGTAGCTTACAGACTTTATTGGCATTCTTTGGATCTACAAAGCCTTCAGGCTGTGTCATATACACGTCCTCATTTATATTCCCGTTAAGGAATGCAGTTTTAACATCCATCTTCCAAATCTCATAGTCATAATAAGCTGCAATAGCAAGCATGATCCTGATGGACTTAATCATGGCAACTGGTGAAAAGGTTTCGTCATAGTCAACACCATGAACTTGTCCAAATTCCTTTGCAACCAATCTACCTTTATAAGTCTGTACATTGCCATCCATGTCAGTCTTCTTCTTAAAGACCCACTTGCACCCTATGGGTTTTACCCCTTCGGGTGGTTCCACCAAAGTCCATACTTTGTTGGAGTACATGGATTCCATCTTAGATCTCATGGCTTCAAGCCATTTCTCCGAATATGGTCCCTCCATAGCCTCTACGTAGGTAGTTGGATCATCATCTATGATCAAATCACCACCTTCCTGAGTTACAAGGTATCCAAACCTCTCAGGTTCAAGGCGGGTCCTACTAGATCTACGAGGTCCTTGTGTTACCTGAGGAGACTGAGATTCCACAACACCTTGTGAATCTCCATGTTCCTCTTGTACGTCTATCGGTTCAATATTTTCTTGTTGGTCTTGAACCTCTTCAAGCTCTATTTTCCTCCCACTACTTCCTTTGGAAATAAATTCCTTCTCTAGGAACACAGTTGTCTTGGCAACAAACACTTTGTTGTCAGTAGGGTGGTATAGATAATATCCCCTCGTTTCCTTTGGGTATCCAACAAAATAACATTTATCGGATTTGGGTCCAAGCTTATCAGGAAACATTTTCCTAACGTAAACCTCACAACCCCAAATCTTCATAAAAGACAAATTGGGATGCTTCCCATACCATATCTCATATGGTGTCTTTTGAACCAATTTAGATGGTACACGGTTAAGTGTAAATGCGGTGGTTTCAAGAGCATGACCCCAGAAAGAAATCGAAAGATCAGCAAAACTCATCATTGATCGCACCATATCCAACAATGTGTGATTCCTTCTTTCAGACACACCGTTATGTTGTGGTGTTCCAGGCGGAGTCCATTGTGATACAATACCACGGGCTCGCAGAAGGTCCTCAAACTCGTGGCTTAAGTATTCTCCACCTCGATCGGATCAAAGTGCCTTAATACTTTTACCAAGTTGGTTCTGTACTTCATTCATGAAATCCTTGAACCTTTCAAGGGTTTCTGACTTATGCTTCATCAGGTACACATAGCCATACCTACTGAAATCATCAATAAAGGTAATGAAGTACTGATACCCATTTTTGGCATTAGTTCTAAAAGGCCCACATACATCAGTATGTATGAGTCCTAATAGATCACTAGCTCTCTCACCTTTACCTGAAAAGGGAGTCTTGGTCATCTTGCACAACAAACAAGATTCACATGTCTCTATTGATTCATAATCAAAAGAGTCTAGATAACCATCTTTATGGAGTCTAGAAATGCGCTTCTCATTTATGTGCCCTAGACGACAATGCCAAAGGTACGTTTCATTTGAGTCGTTGAGTTTTTGCCTTTTGGTGTTTACGTTGTATACACTTGTCTCCAAATCTATCAAGTTTAGACCATAAGACATTGGGGCACTGCCATAAAAGATCCCATCTTTAGAACTGGAACACTTTCCATTCTTAATAAGAAATTCAAATCCATCCTTGTCCAAACAAGAGACGGAAATGATATTCATATTTATGGCAGGTACATAATAGCAGTTCTTTAACTCTATTATTAGCCCAGTTGGTAGAGTTAACTCATAGGTTCCTACGGCACTGGAGGCAACCCTTGCCCCATTGGCAACACGTAGTTCAACCTCGCCTTTCCCCAAAGGCCTACTTCTCTTAAGATCCTTCACATTTGAACAAATGTGAGATCCGCATCCGGTATCAAGTACCCATGACGAAGAAGTAGTAAACTTAATCTCTATCACGTATACACCAGAAGTAGAGATCTCTATCTCTGACTTCTTCTTCCATCGTTCCTTCCATCCTCTCCATGTAGAAGAAATCGGTTTGGCGAGAGAACCCTTCTCTCCCTCACCTTTCGTTCCATTGATCTCTATTAATGAACTTTCTTTCTTCTTCGCCAACGCATTAAGCGTACATAGAGTGGATTCAAAGGCTCCTGGTATATCTGGATTGTGCAGAACACTTCTCACAGTCCTCAACCAGTTATGGAATTTATTCTCAATTAATTTGCCCATTTTAAAATATGATTCCTTTGCCATTGTACAAGAGAAAATTGCATTTGTCAAAACTATTTTTGATTTGATTTGAATAAAATTTGACGATAGTTAATTAGGACTTTAATTAATTACCGCTCCCACTATTTTGACTCAAATTGACAACCCTCACCATCAATTCAAAAGATTGCAATGTACAATCTTCTAGTGGGTCAAGATCCTAAAATCCTCTGAGCCATGGACCAGCTAGGGATGTCACCACAACTCAGATCTCCCAGGTAGGCAACTCTTGCCAATTGCATCATATGCAACTCTTGAAAGATGTCACACGCAACTCCTTGCCATGATCATCTCCATGCCTCAAGGTGCTAGATCCTATCTAGGTCACCTTGTTAAGTCCAACCCAAAGCCAACAGATGAATATGCACCCTGCTAGGGCAAACCCACATGTTCAACCTTCATGCTTCCACGAGATAGACGGTGCACCATGCTAGGGCGTGCCCACACTTGGTCGATCAAGCTTTTCACGTGTGTCGCATTTGGAAGGCATCTAAAACTTTAATATTTAATGAGGGATTTGGTTTTTATATACATATACATATCCAATCACCACAATATATAGTATGTATCATATACATGCTATATCCCACAAAAAACATGCAAAATGATAGAAGTAATGATTATTGCCATCCTATTGTGATTCCTTGATCCAAGAGGAATCACAGTCATCTAGGTCTACATCACATGCAACATGTACAAGATGAAATCTGTGCTTGCCTTTCTGGGTTTGATCAGCTCATCTCCATGACTGATCGGCTCGCCATCAAGTAGGTCGTTCGGGTGCCACCAGCCGATCGATTGGCACCTCCAGCTGATCGGTTCACCGGTCGTTGTGCATCTCCTTAGGTTGCCACCCGCTCGTCTCGTTCCTCCAACCGGTCGTCTCAAGTCGTCCGCCGTTCTTTGACATAACAAGAAATAAAATCTATCCTATTTACAATTGAATTGTGAAACCACGAGTTACATTCAGGGGGGAGCAAAGATAGGAAAAGCAATCTCGAATTATTTCGAGTTACATCAGGAATAGGAGAAGGGAATCGGTGCGCAGACCGAGATGCAAGCAACCACATACAACCACACACAGATATAGGGTTTATAGGCCATAACCATGCTACACATCCACCACAAAACTCATTTAAGGGTGACGTGTATCGAGCACATTAATATTACATATCATATATGTATATTTGGGATTTGTGGATTGGACATGCATAAAGCCAATTTTATTCGCATCGTATGCAATAAATAAAGGCAACAAACCAAAATTGATCACATCGATAATCCTAAAATATAGAACTGTTGACGTGGCTCTGATACCACTATTGGGTTTTATGGGAGGCAGAGAAGCAGTGGAAACAAAAAATTTTCTCCCAAAACCCAGAACAAAAGGAATCGCGTCAACGTCTATATAATAGGAAAGAAGGTTTGTGGATGCATACCTTGTCCCGACAAGAGATTCATCATGATGTAAGTCAAGGAAGTGGTAGACTCAATCCCAAGGCTAAAACTTTTGGAGTTATAAGAAGTTGAGGTATTTGACAACACATTATAAGAAAATATTGAAACATGAGGTAACTGAGACAAGGGAACATGTAAAGTCACTTTGGTTTCCTAGATAGAATAATTTTTGAGGTTTTCCTCCTTCTAGGAATAACACTTTTAGTTCGATGTCAAGTCATGGCTATCTAAGCCATAGTATGGGAGAACATGTAGTAACTACATCAACAATCACTCTGGTCTATGTCGGTATAAGACAAGGTAGTGCTAGCGGTATGGATAATTTGAGCATATGAAGTTGTTTATCTATCAGATGGAGAACATAGGTAGATTCAACATGGTTTCGATTACTTTAGGAGTTGTCATAGAGGACATGGCCAAACTTAATAAGAAGGTTCATCATGACTAGCAGAAGAAGTCAAGGTCAAGGCCTCCAATAGGAAACAAGTTGAGCATGTGCTATGACTGAACCTGAAGGATTCATCAACCATATGCCATTAAATGTTGGTTGAAACTTTTTAATTCTTACTTATTTGCTTCAAATTATGTGTAAGATACTCAAATTTGGTCAATTTAGCTTTTGTGAAAATCAATTCACTAAAATTGGAATGAGATTCACTTTAACATAATCAGAGTAATATTAGAATCTTGAGATCAATATATAGGATGACTTTAACTAAAATGGGATGATGAATTTAAGTATGTAAAGTAGTACTGGTCAAATGTGTCAATTATGGCTTCAATTGGGATATAGTATTGGGTCACTCCTAATTTTATAACTAAGATATAATAACGCTTGTGGACCCCTCTGGAAGCCTAAGGTATGAGTCATAGACCTTATTCAATTCAAGCTGAATTGGGCCAATTAGGGTTTACAAATGGGTCCCTGTGATACAAAATTAGGAAATGAGTATTTTGTGCTCATGATATATACTCTAGAAAATTTTGGCTGGTGGATAATTGAAATATTATATTCTGGGAGAATTTTGAGTTGTCTTATAATCTAGCTAATTTTTGAGTAATTATCTCGATCTTACTTGGAAGCCAATTTTCAAACAAATAATAGGTGATTTAATGGAATATCTTCCTTGCAATGAGAGATAATAGGAATAGGAGGCTAATCCTAAATTGTGGGTAAAACAGGAACTTAAACGCAATCACTATAATTATTATTTGAATGAGGGGTTGTATCTAAATAAAAGGGATTATTATTAGAAGGGGATTTCCCCTTTGTTAGATTTGGACACATATATCAAGCTCACAAGCAAATCCGAGGTCAAAGGATTCACCTTCCCAACCCAGGATCCCTTGAGATGCCATGAGGTCTATGATTTTCCCTTCAATCTTGATACATTTGTGTTCTTTAGCCATTATCTCACTCTCATTTCACATCCATACATGGAACCAACTAGAAACTCATCCCCTGGTTGCATAAGCCCCAACCAGAAGTAAACATGCTATATCATAGTGTATTTTTTCCATGCATAATATCATTATCCCAAATTGATGGCATGTTGCAGATGTAAGGGTTCCATCTTGAGACTTATATAAGACATTTGAGGACTTTGGAAAATAGAAAACTAAGGATCAAAACCACCATTGTCCCTCATGAATACCATCATATGAGTCATATTTCTAGGCCTTTTATGCAAGAAACTATAAGGTTGAGTGAACTCCCTGCCTATTCTAGGCATTTAGAAGAGTTCATAGATGATCGAGAAGAACTACAATGGACGACATCCTCTCTAGGATGTATGGGTAAGGCCTTTTATCCAAGCTTATAATTCCTTGTGACCTTGTTTTAGAGATAGAGAAAAATGCCCAGTTTCCTAGATCTTCGACCACCATTAACCACAACCAGAATCTAGCTAGGTCTGACGAGGACTATAGGAGGTTCCCAAACCTCATAATAGCCTTTAGATCCCTAGACCATGGAGTCAATAGTGTAGTTGAATCACACAACATTGGTTTTCAGTTGTTCCTACAAGGAAGATGATCCACGGGCATATGGTAAAGGCCCCTGGAGGCCTGTGCAAAGGGCATGAGCCTAGCATATTTTTGCTCAATCCCAACCCATCTATATGTCCTTACTAAAAGAGGTTCTTGTACGGACGTATCAACATATGGCTGGCCCAAGTATGTTTAGCTTGCATTAAATATAGTAAACACATTGTAACTCTCATTATGGTCATTTCATATATCAATTATATCCAAAAATGTGGAATCTAAATAAAGTGGTTCCATGGCCTAAATATGTTCCTAGTTGCACAAGCATTGTAAAAGTATGAATAGAGATAATTAATGCACATAATTCGTAAATTTGTTGAGTTGATGGTAATCTTGATTAAGAGGGATTGTGATATGAATTACTCTAATTTGATCAATCATTCTTAGTAAAATGAGGCCTCATAGTATATTTTCTAGATTAAGAAGTTATCTTGATATAGGAGTATGCACCCTAATGTCAATGAATATAAAGTTGACTATATTGAAATATTGTTACATTGGGATACAATATGATGGTGAATTGATCTTGGTACATGTAACTTGATCTAGAATATTGATGATCAAACAATATATATCTAATCTAAGAGATATGATTACATTAAAATGCTTTTAGTTGGAAATCGTGTTTGAACTAAGATAATGTTGTGTAGAATATAGGAAACCCTAGATTTCTAAATTGATGTCAATATAATGTTTGATTCATATGACCAACTCTAATGATAATAGGATATAATTAACAATCTTAAAATTAGGGTTAAATTCCATGTTTACCCCTTAGAAATTATTATATGATGAAATTAGGGTTGGATACCCTTATTCCTAATCCAAATCCACGATAACCTAAACCCTTGTTTGGGACCTAGGTTTCATTAGTGTCATATGGATACAGTGAAGACATATTTGTAGTATGCATCTTTCATATAATGTTGATTGATTGTGAAATTCTTGAGTATACATTTGATAATTGGATTGCTTGAAGTACATGGATAGTATTGCATGGATTATGCATGGTGAAGATACATGATTATATATGAGTACCCAAATTTATATAATTGTAAAGATTGTTAAGGATTTCTAGATGTTTGATGAAAACAACTACTATGGATGTTTATTTGCTTTCAATTCAATATAATGCAACTATGTGTATCACATGATTAAGCCTAGGATATCCCAAATCCGTCATTAGACCTACTATGGGGTAGTTAACCTAAGTGAAATGATGGATAAAAAAAGTTCACTACACCTAAGATGGTATGAAAAACATCGTTTAGTTTATCTAAATGAAAATAAAAATTCATACGTGTGAATACCTATTGTTGCATATTTACATACATGGACACTTTTATAAGCATCGGCATACACAACATAGCAATATACTTATCTATTCTTTTGTTTGTTAGCATTTTAGGTAATAGAGATATACATAGATTTAATATATGGAAAACTAGATGAATGCATAACAGATAAATAAGTTAAGTCACAAAGAGGATTAGTTAGTTATATACCTTAGTACTTCTTGTCATGTATATGTTAGTTTCCTTCAAACAATTCATGAAACTCCTTAGTGGAGTATTGTTCAAACACTTGTATCAATTCAAGTTTATATAATGGAAATTGTTGATTATTACTGGTTAAATCTAGATCTTGGTAATTTAGGTACAGACTGTTGACTTTACAGTTTGCCTTAACTAGAGGATAATCAAAAGTTGGGGTTGTCACATTTAGTAAATCCACAATTATAAAATAATATTTAATAAATACTAATATCAAATCATCTATATATTTATAAGGAAAATATTAGGACATGCTCTAAGGGTAATGGTGTCTAGAAAGGATCACGAATTTGGGGATGGCAAGATTTTTCCTCCAAACCATTAATTTGTCACACAAGGATTCCATAAGCCTATGTGATATTAACCTAGCTAGAATCTAAGGGTTTTCCATAAATAATATTTTCCTTAGTTTCATCATCTCTAATTTCATCCTCTTGTTATCTCTTTTCTTTATAAGCCCAAAAATCCACTTCTCTCCTCGTCTCAAGTTAGGCTTTTGAGAAGAAGTAGTATTACAACATCCTCCACAGATTAATCTACACATAATGTTAAAAAATGACTTGGTTATGAATAAAGTGTTATTATTAAATGGGTCTTTTTCTAGTAAGTAAACCTAGAATGACCTAAATATGGTTTTCCATAAATAATATTTTTCTTAGTTTCATCATCTCTAATTTCATCCTCTTCTTATCTCTTTTCTTTATAAGCCCAAAAATGCACTTCTCTCCTCGTCTCAAGTTAGGCTTTTGAGAAGAAGTAGTATTACAACATCCTCCACAGATTAATCTACACATAATGTTAAAAAATGACTTGGTTATGAATAAAGTGTTATTATTAAATGGGTCTTTTTCTAGTAAGTAAACCTAGAATGACCTAAATATGGGTGGGAAAACCAAGTTGCCTATAAAGGACTTGAGTGGGATAATGCAATAGGTATGAAAAACCTAAGTGGGTCTAGGGAATCACAAAACCATAAAATATAGGGAGTTGTCAGAGTAGTGCAAGTGGAACAATATCCCTACTCAAACAAACCTAAGTAGGGTAAAGGAAAGAGAAATCCAAAAGGGTTTGTAAAATATAGTTTGGGTACCAAAAATTAGATACACTAGTTTCCCATGCTTGCAAGTATGTGGAGTAATGCATGCATGATACATGTAAAGGGTTTTGAATATGTATATGAAATGTAGGTAATCAATGGTTACATAAGAATAAACATAAGACCACTGATTCACATTTTGGGGGGTGTCCTGATCTGGGATGGGTATGTAATGACGAATGGCCCCACATACCACCATTGGGCTAAATTGCAAGCTTTGTTCTCACTCACACATATGATGGGACTAACTTTCAGATTGCTCACCCATCCTAGTACTACTCTAGGCTGAGCATGCTTAACCACATAATTCTTAGTGGGGGGATGTTAAAAAATGTGTGCTTTGGTAATATGGGTAGTCCAATCATTTCTTCTAAGATCATTTTATCTGAGTCATCTAGACTGGGACATTATAGGGTCAACCCAAGAATGGGTAAAGACCTATGGGGGAGGCATAACCCTAAATCCATGCAGTTAGGTTGTGGATTTAAAGCCTAACCTCTTCCTCAAAGCCAAGAAGGCACCCTAGGTTAGGACCTCCCAAGGAAGGGGGAGTTGAACCACCTTAGGTTAGATCTTAAAATCTTAACCATGGACGTCCTTAAGGGGCCTAAACATAAAGAGATGGGATATAATGGTATGGTATGGACATAAGGCATGAAAGCATTTACCCCTTCCTTGTCATAACAAGTTGTCCTTAATAATAGAAAAGTAAAATCAGCATAATTAATCCAAAAATCTTGGTTTAATAAATACCAAGACAAATAGGTAATGACAAGTACATTGAAGAAATGTAATAATGGTCCACCTAGGGCATGTAAGCCCTACTGCAACCAAGTCTAAACAATAAGAGTGTGTGTTTGGCTCAATGCTCTGGATGAATAGATATTAAGAATGAAAACTTTGTTTAGAGAAATCTCAAGTAAAATGTGCGATGGAAGATAACACATTGAAAGGAATAATATGAAAGACCTCTATGTTATAGACTCTTTTGACAGGATGAGTCATGATATGTATAAATATAATTTGATATCCTTATCCTCAAACAAGGTGTAATTAATAAGGGAAACAAAATATAGTTATGACATTTCAAGGAACCCTAAGCAGGGTAGAACCCTAACTCAACCCTAGGGTCAATAAGGGATTCTTAAAGGTATGTAAGACCCTCATAATCAATAGGTTATCATGCCTCATGTACATAAGTCTCATGGGGTCAGGAGAAAGCGAGTGATGTGTACAAGTCCCATAGGACCAGGATAATGGCCGCCTCCATGAGTACATGAGGCTTGAGGGTCAATGAGAAAGGCACTCCATAAATATATTAGACCCTAATAGGTCAAGAGGAGATCACTACAAAGGTACATGTACCCCTAGAGACCTAAAGGGAATGGATAAGGCTAACGATGCATGATATGTGGATATATGAAATATAAGAACTTACACAACATTTGTTGAAATAGAATCTTAAGAGAAGTTGTGAAAACTCATGAGTTTTGAGAAAAGCACTATTCCTTTAGTACTTGAAATTTAAGAAAATTTGGAATTAAAATATGTTCATGATTTTTTTTTCATTTGTTGAAGGTGATTCAACCAAAAACTTGAATTAAAAGATAATGTGTGAATACACCATCTACGCACATAGAATGGGTTGGACTTTGTATTTGGGATGTAGCCAATTATTTGTTTCATCTTACTATGAATGTGAGAGATTTGGTAGTCCAATGTTATACATAAATTGATATGTGAAGAGGAATATTGTAAGTTGACTACAATGACATAATTTAGGGTATGGAGGTATTACATAGTTGACTCATGAATATAGTTAATAATGATTATTAGGTTTGAGGCCTAGGTGAATGTGCAATCACCTAGTTGAAAAGAAATAACAAAGTAAAAATGTATTCACCAAATGATAATATTTTACATTCAATGAGGATGTGGATATACCCTTAGAATGAATTATGGTTCCAACCTCAATAATTCAAGAAGTTTTATAACAATTAAAGTTTTTAAAGATTATCCAGCTAAAATCTATACAGTAAAGGCTGCTAACCCTAATGTTTGAGGTAATATGAGGTACCATTCGCCTTAACCCGATTTGGTTTTGTAGGGGAAAAAACCTTTTTAAGGTGGGGTGAATGTAAAATCCTCAAATTTGAAAAATTTAGATCATTTGATTATGAACTAACTACTAATGCATTGATATTCACTTTAAGACAACTGGAGTAATACTCAAATGATGATATTAATATGATGACTTTAACTACATTTGAATTATGAATTTAAGTAAATAAAGTACTAATAATCAAATGTGTCAATTGAGGCTTCAATTGAGATATTATATTTGCTGAAGGCTTAATTTCATAATTAAGATTATAACAAGGCTCTTGCACCCCTATGGAGGACCATGGTATGAGCCATGTGCTTTGGAACCCAATTCAAGGTCAATTGGGGCAATTAGGGTTTACAAAGGTTTCCTTGGGATACAAATTGAGAAATGGGTATTTTTTGCTTATGATATATACTAAAGAAACTTTTTTTGATGGATAATAAAACTATTATATTATGTGATTTATTCTAGATAAAATTGAGTTATCTTGCAACCTAGGTGATTTATTTATTTATTATCAATATCTTACTTGGAAGCCAAGTTTAGATAATGAATAGGTGATATCATGGACCATCTTTCTTTGAATGAGAGATAACATGAATGAGGGGATAATATTAATTTGTGGGATAAATAGGAACTTAAATATGATTATTATAAATATTATTATTTGAATGAGGGGATGTATCTACATAAAAGGGATTGTCTTTGGAAGGGAATTTACCCTTTTATACACCTAGGCTTGAATCTTGGGCTGGTGAGAAGAGACAAGGTCAAGGGATTCACCCTCCCAACCCAGAATCTCTTGAGATGACCTGATGTATGTAGGATTCTCTTCAATCCCAACATCTCTTCATTCTTTTACAACTATCTCACTCTCACTTCACCTCCATACATGTAACAACTACAGAACAATCATTTATTACACAAGACCCAACCAGAAGTAACCATGTTGCATTCACGTGGATTCTCTCCATAGATAATAGCATTATCCTTGAATTGAGGGCATGGTGCAGATGTTGAGGATGCCACCCTGAGGCCTATAGAAGACTTTTGAGGAGTTTGGAAACCAGCATACCAAGGAGAAAAAACCCCAAGTTCCTCACAAAGACCAACCTATAAGTAATCTTTTCTGACCTTCCATGCAAGCAACATGTAGGTTGAGTGAGCACCCTACCTACTCCTGTACTTTATAAGAGTTCATCCAAAATTCCTTAAGATCTTGATGGCCAACATCCTCTCTGGGATATGCAAGTAAGGTTGTCCCTCAAATCTTAGGATTCCTTGTGACCTTGCTTCAAACCTTGCGAAAGAGGCATGGTTTCCTAGATCTCTTTCTATTGTTGATGACAATCAGCAGCTGTTTAGGTATGACAAGGATTAGCAAAGGTTTCCCAACCTCCCGATAGCCTTCAAATCCCTAGACTAGTGAAGTCAATCGTGTAATTGACTTGCCCAGGTTGGGTTCAGTTGTTCCTATGAGGAAGATGATCTAGGAGCATTTTACATAAAGACCCTTGGAGACATGTTCAAAGGGCAAGGGGCTTGGTGTCTTTTCACTAAATCTAGACCTAGCTCTATAGCCTTACTAAAAGATGTTCCTTTGCTGATGTGTCTGTATATGACTGGGCCAACTAGGTTTAACTTGAATTAATTCAAGCAAACACATTGTATCTTTGATTATGGTCCTTTCAAATATACATTTTATCTAAAAATGTAGAATCAAAATAAAATGGTTTCATGGAACTAATATACATATTTAAAGTTTGAATACATGATAATTAATGCATGCAACTCCAAGATTTGTTAAGATGGTAATCTTGATTAATAATGATAGATGTGAATTACTCTAGTTTGATCTATCTTGTTTAGTAATATATGGATCTCATTGTATGTTTTCTAGATTAAGATGTTATCTTGTTGTAGGAGTATGAACCTCAATGTTAATGAATACAATATTGACTATATTGAAATATTGCTACACTAGGATATTATTCGATGGTGATTCAATCTTGGTCCATGAAATATGATCTAGAATACTGATGATTAATATATATATATATATATATATAATCTGGGAGACGTGATTATACTAATCTGCCTAATTATGCTTCTATCTAAAAAGTTTGTTTAAAGTATGATAATAGTGTCAAGATTATATGAAACCTTATATTTCATGGAACTGTTGTTGATATAATGTTCAATTGATATAACTTGATCTAACCTAATGTTAATAGGATATAATGACAAATCCTAGAATTAGGGTTAAATATGATGCTTAACTCTTTGAAATAGTGATAAAATGGAATTAGTGTTTGATATCCTTATTTCTTAATCCACATCAAAGATAACCCTAAACCCTAGTTTAGGACCTAGATTTAATTAAATCATATGGATACAATGGTGACACATTGGTAGTATGAATGCTTTAGATAATGTTGATTGATTTTGGTTTTCTTGAATATACAATTGATGATTGCATTGGTTGAAGTACACCCATAGTATTGACAGATTCTACATGATGAGGGTAAGTTATAATTTATGAGTACCCACATATATCACATTTCAAAGATTGTTTAGGATTTCTAGATGTATGATGAAATAAACTTCTTGGATGTTCATGTACTTCTAGTTCGCCATAACGCCACTAAGTGTATCACATAATGAAGCCTAGGATATTTTTAACTGATAGTTAGACCTACTAAGAGGTAGTTCACCTTAGTCCAAAGATGGATGAGAAAGGTGATTACACCCAAGGTGGTATGACAAACATGGGTTAGTTTATCTAAATGAAAATAAAAATTCATACGTACAAAAATTTGTTGTTGAATATATATGTGCATGCACACTTTTGCATGAACCCATGTACATATCATATCAACATACTCATTTGTGCTTTTATTTGTCTGCATTTTAGGTATAGACATATAAAAATATTGAAGATATGGAAAACCATATTAATGTATAAAGAGAAATAAACCAAGTCACGAGAAGGATTTGTTACTTAGATACCTTAGTACTTATTCTCATGTGTATGTTAGTTTCCTTTGAATAACTATTGTAACTCCTTATAGGAGTTTTGTTCAAACATTTGTATCTAATTCAAGTTCAAATGATGGAACTTGTTGATTGTTACTTGTGATTTGTTAAATATGGATCTTAGAAATTTAAATATTGACTGTCGGCTTTATAGTGTACTTTAACTTAGGGACACTAAAAAGTGGGGCTCATTACATTATGTATCTTTTATATATGACATGTGTTACATACTCATTTTCCACTAGAGAGGTGGCACTCCTTTGTAACTTTAATGCTAGTAGTAGATATAGTACTTTTTTTAGAAATTCTTTAGTGGGTTTTGCTATTTTGTTGAGGTTTATTCATCCCATGTCCTTCATTTTCAAAGAACTATATTTGGGCAATTTTGTGCCACTCGATATGCACAAATTTCATGTGATCCTAGGGATGAATATTTTAGATGATTGTAGAGCTATTTTGAATTGTGGTTCCAAGGATACAGAGTTTGTGTATGGTGATAAATATTAGTCTTTCCAAGGAGATATAAAGATTTTTTCTATGTTTTAGTGTCTTCAACTATTGAAGAGAAGATGATGAGACATGGATGTGCAACAACTTAGTATATTTCTAGATAACAAGGCAAAGTGTCTAAGGATAGAAAATTTTATAGTGGTGCGGGAGTTTGGTGACATGTATCCTGATGATTTTCTAGGTGTCCCACCTTCTAGGAGATTGAGTTTGAGATCAATATAGTGTCAAGTACACATCCCATAGAATAAGCACTATATAGGATGGAGCCAACATAGATGAATTATTTTGAGGAACAACATTAGGAGTTGTTTGATAAGGGGTTTGTATAGAAAAGAACGTCCTTTTGTAGTGTTCCTATGTTGTTTTTAAAGAAAAAGGGCATATCTATGGAATTTTGTAGTAGAATAGAGGTATTTAAAAAGAGTGACAATGAAGAATTAGTGTTAGTCGCTAATGATAGTGATCATTTTGATCAGTTAAAGGGCTCTATAGTTTTCCCAAAGACAAATTTGAGATTTGGGTACCATGAGTCTATTATCAAGACATTTGACATATCTAAGACAACTTGTAGGACTAATTATGGTAATTATAAGTCTGTAATTATGCTATTTGATATAATCAATGCACACAAGACTTTTATGGATTTGATAAGGAGAGTGGTCTGGAAGTATCTTGATAAATTCATGGTAATGTTCATAGATGACAAATTATCAACTCCAAGGATAGGGATAAACATTAACAACATCTGTGAATGCCTTCATAGTTGTTGAGGGAGAACCAATTGCATGCAAAGTTCATCAAGTGTGAGTTTTGGCTGACTAGATGTCATTTTGTGGTCCTTTCATCTCAATTAAGGACAACTTTATAGATCCCAAGAAGGTGGAATCTTTTTTGGAGAGGGAGAAGTCTAATACGCTAATGGAGGTTTAGATTTTTCTCTGTCTAGCTTGTTACTATAGATGGATCATCATGAACTCCAGTGTTATATTCTTGTCGCTAACCAACCAAGAATGATATAATGATTATTTGCAGGAAGGAATATCATGATAGTTTTATGTTGTTGAAAGAGAATTTGACATTAGCACATGAACTAGTTCTACTAGAGACTACAGAAGGTTGCATCATTATCTGTGATGCTTTGAAGAATGGGTTAGGTTGTGTTTTGATGCAAGACAAGAATCAATCTCTAATGTTTCTAGATATCACAAGAACCATAAGGAGAACTACCCAAAGCTTAAATAGGTGTTGATAATAGTGGTTTTGGCCTTGAAGGTGTGGAGGCACTAAGTTTATACAGATTAGTTTTATATCTTCATAAATCACAAGAACCTCAACTAAAATTTCACAATAGGAGTTGAATGTGAGGCAGAGGATATGGCTGGAGTTGGAGTATGATTGTATGATAGACTATTGCCCAGGAAGTCAAATGTTGTGGTTTGATGCATTGAGAAGAAAGTTGTCTTCGTCTTCTTACATAAATAAAGTGCAATTATATTCCATGATTTGTAAATATGATAGACTATTGCCCAGGAAGTCAAATGTTGTGGTTTGATGCATTGAGAAGAAAGTTGTCTTCGTATTCTTACATAAACAAAGTGCAATTATATTCCATGATTTGTAAAAAAAGGGACATGTTTGTACCTCTTTGATAGATGAGTGGTAAGATGGAGTTCTCTTTTTTGGGAGGTTTTTTTTGGCATAGTTGCAGAAAAATAAGATGTTAGAACAATAAATAAAAGATACACAAAGGGATGGTACATTGATATATAACATCTACAAAAAATTTGGCAACAAGAAGCATGAGGGTTGTCAGGAGTCATATGATGGGACAATTTAATTTCTGAACATAATGATGGTTTGTTAAAGTAGGTAGTTTGAGGAATATTGTGCTTGAAGAAGCATGTTCCTCGATGTATGTGATGTAGGACGATTGTAGCCTTTGCCGTAGAGAGTTGATGTATGACAAATCTACAACCATTTTCATAATAATTTGAGAAGCATTTATAATGTTCTAGTGACTTGTGTTTTAGGGGTTATTTGATATTTTTCCAATTGGTTTTGTAAAGCCTATGGTTTAGTTCCACATTGGATACTTGTCTAGTTAGTTGGATATTTGTAAGGCTCCTTAGAAAAGCACACTTGATGATTGAAATCTTTGAATAAATTATATTCTCTTTTGAAAAGTTAATCAATTACTATAGATTTAGATAATTAATTTTGATTTCAATCATTAGGTTCTCCATTAAGTGGATGAGCATAGCCTTTGGCATAGAGAGTTAATGCAGGACACTTGTGGCCTTTGGTATAGTCATTTGAGAAGCATTTATAACGTGTTATTGACTTCCTTGCGCTTTAAAGTTATTTGATATTTTCCAATGGTTTTATAAATCATATGGTTTAGTGTCACATTTGCTACTTGACTAATTAGTTGGGATGAAACACATATATGTATGCTTTGTTAGACTCCTTAGAAATCTAACTTGATGATAAAAATCTTTTCATAAATTATATTTTCTTTAATTAATTGTTTTATATATTTAATAGTGATAATTAATTTAAATTCTGATCATTAGATTCTCTGTCAAGTGGTATCACCAACATCAAATTCTAATTCTCATTTGGGTTTAGATCATTTATTCTTTCGCTTCTTGTCCCACTCCTAAGGAGTGAAAAATGGTTGTTGCTCCTAGTGCTCCGGTCAACAACACTGTGATTCCTTCCTTCTACCCGTCAACCGCATCTCCTTTCCGATTTCATCCCATGCCATCATGTCTACCGCCCCTCTTCATGTTCCAACATTCTCGACCGCTAACTCGAACACATCTCCCAGCCGTTCTGCGTCCCTCTCACTCTCCCTGCCCCCTCACCATCAACCTTTTCACCTTCTAACGTCCAACCGCTGCTTCCCCAACTTCTTGCTTTCGTAGACTACAAACCGCAACCCTCTGCAAACCGTCTAATCTCGACCACACCATCAACTCCATCGCCGTCAACTGCCGGCATGTTTCCATAATCTCCACCTCCGCAATCCGCATGCCGTTCCGTTCTGCCTTCCGCCTCACCAACTACGCCAACACCCTACTATCAGCACCCGTCCCTCGCCCTTTTCTTTCACCATCAGTCCAGGTATGGTGTTGTTTATACTAAAATCATAATCACGTCATATAAAAAATCAAATATTATATCTGCACCATATTCAATGTGGTCTGCATCACCAAAAAGTTATTTTTAATTGCATTATACCACAACACATTGTGAACAAATTTTCATTAATATGGTGACATTATACATAAAATTTACAAAATTTTACATAATAAATAAAAATACAATACAGACAACATATAAAGGCAATACATGTATTTATTAGTTGTACAAAGAAGACAACTAAAAATTCTTATTTCTCTATAATTCCATGTTAAAAATTAAAATCTAGCAATCTATGCAAAAATGACAACAAATAACGTATTTAGGATAGCATTCTACATATATTTATATATAATTAACATAAATTTTCTGTCGTGTGATTTTTGTCCATTACTTTTTGTCTAGAACTATAACCGCACAACACCACACCATAATAGTTTTAAAAATTTAAAATCATATCTGCATCCCAATTATTTGGTGCAGTCAAACAGTACAAAATATGATGCAATTATATATATATACATATGTATGTATATATATATATATATATATATATATATATATATATATATATATATATATATATATATGTATATATATGAACCAGTGAGAAACAAATCCTGGTGAGAGCATGAGAGGTATTTGAATAACTCCTCACAAAGATCCAATTTTTATAATCCAACCGTATAGATAACAAGTATATCTTAATATTTACCTTCCTATAAAATTTGATCACCATCCGATTTGTAGATCATTCACAACAACAGAATACTTTTTGACATTCTATATTGAATTTCACGCTAACCATTGGATGTAAAAAGTGTATATTGTACATATGGACATGCAAATAATGTCTGATTGTAATGATTTTTTGTGATAAGATAAATAAAATGATTTTTTCCAACTATACGGCTGGATTTTAAAAAATAATTCAGAATTTGTAGTTATTCAAATGTCTCTCATGCTCTCACCGTAGAATGTTTCACATACCTTATATATATATATATATATATATATATATATATATATATATATATATATATATATATATATATATATATATATATATATATACACACAAATATATAAATATACATACATATATATATATAGACACACACACACATATACAGATATATATACATATATATATATATATATATATATATACATATATACATATATATATGTATATGTATATATATCTCTTGATTTATCACCCTCCCGGACTTCCGGCCTCCGCCACGGGTTATGGGAGAGGGGTGGAGAAATCTTTCTCTCTTAATCTTATATATATATATATATATATATATATATATATATATATATATATATATATATATATATATATATATGCCGGAAAGGGAATAGCCCGGTTGGCGAATTCCGCTGGTCCCCAATGAAGGGACCCGGGTTCGAAACCATACAGAGAAGCATCTCTTGATTTATCACCCTCCGCCACGGGTTATGGGAGAGGGGGAGAGAAATCTTTCTCTCTTAATCCCATATATATATATATATATACACATATATGTGTGTATATATATAAATATATATATATATATATATATATATATATAATATACACACATATATATGCATATATATATATATATGGGATTAAGAGAGAAAGATTTCTCTCCCCTCTCTCATAACCCGTGGCGGAGGCCGGACGCCCGGGAGGGTGATAAATCAAGAGATGCTTCTCTGTATGGTTTCGAACATGGGTCCCTTCATTGGGGACCAACGGAATTCGCCAACTGGGTTATTCCCTTGCCGACATATATATATATATATATATATATATATATATATATATATATATATATATATATATATATATTCCCTATATATATAGGGACATGATCTACTATGGACCACTGTTTCTTGCGGATGTGCGGACCGTGGATCTTCCCGCCTGATATTTGGTACTTACAACTGTGATGTCACTGCCTTTCCCAACAGCTGGCGTTTGTGGATCATGATTGATGTCGTGAGATCTTCTCAACAGCTGGAAATGTAGAAATGAACGTAAGACTTCTGTAAGTTCGGATGACGCTTGACTTTGATCGTTTGTGGTGTAAGACACCGTTCCCAAATATGCCGAAGCATATATCCAATTTATCTCTTAACCTCGAGTAACAGATTCACATCAGAGCTCGGCAATGGTTGTAGAGGACGACTAACACATCCCTGGCGCTAGAATAACTGGGTTGTAAACGAACAAAAGTAAAGCAGTGTCTCGGTATATTGGGGGGAGGTTGGGGGCGAAAGACATCTCGAACTAATCCAGGTTTTAATTGAGAAAGATGGGGGCCACGCGTAACAAGGGGAGGTATATGTGAGTATTTAGCATGACGAGTTCACAGTCAACATAGGACCCACGCGCAGGGAAGGGAGTGATTGAGAGTAATAAGTAGCGGACAACCGGGTGGGAAAAACATAGTCCGCACGTCCGCAAGAAAACAGTGGTCCGCAGTAGATCATGTCTATATATATATATATATATATATATATATATATATATATATATATATATATATATATATTCTACAACATCATTATCATCCCTACACAGATCCCCTGCCTTCACCTTATTCCCACATCAACATCCATACTAATTCTTTCTCCCCGCAATCCTACTCTAGCTCCATCCCTGCAGCTATGAGAAAGCCCGGACAGCCCCATCAAACCATGACTCCACTTCTTCAAAACCCTGTGCGATCCACCAACTCTCCCTAAACCTGATATTCCACCAACTCACATCCTTTCTCCTATGTGAATCCAGTCAACTCGTAATCATTGTTAAATCTTTGCTTCATTTTCTAGCAGCCGCTATTCTTAGATAGTGGTCGTTTTACACTTAACTCCACCATTTGAGCCGATAAATCCTCTTCCAGTAAGCCAGGCGAAGTGCAAACCGCAAACTACCGAAGTGTTCATGAAGGCAATACTGAACTACAAAATTGCCACTTGAAGGTAGTATGGAACCGCAAACTGCAAACTGCAAACTACCGCATTGTGCATGCGAAGGCAGAATCGAATTATAGACTGCACTTGAAATGTCTACAAATAGTTCTCTTTTTGGAGAACAAATTCTTAGACAATTATCTCCTCCGAGAGTGAAGGACAAGCAGTGCCACTGTTCAAAGGTAATGAAGCATATGCATTATTCTCAAAGGGATGTTGAACCACAATACCATCACTATAATTCCTATGCATTCTTGACTACTTGTTTTCATTGCAAGTTGAGATAAGAATATTTCAAAATCTAGTTCAGTGACTATCTACACTGCCAAAAATTTCATGCAGCTTTTTGTGTTGGTGTACAACAGCCTAATGGTTCAATATTTTCATTGACATCTTTGAAACATTATAGATATTGATACATATAGATGGAGTATATATCGCTGAACCCAATCCAAATGCCACTTTGAAATCTTCACAACCTACGTTTACCCTTGATACACTTGGTCATGCGATTAATAACATTATAACTGAGTGTCGCGCCATTCCCCATGCAAACACAATCCATGCTAGTCAACCCTCAAAATCTAACATGGGATATGAGATGCCACCAAATCCCAAAAACACACCACAAATCCTCCTTCACACTGCTCCACGTGTAGAATCTCCTCTAACTATGAACACGAAGTTTCAAATGCATGTGGATTTAATTACAACTCCAGAACTTGAATTTTGCAACCTCAGTTGCTTGTGTCTTTAATTACAACTCCAATGGCTAATATTTTGTAGCTTTAGATGCCTATGGTTCCAACTACAACTCTAATGCCTGGTGTCTTGCAACCTTTTTCTATATCTTCTTATTCTACTAAGGAATTTTCTACAACTGATAAAAAGCAAGATGTGCGAACTACAACAAGGGTGCCTAAACAGATGAGTGAGGATTCTACTAAACTAAAAATTGGGGATCAAAGTGAATCACATGTAGAATCTCTCTCTACACCAACCAAAAAAGGTGGACGTGCAATGACAGTTCACCTAGATATTTATGTGCTCAACTTCCATAGTAAAGTTATGTCATCTAATGAAAATGTTAACAGTTTATCCCCTTTGACCAAATCTATTTCTCAAGTTCTTGCTGAAAAGATTGATACTTCACTGATCACTTATAGTACAAAGGTTCTACCACTTGATGAATATGATTTACTTGTTCTTAATCTTGTCCATGATAACTCAAAAACATGTTTTGGTGATAAGTATATATGGGCTACACCTCAAGATAACAGATATGATACTAAGGACTATCTTGTTGTCATTCTTTCAAGGCCTCTGCCAAAACCTTAAGATAGCCCTTTGTATTGTGCATCTAATGACTTTCTCCAGATATTTTAGGATTTCAAAATGAGTATCATCTATGACAGTGAGGATTTTCTTGACCTCTTACTTCCTAAGCCCCTACAGAACCTCCTAACATAACTTGTGATTTTGTTCCTCCTCGACAACCACTGAACATCAAAACTTCCTCTACTCAACTAGAGACTGGCATGATCTCATTTTTCTTTAGCCTCCTCCACAACCTCAAGACATTTATGACTCCTTATCCACAACCTCCAAACATCATAGAGGCTAATTTACATACTAATATGGTGTTCTTTCTAGATCTCCTGCATCATTACCTTATTTGTTGGTGTGATGCTACGTGACTTATTTACAACAGGCTTTAAAGGCTCACTATACTTGTTTAGACTCCATATTATTGTTTCGACTCAATGGAGCTGAGTTTTTTATAGTGGAGGAAAGTTGAGGTAGGGCGCTCATAGCCTTTGGCATAGAGAGTTGTTGTAGGATAATCATGGCCTTAGTCATAGTCATTTGAGAATCATTTATAATGTTTTATCGACTTCCTTATTTTTAGGGGTAATTTGATATTTTTCTAGTTGGTTTGTAAATATTTTGGTTTTGTCCCACATTGCATACTTGTCTATTTGATTGGGTTTATATGCTTATATGTAGGCTTTGTAAAGCTCCTTAGAAAAGTAGACTTTATGATATAAATCTTTTATGAATCATATTCCCATTCAACTATTTTTTTATATACTATAGATCATGATAATTAGTTTAGATTTTAGTCATTAGGTTCTTCATTAAGTGGCATTAGAGCATCATTCTGTAAT
Source organism: Alisma plantago-aquatica (assembly GCA_963693085.1). Taxonomy (NCBI): domain Eukaryota; kingdom Viridiplantae; phylum Streptophyta; class Magnoliopsida; order Alismatales; family Alismataceae; genus Alisma; species Alisma plantago-aquatica. Next base: position 458,219,784 of record OY856415.1, read on the forward strand.
CCTCATTAGGATTTAGGTCATGTATTCTTTCTCTTTTTGTCTTAGACCTAAGGGAAGAACTCGGATGCCACTCCCACTGCTTCAGTCAACAACAACGTGATTTCTTCTCCCCGTCAACCACATCTCCTTTTAGATTTCTACCCCTTTCACCATGTCTACCACTTCCTCTTCTTATTCTTTCTAGCAAAATCGCCATCCAAACTCAACTTCTTCTACTCGTGTGTTTTTTCTATTTTGTCCCCATTGCCTAACATTCTCGTCTACTAACCCCAAAACTTATCCATACAATCATCATATCCCATCCCTCTCATCAATACATCTCCCCCGTATCATACATCCTCTCCATCAACCTTTTTTTCTACTTAAATCCACATGCTTCTTCCCCTATTTCCTGCTTCCCTAGACTACACATCAACCGCAACCCTTACAAGCCCACTCATGTAACCCCTCGCTCAGCCACACCTTGCATGCCCCATACTAGAGAAGCCCAGAGTCCCTCTTGCTCTTGACTAGCTACACACCCACCCTCTAGTCCCAACCACACCATCAAATTTCTTCAACTGTCAACCTCTTTCCTTAATCTCCACTTCTATAATCGGCATGCCACCCCATTCTGCCTTGCACTTCACTGACCATGTCAACACCCCACTCTTAGCACATGTCCCTCACCTTTTTCTTTGTCCTTCGATCAACATACATCATGTAAATCCCTTGCCTTCACCTCATCCCCACATCAATCTATATACTAATCCCTTCTCCCTGCAATCCCACTCCCCATAATCCTACTAATCCACCTTCATCCCTACACATCAGAAAGCCCTGACGACCCCATCAAACCATGACCCCACTTCTCAAAAACCTTCTCCGATCCACCAACTCTCTGTGATCCTAATTCCACCAACTTACCTCCTTTTCCCAAAAAGTTCACCACCTGCCTCCTTTGTCCTCTGTGAATACTATCAAATTCTATTTATAGTCAATCTTTGCCTCATCTTACAACAACCTCTATTCCTAAATACTAGTCATTATCCACTTCCACAATTTGAACCAATAAATCCACTTCCAGTAACCAATTGAAGTGCAAACTGCGAACTACTGAAAGTGTGCTTGAAGGCAATATTGAACTACAAGTTGCCAACTTGAAGTTAGTGTCAAATTACAAATTGTGAACTACTAACCTATATATGAAGTTAGTACCAAACTATACACTGTGAACTTGAAGGTAGTACCTAACTACAAACTATCAATTCTTCTTGTAAATGGCTACACTTGAACTATGAAGTGATAATTCTCCTTTTTGGGATAAATTTTTTAAAAAATTCTCTCCTTAGAGAGAAAAGACGAGCAATTTTAAGCATGATTGTTAAAAATTAATCAAGTATGTATTATTCTCAAAAGGATGTCACACCACACTACCATCATATTTTCCTTATATGTTTTGCACTACTTGGTTTTATTATAAGTTGTGATATGAATATCTAAAAATCTACTTTAGTGAGTATATTCACTCTCTGAAATGCCATGGATCTTTATATGTTGATGTAAAACAATCTCATGTTTTGGCATTTTCTCTAATATCTTTGAAGCATTATAGATACCCAGTATATACAGACGGATGATATACCACTGAACCCAATCTGAATGCCAATTCTGAATCTTCACAACCTATATTTACCCTTGAAACTCTTGGTCGAGCGTTCAATAACATCATGACAAAGCTTTTCCCCATTCTCCAAGCAAACACAATCCATGTTGGTCAGGCCTCAACACCTTACATGGGGTATGAGATGCAACCAATTCCCGAGAATGCACCAAAAACCAACCTTGATGCTAGTCCTCATGTATAATCTCCTCTAAATATGAATACCAAGCTTCAGGTTACTATGGTTTTAGTAACAACTCCATAGCCTAACATTTTGCAACCTTAGTTTCATGTGTCTTCAATTATAACTCTATAGGCTAATATTTTTCAACTTCAGATGCCTACGTCTTCAACTACACAGCCTTGTTCTTTATATTCTTCTTCTATTGAGGAATTTATAATAATTTATCAAGAGAAATACATGCAAATTAAACCAAGGGTTCCCAAAAAAATGTGTGATGATAATACAAGACTGAAATCATGGATCATTCTAAATCACATGTAGAAGTTCTCTCTTCACCAACCAAAAATATGTGCATGCAAAGATAGTTCACCTAGATAATTATGTGGCTAACTTCCATATAAAAATTATGTCACCTGATGAAAATGTTGATATTGAATCCCCTTTGGCCAACTATAATTCTCAAGTACTTGTAGAAAGATTGATACTTCACTTATCACTTTATTAAAAAGGTTCTATCACTTGATGAATATAGAAATTCGTTGTGCATAATATTGTTGATGATAACTTAGAAACATGATTTGGTGAGAAGTATGCATGGGCTACACCTCAAGATAAGAGATATGATACTAAAGATTGCCTTGATATCATTCTTGTAAGGCCTCCTATATAGCCTCGAGATGGCCCACTAGATTGAGAATCTAAAGACTTTCTTCATATATTCTTTTATTTTGAAATGAATATCATGTATAAAACTGAGGATTTTATTGATTTGATTCTTCAAAACCTCCTCCATAGCCTCCTAACACAATTTGTGATCTTATTCCTCCTCGAAAATTTGAACATCAAGACTTCCTCTAACCAAATTGAAGACTGGCTTGACCTCATTTTTCTCAGACCTCCTTCACAACCTCCATATGTTTATGATCTTTCTCCATATACAAAACCTCTAAGAATAATAACCAAAATTTACAAAAAAAATATTCTTTTCATTTCGGATCTCCTACGTCATTACCTCATTTGCTGGTGTGATTCTACATGACTTATTTATAGCAAGCCTCCAAGACTTCTTCTACTTCTTTGGACCCCATATTATTATTCTAACTCATTGAAAATGAGTCTTTTGAAGCAGAGGAGATTTGGTGTGGGATGATTGCATCCTTTGGTATAAAGAGTTGATGTAGGATGATTGTGGCCTTTGTCTTAGTCATTTGAGAAGCATTTATAATGTCTTATTGAATTCATTGTGTTTTAGGGGTTATTTAATATTTTTCCACTTGGTTTTGTAAAGAATTTAGTTTTTTCCCACATTGGATACTTGTATAGTTTTTTGGCTACTTGTATAGTTAGTTTGATTAAAATTCCTATATGTAATATTTTTATAAAAGAAGACTTTATGATTGAAATGTTTTGATGAATTATATTTCCCTTTGATTTATTATTGTAGATTACTTAAGATCTTGATAATTAGTTTAGATTTTTATCATTAGGTTCTTCATTAGTAGGATATAGTAATATGTACCCTAACATGAAAGATTTGTATTGGTGGCTAGGGATGAAGAGTGATGTAATAGAGTTTGTAGCCAAGTGTCTAGTTTGTCAGTTAGTCATGCCTGAACATTAGAAATATATAGGCTTGTTGAAAATATTTCCAAGTCCTAGGTTGAAATGGGATCATGTCACCATGGATTTTGTGGTTAGTATTCCTAGGACAAACAAGGCATATGATTCCATATGGGTGGTCATTTAAAAATTGAAAAACTAAACAAACTTTATATCAGTCAAGACTAAATTCAGTGCTACAAGGTTGGCACAAATATGTTGATGAGATAGTTTTTCTAAATGGTTTACCGGCAACAACTATAGTTTTTCATACAAAGGGCCTTAGTTGAGGAGTAGGTTGTGGGATCATTTGCATGTAGGTTTGGGGACATAGTTGAAGTTCATCACAATTTGTTTACCTATAAACACATGGTTAGTTCCATTGGATAAGACAACTTTAGATCTCTTACAAGCATGTGTTTTCCAGTTCCTTGAAAGTTGAATATTCAACTGATTTGATGGAGTTTTCCTACAATAACAATTATCAAAGGAGCATTGAGATGTAATTTCATGAGACTTTGTATGGAAGCCATTGTAGATGGTCTATTTGTTGGTATAAGATAGGTGAATATTATCTATTTGTTCATGCATTGATGCCTAAAACAACAAAGAAGATAAAGGTCATCAAGGTTCAATGGCTTTCCGACATGGGTTGTTGGTGATTAGTTTGACTTTTGAACTTATCTAGAATATGAATACCCCTCACCCACAACCTAGAGAGAATTTCCCACCTATGGATATGTTGTAAATGTGAAGGAGTGTCAATAGGGTCAATGTCAAGGATGTATGGAGGTCTTTGAGCTTGCATGTACTTTTTTGCATGTGATCTAACTTGCTTTGGTGGATATAAATCTACATAGACACATTTTACCATGGATCATGCAAGATATTCTATTTATCTTATATTTTCTTGCCATTTCCACTCATATTTTCTTCCTTTAACCTTGATCCATGGACAACCATGGTATATCTTTCTTCTTTTGGTGAAATATCCTCCTTTCTTCTTCCTTTGACCTAATTAAGGATTGATCTTTCTTGGAGGAGCCTTGGAGAGTTGGTGGTGGGTTGGTATAAGGTGGTTTCAACCTTGATTTGATTTTCATCCTTTCTAGAGATGGAGTTCTTCATCAAGAGGCAAGTGATATAGTTCTCTTTTTCCTTCTTTGCACACATAGCCTACATACAAGGCCTAATTTTTCTAGGAATATATTTAAAATGTATGAAAAGATGATTTTGTGGGTTGTTTTGTAGTATGAATATTGTAGTGAATTTACCAAACCTCATATCTATTAAATGGTGTTTTATGATGGTAACTATAAGACTTCCTTGATGCTATAGGGTTGAATTTAAAAATGCATGTTTTTCCTTAAAATCCTAACTTTATGGGTTGTTTGATACCATCTTGAGAAAAAATGTGAATCTACAATCTTTGTTTATGTTTGCATGACTATCTTATACGAACTTAGTATGTTTTCCTATCCGTTAACCACATTGCTCCTTCAACCCCCCCCCAATACTCTTCCATACATCAATGGGAATACCATCTGGACTGCACATCTTATACATTTTCATTTTTACAATGATGATGATGGTGGTGGTGGTGGTGGTGGTGGTGGTGATGGTGGTGGTCGTGGTGGTGGTGACGATGATGATGGCGATGACGATGATGATGACAATGACGATGAATATGATGAAGACGATGATGATGTTGATGACAACAAAGACGATGATGATATAAATGTGGTATTTTCATGCTTAAATTTTGGCCTTTTTACAAAATATTGATCTAGTTGTATCTCTCTCATATTAAGGAATTTATGAATGAAATTTGACATGATGGTCTGTTGTTGATTCGAGATGAAAAATACACCCTTTGAGGTAAGATCTTTATAATGACTTTGTCTTGTTATTGCTAAGTATTAGGAATTGAACTAATTATGGTCATCTTAGGGCATGATATGAAGCTTTCGATAACCTATAGGGTTTCTTATACTTCCTTATTATTTTAGTACATCCTAATGACCCATTTGTGTCTCCATTTTTCCTAAAAGATAAATAAATTACCTAATTAATCAAGTAAAATCCTAATTATGTAGTGTCATCTGACCACAGAGATACCCCTTTATTGAGGAAGTGGTGGTAGTAAAACAAGTAACCTTGTAGAGATCTTGGATTGTGATAAGGTTTTAGGGAAAGTGGGGGTAGTGAAATAAGTAACCTTATAGAAATATTTGATTGTGATAAGATTCTATAATTGATATAATTTTGAGTATACACATTTGGATGTAACTTATTTCCTTAGGCACCCTAGCATGGTTTACATACATGAGTTTGGTCAAGGAAATATCTAGTTTAATGCATCAATGTGAATGAGATATGTGACATCATGATATACGGGTATGAATATGCAACATATAGGATTTGTGGATTCAATACCTATGTAACACCCCTGACCTGGGTTATGACCTAACCCTGGAAGTTTTGCCTAAATATGTAATTAATATACTTGTGAACACTCCCTGGCATGTAATTAAGTTCCTCAGGAACATTTACTTTCAATTTTGCTCCTTTTTGTATAAAGTTGTAGCATTGTGTTGTATGCAGGGACCTATGTGCAAATTACCCAGTTTAAGGGTTGAACTTGCAAAATTCACAAGATAAGATGTTCCTTTGATGTTGAAACATCATGTGAATGGTTATGGTAAAGTTTGAGGGATTTCCCAAGCTTGAGCACCAAGGTGCAGCTGTGGAAGCAATTCCCATGCTTAGAAACCCTAATTTGGGGTAAAGTGCAATTTACCCAAATTGAGGGGTCCAACTTGTAATTTTCACCATCTAGAACATCTTTTATGACTCTTGTCATCATTTAGAGTAAAAATGATGAAAGGGATACATCATTTAATAATTAAATGAGAAAAATGATCTTTGTGATAGAAATCACCTAAAATGGGTACAAAACCTTTACATGAATGTACCCTAGTTGAAGGTTGGATTCCTATACCCTTAGATCTTGAGTTTTCTTAAGAATTGCTTAAGAATTTGATGGGCTTGGGCGTGCTCTTGAGCAAGGAGGGACCTAGATGTGAATTTTTGGTTTTGAAAGGTCCTTGTGGTAAGAAATAGGCTTAAGCTATAAAAAGGCTTTTCCTTTGCAAATGAGCAAACGATCTTTCCCTGTTCCATTCACTTCCTTTCTTTCCCAAACGGCCAAGCCTTGCTCTGGAGCTCAGGAGAAACGACCAAGGGTGCAAGGTAGGTTTGGATTCCCCTTCTTGCCCAATTCTATGGTTAGAACTCGGATTCAAGGGCAAATTCATGGCTAGCTTACTTAACTCTATCTTTTTAGCCATCTTTCCTCAATCTTCCTTGGAGAAGTCACCTTGGCCGACCAGTAGAGCTTCTTGGAAACCATTGAAAGCTTGGACCTCGAAAGCTTGGAGCTCAAGGAGCAAGCTTTAGGCGGGTTTTATAACTCTAAACTTGATGCTTCGATTATACATCTTTTCTATGCATATAGTTGATAGATCTTCTTCTTCCCTATCTTCCCTTGCATCCTTGCAAGCAAAATCGTGAAGAACTGCTACTGTTCTTAAGGTGGAAGATAAGGGCGTTAATTACTATGCTTATCCACAGATTTTCACTTTATCAAATGACCTCCACCTATTGCTCAAAACGGTTTCAAACCGTTTGGTGGGCAAACGGTTTCAAGGTCGTTTGAGGGCAAACGGTCTCAAGACCATTTGGTCCCGTTGACCAAGCGAAGACCGTTTGGGAATCTTGTTCATAATTATGTAGGTTAATCACCCACGAAATTTGAGAGGTTAACTCCACAGGAATCGTGAGATATGAGCAAATCAATTAGCAAAACGAATTGAATTAATTTCTGATTTGCAATCTGTTTAATTTGCCCTTTTTGGGCAAACGGTCTCAAGACCGTTTAAGATGGTTGACTAAACGTTGACCGTTTGGGATTACTGTTCATAATGATGTTAATTAACGACTCACCAAATTTTATGGATTAATTCCAAACGAGTCATGAGTTGAAGGATGATTAATAGGGCAAACCCTAATTGAAATTAGTGCTGAATCTCCTATGAGTTAAGTTGAGATTTTGGGTTGCTTAGCCCAAACGGTTTCAAGACCGTTTGGGAATCACCCAAACGGTCTCAAGACCGTTTGGGGGTCACCCCAAGACCGTTTGGAGGTCTGGGGTCAAGTATAGTTGATCAATTGAAGGTCCAAAGGCACCAAATCATATTGCAATTAAGTATTGATGTGATGATCAACTCAATAGATCAAACCTTGATGAATTTTCGCTAAAGTCCAAAGGATGGTTGGGCAAACGGTCTCAAGACCGTTTGGAACTCATCCAAACGGTCTCAAGACCGTTTGGTGTCAACCCAAGACCGTTTTAAGGTCTAGGGTTGAGTTAATCTAATGGTTTGAGGGTCCAATTGTAGGAAATTGATGCATTGTTGAAAATTGCTGATTTTGACCTAATTGGACTTCAACCGTAGTCAAAACGACTTGGTGTTTGGTCAAACTTTGGGCAAACGGTCTCAAGACCGTTTGGATGATGTCCAAACGACCTCAAGACCGTTTGGGCCAAGTTTGAGCCCAATTGGAGGTCAATTGATAGGTTCAACCTTGAATTGTTTCACATTGTTGAACATTGATGACCAATCAACTTGAAACCCTAATTGAGAACGATTGAACCCTAATTGGGTTACAATTGAGGGTCAATTTGATGTCTAAGTGGTTAAGGCTAACCCTAATTGGCTCAATGTATAAGTGGTTAGCATACCTTTAGCCAATTGAGGGCTTCAACATACATATCCTTGAACTTTGGTGACCTTTGAACCCTTTTGGAGGTCCAAACGGTTTGAGCCCATTTGGACCAAACGGTCTCAAGACCGTTTGGGTCCAAACGGTCTCAAGACCGTTTGAGACCAAACGGTCTCAAGACCGTTTGGGCTCAAACGACCTCAAGACCGTTTGAGCTCAAACGACCTCAAGGTCGATTGGTCCAAACGACCTCAAACCGATTGAAGCTCCAAACGGTTTGGAAGTCAACCCTTCCAAACGGTCTTCACCTCCAAACGGTCTCAAGACCGTTTGGATCCAAACGGTCTCAAGACCGTTTAGGTGGTTGAAACCGTTTGAAGGTTGAAACCGTTTGGAGATTGGTGATGGTTTGTACTTAACCATTTGATGATGTAATCAGTTCAATGGTGATTCAATCTAAACCCTAATGGTAACCTAGGTCATTAAGGGACTATGTGATTAGTGGGTTAACCCATGATGGTGATCATGTGGCAAATTACCAAAATACCCTTGAAGGATCTAAAGGGGTAAAACCCTAATCTAATCAAACCCTAATCACATAATGTTGATGCTTTGGCTCACATCAGTCAATAGAGACTTGTCTCAACCTAATCTAGAGTGGTGTTGCCACCATCTACTAGAGAGAGGAAAGAGAAAGTGTTTCTAGAGAGAGAAAGTATCCTAGAGAGAGAAAGTGCCCTTTTTAGGAGGAATCTCTAGTAAGATACTTCTTTTACACATGAAGGTGCATGATTAGGGAATGACCCACCTATGTGAGGTCATGGAAACCCTAATGATGATATCTATTGGATCTTAATGATAATTAAGAGTCTTAATGATGATGTTTCTCTTACATGATGATGTAATGAGTACAATTCACCATGGAGTGAATAGTAAACCCTAATTTTTGGGCGATGACATGAAAGATGAATAGTAAACCCTGATTGTAAGGGTTATTAAGTGGAACCTTATTTGAAGGTAATTCCATGTGGAACCCTAGTTGTGGGTGATCCCATGTGGAACCCTATTTTAGGGTGATTCCATGTGAAACACTAGTTGAGGGTGAATCCAAGTGAAACCCTAATTGGGGATGTATTCCTATTTACTGAAGTGTTTACTATTATCTGTTGAATTAACCATGCAGGTTGTTGTGAGATGATGGTCACACCCAGGTATGGAATACCATGTTATATTCATTGAAGGCATGTCTTATGCTTTATGAATAGTGAACCATCTTGATGCACTGCTAAGTGACATCCTTTGTGATTTATGGGCTGTAAGAGCCATAAATGTTATTAAGGTCATGCTTGACAGATGACTTGAGATGAATATCTGATAATTGTGATAAGTTAGGCCTGTTACATTTTGTATTCTCATATATAGCTGTGTTACTGTATGATGATTGGAATACTGAATGTACCTAACTAATCAAGTGAAATGTAGAGCCCTGATCATAGATCCATCATTGTCAGTTGTCTAAATGATGGTGAAACAGGTTTTCCTAAGGGAACTCCTGGAGCACATACTGTTGAGTATGTGGGGTACATGGATGTGTAGAACCTGACATCCTAGTGTAGGTATTTGATGTAGATTCTCGTAGTCCGTCATACCTTCACTATAACAGAAAGGGTGAGTGGATGATGTAGATTCTAGTAGTCCATCAGACCCCACCCCAAAGTTTTAAAGGTGAGCTGTATCCCTACACTCCCTTAAAGACATAAACCCCGTATCGGTGAAAGATAAACAAGAAATCTTCCGATAGCGAAGAGAGTGCAGAATGCCACTGTAACTCTAAAAATAGCGAAGGACCAGAGTACCCTGGTGAGCTATTACATAGACATCCCGCCAGATGTCAAACAATCAATCCTCTAACTGACTGAGGAAGATGAGGTCATAAGAATCCGGCTCTCTTAATGACCTATGTATGATACTGATGTGACTTCTTATCGATCAGTTGGAGTATGAGTGGTATGCCTCATCTCCACAGGGCATAATAATGTTTGGAAAAACATAAACAACAGCGTAGTATATCTGTTAGAGTTAATTATGAGTTATTTGATTGATGTTACCTTGAATAGCATAGATGTTCTCATATTTTAATATTGATTGAACTCTTGCTTATCATCAGAACTGCCAGTGAATATCTTGAAGGCTCTTATTGCTTTAGTTATTCCTTGCTTTGCTTATAAAGCCTAGTGGAGAGTTATAACTCTCGCTGGGGCAATTATGTATAATTGTCTCACCCCGTAGACTTCTACTTTTTAGGTGGTCGTCGAAGACGAAGGAACAAGAACTCAGGTGAACAATCCCAGCAACAGCAGCATCAGGAGCAGTAAATATCTCAGGTGGAGATCTAGCCTGCTTCATGGTGTAGTTAGAGTTAAGTCCTATGTGTCCTCTGTACTCTCAGGTCCTGGAGTGTTTTGGAGTATGAATTCTTGAGAGTTTTGGTATCATGTTGTATGTAATTACTCAAGAAGTAATTGTCAGTGATGTAAACAGTTAAATCCTTTTTCTATGGAAAAGGTTTGTGGTTTCAGGCTCTTGTCTCAAAAAGTTTTAAATTCCCGTGATTTTTGTCTTCCGCTGTTTACCGATTGCTTCCGCACATGATTAAATCGGGATTAATTCGTGGTTTGGAGATCGGAGCCCACAATTAAGTGGTATCAGAGCTCCAGGTTCATTCGAGTCTACAGAGGCATAGGACTTAGGAAGTCGAGTCTATCTTTAGTATTCCTTCCTTATCTAATAGAATCTTCTACTCCTCAGGAGAAGAAGATACTTAAGATGTCAGAGCCACATGATGAGAATGTGGAAGAAAGTAGTGCTAGTGCACCTCAAGGTGGTGCAGGAGTACCAGGATTGGAACAGCATGTACCAGAACAACCTAGAGAGCCACCCCAGTTTGATCCAGATGACATGGGTAACCCAGCAGTCCAGACAATGTTTGGGCAGTTTATGACTGCCATGACACACATAACCGACAGGTTGCCTATGCCTGCACCTAGGGTACCTGCCCAGCCTGAGGGGCAAGGTATCGGGAAGACGTTCGAGCGACTACGTCGTGTCGGAGCTACCGAGTACCATGGGACTGCTGACCCCGCAGATGCTGATCTGTGGTTGACAGAGCTGGAGAAGGCCTTCAGGATCCTCAACATCCCTGAAGCTGAGAAGGTTAGACATGCTGTCTATCTTCTCAAAGGAAGTGCTGGTCACTGGTGGAACATGGAAGAGCAGAAGAGACCTGGGGCAGAGTTCTCATGGGAAGAGTTTCGTCGGGAATTTATCAATAGATATTTTCCCAAGACCTTCCTAGACGAGAAGATCTCTCAGTTTGAGAGACTGAGACAGGGTATTATGAACATTAGCGAATACGAAGCTAAGTTCATGGAGCTGTTGCGATTTTGTCCGCACATGGCTGCCACAGAAGAAGAAAGAATCAGAAGGTTTGAGAAGGGGTTGAATGCTGACATGTCTACCCCAGTGTCTGCCTTAGAGAACCGAGAGAGATTCTCTACCTTCGTTGAGTCAGTCCGAAGGATAGAGAGATCTGTAGTTGAGAAAAGACAAACCCATAAAAGATATCCACAGTTCCAGGGTTCTTCATCTAGGGATTCCAAGAAACCTAGATTCTCTGCACCTAACCCTCCGCCACCCAGATCGAGTTTTCAAACTCAATGGACACCAAGCAGAGGTAGAGGACGAAGTCAACCGCTTCAAGGGACGCACAGTTCTGCATCTGTGTCAGTTACTGGACCACCCAGACCACAGCAACAGGAAAAGAGTTGCTACAACTGTGGTAAGGTGGGACACTTGATGAAGGATTGTCGTTCTAGGGCTGTCGGTGTGACACAACAAACCCCGAGACAGAATCGACAGGGATCTCAGAATAGACAACATCAAGGAGCAGCTCGAGGACGTGGACAAGCGTCTCAAACTGGATCATCAGCACCACCTCAACAGCAGGCTACAGCAAGGTTCTATGCTATGAACCCACCAGAAGCAGTGGTCAATCCACAAGTGGTGACAGGTCAGATGGAACTTTTATATTCTGATATGTCTAAATCTTGTGTAGTATCTGTTCTGATTGACCCGGGTGCTACGCACTCTTTCATCACTCGAAGAGTGATTCGTAACTGCAATATGACAACTAGTCATAGGGCAGATAAGTTGTTGTTGGAGACTCCGTTGAGTGGGTCTGCTGTTCTGCAAGAAGTATGCTCTCCTTGCGTACTTTTCTTTTCTAAGCATCGCATTCAAGTAGATCTCATACCGCTTGATATGCAAGGATTTGATATAATCCTAGGGATGGATAACTTGGAAAAGTATCGAGTTGTCTTGGATTGTGAATCCAAGCTGGCGGTGTTTGCTGATGAAAGCAACACATGGATCTTTCAAGGTGAAAGAAAGATTCTGCCCACCTGTCTTGTATCAGCTATGGTTGCTGATAAGTTGATGAGGCAAGGATGCTACGCATTCTTAGCCCATGTGGTAGATGTTACCAAGGAGAGTTCCAACCCTGCTGAAGTTCCGATAGTCAGGGAATTCGAGGATGTGTTTCCCGAAGAACTTCCTGGTATACCACCACCCCGGGAAATTGATTTTGAGATCAATTTGGTACCAGATACGAAACCTATAGCCCAGACTCCGTATAGGATGGCGCCTGCTGAGATGGCAGAACTCAAGAAACAGCTTCAAGAGTTACTTGAGAAGGGTTTCATCCGACCGAGTACCTCACCTTGGGGTGCTCCGGTTTTGTTTGTTAAAAAGAAAGATGGATCGATGCGGTTGTGCATTGATTATAGACAACTCAATAAAGTAACGATAAAGAATAAATATCCTTTGCCGAGGATTGATGATCTTTTCGACCAGTTGCGTGGTGCGACAGTCTTTTCTAAGATAGACTTAAGGTCTGGATATCATCAACTCCGCATTAAGGATAGTGACATATCTAAGTCTGCCTTTAGGACAAGATATGGTCACTATGAGTTCACGGTCATGTCGTTTGGACTAACCAATGCACCGGCTGCATTCATGGAACTCATGAATAGAGTCTTTCGACCTTTCCTTGATCAGTGTGTTGTCGTCTTCATAGACGACATACTGATTTATAGTAAGGATGCTCAGCAGCATGAGCAACACCTTCGCCAGACTTTGACCTTGCTAAGAGAGCATAAGCTATACGCTAAGTTTAGCAAGTGTGAGTTTTGGTTATCTGAAGTATCCTTCCTTGGACATGTGGTATCTGCCTCGAGAATTTGTGTTGACCCTGCAAAGATAGAATCTGTTCTGCAGTGGGAACAACCAAAGACACCGACGGAGATTAGAAGTTTCTTGGGGTTAGCTGGTTATTATCAAAGGTTTATTAAAAATTTCAGTTCTATAGCCTTACCTTTGACCAAGTTAACCAGGAAGGATGTTCCTTTTGCTTGGAGTGATAAGTGTCAACAGTCTTTTCAGCTGTTGAAGGAGAGGTTGACAAGTGCACCTGTGCTTGTGTTACCTGAGCAAGGAAAGGAATATATAATTTTTTGTGATGCCTCCAAGAATGGACTTGGATGTGTGTTGATGCAGGATAACCAAGTGATTTCTTTTGCTTCCCGACAGCTTAAGAAACACGAAGAGAATTATCCGACACATGATCTGGAGTTAGCTGCTGTGGTCCATGCTTTGAAAATCTGGAGACATTATCTCTACGGAGAAACTTTCCAGATTTTCACAGACCACAAGAACCTTAAGTACATCTTCACTCAGCATGAGCTTAATATGAGGCAACGTCGCTGGATGGAGTTAATCAAGGACTACGATTGTACGATTGATTACCATCCGGGCAAGGCCAATGTGGTTGCAGATGCCTTGAGTAGGAAATCAGCAACATCAACCATGGATAGGGCACAACTAAGTTCCTTAGTATGCTCTAGAAGAGATATGCTTATCTCTTTAAGGCATGACAATGTGCAGTTGAAGGCATCATTGTTAGCCGGTCTGTTAGCTGAGATGCAGATTAAACCTACCTTAAGAGAGCAGATAAAGGAGGCACAACAAGTAGATGTTTCTGTACAGCAGATCAGATTTGAGTTTGGAAATGAGAAGCGAGAAGGTTTTCATGAGTCAGATGACCAGGTGGCATGCTATCATGGAAGGATGATAGTGCCAGATGTGGACGACCTGAGGAAGTTAGTCCTGGAAGAAGCTCATTCTTCGATGTATGCTATGCATCCAGGGAGCACCAAGATGTATCGAAACTTGAAAGACATGTATTGGTGGCCTGGGATGAAGAAGGATGTAGCTGAGTTTGTTCTGAGGTGTCCTGTGTGTCAGCAGGTCAAGGCTGAACACCAGAAACCTGCAGGGACAATGCAACCCTTACCCATACCACAGTGGAAGTGGGACCATGTAACCATGGACTTTGTTGTTGGCCTACCCAGGACAAACAAAGGACATGATTCCATTTGGGTAGTTGTTGATAGGTTGACAAAGACAGCGCATTTCTTACCTGTCAAAACAACCTATACTGCTGAAAGGTTATCCCAGATATATGTCCAAGAGATAGTGCGTTTGCACGGAGTTCCTGTCACTATAGTTTCTGACAGAGGTCCCCAGTTTACAAGTCACTTTTGGGAACAGTTACACAGAGCCCTAGGCACCAAGTTAAGGTTTAGTACAGCCTTTCATCCTCAAACTGATGGACAGTCAGAAAGGACTATACAGACCTTAGAAGATCTGTTGAGAGCATGTGTTCTCCAGTTTACCGGGAGTTGGGATCTACATCTAAGCTTGATAGAGTTTGCCTATAACAATAGCTATCAACATAGCATTGATATGGCACCATATGAAGCCTTATATGGCAGACGTTGTAGATCACCCTTGTGTTGGTATGAAACTGGTGAGCACCAGTTATTAGGCCCTGATCTTGTGCAGCAAACTACAGAAAAGATTAAAGTTATACAACAACAGCTTAAGACTGCACAAGATAGACAGAAATCATATGCCGATAAACGTCGTAGACCCCTAGAATTCCAGGATGGAGACAGAGTGTATCTCAAGGTCTCACCTTGGAAAGGAGTCCTTCGTTTTGGGAAGAAAGGAAAGTTAGCTCCTAGATTTTTGGGACCTTATCCAATTGTTGAAAAAGTTGGAAAGGTGGCCTATAGACTAGAGTTACCTCTAGAGTTGCAGAAGCTGCACCCTGTGTTTCACATTTCCATGCTGAGGAAATGTCATCCAGATACCGAGTCAGTTCTACAACCTATGGAGGTAAAATTGAATGAAGATATAACGTATGAGGAGGGACCAGTGTCAATCCTCGATAACAGAACTAAAAAGTTAAAGAAGAAGGATATAAGCCTTGTAAAAGTCCTCTGGAACCATCGTGGTGTTGAAGAAGCCACTTGGGAACTAGAAGGTGAAATGAGAAGAAAATATCCTGCTCTTTTCTTATAATATGCTTTATCGATTTCGGGGACGAAATCCTTTTGAAGGGGTAAAGAATTTGTAACACCCCTGACCTGGGTTATGACCTAACCCTGGAAGTTTTGCCTAAATATGTAATTAATATACTTGTGAACACTCCCTGGCATGTAATTAAGTTCCTCAGGAACATTTACTTTCAATTTTGCTCCTTTTTGTATAAAGTTGTAGCATTGTGTTGTATGCAGGGACCTATGTGCAAATTACCCAGTTTAAGGGTTGAACTTGCAAAATTCACAAGATAAGATGTTCCTTTGATGTTGAAACATCATGTGAATGGTTATGGTAAAGTTTGAGGGATTTCCCAAGCTTGAGCACCAAGGTGCAGCTGTGGAAGCAATTCCCATGCTTAGAAACCCTAATTTGGGGTAAAGTGCAATTTACCCAAATTGAGGGGTCCAACTTGTAATTTTCACCATCTAGAACATATTTTATGACTCTTGTCATCATTTAGAGTAAAAATGATGAAAGGGATACATCATTTAATAATTAAATGAGAAAAATGATCTTTGTGATAGAAATCACCTAAAATGGGTACAAAACCTTTACATGAATGTACCCTAGTTGAAGGTTGGATTCCTATACCCTTAGATCTTGAGTTTTCTTAAGAATTGCTTAAGAATTTGATGGGCTTGGGCGTGCTCTTGAGCAAGGAGGGACCTAGATGTGAATTTTTGGTTTTGAAAGGTCCTTGTGGTAAGAAATAGGCTTAAGCTATAAAAAGGCTTTTCCTTTGCAAATGAGCAAACGATCTTTCCCTGTTCCATTCACTTCCTTTCTTTCCCAAATGGCCAAGCCTTGCTCTAGAGCTCAGGAGAAACGACCAAGGGTGCAAGGTAGGTTTGGATTCCCCTTCTTGCCCAATTCTATGGTTAGAACTCGGATTCAAGGGCAAATTCATGGCTAGCTTACTTAACTCTATCTTTTTAGCCATCTTTCCTCAATCTTCCTTGGAGAAGTCACCTTGGCCGACCAGTAGAGCTTCTTGGAAACCATTGAAAGCTTGGACCTCGAAAGCTTGGAGCTCAAGGAGCAAGCTTTAGGTGGGTTTTATAACTCTAAACTTGATGCTTCGATTATACATCTTTTCTATGCATATAGTTGATAGATCTTCTTCTTCCCTATCTTCCCTTGCATCCTTGCAAGCAAAATCGTGAAGAACTGCTACTGTTCTTAAGGTGGAAGATAAGGGCGTTAATTACTATGCTTATCCACAGATTTTCACTTTATCAAACGACCTCCACCTATTGCTCAAAACGGTTTCAAACCGTTTGGTGGGCAAACGGTTTCAGGGTCGTTTGAGGGCAAACGGTCTCAAGACCGTTTGGTCCCGTTGACCAAGCAAAGACCGTTTGGGAATCTTGTTCATAATTATGTAGGTTAATCACCCACGAAATTTGAGAGGTTAACTCCACAGGAATCGTGAGATATGAGCAAATCAATTAGCAAAACGAATTGAATTAATTTCTGATTTGCAATCTGTTTAATTTGCCCTTTTTGGGCAAACGGTCTCAAGACCGTTTAAGATGGTTGACTAAACGTTGACCGTTTGGGATTACTGTTCATAATGATGTTAATTAACGACTCACCAAATTTTATGGATTAATTCCAAACGAGTCATGAGTTGAAGGATGATTAATAGGGCAAACCCTAATTGAAATTAGTGCTGAATCTCCTATGAGTTAAGTTGAGATTTTGGGTTGCTTAGCCCAAACGGTTTCAAGACCGTTTGGGAATCACCCAAACGGTCTCAAGACCGTTTGGGGGTCACCCCAAGACCGTTTGGAGGTCTGGGGTCAAGTATAGTTGATCAATTGAAGGTCCAAAGGCACCAAATCATATTGCAATTAAGTATTGATGTGATGATCAACTCAATAGATCAAACCTTGATGAATTTTCGCTAAAGTCCAAAGGATGGTTGGGCAAACGGTCTCAAGACCGTTTGGAACTCATCCAAACGGTCTCAAGACCGTTTGGTGTCAACCCAAGACCGTTTTAAGGTCTAGGGTTGAGTTAATCTAATGGTTTGAGGGTCCAATTGTAGGAAATTGATGCATTGTTGAAAATTGCTGATTTTGACCTAATTGGACTTCAACCGTAGTCAAAACGACTTGGTGTTTGGTCAAACTTTGGGCAAACGGTCTCAAGACCGTTTGGATGATGTCCAAACGACCTCAAGACCGTTTGGGCCAAGTTTGAGCCCAATTGGAGGTCAATTGATAGGTTCAACCTTGAATTGTTTCACATTGTTGAACATTGATGACCAATCAACTTGAAACCCTAATTGAGAACGATTGAACCCTAATTGGGTTACAATTGAGGGTCAATTTGATGTCTAAGTGGTTAAGGCTAACCCTAATTGGCTCAATGTATAAGTGGTTAGCATACCTTTAGCCAATTGAGGGCTTCAACATACATATCCTTGAACTTTGGTGACCTTTGAACCCTTTTGGAGGTCCAAACGGTTTGAGCCCATTTGGACCAAACGGTCTCAAGACCGTTTGGGTCCAAACGGTCTCAAGACCGTTTGAGACCAAACGGTCTCAAGACCGTTTGGGGCCAAACGGTCTCAAGACCGTTTGGGCTCAAACGACCTCAAGACCGTTTGAGCTCAAACGACCTCAAGGTCGATTGGTCCAAACGACCTCAAACCGATTGAAGCTCCAAACGGTCTTCACCTCCAAACGGTCTCAAGACCGTTTGGATCCAAACGGTCTCAAGACCGTTTGAGGGCCAAATGGTCTCAAGACCGTTTAGGTGGTTGAAACCGTTTGAAGGTTGAAACCGTTTGGAGATTGGTGATGGTTTGTACTTAACCATTTGATGATGTAATCAGTTCAATGGTGATTCAATCTAAACCCTAATGGTAACCTAGGTCATTAAGGGACTATGTGATTAGTGGGTTAACCCATGATGGTGATCATGTGGCAAATTACCAAAATACCCTTGAAGGGTCTAAAGGGGTAAAACCCTAATCTAATCAAACCCTAATCACATAATGTTGATGCTTTGGCTCACATCAGTCAATAGAGACTTGTCTCAACCTAATCTAGAGTGGTGTTGCCACCATCTACTAGAGAGAGGAAAGAGAAAGTGTTTCTAGAGAGAGAAAGTATCCTAGAGAGAGAAAGTGCCCTTTTTAGGAGGAATCTCTAGTAAGATACTTCTTTTACACATGAAGGTGCATGATTAGGGAATGACCCACCTATGTGAGGTCATGGAAACCCTAATGATGATATCTATTGGATCTTAATGATAATTAAGAGTCTTAATGATGATGTTTCTCTTACATGATGATGTAATGAGTACAATTCACCATGGAGTGAATAGTAAACCCTAATTTTTGGGCGATGACATGAAAGATGAATAGTAAACCCTGATTGTAAGGGTTATTAAGTGGAACCTTATTTGAAGGTAATTCCATGTGGAACCCTAGTTGTGGGTGATCCCATGTGGAACCCTATTTTAGGGTGATTCCATGTGAAACACTAGTTGAGGGTGAATCCAAGTGAAACCCTAATTGGGGATGTATTCCTATTTACTGAAGTGTTTACTATTATCTGTTGAATTAACCATGCAGGTTGTTGTGAGATGATGGTCACACCCAGGTATGGAATACCATGTTATATTCATTGAAGGCATGTCTTATGCTTTATGAATAGTGAACCATCTTGATGCACTGCTAAGTGACATCCTTTGTGATTTATGTGCTGTAAGAGCCATAAATGTTATTAAGGTCATGCTTGACAGATGACTTGAGATGAATATCTGATAATTGTGATAAGTTAGGCCTGTTACATTTTGTATTCTCATATATAGCTGTGTTACTGTATGATGATTGGAATACTGAATGTACCTAACTAATCAAGTGAAATGTAGAGCCCTGATCATAGATCCATCATTGTCAGTTGTCTAAATGATGGTGAAACAGGTTTTCCTAAGGGAACTCCTGGAGCACATACTGTTGAGTATGTGGGGTACATGGATGTGTAGAACCTGACATCCTAGTGTAGGTATTTGATGTAGATTCTCGTAGTCCGTCATACCTTCACTATAACAGAAAGGGTGAGTGGATGATGTAGATTCTAGTAGTCCATCAGACCCCACCCCAAAGTTTTAAAGGTGAGCTGTATCCCTACACTCCCTTAAAGACATAAACCCCGTATCGGTGAAAGATAAACAAGAAATCTTCCGATAGCGAAGAGAGTGCAGAATGCCACTGTAACTCTAAAAATAGCGAAGGACCAGAGTACCCTGGTGAGCTATTACATAGACATCCCGCCAGATGTCAAACAATCAATCCTCTAACTGACTGAGGAAGATGAGGTCATAAGAATCCGGCTCTCTTAATGACCTATGTATGATACTGATGTGACTTCTTATCGATCAGTTGGAGTATGAGTGGTATGCCTCATCTCCACAGGGCATAATAATGTTTGGAAAAACATAAACAACAGCGTAGTATATCTGTTAGAGTTAATTATGAGTTATTTGATTGATGTTACCTTGAATAGCATAGATGTTCTCATATTTTAATATTGATTGAACTCTTGCTTATCATCAGAACTGCCAGTGAATATCTTGAAGGCTCTTATTGCTTTAGTTATTCCTTGCTTTGCTTATAAAGCCTAGTGGAGAGTTATAACTCTCGCTGGGGCAATTATGTATAATTGTCTCACCCCGTAGACTTCTACTTTTTAGGTGGTCGTCGAAGACGAAGGAACAAGAACTCAGGTGAACAATCCCAGCAACAGCAGCATCAGGAGCAGTAAATATCTCAGGTGGAGATCTAGCCTGCTTCATGGTGTAGTTAGAGTTAAGTCCTATGTGTCCTCTGTACTCTCAGGTCCTGGAGTGTTTTGGAGTATGAATTCTTGAGAGTTTTGGTATCATGTTGTATGTAATTACTCAAGAAGTAATTGTCAGTGATGTAAACAGTTAAATCCTTTTTCTATGGAAAAGGTTTGTGGTTTCAGGCTCTTGTCTCAAAAAGTTTTAAATTCCCGTGATTTTTGTCTTCCGCTGTTTACCGATTGCTTCCGCACATGATTAAATCGGGATTAATTCGTGGTTTGGAGATCGGAGCCCACAACCTAGGACATACCTAATGTGTTGGTTGTCCTTTGAACCCCTACTAGTAGGTTTCTTTCGATTGAGCTCCTACTTGTCATACTCACACCCACCGAGACATGATGGTAACATTTTGAGAATGGTAATACTAAGATCTTTTGTAGTGAGCTACGTGACTTCATATCCACTAGATAATCATTTGAGTGGTATACCTCAAACCACATATGTCATAATAATAAAATAGATGAATAAACTTTATAGAATATATCTGCAATAATATCCACATAATTACTTGTAATGTTTACTACTATTCTATACTTTTTAAATATTTCCATCTTGTTCTTATATTGAATCGACTATTGATTATGAAATTGGAAATTACTATTCATTATTCTAATATTTTTTATAATATTGATAGTAGCCAGCATGTATGCATATAAAAATATATTTTATGTGGATACATGCATCCCACCCTCATGGTTATCCACGTCATTTTAGGAGTTCAACCCTATACTCAAGGATTTAGAATAGATGAACCTCCTATGGATATTCAAATATACACATAGGTTGGTGTGGGTATTATGAAGATATCTAGAGTAGTCTCTATACATTTGTGTCTGGGTAGGGTGATTTTATATTGATATGATCCAATGACTCAAATTTTTCTTGCATTTCATGTATAATTGCTCAAGTTATAAACATTGGAAGATATACTTTATGTATACACAATTTATGTTAGTATCCACCCAAGATAACATGCTTAGTTACTGGTTAATGAATGGAAGTGATGTCCTTTCATGTTCACTTTGTTGAGATATGGTTGGAATCTTTTTATTATGCTTCTCCTTATCTTTTACTTGTCGATGTTAATCAGTTCAATTTCATGTATTTTAGTAAAAAAATTGGCATGGAGGGAGTTTCCAAAAGTTTTTTGTTTTGATGTCTTAAATTCTTAATTTTGATTATCAAGTGTACATGAAGTATTGGACTAGAGTTAGGATTCACATCATAGACTACAATAGTGAGCAAAAAGTTCTACAGGTTTTTAATCAACTAACTTGATCAATGTATAAAAGTCTAATTACAATAAAAAATTATAAAATAAGAATGGGATGTTAGTGGAATATGGGTAATATCTAATGTCTAGATTAAGTATTACAAAACCTCAGTAGAACTACTCATTTGAAAATAAATATTCCTACCAATATAACAACTAACTAAACGATTTTCAAAGACACTATGCTCAACTTTATCTTTTAGGCAGAGAATGAAAATTTAGTGAGCAAGGCATTTCTTAGAGATAACTACCAACACCTATGAGTTATAGTATAATAACTAAATGGACTCAAAACCACTATCTTCTACCAGGGTCTGATCAGGTCGCTCCTTTATCAATAAACTACCGATGTTTGGTCATTTTAAAGAGTTGTTAGATCTAGAGAGACAAATGGTAGGAGAAAATAATTGATATGTTTATAATAATATAATTATAGTGGATGAGAAGCATGATCAAGTGGCATATCACCCAATCTATTGATTAGAATAGACTCTCATGACTATGATGGAGTGTGATGAAGTGGAAGTTCCTTCATTAATTACTCAAAATTACTTTGTACCTTCCCAATATATTTTTACCTTTTGAGACTTTGATTCAACATTTCAAGGTTATTGATATTATGTGACACCCTAGTTAGAAATATAGTAAGTAAGAGTGTTGATTTGAGATTCAAAAAGCATTATTTTGGATTGAAGGAACTTCATATATCAAGGTATGGAGAAAATATGAGTATTTAATTATGTTTAAAATATTTGGTAAGAAATATTTGTTCAAAACGTTTCTTGATGTAAGCCTTTGTGAATTACCTTTTTTTTACTCGAACATTAGTTATGTG
The DNA here is from genome assembly GCA_963693085.1 of Alisma plantago-aquatica. NCBI lineage: Eukaryota > Viridiplantae > Streptophyta > Magnoliopsida > Alismatales > Alismataceae > Alisma > Alisma plantago-aquatica. The sequence goes on from OY856415.1 coordinate 458,242,465, forward strand.
ACTCAACCTGAATCAACATCTGATAAATGCCGTACAAGGGTTGGTCAAATGGGAGATCAAAAGCATTGTTTCTAGTCTCATATATTACTTAAGTTGTAGTTTGAAAGATATAAATTCTTGAAAGCAAAAAGAGTTTGGGAAAAAAATTGATGTTAATTGATTGATGAGAGTTAATCTCCTTTATATACATTGGCAAATAGTAATGCTTTGATAAGAAATGTTTTCTATCTCCCTACATAACTAGCATGAGACACCTTTATTTACAAAACAATAGACTAGTTCATCAGGTGTCCTAATTCTCTACAAAGATAAACCACTTTGACCACTTTGTTAAATTGGATAACAATCTCCTTTATCCATATCAAGATCTCCCTCTACCTTCATGATGTCTTATTCACCCAACAACGTAACTCCATATCACCTTTGGGCCTGTCTACGTCCTTTTCCTTTCCATCTCTCAGGGATGTGAGGTTATTCTCAACGTGGGTACTGGTGGCGGCGCTCAAGACAAGATTGAGATTTTTATGGTCAATGTGGCTAGAAGAAGGGACGTCAATAGAGAGGCTTGGAGGCCATATGATCATTGGGAGGGCAACACCTTCTTTTGAGAAAAGTGTTTCCGTAGTGGAAACTGCCTGGCACATCCATGGACCTTGATCCATGGAACCTGGGTGGAGCTACCCAAGGTCATCCTGAGGCCCAACAACCCATATTCCATGCAGCAAATAGCTCCCCTCTAACGGTGGGGTGGATTGTTTAAGGGATCAAATACCCAAAGGGGTTCTTGTCCAAGCCTCAATGACAACTGTGAGGATGTGTGACAGGCTAGGCATCAACATTGGGCCTAAAGACTCCATAAAAACCCCACAAGATTTTAGTCTCTACAGAGGCATGCATGGGCGGATGGATAGGAGAGTGTGTCACATTTAGTAAATGAGAGAGGGGTGATCAGAAGGGTTGGCCATAACTTTAATGGTTGTGGGACATTTATATGTATTTCATCCAATGCCCAAGTGAGTCAAGGCCCATCACCACCTAATCTAAGGATAGCATGCCTAGCCACAAGCCCACATCCTCTTGATCTCATGAGGCCCCCTATCCTAGGCCACTAGACACTATCTTAGGTTGCATACAAGTAGGTATGACGATCTAGAATGGACAGATTTAGGTATATCTTCAAATATTTCTATAAAATAATAGTCTTGTTCAAATGTAGGATATAAACAATCAATTTTGAAGACAAAAATACAAGCATTCCAATAAATATACTTTCATAGCCTATTCAAAATATAGATCCCTGATAGTAGGAATTTTGTCTATTTACATATTTGAAATTGATTAATGACTTCACCATGATGTTTATTACTCTAAAACCCTAGATTTGACATGACTTATACTTTAATGACTCATAATCATGTTGAAGACAGCATCGACTGACATTGGCATCAAACCCTAGTCTTCATGACAAATGAAGAATCTAGATCAACTCCTAGTCACTTTTGATATGAAAATAATATGAAATACATATGTGGTTTTCTAACCCAAAAATTGTTGTTTTTAACCCTAAATCTGTTCAAAATATGATGATATTCCCTTATAAAAATTGAGAACCATATGGTATAATCATGTGGACATCATTATTGAATCTTTAGTATGAGATTCTTAATAATAAGATGTTTGGCCTTTGAATATGATTTAGAGTTGTGTCCTGCATGACCTAGATTGGATACCATCATTTAGTGTGATGTTAAATAATATGTGAAAATGGATAATGATATTTCAATGAGAAACCCACCTAAAGTTAATATAAGAATATAAAAATACTAATTTTTTGGTCCTAATGACCTATATTGTTAAAAACCCATGTTTAACACTTATCTTTTTAAATCACAATCTCCACTACTGAACTCAAAATCATACTAGATCTCTACTCTTGAATCATAGGGTATGCTTTATTATCAACTTATCTTTTGTATTTATTGGTTGTATAATATAAACTTATGAATCAGTAGACTCGATCTATGTTTATTGTGAATTTGAACTACATGACTCATATGATACTTTTTTGTTTTTCACATATATATTTTATGTTTTCTAAAAAAACCCAGAAAATGGTTGTAAAAAGAAAAGTTCTAATGATAAAAAATGAAAGGAGGCCCGCAACTTGGGTGTAGAGGGGTGAATGCATGGTTTACGAATACAAAATACCCACACCTTTGGGTGTAGAGGGGGTTGAATTTATGAATAGTGAATGGAAACAGATCCATACTTATGAGTATATAGAGGGTCAAATGCATAGAGAAGGTATGCAAAGATATCCACAAATGTATGTGTGCAGTAGCTTGAATGCACTAAAAGTAATATACATGGAAATTAATGAATAAAAGATGTTGTGTTCTGTTTAAGAATATAGTGGTTTGTATCTTGGTTTTTTGCACATATGTTTTTTTTAAGAAAAAAATTTATTGTCCCACTCGTAGTGTTTTATCTCCAAGTTTACTATTGGGTTTGCAATAATGTCTTAATTTCCCCCAATTATGTTAAAGAATTTGAGGATAAAGGGCTACAATGTTTTTTTTACTTTCACTATTTGACAAAGTACTCGTTGATGGATCAGTGAAGAATGTTATGACAAACTTGAACTCCATGGGACATAGTTGTAATTGGGATATATCAAGTTAATGAGAGTAGCTTTTCTTTTCTATGTATTATTTTCCCTAGTTATCATTGGTACATGATGTAAACCATGTAAGGTTCATTCGATTAAAGAAATGGAAACTTAATTTTAATTTTTGTGTATATTGTGTCATAGGTCCTAACTATTTAGGATTGGGGTTAATCTTTTACATTATAATTGTATCATAGTTAAATGCACATTCACTACATGATGATCAATTAACATTTCAAATCTCTAGTGAACCTAGGAAATGTTGAAGTCCATAATGGTGGAAAATTTGGGGTGTCTAGAATGAAGCAGAAGGGGCTGTATTTATTAATAATCTCTTACCTGTCTCAAAATAGTGACTGAGGTTTCCCACTCTACATGGACTAATTAGATCCAAAAATGGACCAAAAGTTCTCCTATTAACCATAGAAAGTCATTCAAGATTGTTTAGAATGAAGTAGGGTAGCCTACCATATTTTATATCCCTCATAATGTCTCTTGAGTTATCCTTGTTCTCTCAATTATGGGTAGCCTAAGATGGAATAAAAACTAAAATGTGGATTAATTCATAAAGGTTGGCTAAAGTGATAATGATGCAATGATCTGACTTGTTGACTCAAAACTCCATTATGAGAATTGAAAGTACTATTTAAGTAATTAAACCATGTTGTACTAGAAGTGTACTCGAGATCCTTAAGTGGGAGAACCTAATCATAATATTGTGTAGTTGAAAGACCCCTACTAACTATGATGAGTTTTGAGTAAACCTAATATTCAAAATTTGAGAGAAATTAGACAGTGATCATATCTTAGGATGGACCAGGCATTGAAGAGAAAAAATTGAGTTTATTCATTATGTATCCCTTAGTTCATCTATGATAGAAAGGAATATAATAATGATATTTGGAAATTTTGGAAACTTTCAATCATGTATGAATCACAATGTGAATCAAGTTTGCTTATGCTTTTTTTAAACCATAATTCCACGTATTTTTTCTTTTTGAGTATTTTAACTGTATGGGTGCAAGCATGCCAATATAATGTCTATAAGGAAAGTTTGTTAGAAATGGATTTGTCTAATTACTCATCTCTCTAACCTAAATCACGCTTGTATTTGAAAGAAGCAAACCCTTTTTGTAGTCTTTATCTCTCTGACCTAAAGCTCAAGTAGGTCAAGTCTGGGATTACTATTGAAACTTAATATGTTGACTTGATGATAATATTGTAGGGAAATATGGCAACACAGATGGTAGTAGAAATAAAAAAATTCTAGCCATATTACCCATAACTAGTGGATCACATAAACAACTATGAATTGAAAAGGAGGGTTGCAAGGCATATACATGGTCCTGGAGAAAGTCAATGGAAATCCTTGTAGAGTTGTGCTTCTTTCTCAAGCAGCACACAAACAGTCCTCGGGGGTGGCCTCCTAGTGTAACACCATGGATGGAGATTGGTGTTGTTCTCCTAGCATGATGGCAATGGCCTCCACACCTCTACGCAGTCCACCAAGACCACCAAGAACTCCTAATCATTCTTCTAGAACTAACACTAAGGAGTTGTCCCTCATGTTTTCAATGTGCTAGCATTGACTTTCTCCCCTTTTGCTATCTCTCTCTATATGGGTAAGATGCCTTCAGCTATTATGTTACCACAACATTGAGATGAGGAGTGTTTGTTTTGAGAGCCTTGGCCATCACCCCCTTATATAGGAGTTTATGGGTTAGTGTTTCCACAAACCCAGTGTGACAACCTGCCACACTAACCAAGATCACTCAAAAACAAAACATGCAATCAACAACTAATGAATCACATTACCAGAAAAGTAGATACATTAAAATTGATTTCAACATTTCTACCATGTTCAAAAACATTACATTAAGGGTCCAACAACCTATATTACATCATCATACCATATCAGGTATCTACATGCTTGTCTAGTGGCATCAACCATAATTTGTATACAAAAGAGATGCTCCACATTTACAAGCCTTATACAACACATAGGCACACTGCCAAAACTCAATTCGATGTACATATCATCTACAAAACACCCCTTGCCCAGACTTGAGAGTACAGGGATGACTCTAGCACTCTACAACACCTATCCAACCTTCTGCTCCTACTACTCTCCAAGCTACTCTTCCTCAGCACCCTCCAAGCTACTCTTCCTCAGCACCATGATCCTGACCACGCCACTGACAACCACCTAGAAAGATGTGGTAATCCAGGAGGTGAGACCCATGTCCCAGCAAGAGATATAACTCTCAACCAATGGTTATTTATTACAACATGATATATTATTAAGCAAGTTATAGAGATTAGGTAGTTTAAACAAATTAAACAAATTAAGCAGTCTAACTAAAATAGGTTAATCAGGATTAGCACTATATATAGAAAAACATGTAAAGCTACCACTTCCTATACAATTGATTTCTCTTACCGCTTTACATAAAAACTAAACATTACAAGAAATAGGGAAGCATGTTAATAACCAATGTGAATCATATTTAACCCTAAAAATATATACTACACAGTAGTAATATGTCTTTTATTAATCCCTGGGGAATTTAAGGTATGCCACTCAAATTCCAACTGACTACTCCTAAGTCAAAATCAGTTTTGTACAAGATCTAGGAGAGTCTAAATCCTAAGATATCATTCGCCCTCAGACACTATGAGTCCAACACAGTGACATATAAATTCAAGCTACAAAAGGTCGAGTCTACCCTTGGTATATAGGTCATGACACTAGTGAACAACATAGTCCATCCTTAAAAGGTCATGGTACTAGTGAACCAACATATACAAAACCCAATCATCTGAGGGAAAACTAAAGTTGTCCTCAATCACATGTCATATACTCAATCATAATAATCTGAGATACGGCCTCGACTGTTCCTCTATCGAGGTATGACCACAAATGAACATGCATATACTCAGCAATATACGAGTTCGAGCATCCATAAGAGGAATACTCGATTCACCATACAGCAAATCCTAAAAATGGTACAAATCTATGGCATAGGCCACAACATTATTATGGTTTCACTTGATTAGTTAATGCCAATTGGGTATATTTTAACTACATCAATCAAGTCATATACAAACCCTACAAGAATTCTACAAATATAGGGATAGATTGCAACCTCAGAAGATATAAAATGTATAAAGTATAAAGTTTATCACCTCATCACATGGTATTGTTTCAATGCCATACATGTAGCCATACTCATCATCATGCCATCACAGGATACAAGTCCTTGTTTGTAACATATCGGATCTTGAACCCAATCCTAGAAGTTTGACCTTTTAGACTTAGCCAAACAAGGTTGAGGTTAGACCTAAAGCATGTTTAGTATAACCCTAACAAGCTAATGTATGTATACATCACCCTAATGTAACCTAATGTTATCACATTAATCATAGGCCAATAATGGACACATAAAATATGTCACGTGAAGTAACATAAAATTCGTGCAAATAGTCACACATAATTTTATTTGTGATAATATTAAGTTATGAAACATAATGGAATAAGTAATAGTGATAATAATGAGATAATGTGTTAATAAAGGCTACATATATATTAAATCCCAAAAATGGAATCTAAGTTAAGAATCATGTCCCTTGGGTCCCAATTGCCTTGGGAGTCAAGATTCACAATTTTCACATAATAATAATTAATTTAATTCATTTTAGAAAGAGAAGATCGATGTTTTCCCCCAAAATATCAAATAAAATATTAAATGACTCCAAAAGAGAAAAATAATCTTGGATTTGTAATCTACATAATAAATATAGCCTTTGGGTGAATTTTCATAAAGTTTGGTAGATGTTTGATTAAAAGTTGAAATCAGGAGAGAGAAAGTGTGTAGAACCTTCAAAATATTAAATAAATGTACAAATCTCTCCAACATGTAAATTTTATGGAAAATTCATATCCAACACATTAGATATGAACTTGTGGGTGAATTTTCATCAAATTTGGATAATCTTAAAGTCATTAATGTATGAGGAAAAAGAAAATTGATTAGATTTATTTAATACATTAAAAGTTCTCAAAAGGAAAATCTAATTGCATATTCTGATTCGACATATCTAAAATAGGTTGGGTGTCAAATTTCATCCAATTTGGAATTTCTTTGCACCCTCAAAAGAAGAAAGAGAACAAGAGAAATAAATACATTCACACTTTATTCCAATTCAATTTAGGATTTCATTTATTCTGTCATGTAGATTCTAATCAATTTAATCTTCACATTTTTGATCTAGGCTGTTGATTCTTTGATCCGTCTAAACGCATCTTCAACCCCAAGTCGTGGATACAGAGCAGGCACCGGTTTTGTTGAACTTCAATTCCAATTTTCTCACTCCATACTTGATCATTGCTCGAGATTTCTTCGCCTACCAATTCTGGAAAGAATTCCACACCCAACAAGCCTTATCTTGTAAATTGGTTTTCTTTCTTTATGATTTGCCCAATCTTGACTCTCCTAGATCCTCTGGTCTCCTCGTGATGCACACCCATATACTAACCTATAAATAACAGATCATGCCTTTGTACAAGTCTCCTCACCGCAGGCGGTTCCTACCACCATGAGCTAATAGCCTCTAGGGTATGATTCCTAGACTTCTACTCTTCATTTTCAGTTGATTAGCTCAGCCAGTTTATGCTTCATCGTTGTTTCCCCAATTTCCACCAAGCACTTATCCATCTTGCTTCACGGTCATGGCATGAGCCAGGCAAGGGATGTATCCATAGTGTGAGTTTACTTGGTTACCTTCCTCATTTCTCTTTCCTTGATTTTTTTCGCTAAGGGTGAATTGGTAATTACGATCCTAGTTTTCTTTTTCATTGTGTGGGTCAGAGGACCTTTGATCAGGTGACATGGCCACGTGTTATTAGGCCATGTCAGCGGCCCAACTTTTCCCTCTCTCTCTCTCTCTATTTCTCACGAGTTATGTGCTGACTTGGACTTTATCCTTTTTCCTATTGGTCAGTTTTGAAAAATTGACAACTAATTATATACTAGTTAGAAAAATACAAATAGATAGTCGTTGAATTTAGAAAAATAAGAGATATCATTTGGTACATGTTTCATCACCTGAATCTAATTTTATAAAGAGGTGATTTTAATAAATTTACTTAAATAGATAATAAATTGTAAAATTCATAACTAGATAAATATAAGTCAGAAAAATGTAATAAAATATGTTTTAGAATTTGTAAAAGGTAACCTAAAATATGACATGATTTTGGTAACCTAAATTGCATACAAGAAAAAAGGTAATTTTAGGGTTTGTTTATTCAATGTGAAATTGACCTAAAATCTACATATATGCTTAATAGGTTCTTTGGAGGCCTAGGCTTGGACCTAGACTTGACTTTGGATAGAGTAGACTCTAAAGAAAGGTATGTTTGCATCCCCTATTATTTGATGTTGAGAAATTCACCTAAATTATCTTTCTCTTGGTCCTATGGACATTATCCTAGACCTTATCTTATTCTTTTAGGAAATATGCTTCATGTGAAGTACCTTTTATTTTTTATTGATCTTTGGAAATTCTTTTGGTATGTTCCTATGCTTTGTTCATAATGAAACTCTATATGATGATATGTGATGTCTTTTGCCCACTTGTGAGGTATATGTATATGTTGGTTACTTTTGTGGTGACTAGTTTGTATAATCTGGCTATACTTTCTACTTGCCTCTACATTTAACATGCTATGTGATTCAATAGAACTAGAGTATTGTAATTGCATTGGTTTTTGGGTTATGTGCCCTTATTATATTTTTGGGATGAAGGTGGCCCCATACCCAGGTTTCAAATTTGTGAGGTTTGGCCCACATTTATATTTATTGGGAGTTTGGTTATGTGCTAATCTCTATCGGGTTTCTAGTTTATGAGGCTTGGTCATCATTGTATTTATATTATTCTAGGGCTATGTTTATCTCACATGCATACAGGTTGACATTATTGATCACAGTTTATGTGCCCTAATCTCATGCTATGTTCTTATGTGGCACAAGTTTATTGTTTTATTCATGGCAAGTATTCTTTTGTTATCATATGATTGTACTTCCTTTTCTCTTGATACCCATTTGGGTGGTCCTTATCTTTTCTATGGGAAGCCTTTTTATTTGTTATCCTTTATTTCATAATATTTGTCAATTTCATTTGTAGTATGCACATACCAGCCTTTGTTGATGTCTTCTATTTTTCTCTTCTTTGTGGGGTATGCTTCCAACCCTAGGTGAAGAATATGGAGGACTTGGCTTAAAGTTATGGATTTAGCATAAGGAGTTAAGCTTGGAGACAATCTTGATGTGATTTAGATTTCCCTCTACATGGATCCTTATGATGTACCTTTACATGTAAGTTTAAGATGTTCTTTTGTCACATTTTGAGAAATTGATAATATTCATGATTTTATTATGTTGCTATTCTTTGGTTGTTTTGATTACCATTTATAAGATTCAAAAAATTTACACCCTCTTCATCATACCTTTTGGGTGTGTTTGGAATGGAGGTTCTATTCTTCAAATTTTTAGTAGGAAGGGGATCCCCTCTGGGTCCCACTTCTTATAGCATGGTATCAGAGCCCATAGCAGTTGAAATATGACTATTTCAATTTTGTCTCCCTAATTACAACCCTTGCCTTAAATAGTTACCCTCTAGGTGAAAAGTTCACCCTATAATAGATCTATGTTAAATATGTGATGACGATTAGGAGATCTTACTCTATCATATATATTGATTATGATTTGTATCCCTTGATGTTATGAGATTTGACTTGAGAATGAAATTAGGTTATGAGTATGGAGAAATGGTTGGATAAGGAGATTTTCTTATGGAAATTGTGAATTGGTTTATCACATTGATTTTGTACCATCTTTGTTTTATCTCCAATGTTTCTTATCAAAAAGAAAATTATTTTCAATTATACTACTATGTTCTCTGATTTTCTCGATGATTTCTTGAGCTAAGTCACAATAAAGAGATATGTGAATTTTATGTAGAGAAACCTTAGAAATAGTTGGAATAGATCTTAAATCTAGTATTGAAGTAGTGACTAGTAATATGTGGAATAATATAAAGGTGTAGTAGACTTGCCCTTTGTACCCTATGACTTTATGGATCTTTGGGTTGTTCGGTTAGAGACACAAGGACCTAAAACTCAACCCTATATGGTCTGACTTATTAGTTGGATATATGAATAACATAAATCTCTAAAAACTTTCAGAACTATAGATATGTGGGTAACCCTATATGATGATTAGTTTAACTTGTTAGACTGAAACTTTTAAGGGGTGGAGAGTAGTTGATTGTTGATGTTTGGATCAGTAAATTTCGAGGACGAAATCCTTTTAAGGGGTGGAGTGTTGTAACATACCATACTCAAACCCTACCCTAGAATTTGACCTTTTGGACTTATCCAAACAAGGTTGAGGTTTGACCTAAATAATGTTTAGTATAACCCTAACAAGCTAATGCATGTATAGATCACCCTAATGTAACCTAATGTTCTCACAATAATATTAGGCCAATAATGGACACATAAAATACGTCACATGAAGTAATATAAAATTCGTGCAAATAGTCTCACATAATTCTTTTTGTGATAATATTAAGTTATGGAACATATTGGAATAAGAAATAGTGATAATAATGAGATAATGTGTTAATAATGGCTACATATATTAATTGTGACATAATTCATTAAAAGAAATCCCAAAAGTTAAATCTAAGTTAAGAATCGTGTTCCTTGGGTCACAATTTCCTTGGGAGTCAAGTTTCACATTATTCACATAATAATAATTAATTTAATTCATTTTGGAAAGAGAAGATCTGTGTTTTCCCCAAAATATCAAATAAAATATTAAATGACTACAAAAGAGAAAAATAATTTGGATTCATAATTTATATTATAAATATAGCCATTGGGTGAATTTTCATCCGATTTGGAAGATGTTTGATTAAAAGATGAAATCAGGAGAGAGAAAGTGTGTAGAACTTTCAAAATATTAAATAAATGTCAAAACCTCTCTAAAATGTAAAACTAATGGAAAATTCGTATCCAACACATTAAATATGAACTTGTGGGTGAAGTTTGATCAAATTTGGATAATCTTAAAATCTTTAATGCATGAGGAAAGAGAATTAGCATTTGATTTATTTAACACACCAAAAGTTCTCAAAAGGCAAATCTATATGCTGGATTCTCATATCAAAAATAGGTTGGATGTCAAATTTCATCCAATTTGGAATTTGTTTGCACCCTCAAAAGAAGAAAGACAAAAAGTGTGACAAAGTGAGTTTTATAGTATTTTCTCTCTCTTAAAAGTTTTACTATCAAATTTGTTGACTAAAATACCCTCTTATACTTCCCTCACTCACTTGGACAAATATGTGTCACAAATTTGCAAAAATATGTGAACCCTAGTATATTATGATAAAATACATATGTTAATGTATTTAGTAAATGAATACATCAAACTTTCGAATTTGGATTTCAAATTTATATCATAGTAGCATAATGACCTTTTGAAGCTACACCTCAAATTTCATTAGAATTGGGTCTACCAATCAAGAGTTATGGCCAATTTAATAAATCACCTTGTATATATATATCCTAGACCTAAGTTCTCATTTTAATCAATGGTGAATGAATGTCACGTTGCCTTTCATAACCCGGCCCCTCTCCTAGTCGTCAGATCAGGCGATCCACAGATCTGGACCTAATCCAACAGAGGAGACCTTGTCTCCTACCTCCCGCAAAGGGCGGGGAGGTAACAGGAAACAAGGCTCGTCCTACCTCGCCACCTCACGCCTCCTTTTGAATTTTTAAGCCAACAAATATCTTCGACGCTGCAAACCGAGGTCAACAAGACTTATCTTGACCCCCCTCACTCTCGGAGTAGGGAGAACTGACCCCCGCTTCTCCGCTAATCTCACCCCGCAGGCGGCTGAATTTAGGGCTTCATCGCCCAGCCTCCCAAACTCTTATTTAATGCCTCCTCTAGCTCCGCCTTTCTCCCTTTAACCATCCCACATCCTCAATTGCAAGCTTTGACACCCGAGCACTGCCTCCCCAATCCACCTTCACCTTGCCTGATCACAGCCCTCCTCCTTTCCACCAGAGCCTCTACTCCTCAATCGATTGGGGCTACACGCTCCTGGGATCCCGATGAGTCGAGCAGCACCCCCGGTTGGAGCCGCGAAGATCTAGAACCCCAGGTCGACTATCCACCACAACTGAGCTCAAAGCTGCCCTCACCGGCGAGGACCAGAGCACGTCGAGTAGCAGGGAGTGGACAAAGAGTCTCACGAACCTCACGTGGATCTTCGTGACCCCTCAATCCAGCTGGAGGGTAGGTAAAACCTTAAAACCCAATCTCAGTTCATAGAGCCTCCTGCCATCGTAATCGGGGTTGTGGTTCACCTCCGGTGAGCTTCTTGGGCTCGTTGAGCTCAAGGAGATCCCGCGAACGCAACCTACTCATACTCACACACTCAGTGCCCACCTAGCTACCCCACCCCGTCACCATTCCTTGCCTCAGCTAGCTGTTGCCATGGCGCGAGCAACAGACAATCGAACCAAAGGAAAAACCCCACTCTGTCCAAGCATGGTCACACGTAAAGACTTCAACCCCAAGGGGCACTGACGTCCTTTACTCCCTCCTCTGATCCGCAAGGCCAGCCACCATGTTCTTTTTTTCTTTTTATTTTATTTATTCCTTTAAGTTTTACCTTATTGGTTAGCATTGTAAAAAACCTTTAAAAATAGCTCCAGTGTCTGAAAAATACTCACAAAATATCCTTGTTCTCAGAAAAATGAGAAGAATATGTATAAATTATCATATGTACCAAATCCAACCCTAGACTAAGACATATTCTATATGACCTTGTTTTATGTCTTTTCTTTTGACTTTAATAGTGGAATATAAATATGAAAATAAAGGACAGTACTTGTAGTAACTCTTTAGCTTTAGATCTGACCCTATTTTCCCTAAATCGAAACCCTAGGATAATGATCAATAACGGGCTCACATTTATGAAATATGGATGACCCTTATTTTTTTCTCTCTCTTTAATTTGTGATTATGGAAATCCTCTAATTGATATTATCTTTTAAATCAAACTTTGTATGATGGATCCGACCTGATATAGTCTCAAAGATCCAAATAAAAGATGTATAATCCCTAATCCTAATTAGATAGCATAAAAGTAATGATAGCTAAGAACATATCTTAGCCTTGGTCATATGGACCAATTGTAATATTGTACCCTTGCTTTCTGTGCAGGGTGACTTATTGCTTGTTGATTCTAAATTCGTGGATACCTGATCTAAACAAGCAGGTATGTGGTCTTATAAGTATAAGACTAGATTTTTGGTTGCTTATGCTATGAAATATCTTGAATATTCATATTTGGATATGATTGATTGGTTGACTAGTATGAATTATACTTCGCCAAATTTAAGAGAAACATAAATGATCATGATGGGTTGTAGCTACTAGAGCACATAGCCTGGTGTGGATGTATGTTGCCTAACATGGATGTATGATTCCTTGGCCCATGTTAGATGTATGTTGATATTTTGTTGCCCACACTAGATGTAAGTCAAGTGCAATAGGTGTAGTACAACTGCATCAAAATGAATGTAATAAAAAGGGATGTTTACTTGATTTTCACCTTAAGAAATGGTTTTATCTCTCTTTCTTTCTTTTTCAAATATTTCCCTTTATGCAACCTTATTAGTGTAACTTTTTACCACGTACCAACTTTGTTGATGTTTTGTTTCTCGTATTTTCTAGGTGCAAGGAACAAATGACAACAAGATGAAATGCATGCTCAAAGTACCTGAAGGCATAAAATAATAAACATGGAGGATACATTAGATAGATCTGTTCCACTTATCTTATTTCTCACTAGAAGTTAGTTTATTTCTTTTCCTAGTTGATGTTGAGGATGATTAAAATCCTATGTAATAAAGATAACTTTCTTTAGAACAATATTTTCTCTCCATATGTAATGACTTTATTTTATCTATATGAACGAATGTCCGTGTGGCATTATATGATGATGTGGACTAGATCTTGGCTCAATCTCTGATTTTAGTTGATTACCTTGATCTCTTGTATTTTCCCTTTTGACATCTATAGATATGAGTGCACGCATATCTGTGAATGTCACTATGGAAAGTATATAGAAATTGGGGTCGTCACAGTTGGTATCAGAGCCAATGTTCACACATCAAGTCACATGAACTTCATTCACCCTATTTGAGTCTAGGGTAGTCCTTGAGTTAGGGATATGAAGGGTGGAGGTGTCTAGGATAGCATCTGCCATGGGTCTGACTAAAGTCTCCGAGCCACTTAGCTTGGTAATCACGAGGCTACCTTTATGGCAGTATAAGTCTACCTGGTCGATATCCTAAGTGTCCCCTATTCTTGGGCGTACCTTAATTTAGGAACCTTCTCATCTATAGATTCTCCCTCTCACCTTTTCTATAGGAAAAATTTCTCCCTCTCATCTATGTTTTAAAATAAGTTAAATTTTCCCTCTTACCTCTGTTATAAGGTTAGGAAGGGGTCTCTCTATTTAGAAAATCCTAAGGATCGATTGATAAGGATTCTAGGATATCCTCCATAAATCATAACATTAAGAACATTAATCATTGATAAATGAGAATAATGAAATATCATGTGATGATAATAAAGATAATGATGAGAATAACTGTTGAAGTAATGGATCTAATATGTTCATATTAATTACAGGATGGCTCCTAAAACTCGTAACTCAAAGACCTCAGAGGAATCATCCTCTAAAAAGAGAAAAGAACCTAAAACCTCTGAAGTACCTGATCCTGAAACTATGGCCAAAAAAAGGTGGGAGTAACAAAAGAAAATCCTACTAGACTTCATGGAGACCCTTGCAACAAAAGGAACCCCTGAACCTAGCTCCTCTAGGAAGAAGGAAGTGACAGTGATAGAGTTCATTAAGCTCAACCCTGACTCCTTTTGGGGGGAAGATCAGCCTGAGGTCATGGATAAGGCTGAGGCGTGGATCCTTTCCATAGAGAATGCCTTTCGTACCCTAGATGTACCCGAAGAAAAGAAGGTTAAATTCGCCACCCATTTTCTTAAGGGAGGGGCGAAGATCTGGTGGGAGAACTATGGTGGGAATCAGGGAGAGGAAGTAGACAACTTGGGGTGGGAAGCCTTCAAGACTCTCTTCACTGACAGTTTCATGCCCATAGCTGAAAGGAAGAGGAAAGAGAAGATGTACATAGAGCTTAGGCAGGGCAGTCTCTCAGTGGCCGATTATACCCAGAAGTTTAGGCTTCTGGAATGCTTTGCCCCTATCTGGACTGAGGACCGCCTCACTGATCATTATGTAGACTGTCTCTCCGCACACCTGAAAACCCTAGTTATAGCCTCTCGTCCCCGAAGCATTGATGAAGCCCTAGACATGGCCCTTAAGTAGGAAAGGGAGCAGGGACTGCAGAAGCCTTCTAGCATGGGATATTATAGGGTTGACCACCACTGAGGAAGAGAAGTTCAAAAAGTTCCACCCCGGCTATAATAAAGGATCAGGGAAAGGAGGAGGTTCAGGGAAGAAAGGACTGAAGAATAGCAAGATGATGGATTACTGCGACAAATGCAAGACTTGTGGATGAGGACATGACGGGCCTTGTCGTTACACCAAGTCGGTCTGTTACAACTGCAAGAAGGAGGGACATTTCCTTGCCAAGTGCCCCAATGCATCTATTCTTGGCAAACCTCCAGCGGGTGCTCCACCCCCTCAGGGACACCGCAATGCTAGGGTGTTCGCAGTAACAGAAGAGGAGGCTAGGGAAAATCCGAACCAGCTTGTCGAAGGTAACCTTAAATCTTTTTCATATATCTAATATCTTGTTCAATGCCTTTAATTATTTAAAATATAATTATCATGTGTAGGCATTGTTTTCTTGAATGGACATCCTGTTAAAGCATTGTTTGATTCTGGATCCACAAATATGTTTATCTCTTCAAATCTGGCCTCAATGTTGCACTTACATATAAGGGACTTGGGATACATTCTGGATGTGTCAACTCCTAGTGGCAAAATATTTACTACATTGCAGAAAACTGATGTTCTCCCTCTAAAATTTGAAAATCATGACATGCCCTTTGAATTTATTCTTTTAACTATGGAAGACTTTGATGTTATTCTTGGCATGCATTGGCTATACACATATCATGCTCACATTGACTGTAGAAACAAGATGGTAGTTCTCTCTCAACTTCATTCCTCTCCTGTAGTGATCCCTTGGGGAAGCGGATTCTATAATAATATAATAATTTCTTCTCTTAAAGCTAAAAAGCTCATATCTAAAGGATGTAAAGTCTTCCTCACATTCGTCTCAGAGACCAGTCCTGACAACGGGCCTGTAGAAAGACTGGAGGCGGTACATGATTTCCTTGACGTATTTTTGGAGGAGCTTCCTGGGCTGCCTCCAAACAGAGACATTGAGTTCTCCATAGATCTTCTTTCTGGAACCACTCTGATTTCTAGGGCACCATATAGGATGGCACATGCTGAGCTTATGGAGATGAAGAAACAATTACAAGAACTTCTTGATAAAGGTTTTATCCACCCTAGTGTTTCCCCTTGGGGTGCACCTGTTCTTTTTGTTAAAAAGAAAGATGGTTCGATGCAGATGTGTTTTGACTATCGCATGTTGAACCAAGCTACCATTAAAAACAAGTATCCTCTCCCTCGTATTGATGACCTCTTTGATCAACTTCGTACTGCTAATGTGGTAACACAACCCACTATCACACAGACAGCAAGGTGTTACGCGAAAACGTTTGGAAACCACCATAACCACAGATTATCGAAAATACAGGTTAATTAAAATCGATTGTGGAAAACTGATAAACTGAGAAACTTTTACATTCCAGTCCACATCCTGCAAGAAAACATGTTACACACATATATACAAGCCTGTTACATGTCCACAGCTGTCTTGTCGTCACATGAGTTCATCACCTGTTCATACATATAGAGGCCTACATTCGGCCAACAGCAGGATATACAAAAAAAAACATCTACAGTTGTACATCGTGAAACAACGTCAAAACACCACCAAGGACCTGAGAGTACAGGGATGACTCTAGACTCTAAAACATCAAAACAGCAGCATATCCATCGATGGCCTTCTACTGTTCTTCTTGCTGCTTGGTCGCCACTCCGCGACCACCACCACATCTAGCTCGATCACCTAAAAAGGGTGTAAACCAGCGAGGTGAGACAATTGAACATTGTCCCAGCGGGAAACATAACTCCCCGCCCAAACTAAAAAACCTCAGAGGAACATATGCATAAGAAGTTAACTGATGAGAAGTATAGCAAGAGAAATCTTATGAAATAAAGCTATCTAAGCTTATCAGATGTAATTAAGTATTACATGTGAAACATGATTAACAAGGCAAGATATCCAGGTTCTACTACATATGAAGAACATATAAGTAATTGCAAGATATAAAGAGAGTATCTACACAAGCAAGGCCTCAACCAATGTTTCATGTTTATCTTAAGAAACAAAGACTAAACGGCTAGATTATGTTTTATTATGCCCTGAGGAAATGAACTGTACCGTTCAAATCCAACCTTCGGCTGCGAAGCCCATAGCCGGTGCCATACAAGGTCAATGGAAGAGCCGGAATCCACGACCTCACCCCTCGTGGTCAGTACACGAGAAACAAAGCAGGACCGCAGTCTCATGCTCAAGTGTTCTTAAGACACAGGGTCAGCTCCTCAGGCTACCCTTCCTCTAGCCCGCCTTGGTACAGGTCACGACGCTAGTAAAACTAAGCCACGGGCTTGATCACTGTGCTCTGAGCCATGAACGCATTCATCCTCATCATATCACGTATCCGGAGCCATCGACCTGTTCACCATGCTCATCACATATCTGAGTCTGTAACCGCAGCTGCACTCATTTCCCTCTCTATTTGAGGCTAGGAGAAACCTCGTATATTCAGAAATATGTGCTCCGGGGTAACTCGCAAGAGAACCCATTTCACCATCACCAAATCCTGACGATGATGGATCTATGGCCAGGGCAACTACATGATAGATTTCACTGTGATTTAATTAGTATCTTTTAGATGGATTGCAAGATTCAACCAAGTTGTATAACATGCAAGCTATAAAAGGAAATAAACAACATAAACTCAACATTATGCTTTTACTACAATTCACATCATATTGATCCATCACAAGGATCCCACATCACATGTTATCACTTGGCCTCTTTCCAATCATCCGGATCCATCTCAAGGATCATCACATACCATGGGGTCTCAATCCCTCATCAAATAGTGCCACTGCCTCTCAAGGCCTATATCCTCATCATGGAACATCATTCATAATATACCTGTCATCTCATTGTTCACATATAATCATTCCTCATAGCCTTTCATTTGGCTATGCATTACCTGCATGGTTAGCATCATTCAATAATCAACATGAATAACTTAAAGACTTATTTTATCAACACAGGGTGACATTTAGGGTTAAGTGTATTGTCAACACAAAATAACATTAGTGATTGTATCCTTTTCATAATCATGTCTCATTTCATGATCTCATGTATACGTCATAGCATTTAGCAAACCCTAATGCATGCTCATCATCACTCTTGGCATTATAAGATAAATAAGGTGCTCACACTCGTATGTATGGCCATATTA
Source organism: Alisma plantago-aquatica (assembly GCA_963693085.1). Classification (NCBI taxonomy): domain Eukaryota; kingdom Viridiplantae; phylum Streptophyta; class Magnoliopsida; order Alismatales; family Alismataceae; genus Alisma; species Alisma plantago-aquatica. The sequence goes on from OY856415.1 coordinate 458,260,879, forward strand.
TGTCTAGATGATCAAGTTTAATCATGAAGAATACTACTAAGCATGTACAAATGTCACCATCATTTGTAACAAGAATATACAACAAGAGCTTTCCAAGGTACGTGTAACCCTCACTAGAAACACTAAGGACCCTCACTAAAAGCACTATCGGGTAGGGCTCACCCTCACCCAAGGTCGTACCGGGCAACCCACTCATAACGGCCCGCGTGCAGTGTGCAACGCTGCGTTACCAAGAGCAAGCGTGCAGCGCGCAACACTGGGTCAAGGGCATACCGGGCAATGGACAAGAATCAACTGTGCAACCGTGTCGGGCAACGCACGACGTGCGCCAAGGCATGCACGTTATCGGGTAGCTGGTGTCGACTGAGTGACACGCTGGGGCGTGCAACCTGTTGGGCGTGTAGGGGTGTAGTGTGCTTTCCCGCCTCAGCACAATGAGCGCATCAAGAGTCATCAGTGCAGGGTTGTGACGCCCAACATCCAAGAAACTAAGGGGGGAGAATATCGGCCAAACATGTACCGTGTAAGGGGTCTAGGTCAAGAGGGTTTTCGGGCAGCACCTCCCCCATGCACATATCGTCCAAGATACATCAAACAAAAGGTCATCTACCACCTCACACATGGGCACCCGAAACCCTAGAAAAGGGTCACCACCAAACTGAGCACACCCTTCTAGACCATGGTGAGAAGAGAGTGTTGCTTAAGCAACTAGGACACAAGCTCACCTCAATCAACTAAGAAGGAGGGGTGTTGCTCATGGCACTAAAAGCTCAAACTCACTCTTCTAGACCAAGAGGAGAAAGGAGTGTTGCTCACCTACAAACCCTAGATCACAAGGATCGGCCAACATAAAAGCTAAGCAAGAAACTAAGCTACTAACATGCATATAAACAAGATCATAGCAAGGGATAGTGTAGCTAGGGTTAGAAGTTATGCAACCCGCCTTAGGAAACTTCAAGCTCCAAGCTCCGAGCAAGGAAGATGGAGACTCCAAGGCTATCGGCCACCACTTGCTCCTCCAAGATGTGTCGACTGACAAGCTTTCTCCTCCAAGGGTGTATCGGCCACCACTAGCAAGGTAGAGGGGTTGTGTCATACAACAAGGTGGAGAGGGACCAAAGGACCAAAGGAACTCCTATCAAAGGGAAGGCCACGCCTATATAGAAGGAAAGGGAGGAGAAAACAAGGTTGGTCCAAGCAAGGTGTCACTTGCCTAGGGACACTTGTCCTAGAGCACAAGCCACCACTCTAGCAAGCTTCATCCACATGTCCAAGATGTGCTCCAAGTGTCCACTAAACAAGGTCAAGGCTAGGTCAAGCATCATGGGCGACACAACATGTTGCTCCTTGGGAGACACACCTCTTGGCCGATACACATCCACACTTGGTTGATACACTCACCTCTTGGGCGACACAAGGCTCAACCAAGCCAGAACAAGGCACCTCAAGGCCCAAACAAGCTCAACTAGGCCCAAAAGAACTCAAACAACGAGCCCAAGCCTTCCTCTCAACAAAAGAGAGAGAGGAACTCCTCTCAAGGTGGAAAACTTGTCCACAAAACCCTAGACTTGGGTTATTGCAAGTTGCACCTCCAACTCTCAACAAAGCACAACCAAACCCTAATCACCACTAAAGGTGATTAGCAAGCAACTAAGCATAAGGTTTAGACAAAACAAATAGGGTAAGCCCTAACCGGGGGTCAGGGTCCTTACAGCTAAAGTCTTCTCAAAAATTGATCTTCGTTCTGACTACCATCAACTTAAGGTCAAGGATTCAGATATATCCAAGAATGCTTTTTGAACTCGTTACGGGCACTACGAATTTCTGGTGATGTCGTTCGGGTTGACCAACGCACCTGGCGTATTCATGAACTTGATGAACAAAGTCTTCCAACCTTATCTTGATGAGTTTGTGGTTGTCTTCATTGATGATATTCTGATCTATTCTGACTCTATGGATAAACACCAGGAACATCTGAAGTCTGTCCTTGAAATTCTTCGAGCCCATAAATTCTATGGCAAGCTTTCTAAGTGTGAATTATGGATTGACAAATTTATGTTTCTTGGTCATGTCATTTCTGGAGGTAACATATCTGTTGATCCTGCTAAAGTATCTGGTGTACTTGATTGGCAACCTCCTCGCAATCCTTTTGAAATCTGGAGTTTCTTAGGTCTAGCTGGATATTATCATCATTTTATTCCAAATTTCTCCAAAGTGGCACTTCCTCTCACTAAGCTTACTCGGAAAGATGAGCATTTCATTTGGTCAGTTGCTTGTGAGTCTAGTTTCCAAGAGCTCAAGTAGAAGTTGACATCAGCACCTGTCCTTGTTCTACCATCTGGCAATGAAGGATTTGTGATATTCACTGATGCTTCCCGACATGGTCTAGGGTGTGTCCTACAGCAGAACGGGAAAGTAGTGGCCTTCACTTCCAGACAACTGAAACCCAATGAGTTGAATTACCCTACGCATGATTTGGAGTTAGCTGCTATCATCCATGCTCTCAAAATCTGGAGGCACTACTTGTACGGGGCAACGTTTGATATCTTCACCGACCATAAAAGCCTCAAGTACATTCTGACGCAAAAGGATATGAATCCGCGGAAACGACGGTGGATTGAGTACCTAAAAGACTACGACTTCACCATTGGCTACCATCCAGGTAAGGCCAATGTGGTTGCAGATGCTCTTAGTAGTAAAAGAGCTATTTGTGCATCTCTGTCTGTACCCGAATGGAGGAACATGGAGGATCTAGCAAGCTGGAGACCACAATTCCTGGCTGATCATATGCATGTCAATAATATCTCTATCACTTCCAACCTGCATTCTAAACTTCTAGAGGCACAGAAAGCTAGTCCCGAGCTTGCAGAGATCTCCTCTCTCCTGACTAAACCTCATACACACCTGTCTGTGGGTCTTGATGGTGGTCTTCGATACAAGAACCGTATGTGGGTCCCTGAGCAGTCAGCTGTAAAGGCAACAATTCTTAGTGAGGCACATGGGTCCAAGTACACAGTTCATCCCGACACGACGAAGATGTACAAAGATCTACAACGTCAGTTCTGGTGGAGGGGCATGAAGTACGACATTGCAGATTTTGTGTCCAAATGTCTGACATGCCAGCGAATCAAGGTCGAGCATCAAAGACCAGGTGGTCTACTGCAACCCCTCGAGATCCCAGAATGGAAATGGGAACATATCACTATGGACTTCGTAGTGGGATTACCCAGGACCACGAAGGAGTACGATGTTGCATGGGTCATCGTGGATCGTCTCACCAAGTCATCTCATTTTCTACCTGTGAAAACTACTACGAAAGTTTCTGAGTTGGCCGAACTTTATATACGGGAGATTGTACGTCTGCATGGAGTTCCAGCATCCATTGTGTTGGACCGGGACCCAACGTTCACTTCAAAGCTATGGAAACGAGTTCAAGAAGAATTGGGCACCAAACTGAACTTCAGTACAGCTTATCATCCGCAGACAGATGGACAGTCAGAGCGAACATTGCAGATTCTGGAGGATCTTCTACGAGCTTGTGTGCTTGACTGGGAAGGCTCGTGGGACCATTACCTGCCTTTAGCTGAGTTTGCCTATAATAATAGTTATCAGGCGAGTATTGGGATGCCACCATACGAAGCTCTCTATGGCCGACCGTGCAGATCTCCATTGCATTGGGACGATGTCGGAGAACACACCTTGATGAAATCCGAGGAGATGCAGCTGTATGTAGATAAGGTTGCACTGATCAGGCAGAGAATGAAGTGAGCACAGGATAGGCAGAAATCATATGCAGATGCTCACCGGCAGGAACGTCAGTTCAAGGAAGGTGATCATGTCTTTCTGAAGATCCGACTGATTCGAGCTTTGGCCAAGAATAAGGGAAAGCTCAGTCCTCGTTATGTGGGACCCTTCAAGATTCTTGAAAGGATTTGAGAATGTGCCTATCGTCTTGCTTTGCCACCTCAATATAGTGTCATGCATAATGTCTTTCATGTATCTAATCTAAAGCCTTATGTAAAGGACCCCAGTCACATTCTGAATCATGAGCCTCTTGAGCTGAAAGATGATTTGTCTTATGCTGAGTCACCAGTCAAAATCCTCGATTTAAAGACAAAGGAGCTTCACAATAATCGGCGTATAGATATGGTGAAAGTTCTCTGGAGCCACCATGATCAAACCGATGCTACATGGGAGCTCAAGTCCGAAGTCGAGCGGAAATATCCACATCTCTTTCAGGATGCTGAATTTTGAGGGCAAAATTCTTAAAAGGAGGGGAGAATGTGACAAAGTGAGTTTTATAGTATTTTCTCTCTCTTAAAAGTTTTATTATCAAATTTGTTGACTAAAATACCCTCTTATACTCTCACTCACTTGGACAAATATGTGTCACAAATTTGCAAAAATATGCGAACCCTAGTATGCTATTATGATAAAATACATATGTTAATGTATTTAGTAAATTAACACATCAAACTTTCGAATTTGGATTTCAAATTTATATCATAGTAGCATAATGACCTTTTGAAGCTACACCTCAAATTTCATTAGAATTGGGTCTACCAATCAAGAGTTATGGCCAATTTAATAAATCACCTTGTATATATATATCCTACACCTAAGTTCTCATTTTAATCAATGGTGAATGAATGTCACGTTGCCTTTGATAACCCGGCCCCTCTCCTAGCCGTCAGATCAGGTGATCCACAGATCTGGCCCTAATCCAACAAAGGAGACCTCGTCTCCTACCTCCCGCAAAGGGCGGGGAGGTAACAGGAAACAAGGCTCGTCCTACCTCGCCACCTCATGCCTCCTTTTGAATTTTTAAGCCAACAAATATCTTCGACGCTGCAAACCGAGGTCAACAAGACTTATCTTGACCCCCCTCGCTCTCAAAGCAGGGAGAACTGACCCCCACTTCTCCGCTAATCTCACCCCACTGGCGGCTGAATTTAGGGCTTCATCGCCCAGCCTCCCAAACGCTTACTTAATGCCTCCTCTAGCTCCGCCTTTCTCCCTTTAACCATCCCACATCCTCAATTGCAAGCTTTGACACCCGAGCACTGCCTCCCCAATCCACCTTCACCTTGCCTGATCACAACCCTCCTCCTTTCTACCAGAGCCTCTACTCCTCAATCGATTGGGGCTACACGCTCCTGGGATCCCGACGAGTCGAGCAGCACCCCCAGTTGGAGCCGCGAAGATCTAGAACCCCGGGTCGACTAGCCACCGCAACTGAGCTCAAAGCTGCCCTCGCCAGCGAGGACCAGAGCACGTTGAGTAGAAGGGAGTGGACAAAGAGTCTCACAAACCTCACGCGGAGCTTCGTGACCCCTCAATCCAGCCAGAGGGTAGGTAAAACCTTAAAACCCAATCTCGGTTCATAGAGCATCCTACCATCGTAATCGGGGCTGCGGTTCACCTCCGGTGAGCTTCTTGGGCTCGTTGAGCTCAGGGAGATCCCGCGAACGCAACCTGCTCATACTCACACACTCAGCGCCCACCTAGCTACCCCACCCCATCACCATTCCTCACCTCAGCAAGCTGCTGCCATGGCGCGAGCAACAGATAATCGAACCAAAGGAAAAACCCCACTCTGTCCAAGCATGGTCACACACAAAGACTTCAACCCCAAGGGGCACTGATGTCCTTTACTCCCTCCTCAGATCCGCAAGGCCAGCCACCTTGTTCTTTTTTTTCTTTTTTTTTATTTATTCCTTTAAGTTTTACCTTATTGGTTAGCATTGTAAAAACCTTTAAAAATAGCTCCAGTGTCCGAAAAATACCCACAAAATATCCTTGTTCTCAGAAAAATGAGAACAATCTGTATAAATTATCATATGTACCAAATCCAACCCTAGACTGAGACATCTTCTATATGACCTTGTTTTGTGTCTTTTCTTTTGACTTTAATAGTGGAATATAAATATGAAAATAAAGGACAGTACTTGTAGTAACTCTTTAGCTTTAGATCTGACCCTATTTTCCCTAAATCGAAACCCTAGGATAATGATCAATAACGGGCTCACATTTATGAAATATGGATGACCCTTATTTTTTTTTCTTCTCTCTTTAATTTGTGATTATGGAAATCCTCTAATTGATATTATCTTTTAAATCAAACTTTATATGATGGATCAGACCTGATATAGTCTCAAAGACCCAAACAAAAGATGAATAATCCCTAATCCTAATTAGATAGCATAAAAGTAATGATAGCTAAGAACATATCTTAGCCTTGGTCATATGGACCAATTGTAATATTGTACCCTTGCTTTCTGTGCAACGTGACTTATTGCTTGTTGATTCTAAATTCGTGGATACCTGATCTAAACAAGCAGGTATGTGGTCTTATAAGTATAAGACTAGCTTTTTGGTTGCTTATGTTATGAAATATCTTGAATGTTCATATTTGGATATGATTGATTGGTTGACTAGTATGAATTATACTTCACCAAATTTAAGAGAAACATAAATGATCATGATGGGTTGTAGCTACTAGAGCACATAGCCTGGTGTGGATGTATGTTGCCTAACATGGATGTATGATTCCTTGGCCCATGTTAGATGTATGTTGATATTCTGTTGCCCACACTAGATGTAAGTCAAGTGCAATAGGTGTATTACAACTGCATCAAAATGAATGTAATAAAAAGGGGTGTTTACTTGATTTTCACCTTAAGAAATGGTTTTATCTCTCTTTCTTTCTTTTTCAAATATTTTCCTTTATGCAACCTTATTAGTGTAACTTTTTACCATGTACCAACTTTGTTGATGTTTTGTTTCTCGTATTTTCTAGGTGCAAGGAACAAATGACAACAAGATGAAATGCATGCTCAAAGTACCTGAAGGCATAAAATAATAAACATGGAGGATACATTAGATAGATCTATTCCACTTATCTTATTTCTCACTAGAAGTTAGTTTATTTCTTTTCCTAGTTGATGTTGAGGATGATTAAAATCCTATAAATTAAAGTTAACTTTCTTTAGAACAATATTTTCTCTCCATATGTAATAAATTTATTTTATCTGTATGAATGAATGTTCGTGTGGCATTATATGATGATGTGGACTAGATCTTGGCTCAATCTCTGATTTTAATTGATTACCTTGATCTCATGTATTTTCCCTTTTGACATCTATAGATATGAGTGCACGCATATCTGTGAATGTCACTATGGAAAGTATATAGAAATCGGGGTCATCACAAAAAGAGAAACAAATGCATTCACACTTGATACCAATTCAATTTAGGATTCCATTTATTCTGTCACACCTATTTTAATGGAATTGATTTTCACACATTTGATTTGGGTTGTTAATTCTCTGATTGGACAGCTATAAACTTGTCTTCAACACTAATTTGTAGACAGAGAGCAGGCACCGATTTTGTGGAACTTCAATTCTGATTTTCTCACTCCATACTCGATCATTGCTCAAGATTTCTTCACCTATTTTTCAAGAAAGAATTTCACACCCAACGAGCCTTATCTTGCGAACTAGTTTTCTTTCTTTGTGATTTGCCCAATTTTGACTCTCCTATATCCTATGGTCTCCTCGCCATTGATGCATGTGTTTTTAGTCGTTATCACATGCACATTTTTCCTTGATTTCATGTGTCGATTAGTCATTTATTTGATTTATTATGCATGAAATGTCATAGATGGCATGTTTCCATTGAATGCATCAAATTATATGATTTTAATGGTTTTATGTGATATTTTATGCATCTCAAGTACTTATGATGTTTTTGCACATTTTCAAGTACAAGGAAGATCCACAGAGTCGGTGCTACCGACCTGGTAACAGTCGGTGGTACTCACTAGACGTCAGTGATGGACTCAAAAACTCACCCAGAGTTGGTGTTACTGACAGTCAAAGTTGGTGGCACCGAAACAGCATCAGTAAGCCCTAATATGAACTGAGAAAACTCGATGCTACTGAGTTGATGTCAGAAAGGCAGTTTGAAAATCACAAAACTTGGTGCTATCGAGTCCAGTCGATAGGTATGACACGATCAAGATTGTGTGACTAAAACTAAGTGACTCAATACTACCGACTAACCTAGTTGGTAATACCAAGTCGGCCCAATCAGGCTATCTGTAGATTTCACTCTAATCCAATGGTGCATGTTATTTTGTACCCCAAGTGCCTTCTATGACTTAGGGGGACTACGGATAGATGTTTTCATTGCACGACATCCAGAGAGAGAGAAGAGAAGAACTGAGGACCAAAGGTTTCAACTGAGGAGATTTGAGCAACTTTGGAAGATGATTATGCAGTCAGAAGACAACAGAATGCACGTACCACGGAGAGTATCTTCTGAATGGATAGGAATTCAGGGGTTACCTTAGTTTCCTAATGTTTCCCACATTTTTATTCTTCCTTTCCATGTATTCATTGATGAAAATTATGCAAGGCTAAAAGCATTTATTCCTTAGGATCAGGGAGTAGCCCAAATATACAATTTGATTGATTTCTATGCATTTATATCAATTTTATTTCTTTTTACTGGATATAAATCTATGAAAGCTTTGTGTTCTACTTGTGCTAGATCACCATGAGTGGATTGATAGATGCTTAGTCATCTCGGGATATAGGCTAAGTGTCAGTAAGCATAGATTTACCTGTGTAGTATGCCCTTTGGGAAAAGTGGAGTGGAAACTGGAGGAGAAACTGAGAGAATAATCATAAAGCATCTAACTAATCAACCAATAACTGTGGAAGTGGGATTGGCATTAGATTAGGTAGTAAATTACACTACAGGAGCACGTAATTTTTTTCTACATGCTCCTTATCCAGGGATAGATATCATAGATGTTAGTGTGTGAGGTCAATTGTTAGTGTTATCCATGGTGAAACCATTGTACAGAGGAATTCATTCCATCTCTGCTTAATTCAACCTTTAAATTAGTTTTGTTTCTGCCTTTGTTCTTTAACTTAAACCAATTCAACATTTTACAACTAGGTTAGTTGATTTGACTGTAGTTAGTAGTAGTCTACTGGAGAAATGCTTTCCCATGTTTGACTCGGGCCTCACAAGCCTTATTACTTCGATATGTTCACTTGTGTATTATGCACGGTAAACTCGTGTCAAGTTTTTGGCGACGTTGCCGGGGAATCGGAAGCATCCAACACTACGAGGTTGTGGTCGGCAACTCTAGGTCAATTTTTTTTATTCAAGTTGAATCATAAGATCTTTTTGATACATCAAAAATTTCTTACGCTAATACTTATTCTCCATTATTTTAGGGAATCTAGTGCATGGTGTGTACCAGAGAAATAGAATACAGAGAACCGTCCTCACCAGGCTTTAGACAAGAAGAGTTCTTACAAGGAGAAAGGGAGTCTGACGGATATGTGGATAGTTTCAACCGAACCCCTCCACTGACACCTCCACTGACGAGACCTGTGACACCAGAAGATCCAAAAATAGTAGAAATTGAGGGAGAAGAAGAACTGACAATATGGGAAAGGATAAAGGCTTCTTCATCTATGGCTCAGAAAGAGCCCATTAAAAGGCAAGCCATCAATGTGGCCAGCTACAAGATAGATCCTGAAATTATTGCCTCAGTCAAATCTCAAGTGTTCCATGGCCATCCTTCTAAAGATCTAGTGACACATATCAGTAATTTTGTGGAGAACTGTGATATGATCAAGATAGATAGGATCCCAACTACTACGAGATATCTTAAGCTATTTTCATCTTCACTGGTAGATTGTGTAAAGTCATGGTTCAACAATCTGATCATGAGATCATCAAGACATGGGATCAAATGATAGATGCATTCTTCAAGGGCTACTTCCCTCCGCAAAAGATAAATGACCTACTGAAGAAGATTTACAATTTCAAATAGCAAGATGATGAGTCATATTTAGAGGCATGGGAGAGGTTTTAGAATATGCTGAGGAAGGTGCCTCATCATGGCATTGATCTACTGGGGCAGGTCAAGATCTTCTATTACAGCCTACACAAAGGGGAGAGAACAACTCTTGACAATGCAGGAGAAGGCTTCTTCCTCAACAAAAAGCTCGCTCAATGCCATGAGATCCTCAAGAATATGTCTAAAAACCAATCATGGGAAGAAGAAAGAGAGCCACCAGTGACCATTAAGAGTGTCAGGGAATCCAAGGTGATATCTGCTCTAAACGATAAGTTAGATCTGATTGCTAAGAAGCTATGTGCTACATATAGATTTCCTCCTGAGGAAGAAGAACAAGAGTGCAAATGTGTGCACCAGGGGAAATACAGGAACAAAGACCATTCTTAGAGGAAGGACCCTGAATTCTCTTGGAAGCATCCTAACAACTTCCAATAAGACCCATCATAGGCACAGCAGCAATATCCAAATCCACAGCAGTATGGTGGCCAAGTACAGTATCAACCATAGCAACAGAAAATTAACAAGAATGAAGAAATGTTGGGCAAGATGTTGAGTCAAATGAGCTACAGATTGCACAAACTCAAAGGGATCTTCATAATCAAGGGACACATATTTGCAGCATAGAGACACATATCTCTCAAATAGAAATAGATGTGAGTGCATTAAAGCAACCAACTCAACAAGGATTTTCAATTAACACTAATGTACAATCCGGGAATCGGCATGTAAAAGTTGTTCTACTACGTAGTGGGAAGAAGCTATTGAATGACGCATCACACGCTGCAGTTGTAGACAAAGTTACAAACCAAACTATACCGGTGGATGTAGAAGAACCAGACATGTCAGCACAAGATAAGACTACAAAGGAGCAAGTTGATGAGGTTGGGGTAATAAAACTCATGCTTATATCCCACCTTACTAGAGAGAACATGTAGTTCTTGTACCCTTTCCGAACAGTTTGAAGGCAACTAAGATGGACCAAAAGTTCAAGAAATTTGTAGATAATTTTTGGAATTTATCTGTGAACATTCCTTTGATATATGTTATTGAGTAGATACCATCTTATGGGAAGTTCTTGAATGATATAATTACAAAGAAGAGAAAGATACCAGAGTCTGATGTCGTGGTTCTGAAAGAGAAGGTAGTTCTTTCATCTTGGGAACACTACCTCCTAATAGACAGGATCATGGATGCTTCAATCATAGGCAAAACAAAATTTGGAGAGGCTTTATGTGATTCAGGGGCAAGTATAAATCTGATGACCCTATATACCCTCAAGAAGCTCAGACTTAAGGAATACAGGAAGAGCAGCGTGACAATCTAGTTGGTAGACAACTCAGTAGTTAAGCCATATGGTATATTAGAGGATGTCCTGGTGAAAGTGGATAGGTTCGTCTTTCCTACAAATTCTGTAGTGATGGAAATGCAGGAAAACCACGGCAATGAGCTTCTGCTTGGAAGACCGTTTCAAGCCACTGCAGGCATGATTCCTGAGATGGGCAGAGGATGTCTGACTATGGGAATCTAAGATGATAGGTTCGAGATCAATATGTCAGATCACTCTCAAGCCATGGGATATAAGGTGCAATGCAACATGCTTTAGCACGTATATATCAAGTTTTCTCTATTTATAGGGAAGTCATTCCTGGATATGGCTCATGTTATGACTAAAGTAGAAAGAGGTACTCTAGCAGTGGACATCTTGGAAAATACAAAGGTGATCTCACTGACTCAAGCAATGTGCTACCCAGAAAATGAGGGAGAGGACTGTGACCCTACTGCTGAAGAAGAAGCCATAGTTGATTATGTGATACAGTCATCACCCAAGCTACCCTTAGAAGCATGCTTGATGAATAGAATGGAGGACAACATCTGCAACAACCATCTAGAGGAGTGTATTTTGATGTTGAAGGCAGTAACTTGCTACAATGCAAGATGCTTTGAAGACCTTGGACCACCGCCCCCACCATTGGTCCCATCTCTATTGAGCCCTATGAACTTGGAGCTAAAGCCATTACCACTGCATGTAAAGTATGTCTTCTTAGCTATAGAGGAAAAGATCCCAATAATCATATCATCTTCTTTGGGTGGTTAAGAGGAAAAAGTTACTCACTGTGCTAAAAAACCATCGAGCTCCATTTGGGTGGTCCATAGCTGACATAAAAGGGAACTATCCAACCTTGTGCCAACATAAGATTTATCTCGAAGAAGGAGCTAAGGAAATTGTCCAACCTCAGCGGCGTCTCAATCTGATTATGACTGAGGTGGTGAAGAAGGAAATCATCAAGTTGTTGTCAGCAGGTATAATCTATGCAATTTCTAATTCAATGTGGATTAGTCCTACCTAGGTAGTTTGTAAGAAAGGGGGATCACAGTCACTACTAATGTGGCCGATAGGATGGTGAGTCTGCATAGATTATCGTCGATTAAATGCAGCAACCCTTAAAGATCATTTCCCTTTACCTTTTATTGGTCAAATCTTGAAACGATTATCTAGTTGTTTGCACTTTTGTTTTCTTGACGAGTATTATGGGTATAATCAAATTTCCATAGAGCTAAGGGTCAGGATAAATGCACTTTCACCTACCCATATTGCATGTTCGCATAATGACAGATGCCTTTTGGTCTTTGTAATGCCCATGCTATGTTTCAATGATGTATGCTCTCCATTTTTCCTGACATGGTAGACTGGTGCTTAGAGGTTTTTATGGATAATTTTTTTGTGTATGGGGAATATTTCAATGATTGTTTATATAACCTTGATAGGATGCTACATAGATGTGAGGATGCTCACCTAGTTTTAAACTGGGAGAAGTGTCACATGATGGTAAGTGAAGGGATTGTGCTTGGACACAAGGTGTCCAACAAAGGAATGGAAGTGGATACAGTATAGATTGAAGTTATCTCCACACTACCTCCATTGACATCGGTTAAGGGAGTAATGACTTTTTTAGGACATGCTAGATTTTGCCACCGTTTTATCAAGGATTATTGAAAATTGCCAAACCATTATTTAAACTTTTAAAGAAAGACATAGAGTTTTCCTTTGATCGACATTCTTTAAAAGCTTTTGAAATCCTTAAAGAAAAATAGATCTCCATGCCTATTGTACATGCTCCTTATCGGAGCCTTCCTTTTGAGCTAATGCATGACGCATAAGATTATGCAGTAGGAGCTCTATTGGGTCAATGCAGAGATAAGACTCCAACTATCATATATTATGTGTAAAGACTTTGAAAGATGCACAGATGAATTACACTACTATTAAAAAAGAATTGTTAGAGGTAGTGTTTGCTTTTGAAAAATTCAACCAATACCTAGTTGGGGCTAAAGTGATAGTTTGGATTGACCACACTGCCATCAAATACTTGTTACAAAAGAAAGATGCCAAACCCAGATTGATTAGGTGGATTCTTTTGCTTTAGGAATTTGACATAGGAATTAGAGACAAGGCAGGGGTAGAGAATGTCGTAGTCGATCATTTGTCTAGGTTAGAAAGGGGGGATGAAAAAGGCATAGCCATCCCCATTATTGAGGAATTCCCAAATGAGAAATTGTTTGCAATTAAAATTGAAGATCCTTGGTTTGTAGATATTGTTAATTACCTAGCTTGTAAGGAATTTCCTACAGATTGGGGATACCAAGAGAAAAAATGATTTTTCCACTCATTGAAGTTTTATATTTGGGATGGCTTGATTCATCTTAAGAAATTTAGGGATGGGCTGTCAAGAAGATGTGTACCCAAATGTGAGGTGGAGAGCATCTAGTCACATTATCATTCTCTACCCACGGGTGGACACCATGCTAGCTCTAAGACTGTGGCTAAAGTCTTACAGAGTGGGTTTTATTGGCCTACCTTGTTTAAAGATGCTCACAACTTTGTTCGTCGTTGTGACACATGCCAATGTGCAGGTAATATCTCTAAGAAACATGAGATGCCCTTAAATGTGTTTCAGGAAGTTGAGGTTTTTTACCTTTGGGGTACAGATTTTATGGGCCCATTTGTGTTGTCTAATTCCAATCTTTATATATTATTTGTAGCTAATTATGTATCTAAGTGGGTGGAAGAAATTCCAACCCACACCAATGATGTGTAGGTAGTGTGTAAGTTTGTGAAGGAGTACATTTTCTACAGGTTTGGTGTCCCCCACCTAATTATTAGTGATGGTGGCTCCCACTTCACTAATATGCAATTTGAAGCTTTGTTGAGAAAATATGGAGTGAAGCACCGAGTGGGTACTCCATATCACCCACAAATTCAAGGACAGGTTGAGGTGTCCAATAGAGAAGTGAAGAAAATTTTGGAAAGAATGGTCTCAACCAATAGGACGAACTGGAGTTATGTTCTAAGTGATGCTCTTTGGGCTTATACAGCCACCTAGAAATCTCCAATAGGAACAACACCTTTTAGTCTAGTCTATGTCTGTGCATGCCATCTACCTGTAGAGCTTGAGCATAAGGCTAAATGGGCCATGAAGAATCTAAATTTCAGCATAGATGAAGTGGGTAGAAAGAGGCTATTGGAGCCTAATGAATTAGATGAGCTTAGGATGCATGCTTATGAAAGCTATAGGATACATAAGGAAAGTACTAAGAAAATTCATGATAGAAACATTCTAAATAGGGTGTTTCTCCCAGGTCTGAAAGTCTTTCTTTTCAATCTAGGCTTAGGCTGCATCCGGGTAAGTGGATCGTTTGTGATTGAAAAATCTTTCTCCATGGTGTTGTGAACATTGTAGATGGGAACATATCGTTCCTTGTAAACGGACAAATATTAAAGCACTATTTTGGAAGGGAGGTAGAGCCACGCATAGAGGAGGTGCAACTTTCCACCGTTCTATAGATTCTTCCTCTATAGACCGTCTAGTCTAGGACATTAAACAATGACGCTTGTTGGGAGGCAACCCGATTTTTATTGCATTGTTTTTAGGTTTAATTTCCACTTTTAGTTGTTACTTTAATTAAATTTTTGGTAAAAATGCTACCTTGACTCATTTTTGGACTGTACATGGCTTAAAAGTCAGTACCATCTAGTTTAGCAGTTGGTGGAACCGAAATGAGGTTAGTGTTTTGTCTACAACTGGAATGTAGACTCAGTAACACCGACCCAACTGGTCGGTACCATCGAATCTCTGAAGATCTTTTTAGCACTTACTGATAAGGACTCGATACTATCGACTTTTAAGTCAGTATTACTAATTTTTGGATGTGCCCAGGTTCAGTATATCAAGCCAACAAATTCCAAAGCACCGACACTACTACCGACCCTGATGTCAGTACTACTGACTCACCACGTCAGCAATCCATGTGTTCATGATTTGACAGCCACGACACACTTCATCGATCGATTGATGGTACTGATCTGCAAAATTGGTCGTTACTACCGACTCATCGTCGGTACCACCGACTCGGGACGATCTACACCATCAATGTCATCCAATGCAACTGACCACAGATTGTGCGAGCCAACTCAGTACTACCAACTCAAATTTTGATAGTACCGACTCTGTCGCGTTCATATATATATATATATATATATATATATATATATATATATATATATATATATATATATATATATATAAGGAGGGGTGGTGGAGTCATTTTCTTCACACCCTCAACATCCACTCCTCCTACATTTTAGAGCAAGGCTGCACCAGGCGCTGACAGTCTTCCTCAAGCTTCTATTTTCTTAGCCTCCTTCTTGCATCAACTACATGGCCCCTAGAAGAGGTGTTACTCACCCGCATGGTGAGTTGGTCCCCCGGCCAACCCACATTCAACACCCTCCTCAGAGATAAGGAAGCTATATGTAGAGTTGTAAACAAGGCAAATCATCTCAACACGGTATGGTGACCGCATGTTGATAGAAAGGGTGGGCTTTACTAACAACATGCCATACATATGTCAGAAGCAATTCATGGAGGGGGATAATCCTTTCTTCAATGACTAGCAGACCTACTTGGATTTTGTCCTAGAGTTCTTGGTGTCACTTGATGTTCTTGTCACGCCAGAGTAGAAGATAGGAGGTGAATGGTGGGAAGGAAAGGTCAATTTCTACCTCTTCAAGTCCAGCTATAGTAGCTCGGGTGGTAAGAGCTTGGTAAGTCCCAATGAAGGACCCAGGTTCAAACCTCACCGAAGGCACTTTGCTAACAGAAATCCACACTAATTAGGTGTGGGAGGGGGATGACCGAACCACACCCTCTCATGCCTTGAGAGTTTACCATGTTTGGCTCGCCTAAGGTGGGTTCTCTCGATCACCAAAAAAAACTTATGCCTATTCAACAACAAATATTCTATCATGCTAAGGGCCTTCGACCATATCTTCAATTGGGATCATGTCCCAAAATACTCGGCCCCATATAACTTCAACTACAACTTGTCCTAGGAGCAGTTGACTGAGGTGTTGGAGGAATTTCATATAAAATGGCATATTAGTTCTGTTACTGATGTTGAGCACCCTTTTGCTTGCATTCTTCACCGCCTCTGCACCAATACTATTTTTTCTCGATCTGATCAAGTGCAAGGGAAGGTCCAGAAGTCAGACCTCTACTTTGTCTACAGGTTATTGAAAGGGGAGATTGTTAACTTTGGAGTTCTCCTTCTGCTCCATATGGGGGTCTTATCACCGCTATTTCTCTACATTTTCATCGTGATCTGTCCACCCTCGAGTCATTGGAGGATACAACAAAGTTGGACCTCCTACACTTCTGCAAGGCGCACCATCTACATTGGCACCACAATGTGCTCTATGCGCATTACACACGTTGAAGACTATTTTGGGAGCGGAGCCTCCCCAGCCCTATCTTCAACCTGCTTGGGGTGAACCATCTCTGGTGGCCACTAAACAAGGGGGAAGTAGAAGATCTGCCCAGGGCAGTAGCTCAAGACAACGACGAGGAGCATAGTGGTGATGATGACGATGTTAAGGAGGTGGATCCCACCATCCCCATCACTAGGAGAGAGGTCCCCATACAAACGGGCCCGCACCTACACTTCCTCGACTTCTTCTACCCCACCCCCTTCCCAAGAGGAGTAATGTTGGCTAAATTGACATTATTATAATCCCTTTGTTTTGATGATAACAAACATTTCATTCTTGTTGATCTAACGTGCTACTTGAGTGTTGCAGGAATAAGGTGGATGACAAAGTACAAGGGAATCTATACGCTTGAATATTAGTAAATGTCATGAAATGTAATCAATTGTAAACTTGTACAAATATATAATGTACAAGTACTTAGACTTCATGTAAATAAAGTGTTAGATCTCCTCTAGCCAATCACTACACTTAGATAGGTCATCCCCTCCAATAGTGTCACCTATGCACACTCAATGCCTTAAATTGAAACATTGAAATAGGGTCAATCTCGGTCGACAAACTCCTCGACCGAGACACTCTCGGTCGACAAACTTCTCGACCGAGAAAGACCCAGGTAGCCGTTAGACACAGCTGACAAAGTAGTTGGTAGTTGGAGATGAACGTTGCAAACACTTGATCCAGAGAGCCTGTCGGTCGACAAATCCTCGACCGAGTAGGTGTCTCGGTCGACAATTCCTTGACCGAGATGGACTCTGACAGCAACTGCAGAATCAATTAACTAGCCGTTACTAATGCGACCAACTTGTACCTAACGGCTAGTTAAGCACTTAGAACCCCCTAGAAAGTGTTTAGAACGTCCTTAAGCACTTGTAGGCCATTCCTATATATAGGACATGCCTTAGGACACCTAAATACACCAAGCTACACACTTGTGCTATACTTGAGCTTACACTTGCATTGGCAATCTGTTTTGAGATTTTGAGCAACACTTGCTTTGTCTATTCTTCACATTGCTCAAATTTCGTGTCCTATAGGCTAGCATCTCCTATCCACATCACTTACACTTCTACATACATTGGTTAGGACATCAATACACTTGATATAGGCAAATCAAGCCTTGTGCTTACAACGGTATTGTAATTTCTATTTTTCCTTCTTGTTCCTTTTTATCCTTTGTACTCTCCTTGCTACTCCTAGGGTTGGAGGCTACGGATTGGAGAGGGTGTTACTTCTCAGGTGGAGAAGGGGACTTCGGACTACTTCAAGAAGGCTGTCTCAACGGGAAGCTACTTCAAGAGGAAGGCTACTTCAAGGGGAGCTTGAGGTTACTTCAAGGAAGGCTGCTTCAAGGTTGGTGAGACTACTTCTAGGTGAAGGTTGTCCAAAGGGTTTGGTGAAAGAATTGTAATTTTATGTAAAGTCCTTGCGAGGTAATAAAATTTGATTCTTTCAAAATCCCGGTTGGGTAAGCAACCGGGTAGTGGATTGACTGCCTTAGTATTTGCTAATGTTGGAACCACTCTAAATCCTTGTCCCCTTGTCCAATATTTTTGTGGTTGATTGATTTGAGTTAAATTATTGTTAAAATAATCATAAAACCCTATTCACCCCCCCTCTAGTGGTTTTTCAATTGGTATCAGAGCAGGGCTTCAAGGAACTCTAACCAAGTCTTGAAGAATGGGTGACGGGTTGCTCAACAACCTCAACCTTGAAGGGACACTTGTGGCTAGACCTCCGGCATTCGATGGATCTAACTACACCTATTGGAAAAGAAGAATGCAATTTTATTTCCAAGGGATTAGTTGGGATCTATGGAGGATGGTGTCAACCCCCTATGAGCTTCCTCAAGTGGAATATGCAGCTTGGGACACCAATACGGTAAAGTTGGCTCAAATGAATGCAAAGGTTGTAAGTATTCTCTATTGTTCAATTTCAGTAGGAGAATTTAATAGGATATCAAATTGTGAAACAGCCTATGAAATTTGGCATAGACTTTCCATAACTTATGAAGGGACTGTTCAAGTTAAGAATTCTAAAATTGGAATGCTTAAACAAAAATTTGAACAGTTCCGTATGGATCCGAATGAATCTATTAGTGATATGTATGCAAAATTCTCTTCTATTGTAAATGGTTTGAATGCTTTAGGTAAAGTTATTAGTGAGGAAGATCAGGTGTCAAAGATTCTTAGATCTCTTTCTCCCAAGTACAAGCCCAAAGTGACTGCCATTGAAGAAGCAAATGACCTCACTCGACTAAGGATGGAGCAACTCATTGGCAACTTAGAAGCACATGAGGCAACTTTAGAAGAGGAAGAAAGAAGAGAACTTCAATTTCAACAAGGAAGAAAGAAAGGGAAGAAATCATCTCACAAAAAGAAGGAAAGGGCATATAAATCTGCATGGGATGATTCAAGCGATGATAGTGATGATGGAAAAGAAGAAGTAGAATGTCTTATTGCTACAACAAATGAAGAATAAGAAGAGGTAAGCCTTTTTTATTTACCAAAAGAGGATCTAATTGCTAGTCTTAAAGAAACACATAATAAGTATATTGAGTGCAAGAAGAAATTAAAGAAATCCAATAAAGCAAATGATGAATTACATGCCAATCTTCTTGCTCTCACATCTGAAAATGAAAATCTCAAAAGGGCTATTGATGATCATGATGCTAAGCTAAAATCTGTAGAAGCAAATTGCAATCTTCTTTCTCTAGAAAAGCTAAATTTGCAAACTCAAGTAAATGATCTTCAAAGACAATCTATTCTATGTTCACATCTAGATTATGATACTATTATAAAAGAAAGATATTCTTTATTATCTAATCTAGATCAAGCAAAGTTAGATATCAAGAAGAAAATGAATGAGATCATTAAGTTGCAACAAAAAGTTGGTAGCTTGAGTAGCAATGATACTCTTGATAAAATCCTAAATGATTCTTATCATCAAATTGGAAGGAGAGGACTAGGTTATAAGCCTTAAAGAAAATATTATCAAAAACCTAGTTGGAGGAGAACACAAGTGCTAGAGAATCAATCCATGTATATACCCAAGAACAATTCAACTTCTAGAAAGAGAAATCAGATTGACTCTATTAGTTGTCATTATTGTTTGCGTCTTGGAAATTACTCTTTTTCATGCCCATACAAGAACAGGAATGATGATCTAGCTTGGGTTCCTAAAACTTAGAAGATTAAATTTCACTAGTTGAGACTTGACCTAAACTGATTCTTGATATACAAATGTCATTTCTCAACACAATCAAGTTTTAACTTTCATACTCTTGTTTTACTTGAAAGCAATTACTGAAAAATAGTTCTGAAAACAATATAGAAACCTGATCGTCCGAGAAATCTTCGACCGAGCAGTCAGTCGGTCGAGAAATCTTCGACCGAACAGGTCACTGATTTCAGTCTGCAGTAAAATTGCTGAATAATTTTTTAATTGATCAAGTTGCTATCTATTTGCTGCTTTACATGCAAAATAAGAATAAAATCTAGAAATCATTCTTGGAACACAATATATTAAAGTTTTAACATATCTACATAGAAACCTTGTATTGAATTTCATGATTCTAATGTTCTATCATCATATATATGTGTTCACTATTTCATCATTCAGCTCTCTACATATAAAGATGTTGCTATGTTGCATTAAAAATAAGAATCTATGATGTGCATGGACTATGTCATATAATACATGAATGACTATTGATGATACATAGGCAAGCAAAATGATTCATTTTTGACATGTTGCTTTAGAACAAGAATGTCAATGCTTATTCCTCTACAAAGCAAAATGTCATAAAGATACAAACTTTTCAATTAGTACCTTTCAGAAATTAATCTTGCTTTCAAGGATATATGTCTTTTATTGAAAAATCACATTATTAATCTAAATAGGACTTGATTTATGCACTCCTAGTAAAAATCAAAGGACATCATTCATAATAGGTTTTACTCAAAGTATTTCAAATTAATATCTCTTTAAGTTACCTGCAAAATTTATACTTCACATGTGAAATCTGCAGATTTTGCCTCTTGGTTGAAATGAAATTTGACCAAGGGGCGCTATGGTCGTAGTCAAGGGCGACCTAAAATAAGCTTGACAAATGCTTATTTGTACATCTTTTTACTGCACTCAAAATGTGTTCATTGCAAAACATAAAGCTCCAATAAAAGGTCAAAATCAAATCTTGTTTGTGACCTTAGAATCCTTAAATTGTCTTAATTATAAGATTAAGGGGGAGCTTACAAAAACTATTTTGATTATAAGATTAAGAAGCTTACAAAACTTTGTAAACATCATTTGAAGCTTGTTATGACCTTAGTATCCTTAAAAGAAATTTTAGTTATGAAAATAAAGAAATCTAGAATATACATGAATATGACATACATCTTGTTCTTAATGGAAGTCTCTAAACAATTTTGGGCTTAACATCCCATGTATTTGTGCAGAGATACACTCTACTATAATGCTTAAAGGATTCTCATGTCATTTTCATGGCTTAACATCCCTTGTAAAATGGATGAGAAATCAATACATATATGCCATGAGCTTAAAAGGAACTCATTTCATTTCAAGTCTTAACATCCTTTGCAAATGAGTGAGAAATAAATTGTGGCTAAATTTAACAATAATTGCTTTGCATTAATCCCTTGTTTTTAAATTGAATATTTCTTTAAGGGGGAGCATAGCATAAAATTAAGGGGGAGAAATATAAGTCATATAAAATGATTATATTGGATATCTTTTTGAAATGACAAAGGGGGAGAAATAATATAAAATCCAAATCAAAAACATAAATGAGTTTCATAATATCATGGCCAGAATTCACTTGCAAAACAAGAATGGCTACAAAGGGTAAACTTCAGGTATGAAACTCACATGATTTATATTTCCTTATTTTATATTTAAGAAATGTTTGTCATCTTCAAAAAGGGGGAGATTGTTGGCTAAATTGACATTATTATAATCCCTTTGTTTTGATGATAACAAACATTTCATTCTTGTTGATCTAACGTGCTACTTGAGTGTTGCAGGAATAAGGTGGATGACAAAGTACAAGGGAATCTATACGCTTGAATATTAGTAAATGTCATGAAATGTAATCAATTGTAAACTTGTACAAATATATAATGTACAAGTACTTAGACTTCATGTAAATCAAGCGTTAGATCTCCTCTAGCCAATCACTACACTTAGATAGGTCATCCCCTCCAATAGTGTCACCTATGCACACTCAATGCCTTAAATTGAAACATTGAAACAGGGTCAATCTCGGTCGACAAACTCCTCGACCGAGACACTCTCGGTCGACAAACTTCTCGACCGAGAAAGACCCAGGTAGCCGTTAGACACAGCTGACAAAGTAGTTGGCAGTTGGAGATGAACGTTGCAAACACTTGATCCAGAGAGCCTGTTGGTCGACAAATCCTCGACCGAGTAGGTGTCTCGGTCGACAATTCTTCGACCGAGATGGACTCTGACAGCAACTGCAGAATTAATCAACTAGCCGTTACTAATGCGACCAACTTGTACCTAACGGCTAGTTAAGCACTTAGAACCCCCTATAAAGTGTCTAGAACGTCCTTAAGCACTTGTAGGCCATTCCTATAAATAGGACATGCCTTAGGACACCTAAATACACCAAGCTACACACTTGTGCTATACTTGAGCTTACACTTGCATTGGCAATCTGTTTTGAGATTTTGAGCAACACTTGCTTTGGCTATTCTTCACATTGCTCAAATTTCGTGTCCTATAGGCTAGCATCTCCTATCCACGGCACTTACACTTCTACATACATTGGTTAGGAGATCAATACGCTTGATATAGGCAAATCAAGCCTTGTTCTTACAACAGTATTGTAATTTCTATTTTTCCTTCTTGTTCCTATTTATCCTTTGTACTCTCCTTGCTACTCCTAGGGTTGGAGGCTACGGATTGGAGAGGGTGTTACTTCTCAGGTGGAGAAGGGGACTTCAGACTACTTCAAGAAGGCTGTCTCAACGGGAAGCTACTTCAAGAGGAAGGCTACTTCAAGGGGAGCTTGAGGTTACTTCAAGGAAGGCTACTTCAAGGTTGGTGAGACTACTTCTAGGTGAAGGTTGTCCGAAGGGTTTGGTGAAAGAATTGTAATTTTATGTAAAGTCCTTGCGAGGTAATAAAATTTGATTCTTTCAAAATCCCGGTTGGGTAAGCAACCGGGTAGTGGATTTACTGCCTTAGTATTTGCTAAGGTTGGAACCACTCTAAATCCTTGTCCCCTTGTCCAATATTTTTGTGGTTGATTGATTTGAGTTAAATTATTGTTAAAATAATCATAAAACCATATTCACCCCCCTCTAGTGGTTTTCCAAGCAAGACCCTCACAACATGGTGGGTATGTATACATGTATACCATGTTGTAGGAGATCCAGACTGGACACTAGTAGCATCAGGCGACGATGGTCGGTGTGCAGGATATTCAAGAAAGGGTGTATCTGAACCAGTAGGTGATTTATGAGAATGAACGCCTTCTCTTGGCAAACCAAGCGAATGTTCACATGCACGTGTAGAAAATGGAATAGTACCAATAGACTTTCTTTGAAAAATATTGGAACTGTAGATACTTCAGGGAGTACCCACAGTCGTTGCCAATGTCGCCTACATACCTCTCATTCCAGGGGATGTTCCCCCCCACATGACCCCAACATTCAACCTCTACTATTCTGAGCCATGGTACCATTGTTCCACCTCTTGGGTGCGAGTATTGACTGTGGACATAGTCACATTCAAGCTTGGGGGGTTCTGGAACAACATTATATCTTTGTTTTTTTTGTTTTTTTTAGTTGTTTGTTTTATTTTTAGTTGTGTAAGTATAGGCTCCACATCTATCTAGTGTAATTGTGGAGTAGTAAATGCATGGTTTTCTTTTCATATACATTGTACTCTCTATTTTGTTGCATGAAAAAGGTCATATCTTTAAATTCTAAACTACAAAAACTTTTTGTAACACAACTTGAGGAAGTGTTTGAACTGGTCAGCATTAGGACTTAGGACATACATGAAAGTCTGAATTAACTCGGTAATGTGGATGATGAAGATGTTGAGCCTAAACTGACCAAACCATAATGAGACCTTAAATGAAAATATAAGAAATAAACCTTTAGATCACCCTGAACACAGGTCAATTAAGAGGGACACATCATAATATAATGAAAGGCATTGTCTCTTAATTGTGTTATTCCATTTTTCCATTCATTTTTGACTCACCACCTCAAAAAACATGAGTACTCCAAGTGATTTTCCTTGATTGCATTGCATGTCACTATAGGAACATATTAGTTAGTTTGTTTTAAATTGAAAAAGAAAGAAAAGCATTGCATTTGTATGCATTTACTTTAGTGCATACAATCTTAGTTTGCATAACACAGTTCATGTAGTTGTATACATTTCAACATTGCAAGCATGTTTTCCTAAACATGTGGATTTTAATTTTGAGCTATGAAGTTGAAGTGCAGGGATATACCTCCAAGAAAAAGTAAGAGAAAAAGAAAAAAATTATCATGAACACAAGAAGCATAAAAATTAGCCTTTTTGAAAGAAGAAAAAAAAGGAAGAAGAAAATTGTTCAAAAGAAACAAGGAGAAAGTATATCTTGCATGTTTGTTTTAGTGATGATTTAATCCACATGTGCATTCTTTGGAGTTGTCAAACAATATTAACTCGTTCATGCATGCATCATTTCATAAAAAGAAAAAGAAAAATAGGCATTAGGATTCACGTGTGGCATTTTTTCATCCATATAGGTTCATTATTCTCTATGCATAAGTAGGTAGGATGTACTTATGAATTTTCGTTTGCCACCCATATTGAATCATTAATTGCTCTTATTGGTAGGCCACTCTAATGATTAATCTCATCATTCATGCTTATACAGAGATCTGCTTCCAAGTAGTTGGTAGTTAGGAAAGAGCAATTCAGTGTAGTGAATCACATAATACACCAAGTGAATGTCTGAGTAATTATGATGTTAACTTCTTTCTTGATAGTGTCATTGACTGAAGGTGGACATCTTTTATGGAAGTTTTTGGTCACTTTAGATCAGTTATCGGTTCAAAGGTTAGTGAATGTCAGTTTAGGGTTTGATAGGTGGATTTGATTAAGAAAGGAATGTATGTGTCATGTCCTTTTGCTGACTCTTATCAAATAGATACAAGAGAGTGTTGCTCGAGGACAAGCAACATTTAAGCTTAGGGGATTTTGATGCATGTGTTTTTATTCGTTATCACAGGAACATTTTTACTTGATTTCATGTGTATATTTGTCATTTATTTGATTTATTATGCATGAAATGTCATAGATGGCATGTTTCTATTGAATGCATATATATGATATTGACTATTTTATGTAATATTTTGTGCATCCCAAGTACTTATGATGTTTTTATGCATTTTCACATACAGGAAAGATCCACAGAGTCAGTGCTACTGACCTGGTAACAGTCGGTGGTACTCATTTGACATCAGTGATGGACCCGAAAACTCGTCCAGAAGTTGGTGGTACCAAAATAGCATTAGTTAGCCCCAGCATGAATCAAGAAAACTCGGTGCTACCAAGTTTCCCACTTGATCCTACCGATTTGATGCCAGGGGGCAGTTCAAAAATCACAAAACTCAGTGCTATCGAGTCCAGTCAATAGTATCAACACGATCAGGATCGTGCGACTAAACTTAAGTGGCTCAGTACTACCGACCCACCTAGTCGGTACTACTGAGTCTGCCCGATCAAGTCATCTGTATATTTCACTCTAATCCAATGGTGGATGTTATTTCATACCCCAAGTGCCTTCTATGACTTAGGGGGGTGATGGCTAGATCAAAGGAGGTAGCCATTTTCATTACACGATAACCAGAGAGAGAAGAGAAGAACTAAGGACCGAAGGCTTCTATCGAGGAGATCCAAACACCTTTGGAGGACGATTCTACAACTGAAAGACAAAAAATGCACGTACGACGAAGTGGATCTTCCGGACGGGTAGAAATTCAGGGGTTACCTTAGTTTTCTAATGTTTCCCACATTTTTCTTCTTCCTTTTTATGTACTCGTTGATGAAAACCATGCAAGGGTAAAAACCTTTATTTCTTAGGATCCGTGAGTAATCCTGATATACAATGTGATTTATTTCTAAGCATTAATATCAATTTTATCTCTTTGTATTGGATATAAATCTAAGAAATATTTGGTTTCTACTTGTGCTTGATCACCATGAGTGGATTGATAGACGCTTAGTCATCTCGGGAGAGAGGTTAAGGGTCAAAAAGCATAGATTTACCCATGTACAGTGCCCTTTGGGAAAAGTGGAGTGTAAATGGGAGGAGAAACCCAGAGAATAATCAGAAAGCATCTAAAAAATCAACCAATAACTACGGAAGTGGGATTGGCATTAGATTAGGTAGTGAATTACACTACGGGAGTAGGTAATTCTGGCTACATGCTCCTTATCCAGGGATTGAGATAATAGATGTTAGTGTGCGAGGTCAATTATTAGTTTTATACATGGTGAAACCACTGTCCTAAATTATTCAATACATCTCTGCTTAATTCAACCTTTAAATTCATTTTGTTTCTGTCTTTGTTCTTTAACTTAAACCAATTCAACCTTTTACAACCGACTTAGCTGATTTGACTGTAGTTAGCAGTAATATACTGAAGAAATGCTTCCTCATATTCGAATCAGGCCTCACGAGGCCTTATTACTTTGATACGTTCACTTGTGTATTATGCACGGTAAACTCATGTCAGCGATGCACACCCACATCCTAACCTATAAATAACGGATAATGCCTTTGTTTCTGCCCTACCTCCGGAAACCTTCCTCTCATTTCAATTTCATCCACTTCATCCTCACACAACTTTCATTGATCAACCATGCTCCTCACGAAAAGTCTCCTCACTGTGGGCAGTTCCTACCACCATGAGCTAATAGTCTCTAGGGCATGATTCCTAGACTTCTGCTCTTCATTTTTAGTGGATTAGCTCGGCAAGTTTATGCTTCATCGTCATTTCCCCAATCTCCACCAAGCACCTATCCTCCTTGCTTCACAACCATGGTGTGAGTTAGGGAAGGGGATGTATCCACAGTGCGAGTTTACTCATTTACCCCCCTTGTTCCTCTTTCCTTAATTTTTTTGCTATGGGTAAATTGGTAATTAAGACCCTAGTTTTCTTTTGCTTTGTGTGGGTCTGAGGGACCGTTGATTGGGAGACATGACCACATGTGATTGGACCATGTCAGTGGGCCCAGCTTTTCCCTCTCTCTCTCTATTTCTCAGGAGTTGTGTGCTAACATGGCCTTTATCCTTTTTCCTATTAGTCGATTTTGAAAAATTGATAACTAATTATATACTAGTCCAAAAAATACAAATAAATAGTTGTTGAATTCAGAAAAATAAGAGCTATCTTTTGGTATAGGTTTTTTTCCTAAATATGATTTTATAAAGAGGTGATTTTAATCAATTTACTTAAATAAACAATTACTTGTAAAATTCATAACTAGATAAATATAAGTCAGAAAAATATAATAAAATATGTTTGGGCTAAGTAAAAGGTACCTAAAATATGGCATGGTTTTGGTAACCTAAATCGCATGCAAGGAAAAATGGTAATTTTAGGGTTCGATTAATCAATGTGAAATTGACCTAAAATCTACATATATATTTAATAGGTTCTTTGGAGACCTGTGCTTGGACCTAGACTTGACTTTGGATAGAGTAGACTCTGAAGAAAGTTATGTTTGCATCCCCTATTATTCTATGTTGAAAAATTCACCTAAATTATCTTTCTCTTGGTCCTATGGACATTAGCCTACACCTTATCTTATTTTTTTAGGAAATATGCTTCACGTGAAGTACCTTTTATTTGTTATTGATCGTTGGACATTCTTTTGGTCTTTTATTATGTTTTGTTCATAATGAAACTCTATATGATGACATGTGATGTCTTTTTCCCACTTGTGAGGTGGATGTATATGTTGGTCAGTTTTGTGGTGACTAGTTTGTATAATCTAACTATACTTTCTACTTGCCTCTACATTTAATATGATATGTGATTCAGTAGCATTAGAGTAGTGTAATTGCATTGGTTTTTGGGTTATGTGCCCTTATTATATTTTTGGGATGGAGGTGACCCCATACCCGGGTTTCAAATTCATGACGTTTGGCCCACATTTATATTTATTGGGAGTTTGGTTATGTGCCAATCTCAATCAGGTTTCTAGTTTATGAGTCTTAGCCGCCATTGTCTTTATATACTAGGGCAATGTTTATCTCACATGCATGTAAGTTGACATTATTGATGATGGGCTATGTGTCCTAATCTCATGATATGTGCTTATATGGCACAAGTTTATTATTTTATTCATGGAAAGTATTCTTTTATTATCATATGACTGCAATTTCTTTTCTCTTGATGCCCATTTGGGTGGTCCTTATCTTTTCTTTGGGAAGACTTTTATATTTTTTGTCCTTTATTTCATAATATTGCTCAATTCATTTGCAGTATGCACATACCAGCCTTTGCTGATGTCTTCTATTTTTTTCTTCTTACTAGGGTATGCTTCCAACCCTAGGTGAAGGATATGGAAGACTTGCCTTAAAGTTATGGATTTAGCATAAGGAGTTAATCTTGGAGAAAATCTTGATGTGGTTTAGATTTTCCTGTACATGGATCCTTATGATGTACCTTTACATGTAAGTTTAAGATGTTCTTTTGTAACCTTATGAAAAATTAATAATAGTCATGACTTTTATATTGCTGTTATTCTTTGGTTGTTTTGATTACCATTAATAAGATTTGAAAATTTTATAACTACTTCATCATACCTTTTGGGTGTGTTTGGAGTGGAGGTTCTATTCTTCAAATTTTTAGTAGGAAGTGGATCCCCTGTGGGTCCCACTTTTTACATTATCACATCATACAGAGGATAACACCTCAATTAGGGCACAAAGCCATGTCCAAGGTCATAAGATCATTCACATTATTCCCTACTAGAACGTCATTATCTTTCCATGCCTCACCAAGTCTCATCATTCCATCACCATATATGTGATACATAAGTTGATACAACATTACATTCAAGATCTATGATGTTCATAAGATAGCAAATCAGGGTTACAACAACATAGAGAGAGAGAAGGTATTCCGTCATAATACTAATAAAACAAGAGGCTATGCATGATAATAACTTATTGTATTAGGGATAGGCTCAAAGAGGATATTTAAATTAACATTACTAAATAGCACATTTCAAAACCTTTGTATTCCTTTGAGGGGAAAGGTACGACTATTAAATCATGTGAAACCAAGCACCAATAAATTAGGGTTACTTAATCAAGCACCATCAATCATAGACCAAGAAACATAGCAACCAAGTGTAGAATTCTTCATCGAACACATGAGGTAGGACCCACTTTGGTGACTGTTGAAATTAAGGTTACATCAAGAACCGCTATGGTTGAGAGACATTGGCTACCTATGAAAACATAACACATTGGTGACTGATGAACACATAACACATTGGATACTAATGAGAATCACAACTCTAGGAAACCACAATGAATCACATATTTCATCAACCGCCAAAAGGTTTAAGGCTTGGCGAAAAATGACGATCTCAAGGGAGTAGTGACCAACATGGTCCAAAAACTTGGTAGCCACTAAACATCAAAATCTTAGAGACCATAGTGGGTTCAAATCTTAGCGATCAATGTAGATCAAGACATCATCGACCACATGAGCGGTTCAAATATTAGAAACCGTCAAGAAGAAAAATAGAAACAAGGTCAATGTCATTGATTGGTATAAGGAAGTCAAGAAGAACTAAACAAAACCAACCCATTGGTTTCAAATATGAGGAAAATCAGCTTAAACCCTAGAAGGAAACTATCATTGAGAGAGAATAAAAGCCATCATTTTCCACGTGCAAAAAAGGACCAAAACTTATACTCCCAAAGAAGTTCATACACAAGGATTAGGGTTCATCGAAGAAAAGTAAGTAATAATAATGGAGAAAGTCATATAAATTTCCTTAGAGTTGATATGGAAACTCTAAATAGAAAGGTAGTTCAAACAAGAAAGGTAGGAACCCTAGCTTGAGCACTCATTTCGGCCAAGCTAGATCCTTATATAAAAAGAGAGAAAGCCCTAGGTCAAGGAGGCAAGAAAAGGATGTTCTTCAAGCTCTAACTAGGTGCGTATAGAGGAGATCATAGTTAAAGAGTGAGATCCCACTTACTAAGACCAAGAAGAAGAGCAAGATAGCACCAAACAATCACCAGAAGGGTAGTACCAAACCCTAGATCAACATGCAAGGAAGATCGACCTTTTTCTTCAACGATGAGATCATCCTTCACCTAAAAATAAGAGGGGATGAGCTCCAAGAAACCAAGGAAGAAGAAAGAGGAAACTAGGTGCATATAGAGGTTGTTTTCATGCAAAGAGAGAGGTTTATATAACATAGGGATGGAGAGAGAGAAAGGGGTTAGGTGTTAAGATAAAAATGCCATGTGTCCAAGGGATCTTGTCCATGAAAGAACCACACTTATCAATGCTACTAGGAAGATCCCAGTAAGAAAAACCATCGACCAAGGGGGTCCCAAAAAAGCAAACGACCGCTAAGAAAAATTGACGACCAACTGGTCAAAAATTCAAACGATCGCTAAAGCCAACTCTAGGGATTCTTAGTGACCTAGAGGAGTCATGAGCCTCATCGACCACCAACACTAAAGGGCACAAACAAAACTTCATTGACTGAAAAAAAAAAAAAAATAGGATCACAAGAATATTGGCGGTCGCAACAACTAGGGCTCATCGGTCAACACACTTCAAGGTCAACCACCAACATAGGCATCCATGCAAGCCCTGGTTCTCAACATGAGATGCCATCAATCAAACCAAGGTGTGACAAGGTGCTCCAAGGAACAACCATATCAAGCATGATGTAAAAACATATGAGGCATAAAAAAGTCATGTGACAAATTGTAAGAAAACCCTAAAGGTGGGTAAATTGCAATTAGATCCTGAACAAGCACATAAAAGCATAATTGGCTTAAACGGTGTCCAAACTGGACCAAACTTGAAACTTAAACTTGTCAAATGATATCAAATCATTCAACAAGGTTTTATTAGGGTTATAAATGCTTAATTATGATAAGAAAGCATGTTCAACCAAAAAAACAAGGTCAAGGGTTTTACAACCATAAATCCCTAACAAGGATTTCGCACCCAAAATCCTACGCAAACAAATATGGGTACTTCCTATCATATTGTCCTATAACTCCCACATGGATTCCTATGCACCATGGGGATGCCACAAAAACCTTAACTAAAATTGTATCCTTCTTCTTCATCTTCTTCGCCCTCCTATCTAGGATCAACACATGACCCTCAACATATGATGCATCCTCCTCCAACTCAACCTCCACATGTTGCAACATCAGGTCTGCATCAGGGTGACACTTCCTCGACATGGAAACATGGAAGACATCACTCAACAGGTGCAACTTCACTGGTAACTCCAACTTGTATGATACATTTCCAGCACGTGTCATAAAAGGGGAAGGTCCCATATACCTGGGAGCCAACTCACCCTTCTTACCAAACCTCAACTCACTTTTACAAGGGGAAACCTTAAGATATACTCGGTATCCAACTCAGGATTCAAGTGGTGTGCTATAGTTATAAACATAAGACTTTTATCTATCCTGGGTTGCCTTCAACTACGGTTGTATCATCTTGATCTTCTCTGTAATCTGCTGCACTAGCTCAGGACCCAACATCTAGTACTCACATGTATCATGCCAACAAAGAGGTGAATGACAACTCCTCCCGTACAACACTACATATGATGCCATATCTATACTCCTCTTGCAACTGTTGTTATAAGCAAACTCTATCAACATAGATGCACATCCCAAATCCCAAGAAACTACTAGACACATGATCTCGACCGATCATTCAACATCTAAATGGTCCTTTCTGACTGACCATCTATCTGTGGATGAATGAATGTGCTAAACTTCACTTGTGTCCCCAAGGTTGTATGTAAATTCTCCCAAAAATGACTCATAAATTGTGGACCTTTGTCAGATACTATGGTAACTAGAATATCATGCAAACGGACTATCTCATCCATGTAGATATCGTGCCAACTTCTCCATCATATAAGTCATCCTGACTGGTAAGAAGTGAGCTTACTTGGTCAACCTGCCAACTATAACCCAAATGGAATCATAACCTTTGGCTATCCTAGGAACACCAACCACAAAGTCCATGGTAATATGTCCCCATTTCCATTGCGGTATCGACAAGGGTTGTAACATTCATGCAAGCTTTTGATGTTATACCTTGACTAGCTAACAGACTAAACATCCAGCAATGAACTCTTCTACATCACACTTAATACTTGGTCACCAGTACAGATCCTTCATATTATGTTACATCTTAGTACTTCCATGATGCATCGCGTATATCAAGGAATGAGATTCCTCAAGTACAAAATTCCTCAGGCAATCAACATCTGGAACTACTATCCTATTGTGAAAGAAAATAGTCTGCATCATCTAATTCATGAAAGTCGTCATACTTCTTGTTGACAAACTCTGCCTAGATGTTCTGTATCATGGTATCATTCTGATGCGCATCTTTGATCTATTACATCAACGTAGGCTTCACTTGCAACTGTGCTAATAAGCATGTTAATAGAGAAACCTCTAACTATATGTTCATCTGGAAAAGTGACACCAACATGTCTTTCTTGTGGCACACCAAAGCACATAAGATGATGATGAAGATGACTTATTTCTCAAAGCAACATCCACCATGTTTGACTTCCTTGGATGGTAGTCTATTGTGCAATGATAGTCTTTGATAAACTGCACCCATATCCTCTATCTCATGTTTAGCTCCCCCTTCAAGAAGATATATTGAAGGTTTTTGTGATCAGTGAAGATCTGACACTTCTCTCCATACAAATAGTGTCTCAAAATCTTCAGAGCATGGACTACAACTGCAAACTCCATATCATGTATCGGATAGTTCTCCATGTGTTTCTTGAGTTGTCATGAAGCAAAATAAATCATGTTCTCATCTTGCATCAGAATGCATCCCAAGCCATTCTCTAAAGCATCACATAAGACGATGTAACATTTCCCTTGATCTGGGAGAACTAACACTGGTGCCCTGGTCAACTTTTCCTTTAGCATCTGGAAAGTCTACTGACACTTGTCATCCTAGACAAAAGGATCACCTTTCCTAGTCAATTTGGTTAGATGTAACACTACAACACTGAAATTCTTAATGGATCTCATGTAGTATCCTGCCAAACCCAGTAAGTTTCTAACCTGTATCGGTGTTTGGGGTTGTTCCCATTCTAGCACTAACTATGCCTTCTTAGGGTCTACACAAACACCTTTGGTAGATATGATGTGACCCAGAAAAGATACCTTTATTAGGCACAACTCACACTTGTTGAAGTTAGCATACAACCTATTATGCATCAACAATGTCAACACCTGGAAAAGATGTTGCTCATGTTGCTGACTCTCTTGGGAGTATATCAAGATGTCATCTATAAATACAACCATAAACTGATCCAGATACGGTCTGAACACCCTCTTCATCAGATCCATGAAATTTGTCGGTGTGGTGGTCAACCCAAATGGCATAACCACAAACGTTTAGTGACCATACCTAGTAATAAAAGCAAACTTGGGTATGTCATCCACCTTGATCCTCAACTGGTGATATATTGACCATAGATCTATCTTCAAGAAATTTATAACACCTCTCAACTGATCAAATATACCGTCGATCCTTGGCAAAGGGTACTTGTTATTTATCTTGACCTTGTTCAACTGTCAGTAATCTATACCTAACCTCATGGATCCATATTTATTCTTAACAAACAACATGGAAGCACCCCAAGGGGAAGTTCTCAGTCTAATAAAACTTTTCTACAACAACTCTTGCAACTTCTTCTTCAACTCATGCATCTTTATTGGTGCCATCATGTGGGTGACTGCACTATGGGTTGTGTTCTAGGAAAAATATCAATCTCAAAATAAATCTCTCTAGGAGGGGGAACACCAAGAAATTCCTCGGGAAAGACATCCTCAAACTCTCACACTATGGGCACCTCCTGGATACTAGGACTACTCACCTTGGTATCCACAAAATGTGACAAGAAAGCCTCACACCCTTATCTCATCAACCTCTTGACTGTCATAGTTGGAACCAAGCACGTAGGAAAAATCTTCTTATATCCTTGGAATATCTGTGAAGCATATCCATCACAGAATGTTTCCACCTAGGAACTACAGTCCAAAACAACCGTATACTTCTCTAAGGTATCCATTCCTAGGATCGCATCCAATCCATGCATGTCAAGTGGCATAAGATTGACTTGAATGATGTGTACTGAAAAAGAAAGAATGAAAGATAGACACACACCCGCAACTCAGTGGAGCCAACTAAAGGAGTTTCTAGCCAAAGGCTATTAGATCTGCTATAAATAGGCAAACAAAAAATACTTTATCACCTCTTCAGTGATAAAAGAGTGTGTCGCATGCGGTTGAATAAAAATAGATACAAAAGATTATGTAGATAACTCAGAATGAAAAAGTTCCATCTGGCATGTCATGACCCATGGATTGACCACTCCCTCTTCCTGGCTCATAGCATAGAATCTAGTTGTCACTTGTTGTCATGTGTGTCCTCTACTAGCTAGCCTAGAAGACCTCACCTGTGATGCCTGGTTACATCCTCTACCACCACTATTACTAAACTATTACTTCTATGAACCTCGTTGACTCTACCCCAACTACTATGTCACTTCATCATCCTTCACAGGGCATGACCATCTGATATGCCCTACTTGCCCACACTTATGTCAAGTCCTTGAATCATATTGTGTCCCAGACATCCCTTTCACTGACACAGATGTTGCATTGCATGCTCCTACTGGCAGAAAACTATGGCCTCAGTCCTTACTTGTTGACCATTGTGACGAAACTCCTGATCTCAGTTCAAAAAAATTTGATCTCTATTATGACTGGGAAGACAAAAATAGTGGCTTCTTAAATCCACTAGACAATTGCCCCTAAAATTGAACTAGCCTCTTCTTAGTGTTGGCTTAACTCTTCTCGATAGAAGATCTCTCAATCCTCCTCACCGACTCCACAAAGGTAAATTACATCTCTCTATTCTCCAAAGCAAGCATTGTCCATAGAAAACTCCATGCTTAGGCTCTTCTCGAACGCCAGATCCTCTCCTTCTCTATCTCTTCCATATGAGGACAAAGCCTCAAAATCTCCATAAACTTGGCCTCATACTCATTGATGGTCATAGAACCTTGTCGTGGCTTCTCAAACTACATTGTATTCTCATCAAGATACGTCTTGGGAAAGTAATGGCTCACAAACTCCCGTTGAAACTCTTCCCATCCCACCACAACTCCAAGCCTCTTCTCCTCCTCCAAGGCCCACTAATGGATAGCACTGCCCTTAAGTAAAAAACTGTGTGCTTCACCTTATCCTTATGGGATATTGAGGATCTTGAAAGCCTTCTCAAGATCTATTAAACACATATTAGCGTCAGTCAGATCTATTGTAGCTGCATACTCAACTGCTTCAACCCAACACAAACTCTCGAATGTCTTCTTAAAACCTTGATATTCTGCATTAGAGATAGTATCCCTAGCTTGAGGTACAAGTGCTCTATCCGATATATGTGTAATTGTGGCCATAAATTGTCCAAACATAGACTGGAGCGTTGGATTGGTCATGGTTGCCAGGTCAAACTGAGACACTGCAGGTTGTTTCCGCCCTGTCTCAGGCACTCTATCTTCTCATGCCTACCTCCTAGAACCATCTCTTAGAATGACATAGCTACTTTCAGCATGTTCTTCACATTCTCCAGACATATTCTGCATAAGCGTAAGCTATAATCAGCTTATGTTGGATTACGTAAGAACATACACAAACCCTACTCATGTGACCCTGTAGACTCAGTGAACCTAGAGCTCTGATATGAACCTAAACTATGATAACCCACCATGCTAACTGAGATTACTCAAAATAAAACATGTGACCAATATCTAATTAATCACATTAATAGAAAAGTGGATAAATTAAAACTGATTTCAACATTTCCATGATGTTTAAAAACATTACATAAAGGGCCCAACAACCTATATTGGATTATCATACCATATCCCATATTTACATGCATGTCCTGTTGCATCATCCACAACTTGTATGCAAAAGAGATGTTCCACATATACATGCCATATAAAACACATAGGCACACTGCTAAAACTCGAGTCAATGTACATATCATCTACAAACATCCCCTGCCCGAACATTGAGAGTATAGGGATGACTCTAGGACTCTATAGCAACTATCCAACCTTGTACTCCTATTACTCTCCAAGCTTCTCCTCCTCAGCACTACGATCTCGACCACATCATTGACAACCACCTAAAAATATGTGGTGACCCACGAGGTGGGACCCATGTCCCAACAAGATATATAACTCTCAACCAATGGTTATTGATTACAAAACGTTATACTATTAAGCAAGTTATGCACATTAAGCAGTGGTAACAGATGAAACAAATTAAGTAGTCTAAGTAACTAAACTAGTTAATCAAGATTACTATAGTATATAGAGAAACAAGTAGCCTACCACTTTTTATAAAGTTGATTTCTCTTACCGCATTACATAAAAACTAAACATTGCAAGAAATGTGGAAACATTTTAACAATCAATGTGAATCATATTTAATCCTTAACAGATATACTACATTATTGTATTACGTCTTTTATTAAGCCCTAAGAATTTGAGGTATACCACTCAAATTCCAACTGACCACTACTAAGTCAAAATCAGCTCCATACAAAATCTAGGAGAGTTGGGAACCAAAGATCTCATCCACCCTTGATCAGTACGAGTATGTTGTAATGACATATAAAGTCAAGTTGCAAAATATCCTTGTCTTTCCTTGGTATATAGGTTACATCACTAGTGAACAACCTAGTTCATCTTTAGAAGGTCACAATATTAGTGAAACCGAGGTATACAAAACCCAAACATCTGAGGTACAACTGCACCTATCCTCAATCACATCATATACTGAATCATAATCATCTGAGATATAGCCTCGTCATTCTCCTACTGAGATATGACCACAGCCATCCTCATGAACATGCACATACTTAATAATTATACTACTCTGAGCATCCATAAGAGGAATACTCATTTCACCATCCAGCAAATCCTGACATTGAATCTACGGCATATGGCACTAAATGATCAGGGTTTTACTTGATTAGTTAATGCCAATTAGGTATATTTTAACTGCATCAATTAAGTTAAATAAAGACTCTAGAAGAATTCTACAAAAATAGGGGTAGATTGAAACCTCATAAGATATAGAACGCACAAAGTATAAAGTTTATGACATCATCATCACATGGTATTGTTTGACATCCATACATGTAGCCATACTCATCACCATACCATCACACAGTACAAGTACTTATCACATCATACAGAGGATAAAACCATAATTTGAGCACAAAGCCATGTCTAAAGTCATAAGACCATTCACATTATTCCCTGTAAGAACATCATGATCTCGTGCCTCATTAAGGCTCATCATTCCATCACCATGCATGTGATACATAAGCTGATACAACATTACATTCAAGAACCATGATGTTCATAAGATAGCAAATTAGGGTTACAACAACATATAGAGAGAGATGGTAACAAGAGGCTATGTATGATCATCACTTACTTGTATCAGGGATAGGCTCAAAGAGGATAGTTCAATTAACATTACTAAATTGGACTTCACGAAATCTTAGGTTTGTTTTCATTTGAGGGAAAAGATAAGACTATTAAATCATATGAAACAAGGAACCTACAAATTTGGGTTACTTAATCAAATCACCATTAATCATAGACCAGGAAACATAGCGAACATGGGCATAGTTCTTCATCAACCACATGAGGTAGGGCCCACTTTGGCGACTGTTAAAATTAGGGTTACATCAATGACCACTATGGTTGAGTGACATTGGTGACCGATGAAGACATAACACATTGGCGAACAATGAATACATAACACATTGGAGATTAATGAGAATCGCAACTCTTGGAAACCACTATGAATCCAATTGTTCATCGGCTGCCAAAAGGTTCAAGTCTTGGCAACCAATGGTGATCTCAAGGACCTTACCGACCAACGTGGTCCAAAAACTTGGCGACCATAGTGGGTTCAAATATTAGCGACCATTGTAGCTCAAGACCTCATGGACCACATAAGGGTGAAATCTTAGTGAACATCAACATGAAAAACAACAACAAGGTCAATGTCATTGATTGGCACAAGGAAGTCAAGAAAAACTAAAAAAACAACTATCAGTTTCAAATACAAGGAGGAAAATCACCTTGGATCCTAGAAGGAAACCAACCTTGAGAGAGAACAAAAGCCATCATTTTCCACATACAAACAAGGACCTAAACTTATACTACTAGACAAAGTTCGTGCACAAGGATTAGGGTTCATCCAAGAGAAGTTATCTATTCAAGATCACCATGTAAACACAGCCCATAGATAAAAGATACTATCATTCTACATGTGACAACATTTTTTTTTAGTAAGATCATGTGCATGCAAGGCAGAAGTAAGCAATAATCAGGAAGAACGTTATATAAACCTCCTTAGATTTGATGTAAAAACTCAAAATAGTAAGGTATATGGAATAAGAAAGGTAGGAACCCTATCTTGAGCTCTCCTTTCGGTCAAGCTATCGCCTTCTCCAAAAAGAGAGAAAACCCTAGGTCAAGGAGGCAAGAAAAGGATGTTCTTCAAGCTCTAACTCAAGCACTACCATGGAGAACCATGGGTTTGACCAAGAAGAGAAATAAGAAGAGAAGACCAACAAGGAAAATGTAGGTAAAGAGGGAGATCCCACTTACCAAGACCAAGAAGAAGAGCAAGATAGAACCAAACGATCACAAGAAAAGTAGATCCAAACCCTAGATCAACATGCAAGGAAGATCGGCCTTAAACTTGAGCTCCTCCTTCACCTCCAAACAAGAGGGGACGAGCTCCAAGAAACCAAGGAAGAGGAGATAGGAAACCAGGTGTCTATAGAGGTTGTTTGCATGCAAAGAGAGAGGTTTATACAACATATGGTTGGAGAGAGAGAAAGGGGATAGGTGTCAAGCTAAACATGACATGTGTCCAAGGGATCTCGTCCATGCTAGAACCACACTCATCCATGATACTAGGAAGACCACACCAAAAAAAACATCGAACAAGGGGGGCCAGAAAACGAAAATGATAACTAAGAAAAATTGGTGACCAACTAATTAAACATTCAAATGATCGCCAAATCCTACTCTAGGGATTCTTGGCGACCTAGAGGAGTCATGAGCCTCATTGAGCACCAAGACTAGAGGGTACACACAAAACTTCATTCAATGACAAAAACTAGGATCAAAAGAATTTTGGCGATCACAAGAACTAGGACTCATTGGTTAGCATGCTTCAAGGTCAACCATCAACTTAGGGCATCCATGCAAACCCTGATCCTCAACAAGAGATGTCATCACTCAAACCAAGGTGTGACAAGGTGCCCCAAGGAACAACCATATAAAAGGTGATGTCAACACATATGAGGCACAAAAAGCATGTGATAAATTGCAAGAAAAAACCCTAAAAGGTGGTAAATTGCAATTAGGTCCAAAACAAGCACAGAAAAGCATAACTAGCTCAAACAGTGTCCAAACTGGACCAAACTTGAAACTTAAACTTATCACATGATATCAAAGCACATAAAAAGGTTTTATTAAGGTTATAACCAAAAAACAAGGTCAGGGATCTTACAACCATAAACCCCTAACAAGGATTTCACCCCCCAAAATCCTACCCACACAAAGATGGGTACTTACTAGATTCTCATTCTCTAACTACCACATGGATTTTTCCATGCCACGGTGATTCCATAAAACCTTGACTAAAATTGTATCCTTATTCTTCAACTTCTTCACCCTGGATCAACATAGGACCCTTGATATTGATATGCCCTCTTCCAACTCAACATCCATAGGATGCAACATCTAGTCTACATTAGGGTGACACATCCTCAACATGGAAACATGAATTACATCATGCAACCTATGCAACTCTAGTGGTAATTCCAACTTGTATGCTACCTTTCCAACATGTGCCATAAAAGGGTAAGGTGTCATATACCTAGGAGCCAACTTAACCTTCTTACCAAACCACAACTCACCTTTCTAATGAGAAACCTTAAGATATACTTAGTCTCCAACTTGGGACTCAAGTGGCCTATGGTGGTTATCAACATAAAACTTTTATCTTTCCTGAGTTGCCTTCAACTATTGTTATATGATGTTGATTTTCTCTATAGTCTGATGTACTAGGTCAGGACCCAACAGGTGGTACTCACATGTATCATACCAACAAAGAGGTGACCAAAAACACCTCCCATATAATGCTTCATACGATGCCATATCTATACTTCTACGGTAACTTTTGTTATAAGCATACTCTATCAAACTCAGGTGCACATCCCAACTCCTGAGAAACTCCAAGACACATGCTTTTAACAAATCCTTTAATGTGTGAATGGTCCTTTCTGACTAACCAACTAGTTGTGGATGAATGGATGTGCTAAACTTCATTTGTGTCCCCATGTAAATTCTCACAAAAATGACTTGTAAATTGTGGACCTCTGTCAGATACTACGGTAATCAGAATACCATGCAAACAGGCTGGAAAGAAATGATCTGACTTGGTCAACCTACCAACTATCACCCAAATGGAATAATGACCTCTGATTGTCCTAGGAAGGCCAACATAAAGTTCATAGTAATTTGATCCCATTTCCACTGTGGTATCAGCAAGGGTTTCAATGTTCCTACATGCTCTTGATGTTTTACCTTGACCTGTTAATAGACTGGACATCAAGCAACGAATTGTGCCACATCACGCTTCATACATGGCCATCAGTACATATCCTTCATATTATGGTACATCTTACTAATTACATGATGCATCATGTATATCAAGGAATGAGCTTCCTCAAGCACAAACTTCCTCAAACCATCAACATTTGGAACTATTATCCAATTGTGAAAGCAAACAGTCCCACCATCAAACTCATGAAAGCCATGATATTTTTTATTGCCAAACTCTGCACCGATGTTCTGTATCATGATATCATTCTGATGTGCGTCTTTGATCAGTTGCATCAATGTAGGCTTCACCTGCAACTGTGCTAACAAGAATACTAACAGAGACACCTCCAACTATATGTTCATCTGATGTAGTGACACCAACATGTATCGCTTGTGGCACACCAAAGCACAAAAGATGATGATGAAGATGAATTCCTTCTCAAAGCATCATCCACCATGTTTGCTTTCCCTATATGGTAGTCTATTGTCTAATCGTCTTTAATCAACTGCACTCATCTCCTTTGTCTCATATTCAGCTCCCGCTTTGAGAATATATATTGAAGGTTCTTGTGATCAATGATGATCTAATACTTCTCACCATATAGATAGTGTTTTCAAATCTTTAGGGCTTGGACCACAACTGCAAGATCTAGATCATGTGTCAGATAGTTCTCTTCGTGTTTCTTAAGCTATCATGGAGCAAAAAAATTGTGTTCTTATCTTGGATCAACATGCATCCCAAGCTTTCCTTCAAAGCATCACAAAAGATGATGTAACCTTTCCCTTGCTCTGGAAAAACTAACACCGGTACACTGCTCAACTTCTCCTTCATCGCATGGAAAGATTACTGACACTTGGCATCCTAGACAAAAGGAGCACCTATCCTAGTCAATTTGTTTAGGGGTAACACTACACCACTAATATTCTTAATGAATATCTTGTAGTATCCTACGAAACCCATGAAGCTTTGAACCTCTATCAGTGTCTGGGGTTGTTACCATTCTAGCACTAATTGTACCTTTTTAGGGTCTACATAAACACCTCTAGAAGATATGATGTGACCCAAAAAATATACATTTGTCAACCAGAACTCACACTAGCTGAACTTAGCATACAACTTATGATGTGTCAACACTGTTAGTGCCTAAAGAAGATGCTACTCATGTTGTTGACTATCTTGGGAGTATATCAAGATGTCATAGATAAACACAACCAAAAATTGATCCAGATATAGTCTGAACACCCTCTTCATCAGATCCATGAAATTTTTCAACGTGTTGGTCAACCCAAGCAGCATAACCACAAACTCATAGTGACCATACCTAGTACTAAAAGTAGACTTGGGTATGTCATCCACCTTCATCCTCAGCTGGTGATATCTTGACCTCGGATCTATCTTTAAGAACAATGTAGCACCTCTTAGCAGATCATCGGTCCATGGCAGTGGATACTTGTTCTATATCGTGACCTTATTCAATTGTCAATAATCTATACATAACCTATGGATCCATCTTTCTTCTTAACAAACAGCAGGGGAGCACCCAAAGGGGAAGTTCTTGGTCTGATAAAACTATTCTCGAACAAATCTTGCAACTGCTTCTTCAACTCATGCATCTCTGGTGGTGCCATCCTGTAGGGTTATTGTATTATGGGTTGTGTTTTGGGAACAATATTGATCTCAAAATCAATCTCTCTAGGAGGGGGAATACCAAGAAAATCCTTGAGAAATACATCCTCAAACTCTTGAACTGTAGGAACCTCTTGGATACTAGGATTGCTAATCTTGGTATCCACAACATGAGCCAAGAAAGCCTCACACCCTTGTCTCATCAACCTCTCCACTATCATACATGACACCAAGCACGTAGGAAGAATATTCCTATATCCTTGGAAGATCCATGAAGAATACCCATCATAGATAGTTCCCACCTTAGAACTACAGTCCAAAACAACCTTGTACTTCTCTAAGGTATCCATTCATAGGATCAAATTGAATCCATGCACGTCAAGTGGCATTAGATCCACTTGAATGATGCGTCTTGAAAAAGAAAGAACAAGGATGGACACACCTCTCAAACTGAGTGGAACCAACTAAAGGGTTTCTAGACAAAGACTATTAGATCTACTATAAACAGGCAAACAACAACTACTTATCACCTCTTTAGTGATAGAATAGTGTGTCACACACGGGTGAACTAAAATAGATACAAAAGAAGATGTAGATACCCAGAATGAAAAGGTTTCATATGACCTGTCATGACCTGTGGATTCACCACTCCCTCAGGTTGGATCAGAGCATAGAATCTAGTTGTCTCTTATTGTCA
Organism: Alisma plantago-aquatica; assembly: GCA_963693085.1. NCBI lineage: Eukaryota > Viridiplantae > Streptophyta > Magnoliopsida > Alismatales > Alismataceae > Alisma > Alisma plantago-aquatica. The sequence continues at coordinate 458,303,951 of OY856415.1, forward strand.
TATGTGTCCTCTACTAGCTAGTCCAGAAGACCCCACCTTTGATGCCTAATTGTGTCCTCTACCACCACCATTGCTAAAGTATTACTGCTATGAACGTCATTGACTCTGCCTCAGCTACTATGTCACTTCATCCTTCACAGGGCATGACCACCTGATATGCCCTACTTGCCCATACTTGTGATAAGTCCTTAAATCATATTGTGGCCTTAGCCCTTATTTGTAAACCATTGTGATGGCACTCCTGATCTCGACTCAGAAAAAATTGCTCTCTGTTATGACTGGGGAGACAAAAATATTGGCTTCTTAAATCCACCATAGGACTACCCATGTAATTGAGCTAGCCTCTTCTTAGCATTGGCTTCACGCTTCTTGATGGTAGATCTCTCAATCCTCCTCACCCACTCAATAAAGGTAAATAACCTCTCTTTGTTCTCCAAAGTAGACGTATCGTAGACAACTCCGTGCTTTGGCCCTTGTCAAATCTCCAAATCCTCTCCTTCCCTACCACTACCATATGAGGACAAAACCTCAAAAGCTCCATAAAATTGGCCTCATACTCATTGATGGTCATGAAACCTTGTCGTATCTTCTCAAACTACAATATTTTCTTATCATGATACATCTCAGGAAAGTAACAACTTACAAACTCCCATCAAAACTCTTCACATCCTACCAAAACTCTAGGCCTCTTCTCCGCCTCTATGGCCCACCAATGGCCTGCACTCCCCTTCAATAGATAAATTGTGTGCTTCACCTTGTCCTCTTCTAGGATATTGAGGATCTTGAAAGCCTTCTCAACCTCTATTAAACACATATTAGCGTCAATCGGGTCTGCGATACCCACATACTCAACTGCTCTGACCCGTCTCAGCATCTCAAATGTCTTCCCAGAACCTTAATATTCTTCATTAGGGATAGTAGCCCTGGTTTGAGGTACGAGCACTCTATCCGCTAAATGAGTAATTGTGGCCATAAGTATTCTAAACATGGACTAAAACATTGGATTGGACATAGTTGGTGGGTCAAATTGAGGCACTGTGAGCTATTTTGGCCCCATCTCAGGCACTCTATGTTCTCGTTCCTGCCTCCTAGGGCCATTTTTTGGCACGACATAGCTACTCTTATCATGTTCTTCACATTTTCCAAACATATCTTCATAAGCATAAGCTATAATCAGCTATTGTGGATTACGTAAGAATAGACACAAATCATATTCCTATGTCCCTATAAACTCAGTGAACCTAGATCTCTAATACAAGCCTAAAGTGTGACAACCAACCATGCTAACCGAGATTACTCAAAACAAAACACATGATCAACAACTAATTAGTAACATTACTAGAAAATTGTCTAAATTAAAACTAATTTCAACATTTCTACCAAGTTAAAAAACATTACATAAAGGGTCCAACAACCTATATCACATCACCATACCCTATCAGGTATTTACATGCATGTCCAGTGGCATCAGCACAACCTATATACAAAAGAGATGTTCCACATATACATGCCATATACAACACATAGGCACACTGCCAAAACTTGAGTCGATGAACATATCATCTACAAAACATCCTCTATCCAGACCTGAGAGTATAGGGACAACTCTAACTCTACAACAATTATCTAACCTTCTGCTCCTACTACTCTCCATGCTGCTCTTCCTCATCACCACAATCTTGACCACACCATTGACAACCACCTAAAAAGATGTGGTGACCCACGAGGTGAGACCCATATCCCAACGAGAGATATAACTCTCAACCAACGGTTATTGATTACAATAGGTTATACTATTAATCAAGTTATGCACATTAAGTAGTTGAAACAAATTAAGTAGGCTAAGTAACTAAGATAGGTTAATTAGGATTAGCATAGTATATACGGAAACATGTAACTACTACTTTCTATAAATTTTGATTTCTCTTAGAACATTACATAAAAACTAAACATTACAAGAAATGAGGCAAAAGGTTAACAACCAATCCTATTTAACCCTAAATAGATAGACTATATGGTTGTATTACATCTTTTATTAAGTCCTAAGGAATTTGAGGTATATCACACAAATTCCAACTGACCAACTCTAAGTCGAAATCAGTTCCATACAAGATCTGGGAAAGTTGGAATCCTAAGATCTCATCCGCCCTCACTCAGTACAAGCCTGTCACAATGACATATAAAGTCAAGATAAAAAATAGCCTAGTTTTCCCTTAGTATATAGGTCACGTCACTAGTGAACAACCTAGTTCATCCTTAAAAGGTCACACTACTAGTGAAACTAGGGTATACAAAACCCAAACATTCGAGGTACAACCAAACATGTCCTTAATCACATGTCATATACTGAATCATAATCATCTAAGATACGACCTCAATCATTCTCCTACTGAGGTATGACCAAAACCATCCTCATGAAAGTGCATATACTCAATAGTATAATAATCTGAGCATCCATAAGAGGAATACTTTTTTCACCATCCATCAAATCCTGATACTAGTATGGATCCACGACACATGGCATTATATGATTATGGTTTCACTTGATTATTTAATGCCAATTAGGTATATTTTTACTGAATCAATCAAGTTACATACATACCCTAAAAGAATTCTATGAAAATAAGGGTAGATTGCAACCTCAGAAGATATAGAACGCATAAAGTATAAAGTTTATCACATGGTACTGTTTCACTGTCATACATGTAGCCATACTCATCATCATACCATCATAAGATACAAGTCCTTGTCACATTATACAGAGGATAACACCTCAATTAGGTAATAAAGCCATGTCCAAGGTCATAAGACCATTCACATTGTTTCCTACAAGAACATCATTATCTCATGCCTCATCAAGGCTCATCATTCCATCACCATACATGTGATATATAACCTGATACAACATTACATTCAAGAGCCATGATGTTCATAAGATAGAAAATTAGGGTTACAACAACATATAGAGAGACAAGGTATTCCTTCATCATACTAATTACACAAGAGGCTATGTATGATCATCAATTACTTGTATTAGGGATAGGCTCAAAGAGGATAGTTAAATTAACATTACTAACCAACACTTTAAAAATCTTAGGTTTGTATTCATTCTAGGGCAAAGATAAGATTATAAATAATGTGAAACAAAATACCTACAAATTAGGGTTACTTAATCAAATCACCATCAATCATAGACTAGGAAACATATCGAACATGGATAGAGTTCTTCATCGACCAAATGAGGTAGGTCCCACTTTGGAGACCGCTAAAATTAGGGTTACATCAATGACCACAATATTTGAGTGACATTGGCGATCGATGAAGCCATAACACATTGGCGACCTATGAAGACATAACACACTAGAGACCGATGAGAATCACAACTCTTGTCAACCACTATGAATCCAATCCTTCATTGATCGCCAAAATATTGAAGTCTTGGCAACTGATGGTGATCCCAAGGGCCTTATGACCAACATGGTCCAAAAACTTAGCGACCACTAAACATCAAAATCTTAGCGACCATAGTGGGTACAAATCTTAGCGACAATTGTAGCTCAATACCTCATTGGCCACATAAGTAGGTGAAATTTTAGCAACCATCAACATGCAAAATAGCAACAAGGTCAATGCATTGATTGGCACAAGGAAGTCAAGAAAAACTATTAAAAAAAACCATCGGTTTCAACTAAAATGAGGAAAATTAGCTTGAACCCTAGAAGGAAACCATCCTTCAGAGAGAGAAAAACCCATCATTTTCCACATGCAAAACAAGTACCAAAACTTATAATACCAAAGAAAGTTCGTACACAAGGATTAGGGTTCATCTAATAGAAGTTATCTATTCAAGATAACCATGTAAACACAAACCCTAGATAAAAGATACTATCATTCTACATGTGACAACATTTTTTTGAGTAAGATCATGTGCATGCAAGGTAGAAGTAAGAAATACTCATGGTAAACATTATATAACCCTCCTTAGAGTTGATGTAAAAACTCCAAACAGCAATGTAGCTTGAAGAAGAAAGGTAGGAAACCTAGCTTGAGCACTCCTTTAGGTCAAGCTAGATCCTCCTCCAAAAAGAGAGAAAACCCTAGGTCAAGGAGACAAGAACATGATGTTCTATAAGCTCTAACTCAAGCACTACCATGGAGCACCATGGTTTTGGCCAAGAAGAGAAAGAATAAGAGAAGAACAACAAGGAAAATGTAGGTAAAGTGTAAGGACCCTGACCCATGTATTGGGATAACCATGTCTATTTTGATTAAGCATGTTTCTTAGCACCTTTCTCTAATCATCTGATATTTAATTAGGGCATGTTGGAAAGTTGAAGTTTCTTCCTTGATCTTGTTTGGTTGATGCTTGTGTTTTGTGGTGAGGTTTTGGTGCAAATTGCAATTCGCCCAGAGTTAGGGTGGATATGCAGGTTTTCCACCTCTTGAGTGTTCCTTCTCTCTCTCTTGGCACCACCTAGAGAAGAGAGAGAGAGAGAGAGAGAGAGAGAGAGAGAGAGAGAGAGAGAGAGAAACATGGCACCTTGTTTGGATCTTGGTTGTGTGCTGACATCCTTGGTGATGTTTTGGACACATGTTTGATGCGTGCCTTATGTCTAGATGTGTTGTCTCAGTCTAGAGAGCCCTAGGGAGGTTCTTATTGGTTTTTAGGTGTGTAGGGTTGCACCCTATCAGTTTGTGGGTGTGTATAGTTGCACCCTATCGGTTAGTGGGTGTGTAGGGTTGCACCCTATCAGTTTGTGGGTGTGTATAGTTGCACCCTATCAGTTTGTGGGTGTGTAGAGTTGCCCTATCGGTTTGTGGGTGTGTAGGGTTGAACCCTATCAGTTTGTGGATGTGTGGAGATGTGGCATCGGGCATGACCTTGGTAGGAGACCAAGTGGGCAACACCTTTCCTAGACCTTACCACCATGTCTTGCATGATGTTGTGCATGTGGCTCTTTTTTGTGGACAAGTGGCACCTAAGATCCTAAGGTGATGACACCTATCCCATGATCCCTCTCTCATCCCTCTTGTATTTATACTCCTTTCTCTCCATGTAAGAGGATCCTTTTATCCATCTTTGCTTTCCCTCTTCCTTGATGAACGACCTCAAGAAGTTTAAGGAGCTAGAGGATCCCTCTTGGAGCTTGGTGGACGAGTTCCAAGTTGTGGTGTTCCTTGAGCATCCTTCATCTTCCACCTTGGTAAGCTATGTTTCCTAGTCCTCCTTTCTTCTTCTTATTCTTGGCTATGGACCTTGGATACCTTCTTTCCACCTTGAACCATCCTAACCTAGGTATCATCTTCTTCCTTGGAGGTTTGGTGGTGACCGAGTTTGGTGGATCATCTTCTACCTTGAGCTCATGGCTTGGAGATTGGATATTGGGGGTGATATTTTAGGTGTGTTATATAACTCTTAACCACCTTTTTTATTTTCACTCTTCATGTGCTTATGTTGTTCTTCATCTTGAGATTGTGCATCTCTTGTATGGTAGTAGTTGTTAGTAGCTTTAGAACTATTTTGAAGGTGGAATCTTGTTGGTTACTCTTCATATCTTGTACCTTCTTTTTCAGTAGTAGATGGACTAGTGGCCAACCTTTCTAAGGTTGAAGATAACAAGTCCATACTTACATTCACCATGTGGAGGATAGGTCATCATGGCTTATAGTGTAACAACCGGACACCATATGTGCTAAGTCGTCACGCTTTGGAGATGCCTAGGTCGTCATGCCTTGGAGATTCCTAGGTTGTCATGTTGTGTATATGCCAAGGTCGTCATTCCTTGCATATGCTTAGATAGACATGTGTTAATAAGATTAGCTCATTTTAGCTTATGGTTGATAGATCTTGAGAAGCTAGCCCATCATAAGCTAGTAGTACCTAAACCTATATATGATGGCTAACCGACATGCATGGTGGGTGTTAGTCATGATTCTCTTACAGTACCTTAAGTAGATAAGATGTTGTTCAACTGATATACCCTTGAAGGTGTTGGCCGTCATGTCTATGGGTGTACCTCATGGAGTTAGTATATTTTGAGGGTTAGTCTGATGCCCTAGTTGAGGGGAGGCCAACACACCTTGGAGTGATGCTACCCAGTACACCTTAACCTGTGATGCCCAGTTGAACCCTAACCCTAACATCCCATTACCCCTAGTGTTGCTCAACATACCTACGGTTGCTCATCACAACTTAGATGTCGATGCCCCTCACACTTTAGGGTAGGGGTGCCCAACATGGATTGGATGCCTGACACCCTTAGGTGTTGGTCGACACACCTTAGATGTTGTTACCAATCACATATTAGATGGTGTTGATCGTCACACTCTCTAGAAGTGGTAAATTGATACATCTCTTAGTAAGGGTATCTCTTGTGCCTTGCATTATGGTAGTTGATATGTTGTGATGATGACAAGTCGAAACCTTATGGCAAGTGCTGACTGATATGCTACATGTTAGCCCCAACTGATATCGTGTGGTGATGTCTGTGTTACATCATGTTGATAATGAGGTTGCATATTATGATGTAATACCCTAATGAGTGGTTATGTGAATAATAAGGAGTGTTGTTTTCTCTAATATTTATCTCATAACATACCTTATATAGATGATGGAGGTAATGATCTGAGGGTGATTGTTGATTCAAACTTGTGAACCCTAATTGATTAAATAGAAACCCTAACCATAATGTGTAATGTGAATGGAATGGATCTTATGAGATGGTAATGATAATGATGTATTATTCTTCCTGGTACAAGTATCTAACCATGCAGGTGATATTAATTGATAAGCATAGCTAGGGATGAGCTATGTTGCTTATGATACGTGTGAATAGGTCGTGTGAGGCATATGTGATGTTGGTATCAATGAGAGAGGAAGTAAATGGTTGTATGACCTAATGATGGCTTATTGCCTTGTATGTGATGATGATTTCCTCGATGATGAGAGGAGGGGTTGTTACCACAAGATATGTGATCTTTGTGATGAAAAATATGGTGACTGGAAAATATCAAGTGATAATTTGATGAGATCACACCCTATGTGCTCCTATATGTTTTGGTGATGTGTTATACCCTTATTTATATAGAATTCATTTAGAAGTGGTACATTGTAACTTGATTGATGCTAAAATATGCTTAAATGACCTACTTAATCAAGTGGAACTTAATCTAGTAGCTTGCCCTATGCCATAGATACATTGAATGTCAGCATTTGCTGAATGGTGAAATGAGTATAACTCGGAGTGCATATTTTTTATCATGTGGGGTACAAGTCAAGTAATTCCTTATATGCATAACTATAAGATGAGTGAGACGACCATGTGTTAGTCGATCTTATTTTGGTATGGATGGCCATGCATGAGTGACTCCTTCTTGTTAGAACGGCCATGCATGAGCATGTTCTTCTAGCATCGTACATGTTCCAAGGTAAACTAGTTATGATTATATGTGTGTGGATGGCCATGCGTGAGCCAATCCCTGAGTTTGACTATATGTCATTATTGTAGTTGACTGATATGCCTCTGTGGTGTTTCTCTTGTGCTGACCAAGATGTGTGGGGAGGTCGTGGATCTCGACTCTTCCATTGACCCTGTATGGCACTAATTTTGACTTAGCAAGTGGTCAGTTGGATTTGGGTGGTACGCATCAAATCCTCAGGGAATAATAAAATATGTAATCAGCCATACAGTTTATATGTATAGGATTAAATATAAAAACATTGGATGAGGCCTTGCTTGATCTTTAGATAATATTGTTGATAGAAAATATACATGTTCTTTGTATTCTTTTTAAATGGTTAAGATGTTTCACAATTCAGTAGTAATTGCTCATCCTGTTAATAATTATTATTTGGTTCTTATAGTTGTAACTTTACTACTGCTTTATTTATCTTATTTGTGATAATAATAGAGTTAGTGGAGAGTTATATCTCCCACTGAGATTTGGAATCTCACCGTGTGGGTTTCCCACATCCTTTTTAGGTGGACATGCACGAGGAGGTAGAGATCGTGCAGTACAGGTTGAGGACCAGTAAGAGAGGCAGTAGCTGACAAGGTTGGAAGTGTTGTTGGATGTCTTTTTTTTATAGAGTCCTAGAATCGTCCTTGTACACTCGGGTCCTTGGAGATGTTTTGTATACATTTTATGGGTGTGCTTTTGATATGTGGTTGGCTTGTGTGCCTTGTTGTATATGGATGTAATGGATGTATGTATAAATATGTTCTAGAATAGGTCCCCTGATAATAGGTTGATGGGATACATGGTAAGTGCTTTGAGGCATGAAAACACCTGTATGTAGAGGTTCTTACTGTTTGGCAGTTTTGTGAAACGGTTTTAATTTCTAGTATTTTCAAATAATTTGGTTGCTTAATCTTATTATGTGATTTTTTTTAGTAATATCACTTTTGTGTGGAAGGGGGCTTCACATAAAGAGGGAGATGTCACTTACCAAGACCAAGAAGAAGAGCAAGATAGCACCAAACGATCACAAGAAGGGTAGATCCAAACCTAGACCAACATACAAGGAAGATCGGCCTTCTTCTTCATCCTTGAGATCCTCCTTCACCTACAAACAAGAGGAGACAAGCTCCAAGAAACCAAGGAAGAATAGAGAGGAAACTAGATGTGTATAAAGGTTGTTTGCATGGAAAGAGAGAGGTTTATATAACATAGGGTTGGAGAGAGAGAAAGGGGGTTAGGTGTCAAGCTAAACATGCCATGTATCCAAGGGATCTCATCCATGCAAGAACCACACTCATCCATGCTAGTAGGAAGACCCAACCAAGAAAAACCATCGACCAAGGGAGTCCAGAAAAAGCAAATGACTACTGAGAAAAATTGGTGACCAACTGACCAAAAATCTAAACGATCGCCAAAGCCAACTCTAGGGATTCTTGGCAACCTAGAGGAGTCAAGAGTCTCATAAACCACCAAGAATAGTGGGAACATGCAAAACTTCCTTTAATGAAGAAAAAAACTAAGATCATAAGAATCTAGGCAATTTCCCAAACTAGGGCTCCTCGGTCAGCACACTTCAAGGTCAACCATCAATGTAGGCATCCATGCATACCCTAATTCTCCACATAAGATGTCATCACTCAAAAAAATGTGTGGCAAGGTACCCCAAGGAAAAAACATATACAATATGATGTTGAAATATATGAGGCACAAAATCATGTTACAAATTGCAAGAAAACCCTAAAAGTGGGTAAATTGCAATTAGGTCAAAATCAAGCACAAAAAAGCATAACTAGCTCAAATAGAGTCCAAATTGGACCAAACTTGAAACTTAAACTTGTCACATGATTTAAAATCACATCACTAGTTTTATTAAGGTTCTAAATGTCTAATTATGATAAGAAAGCATGTTCAACCAAAAAGCAAGGTAGAGGTCTTGCACCTGGGAACATGATGAGATGGATTTCATGAATTGTCTGATGTTCTGAATCGTCATTTGGTCGACTGGACACTCCATTCGATCAACTTGCATGTCAGTTAATCGACTGGACACTCTAATTGGTCAATTGTATATTTTTACTATTTGCAAACATACTGGCTTTCAATGCGATGATTAATGCACTTCTAGACGCCAACGTCAATCATTGATCCAGTCCTATTGATCGTCCAGTCGGTCGACTAGACTTTTGGTTGGTCAAATGGACACTAGTCAATCAACTAGCATTCCCAATCATTCAACTGGGCACTTCAGTCAGCTAACTATAACCCAGTGTTGTTTAAGTTTATTACCTAAATACTTTAGTAATCAAATAAAGCCTTGTTCATGAGTAAACTCCTATACCATGTGCATTTTATGGATGTGACCCTATAGGTCCCAAATGACATAGGAATTGAATTTCCATAACTAGATTATGACATCACAAATAATCAGCGATATCTAGGAACACATCATTGCAACCCAAGTAATTGGAAATCTGGAGAACAACTTCAACCAACAATTTGTGATCAGTGTTATAGTGATCGTATAGTTCCTTTGTCTTTTATATCGAGATTGAACCTGGAGAATGGAATCATCATCATCTTAATATTCAATCCATATTCCTTGAACTAGAGCAGGCTATATGAGATGAATGTGTGCTCACATATCATATATTAAGTATTGAGTCACATAAGTATAGACATACATTTTTCAATTTTGTTTATCAAGTGGCCAGCATATAACCTCCTTTAGGAGGGACATATCCCATCTACATCACTCACAGTCAATCACCATCTATCACAATGTACCTGAGCACCGCCTTTGTGGCAACCCTTTTTCAAGGTCACGATGGATGGTGTCATAGTTCATTGAAAGACATGTGATGAGTGTAGTGACTTTAGGCCTAAGAACCACAATAACCACTATCACTTTGAGAGTTTATTGTGACTACAATTCCATGTTATCCATGTATCACTATTAATGTGGGTCTACTGGTACATTGTTCTATAATAAGTACCTATTTTTTTGACCTGATATCCTATATCATGACTAATGAGAATCTATTTTCAGTCAATACCCACTCTAGTTTTATGTATTATTATCGTTTGTTTTGCTACCACAGTAATACTTGAGTAGGGACATAACAAGAATGTATGTACTCTTATCATATATATTATCTCATTATTTAGGTCCTTAACCTAAAGATATATGTTGTCGAGTAACATCATTCTTTAGACATGCACTATATTTGTTTCATCATCCCATGACTGATACAAACATAATAGATAAAGTTGCCTTTATTATTACCAAGTCATGTATATGACACCCCATTACAATTATCATATGACTGGGTCTTGGGGTATAAATACCAACATAATCCCACTTTCACTTAGAACCAATCACCAGCATATCTTATTCTAAGTGATCTTAACATGTCCATCATGTTTATGTTGCTCAAGTGATTTTGTAGCAGGTTAGCAACATTTGCTTCTAGTTGGTACTTTGTAGTTCTTTACATCTCCTCATTGTATGATTTCTCGTATGAGATGAAAATGTTGTAATATGCTATCTGGGTTTCCTACGCTATCCAATGGCTCCATTCTTATCATAATATTTGTATTGTGTCATCAATGGTTAGAACCTCCCACAAGTTCATCTAAATGAATTTATTGATCCATACAATATCCTCAACTCTGTTTAAAATAGCATGGTACTCAACTTCTATTGTAGAATCAGTATTTCTCTCTTGCACAAAATTTTCCTGGTTTATAGTTTTATATTAAGGTCAAACACTGATTTGAATTGTAACTGTTAATCTTTTTTTCAGTTTGGAAGTGTGTGTTGGTGCAACCCTTTACATCCAACTCTTCCTTATTACCAAAACAAAGAACTGATCCTTAGTTCTTCTCAAGTACTTAAGGGTGTTCTTTATGACAATCAGTGTCCATCAGTGGGATCTAGCTGATATCCGCTCATCAGGTTTGATACATATGAGACAACGGGATGAGTACATAATATTGCATACATGATAGATCCAACAGAGGATGCATATGTCATCCTACTCATGTTTTCTCATTCTTCACAAAAGCTGGGACACGGGGCTCTCGAGAGACTAATTCCATGGAACATGGACAAATTTTCTCTCTTTGAGTCATGCATGTTGAACCCTTTCAACATCTTGCCAATGTATGAGTTGTTACTTGGGTCAAGAAGCCTTCTAGATCTATCTCTATATATATTAATTCCTAAGATATATGATGTTTCACCTAAATCCTTCACATAGCAGGTACTTTCCCAGCCATGCTTTTAACATTTTTAGGATAAGGATGTCATTCCCCATGAATATGTTGAATACATATACGCTCCCACCAATCTTTTGTAAACACATGTTTCATCTTCATTCTGACTAAATTCAAACTCTTTGACTATCTTGTCAAATTGAAATTCTAGCTCTAAGATGCTTTCTTCAATCCATAAATTAACTTTTTGTATCTTACAAACATTATATGCATTATTGACTTCTAAAACCTTTAGGATGTGTCTTGCACACATCCTGATGAGTATTCCTATTAAGGGTGTGATTTTAACATTCATCTATCAAGTATCATAATAATAATAAGTTGTTGGGGAAAGCATGATTGTGATGGATTTAACTGTAGCAACTGGTGAAAATATTTCATCATGTTAAACACCTTGAACCTGATTAAAATCCTTTGCAACTAATCTGCACTTATAGGTTTGTACATTACCATCCATGTCAGCTTTCTTCTTGAAAACCCACTTGCACCCTATGGGGTTTACCCCTTTAGGTGGATCCACCAAGGTCATACATTGTTGGTGTACATGGAGTCCATCTTAGATTCAATGGTCTCAATCCATTTCTTAGACTTAAGTCAAATAGATTTTAGGTAGGTTGTTGGATAATCATCTATGACCAACTCACCACCTTCTTGGGTCATAAGATATCCTAATATTTTAGGATCAAGGCATGTCCTACTTGGTCTACGAGGTCCTTATATTACATGAGGAACTTCATATTCCACAACTAATTGTTATTCTCCTTGTTCCAATTGTACCTCTATAGGTTCAATGTTTTCTTGTTGGTCTCAAACTTTTCAAGTTATACTTTTGTCCCAAGGATTCATTTGGAAATGAATTCCCTTTTAGGAATGCAGTCGTCCTGGCAACAAACACTTAGTTATCGGGTGGAATATAAATGTAGTATCCTCTAGTTTCCCTAGGATGTCCAACAAAATAATATGAATGTAATTTGGGTACAAAGCTTTTCAACAAACTATTTTCTCATATAATCTTCCTATTTTAAATCTTCATAAAAGACATATCGGGACACTTCCCATGCCATATATCATATTGTGTCTTCTGAGCCAATTTAGATAGTATGTGTTTTATTGTAACATTGCAGTTTATAAAGCACATTCCTTAAAGTAATTCACAAGATTTGCTAAATTTGTTGATGATCTTAACAGGGTATGATTCATTCATTTGGTTACATCATTATGTTCCAGGAGGAGTTCATTGTGATTCAATATAAAGGTCTTGTAGAAGATCCTCAACCTATTGGTTCAATTATTCTCTACATCGATCGTATCAAAGTGTTTTGATACTAGTAACCACCTTTAGCATTTGTTCTAAAAGGTCTACATACAAATCAGTATGTATAAGTCTTAATAGATCACTTGCTCTCTCACTATTCCCAATGAAAAGAGTTTTTGATATCTTGCCCAACAACCAAGACTCACATATCTCTATTGGTTTGAAAGCGAAAGAGTCAATATGACTATCCTTATGGATTCTAGAAATGTGTTCTTTGTTTATGTGCCCCAGATAGCAATTCAATAGGTATATATTGTTTGAGTCCTCCAATCATTCAATATATATGTCATACATATTTGTCTAGAACTATTGAGTATAGACTATTAGACATTGGGGATTTGTCATAAAAGATCTCATCTTTAAATAAAACATCAATCATTCCAATTACTCTTATCGAAACAAGATACATATATGATGTTTCTATTAATGGTAAGTGCATAATAGCAATTCACTAATTCTATTACATGCCCACTGGGCTAAAAAAATTATAGGTTCCAGCTGTAATGGCAGTAACTCTTACTCCACGCAGTTTCACCTTATCTAACTTACTTCTTCTCATATCCTGAAGTGAGGATCTTTATCTCCTACTTCTTCATGAGTTCCTCTACATAGATAGGACAGTTCCTTTTCTATTGTCTAGGCTGGTGATAGTGGTGGCACTTTCCTTCCTTATTCACTTCTCCCTTTACTTTAAGCACATAAGAGTTGGGTTTCTAGATGGACTTAGAACTCTTCTTGTCCATTCCTTTTCCCTTGGACTTTCCTTTTTATCTACTGATCATTATAACATATTTAGTATTTTCGTTCTTCATTTGTGCTTCAGCAGTTCCTAACATGCCAAGCAATTATAATAATGACTTATAAAAATTGTTCATGTTGCAGTTCATGACAAATTGGCTATATGATTCTGGTAATGACTGCACAATCACTTCTGTGGCAAACTCTTGGCATGAGCAAAATCCCAGTTCATTACGTTATCCACATACCCAATCAAGTTGAGCACATGGGGCCCCACTAGATCTCTCTCTGCCATATCGCACTTGAAGAATGCCTTTGAGATATCATATATCTCTTGTCTTTCCTGATCTTGAAACATATTCTTCAGATGTGTTACCATCTTGATGACTTCCATGTTTCCATGTTATCTACGTAACTCGTAGTTCATTGAGCATAGCATCAAGTACTTGACATCCATGACATCCTCAGAATGCATCTAAGCATCCCTTTCAGACTTATGTGCAGTGGGAGCAGGTTCATTTGGCTCGGGTGTCTCTAGGACATAGAGCTTGCGCTCTTGTGTGAGAATAATTCTCAACATCTTAAACCAGTCGTGAAAGTTATTCTTGTTTATTTTTTCCTTCTCAAGGACCAATCTCAACAAAAATGTGTTGGTGTTTACCATTTTTTCCTACAATGAAATTTGCAATTGTCAAAATGCTTTTGATTTGATTTGAAAATATTGATGATATTAATTAGGCATTTAATTACTGATCACTTCCAATATTTTGTTCAAATTGATATTCTTACTTATCAATTCATAATATTGTATAATACAATCTTCTAATGAGCCAAGATCCAAAATAATTAAGTTATTACCCAACCAAAATTGGCTCTCACAATCAATTATTAAGGTAGGCAACATTGGCCAATTTCATCTCATGCAATTCATAGATAGATGGAATGCACAACTCCTTACCGTAGTCCATTTGTATGCTTCTAAGAACTTAATATCACTAAGGAAACCTAGTTTAGCTTGAATCAAAAGACAACACGATAGAATATGCACCCTACTTTGGTAGACCCACATATCTACCATCACACTTCTGAGATAGATGGCGCACCACCCTTTGGTGTAACCTACACTTGGTTGATCAAGCTTTTCATATGTGTTGCTTACAAAAAGAATCTTAAACTTAATATTTATTTAGGAATTTTACATATAAATGCATATACATATCCAATCACCGCATACTTATAATTTGTATCATGTACATAATATGTCCATAAGTGAAGCATGGAATCATAAAATACGAGTGATGGTTATGGCCACACTAGTACAATTCTTTGAATCCACAAAGAATTTCTATCTACCTGAGGTTAAACATCACATGTTATGACCTATAAAGGAAAATTATTGTGTAAAAACAAGATGGACGGAAAATTAGACTCTTCCAGTTGATCGATTCATCTACTTGTTGATCGATTTGTCGCCATTGGTCAGTCAACTGGCTTTTGGTTCAAGTGGATGTCTGGACTCCTCCATTCAGTCGATTGGGACTCCGGTCAATTGATTGGCTCCTCCGGTTTGCTGCCTCTTCACTCCTCTAGCCAATGAACTCGACTTTCCAGTCGGTCAACTCGTCTGGTGTGGAATGTCTTCTCTTTTGTTGAAACATAAATTAAAGCTAATCCTAATGATTATTACATTGTGAAAAGTGTAACCTTGAGTTACATTCAAGGGGGGTATAGGATGAAATCATTACTAGTACATGAAGACAGAGATAGACTTAGTATGCAAATTGAATTCAAAAGATAGGAATTAGATCATTCAACTAAGCACAAACATCTAAAGGGGTATTGGTCATAACCATGCCGACATCCATCATTAAAATGGTATTAGGGTGACACTATAGATTACATATATATCATACCATGTATATAGGATCTATGGGACAATCCATAGTGTATGTGGTATTTAATCAGATATTCACATTGATGGTTTAAATATTCACATTGCATGAAATAAAATAAATGGTATAATAAAAACCAAACATATCAATTAAATCGCAAAACATAGTAAATTGATGTGGCATTAATACCACTGTAGGGAAATATGGCGACAATTATTGTAGTATAAATCAATATTTTTTGGCCATATTCCCCATAACCAACAGATCACGTCAACAACTGTGAATTTGGAAGGAGGATTGTAGGTCATATACCTGGTCCTAGAGCAAGTCTAGTGGCAATCTTTGAAGAGATGTACTTCTTTCTCAAGAAACACATGAACATTCGTTGGTTTTAGCCTCCTAGTTTAACATCACAAATGGTCATTGACATCATTGTCCTAGTGTGACGACAACAACCTCCATGCCTCTACGTAGTCCACAACATCGACTTTCTCCCCTTTGACTATCTCTCCCTTTTACGGGTAAGATGCATCTGGAACGGAATGTTACCAAAATGTTGAGATGGGGAGTGTCTATTCTGAGAGCCTTGGCCAACTCCACTTTATATAGGATTGGATGGGTTAGGGTTTGCACAAACTCGGGGATACAAGGAGAATGATTTCATAAATATTATGTTCTTTGAATCACTAATCAGTCGAGTGGACACTTCACTCAGTTGATTGACTATTTTTCCCTTTCACAAACATAGTGACTTTTGATGTGATGATTAATAAACTTCATGGCATTAGCATCAATCCTTGATTCAATCCTATTGATCTCCAGTTAAATGATTGAACTTTTGATTTAGTCGATTGGGCACTCCAGTCAAAAAATTGGCATTCGCTATCGGTCGACTGGACACTCCAATCAGCCAACTGTCAACTAGTGTTGTTTAAGTTGATTTTGCCTAAACATTTTAGTAATCAAGTCAAACCTTATTCATGAGTAAAATCCTATTCCAGGTGCATCTATGTGTGTGACCCTATAGGTCTCAAATTATTTTGGCGGTGAATGTGCATAACTAAATTATGACATCACAAGAAATGATCGCTATATAGAAACACATCATTGCTACCCAAGTAATTGGAAAGTTGGATAACAACTTCAACCTACAATCTGCAATCTATGTCATAGTGATCATATAGTTCTGTTGTCTCTGATATACAGATTGAAATCGAGTCATGGAATTGTCATCCTCTAAATATTCAATCCATGTTACTTCTATAGCAAATTTTATGAGTTGTATGTGAGCTCAAATATCACATATTGAGCCACACGAGTGTGGTCATACATTTCTCAGTCTCGCTTATCAATTGGCCAAGAAATCAATTGTTGTAGGAGGGAAAAATCCCATCTATGTTACTCATAATCGATCCCCATGTGTCAAATTGTACCCGAGCACCACCTTTATGTAAACCCTTTTTCAAGGTCACCTTAGTTGATGTCAAAGTTCATCGAACGACATGTGATCAGTATAGTGAATTCAGGTGTAAGCTCCACAATCACCAGTATCAATTTGAGAGCTTATTGTGACTACCATTTTATGGTCTCCATGTATCACATTCAATGTGGGTCTGTTAAGTACACTGTTCTATAATAAGTTTCTATATGTTTGACTTGATATCCTATATCATGACTAATGAGACTTTGTCATCAGTCAACACACACCCTAGTTTTATGTACTTTTGTTGTTTATTTTTCTTCCACAGTATATCTGGAAGGGACATAACAAGAATGTATGTACTCTAATCATACATATTATCTCATTGTTTGGGTCCTTAACACGAAGACATATGTCATAGAGAAACATCATTTTAGACATATACAATGTATGCAGCTTCATCTCATGACTGAGATAAACATAATAGACTTGATTACCCTTATTATTATCAAATTAAGTATATGATGCCTCACTACAATCATCATATGATTGGCTCTCTAGGAATAAATACCAACAAATCTTGATGATGATAATGTTAATTACATGATTAGGGTTAATTTCCTAAAGGCAACCCACATCTAGATCATTCATTCAACTTGAATATCATTGATAATAACTTTATTCTGAAATCATAAACTATTGATAAATTAGATGTTTACATATGAATGATCACACCTAGGGTCTAAATTGTAGTTAATACCCTAACATTGAATAATTGGACCCATGATATCTAAACTTGACCCTTTATTTTAGTATTTACATGATCTTTATATGACTATAAACCAAAGTTTACACTTAAATTTATGAGCTATAATTATTTATGTATAAGCTAATCTTTTAAATTGTGACCTAGGGATAGTCAATGTACTTATATGTGAGGTTCACTATATTATACCATGATAATTATAATGTTGAGGTGGTGATGGTGTGAAGGGTGCATCTCCTACCACTTGAGGATTACTTGAATTTTGAGGATAATTCCTTTTAAGGAGAGAAGGATGTGATGAAGTGGAAATTCTCAAGTTAATTACTCAAAATTAGTTTATACCCTTCCTGGTACCTTTTTTTTACCTTTCAAGAGCCCAGTTGATCATTTCAATGGTAATTGATCTTAAGTGACAACCTGATTAAAAAATATTAAGTAAGAGTGTTGTTAGATATTTTAAAAATAAGAAACTACATTCTTTTGGATTGGATGGATAAATACATCAAGGTACAGATAAGACCACTTAAGATTGTTTTAATATTTGGAAAGAATTGTCTATTTAGAAGTTTCTTAATGTAATACTTTGTGAATTATCCTCTTACGAGTCAAATAATAGTTGTGTGACTCCAACTCCATCAAAATGTAAAAAATTGTGGGATAAGAGTTGGTCAAATGGGATATCAAAATCAAGGTTTTTAATATCCTTTCTTTTTCAAGTTGTAGATTGGTAGGCATTAGTTCTTAAATGTAATGAGAATTTTGAATAACATTGACAATTTAGGACCTTTGGTTGATCAATTGATTGCAAAGAGTTAACCTATTTTACTATTTCCAAGTAGTAATGTTTTGTGCGTCATTATTTTCTATCTCCCTATATAACTGGCATGAGACACATTTATTTACAAAAATAACTGACCAGTTCATCACGAGTCCTAATTCTCCATAAAGGGAAATCACTTTGACTTCTTTGTTAAATAGGATAACGATGTTCCATCTCTATGTTAGTGTTTCCCTCTACCCTTCAAGATATCTTATTACACCTGACAACACAACTAGAGATCACCTTTTGACCTCTCTTCCCTCTTTCCCTTTCCATATCTCAAGGATGTGATGTTATTCTTGGTGCAGGTAGTGGTAAAGGAACCCCAGACAATATTGAGATTTTTATGCCCATTTTGGATACAAGAAGAGATGTTAACAAGGAGGCTTGGTAGTCAAATGAGAATGAATGGAAATACCTTGTTTCAAGCAAAGCATTGTTGTAGCATCAATTGACTGTCACATCCATGAAACTTGGTTTTATAGTGCCTATATGGATTTCCCCAAGGTCATCCTGAGATCCAACACCCTCAAGAACAAAGTCCCTAGAATGCATTCCTGCTAGCAGCTCCTCTCTGGCAATGATGTTGTGTCCTGAAGGGATCCAATCCCTAAAGGTTTTCAATAATCATACATGAACATCATGAATAAATGTGTGAGGATATATGTCAATAACAAATCCTAGAGACTCCAAAGTCTTTCACCATATTTTTTCCACTATGATGTCATGCAAGGGAAATCAGACATGGTGAGAAGGTCTCTTCCCAAAATGATATAAAGGGGCGGTCAGGAGGGTTGACCACAAGCCCATTGGCCATGGGCCATCTTGGATGAAATCTAGCCATGGTCTAGGCAAGATAGAGCCCATCAACATCTGACCCAAGGAGAGCATGCCTAGACATATGCCCACAACTTCTGGTCTCATGTGTGATTCCTCTTTGAGGCCACATGTTGCCTTAGGCCACATACAAGTAGATCTAAGGATCCACCATAAACATTTTGGGGTATGCCTTTGAAAAAACCCTAGAAAATGATAGGTTTGTCCAAATGTGGACTCTAAGCAATCAACTTTTAGAACAAAATACAAGAAATCCTATAATATTGCTTTCATAGCCTAATTTCTTAATCTAGATCTATGATATCACGAAAATATATTTGAAATTTAATAATGACTTCACCATGATGGTTATGACTTTCAAACCCTATATTTGACTTGAATAATAGTTTGATGATTCTTCATCATGATGAAAACAATGTGGACTCATCTTGGGATCAAACTTTAACAGCCCCTTTCCAACTTAGCCATCTAATCAGGGTTTACTTGGATGATTACATGCTTTACTTGATTGATCTTAGTATTATCTTGATTAATGATGAAAGTTTGTTATGAAATTTTTTAATTTCATTGTACAATTTAAAACATGAATTGGTTTGAATAATAAGAGTTTGCAAATAAAAACCCTAATCGGTAGAAATCTAGGATTTTTAAAGTACATAAATGCATAACTTGAAGTATTTTATAGGTAACTTGGATTTGTTTGAAATTTGGATATGTTTTGTATAACTTAAGTGTACATATTACTTAAACAATCTGAATATTTGGATTTTGAATCTATTTTGTAGTCAAATTCCAGTTCAACCAACCATGTTGTTGAATGTAGTATAGTAACATATATTTTATTTTTGGTTATTTATTTAGAAATTTGAATGAGCTAAAGTTTTATATGGATAACCGAAACTTTATTTCAGTGGAAATTTAATTTTTCATACTTTTAATAAGGTTTGATTGATGATAGATATCTTATCAATTAACTTTTATGACTGGAAAATTCTGCTAAAACAAAAGAAAAAGTAAATGTGGGTTTGTTTGTATTTGTTCCAGGAACCTTAATTTCTCTATGTGGGTAAGTAACACTCAATTAGATCCCATATTTTGGTATTCATTCTAGAGAAATAAAATCCTAGAGATATCTAGAGAATTAGGGTTTAAGGGAGGAAAAAGAAGGCTGTGGTGATCAAGAGTTTTATCTTCCAAATAGATATTAAAGCAAGTAAGTTTACCTTCTTTACATAGGTTTTCATGGCGGATCTTATCTTTCATGTGTAAATTCCATTCCTCCTCTACCTTGAATCAAAATGATATAAAATTTCATTCCTCCACTATTTTGAAGGAAAATGATATATAATCACCCTCTTTTTCTTTCTTTCTCTCCAATCTCCTTGTCTAGTATTCTTGAGTTAAAAAGAGCAATAGATGAATTGGATCCATAGGAGTTGATTGAATTTCTAGATTTTGGAAGTGTATTTGAGGTTTTAGGATCCTATGGTGAGTGTTTAATTATCTATTAATATCTTTAATAATGTTCAAAGTCTAAGTCTATCTAGATAAAATAATCAAACATCCTTACTTACTTTAGTATGTGATTGGGTGATCAATTTGGAAGATTCCTTTGAAATGATTTTTAGTGATTTATATTCTTTCCCATTGATTTGTATTTGTCTAGATCTTGATATATTGATCCAACATCTGTGAAAAATCTTATAGATAGAGAACTATGTTGTTCTACACATATATTGCCTAAAATTGGCCTAATGAATGTTATGCTTGGAAATTGAGTTGATAAGTATTGAATAATGTATGAAATCAATAAGACTAAGTTCACAACTGTATTTTAAGATCTTTAATAGAAATACATATGGAATGAGCATAAGGATCAAAATGAGGGTGTTTAATGTAGGTATTCTATGTCTAGGTTTAGTTTTGTTGAATTGACTCAAATGAGCCACTGAATTGATGTGTGCTATAATTGATGTATGAATTGTGTGAAATGGAAAATAGGGTTCTGTGTGATGACATATCCATAATGACCCTCTATACACTTAGATGAGGTTAGTGAATAATAATTTTATTATGATGTATTGTATTGAGTCAGCTTCCTAAAAACCCTAAAATTCCATACTCAGGCGAGTATGAGTGATAAAGCTAGAACTTGTATATAAACTTTTAGATATGATTAAATGCTCAATTGTGGGTAGTATTACTTCAATTAAAGTTTATAACTCTAATTATTATGATCTAATACTAATACATATATTGTAGTATAATTCATGGAATAATGAGTAAAGACTATTTGAATGTAAAACTTTTATACAAGTCACATAATAACGAATTGGGAAGTTGAATAATGATTGAAGAGTAGGAAGAGACAACTCTAATATGTGAGTCTCCCTAAAATGAGAGTTTTATAAGGAATAGAAGGATTGTTTTTTTAATCAAAATACCATTAGAAGTTAGAGTACATGGTGCATGTATCTAAATACAAGAAAAGAAATGGGCAAAGGTAACTGAATTGTGATGATAAGTAAGCATTGGAATGTTAATGAAATGATTCTGAGGAAGTTGTTCATATTTTTACGTTAAATATATGTGGGTTGACTTAAATCAAATGAACTACACTAAAACCAGACTATGAAGGATTTCAATAAGATAGAGAAATTATGGATTAAGTAAATTTTGAATGATTATCTTCAAGAATAGTAGTTAACACAATATCAAAGAAGTCATGACCAATGATATGAATGAAGGAAAAATGAAGAAAACTGGTAGTTGGATCTGAAAACTTAGTTGTGACCCTAATATGATGAGTTATGTGATAATAATGAATAATACTCTAAAAAAGAGATTAAGGAATGTACATAATATTAGTCTAATTCAAATACAATATGAAGCTTGAGGATTCAAATGAGAGTCGGAAGAGACAACTCTAATATGTGAGTCTCCCTAAATTGAGAGTTTTATAAGGAATAGAAGGATTGTTTTTCTTTTTTATCAAAATACCATTAGGAAGTTAGAGTACATGGTACATGTATCTAAATACAAGAAAAGAAATGGGCAAGGGTGAACTGCATTGTGATGATAAGAACTGCATTGTGATTATAAGTATTTATTCAAATATTAATGAAATGAGTATAAGGAAGCTGTTCATATTTTTACTTTAAATATATGTGGGTTGACTTAAATCACATGAACTACACTAAAACCAGACTATAAAGGATTTCAATAAGAGATAAAATTTATGGATTAAGTAAATTTAGAATTGTTATCTGCAAGAATAGTAGTGAACATTATATCAAAGAAGTCATGACCAATGATATGAATGAAGGAAAAATAAAGAAAATTGATAGTTGGCTTTGAAAACTTAGTTGAAACCCTAATATGATGAGCTATGTAATAAAATAATTCTCTAAAAAAGAGATTAAAGAATGTACATAAGATTAATCTAATTCAAATACAAGATGAAGTTCAAGGATTCAAATTGATTCATAAGAGCATACTTTTGTATTGTTACTGTCTGTAGAACACTTGTATTCTGAAAATTGTGCAGTTTGATAGATTTCAAATGAGATTACGTATGTGATTGCTAGTAACCCAACTAAAAATGATAAATGGTAAAAGAGGTTTATTAAGGGTGTTATGCATACTTATGCTCTGAGATGTATTCATATATATCAATCGAATGGAATAAGTACATTTTGTGTGAGAAACATATTCTGAGCATGATGAATGACACAGTTGTTTATATGCTTATATTATTTATAGTTCTAATGTCTCTATGAATACTTAATGCAAATTGTGATATGGAATAAGATGATAAGAAAGAATATGAGATTGAATTAAAATGCATTTATTACATTGAGAGACCCTATTTAGGGTAAATACTAGATAGATTATGTATCGGGTTGATAATCCAATGGTGATGATTGATGTGAGATGATATGATTTTGAAAGAGGTATACATGTCACAAATTATATATTTGTTGTGGTTCTTATTTCAATCATTGTATTTCTTATTAACCCTGATATGTTTATATCATTTTTGTTGAGTGAGAATACACATACTTGATAAATGATGATTTAAATTCTTTTTAAGATGAGTAAATGGATTAAATAACAAGTGAAATGATGACACGTCTATTTAGATGCCTTGAACACCATGACCTTTCCCCGAGGTTAGGGAAATGAAATGAATTTCCTTATAGTATTTGGATAGCATTGAGAAGAATATCTACATTACGGATATAAACCTTAAAGGTTTGAACACTAGGATTTAGCAGTGAGTCACATGACATGATTTTGGACCTTAATTCTCTAATGTGAAAGTCTATATCCATGAGGAATAGGTTGATGAAATGAAAATTTTGAGACATGTGAAATATGATGCTACACAGTATTTAATGATGATATGTGATATCCAATTATGTTGGTTCCTATCTCATATACCTCTGATGAAGACGTGAGCCTCTTTAGGCAACCCATGTTTTTTATTAAATATTAGGGTTGTCTGGTTAGACCCTAAGATAGTGACAATAGTCATTGACATGAGAATCAGAAGTGAAAACTTCTACTTGATGAGGTACAAGCCAAGTAGTTTTAGCGCAAATGAATTAAGATGACAAACCATATAGAGCATGATTTGAATGTTTGTTTCATTCCTTTTACTTCGACTTGGTAAATCTACTATTGTTGAAAATTATTCTTGTTGTAGAAATTAGTCCTCATTTTATAATATAATATGTTTCCTTATTCTTATTTGTCTAGTATGGAGTATGATCTTAAATGTTGACTACTAGTTGATGCTGGAATTTAATAACCACTATAACAATTATTTGGACTTAATTGTCAATATTCTTGTTCTACAGACATGTTTCATGTGGACTTCAAATATAAGACTATAGGATATGTTCTTGGACCGGCTGTTGGGATCCCACAATGATGATGTTATTGTTATCTCTTGATTATGAATGTTTATATTTGACTTGTTACCTCTATGAAATTTTGGGACTTGACTAAATGAATACCTTTAATATTAATGAGATTATTTTCATGAACTAGAATTCCCCATATGCTTGAATTATCTGTTAGAGTTAGAAATATATGTAAGTTTCTATAAAGTTCAATATACTTATTCTGATGATGATGCATGTATCTAGATTGAGTGGGAGGTATCCACTCACTGGGGTTTTACATGAGTATTGTTTCAAATGTTTTAGGTATATTGGCATCCACCAGAGAGGTTGTGATAAAGTAAAATTAAATAGAATAATGTAGATTAGAATCCCCTTGTATTGTCTATCCATATGGGTAGTATATCGAGTTTATTCTTTCATGTACATGTGATTGACAAAAATTGAACTGCATATCATCCATAAGACTTGATTCTAGTTTGGATGGAGTTGAATAAGATATGTGATGATTGAATATATTGTCCTTTATGTGACATTGGTTAGTGAGGTTATGCAAAGAAAAGGAAAAATTTACATGTGTATCTTGTACATTGTGTTAATCGTGTTTGTTGAGTATCGAGTATTTTGTTTCTTAATATGGCTTTAATTTAGGATTTCTCTCTATAGCTAGCATTTATGTTGATCAAAGAAGAGAGGTCCTAACACAAACCCTAATCTTCATGACAATGAATATTCTTGATCAAATATTTTTATGAGGAAAATAATTTTAAGCTCATTTGGGATTTTTAGATCCTAACTTCGTAGATTTTAATCCTAAATACATTCAAAATCTTATGTTTCCCCCTTTTGAAGCTTGATATTTATATCGGATAATCTTGTGGACACCATTATTGAATCTTGACTTTGAGACTTAATACTGACAAATTTGACCTTTAATGATAAGTTAGGGTTTGTCCTATATGACCTAGGTTGGAGACCATCCTCTAAAGATGTGTTAAATAATATGTAAATATGGACAATGATATTCTGAAATCTTATTATTCAGGATCAAGGATGAGTAACCCATCTATAGTCGATATAAAGATATAAAAAACATAATTGTGAGGCTGTTGTGACCTTTTTTTAAACCCAAGTTTGAAGCCTATCTTGTATGTCAAAATCATACTAGATCTATGCTTCTGAATCAAAAAGGTATGCTTTATCCTTCATTGACAATTATTTATAGTATTGTTTGGTTATATAATGTTATTGTGAGTGAATAGGCTCAACCTGTGACTATTATTTGAAGTAAGTGACTCTTATGATACATTGCCCATTTTCACATATATTTCTTTTGTGTTTTCTAAAATCATTGCACATTGTTGTAACGGTATTCATAATGCATGCAAAGAGGCATGCACCTTTGGGTGTAGAGAGGGATGAATGTGTGAGCAATGAATACAGAGTACCCACACCTTTGGGTGTAGAGAGGCTTGTATGTATGAATAGTGACCGTAGAGAGATCCATACTAATGAGTATAGAGAGGGTCTAATGCAAAGAGAAGGTATGAAAAGAGATCCACACTTGTATGTCAGAGCAGGTTAAATGCATAGAGAAGAATCCACATGGGAACGCATGAATAAAATATGTTGTGTTCAATCAAGAATAAAGTATTCTAAATGTTGATTTTCATATGATATATTATTTCTAAGTAATTATGCATAGTGCAATTTTGCTAAGTGCACTACTACATTTGCAATAGTGTCTCGATCTCTCCTACTAGGTTAAAAAATTTGAGGATAAATATCTACACCATGTTATGATTCCACTATTTGACAAATACTTATTGATGGAACATTGAACAATGCAAGAAAAATTACAACTCCAAATGGAAATGGAGATTAGCAAGTTACCTAGACTAACTTTTCTTTGTTGTTAATTTGTGTCCCCAGTTGCCTTTAGGCCGTGATGTAAACCCTAGAATGTTCATTCAATTAATGAAATGGAATTTCATTTTAGTTATTATTGATCTTTACTAGGATTGAAGTCAGCCTAGTTCATGACATGAAATTACAAAGATAAAACATGGATCTAACTCCCATCACTATTATAAAATGATGGAAATCAGAGTAGGTGTTTTGTTCATAGAGGAGAATAGGTGATAGATCTCCTTTAGACTATGAAACACCATATTGGCTCTTCTATATGTTGTATTAGTCACTCTCAACTGATGTATAATGTGTGAAGTGAAGCAATCTATGATTGATTGTATGATATGTGTTTGCGGAAAGACAAAACTTTCATAGATAAAGGACAGATTATGAACATAGGGCAAGAGATGGAGGTGAGAGGGTTCCATTTCTAGGTAGGAGGCATGGGTGAAAGGTATAGTTGTATTCTCATCAATAGCAAAGTGGAATCTATTTAATGGATGGTTGCACGTGATATTGATGTTTATAATATTTGATCAGTTCATTCTATACAATCAGATGGAAATTTATATGATTGAGGAAAACTCCAATAAACCACCTTATGTATTCACATGAGTTGATTCTAATTGGTCAAATTGACTAAAAGACAAGCATCTTATAACATAATAGCAATTTTTTGGTACTTATACCTGAGAAAGTTACTTCGTTTGGTTGATGTGCTAGAGAGGCTATCTACTTGGGGAACACCCAACTAATCAGATGCCATTTCATATTTGTAGAAAAATGGTTGATTGTAGTGGTGTATTATTCCTCTCATGTTATTCTCATTCTCTGTAGAGTCTATAGATAATAAGGATGTAAGTAAGTCAAGTATGTCATAATATTGCTCATGTGGAGTGGAAATGAGGTCTCAGTTTAATTGTTGCAATTTAACAAAAAATATCAACATGTTTATGATGAAAGTAGATGTCTTTATATGTTATAAGGAAATTTGAGTCTATTTTTATCAAAAAGAGCATCTAAAGTTGGATCTTATCACCAATGATCTTGAATACTTTGTAAATTAATTATTTATTTCAAACATAAACTAGATTTTTTCTAAATAATTTTTTTCTAATGTTAACTATTTCACACACTTGTGAATTGAATACGACTGAGAGCCAAAAGGATTATACTCTACACTCACAAACAATATGGAT
Organism: Alisma plantago-aquatica; assembly: GCA_963693085.1. NCBI lineage: Eukaryota > Viridiplantae > Streptophyta > Magnoliopsida > Alismatales > Alismataceae > Alisma > Alisma plantago-aquatica. The sequence goes on from OY856415.1 coordinate 458,331,492, forward strand.
ATGTATGATTTATTGCACAAGAAAATTCACTAGGAATGATATCCCTAGAGTTTACCTTAACTTGTGTACAATAATCCCACTGACAAGAGGACGGATCTTATTGTAATATAATATAGGATCAAACTCAATGGACAACATATTTAAGAATAGACTGATCAAAGTAACTAGGAAAGAACTACTATTTATCAAATAATTGTGTTGGTTTAATTAACTAAGATTGCAAGAACCAAAAGAGGCATATTAGGGTTCTAATTATCAATGGATGAAAATACTAGGGTGGAATTGAGTTTTACCACCACTATTTGAAACTGTGCATTCATTCAAATCTAAACTTTGTCTAAAGAGATAATTGGAGTCATAAAAAGTTTCCCCTTTCATAGTTAGAATCTTTCATGAGTGGATATTCCAGTAAGCTTGATGTCTCAATACTTATAGATCATGTGTCCACTACTCCTAAGATGTCCCATCTGACGTTCTCATTAGGACATCAACCAAAACTAATCTATATTCCAATCTAAAATGTTACTTTTTTAAGGTCTAAATTTATTATAAATCACATGAAGTAGATGATCAATCCATAAAACATGCATTAAATGATTAAAAATGAATTCAAAGAGTTCATACAAGAGTTATAACAAGAATGAAATTGTAACAAATGGGTAACGAAGCTAGTCCCTTCCCCCTGTGAAAGGACTACTCTCTCAACATAGAGAGATTAATATGATTGGTAGAGGAAGATTACATGATCATGGTCATGACCGTAGTAGAAGTCGCATGATGTGGTGCCTAATAGTTGACTCTCTTCCTTCTCTCTCTTCTAGGTATTAACCCTAATTTGCACTTGGATTAGGTGGATGGATAACAACTAGGTGAAGAATTCAATTGCCCTAGAGAGGGAGGTTAATATCCTTTGAGTTGCATAGGTAAGTTACCAAATGGTCGAGCTCAAGGAGGTTGATTGACTTGGATCGATTGTTGTTGGGTTGTATCGACCTAGAGGTTGAACACTCTTTTGGTGGAGAGGTTGATTACTCTTAGAAAATAGTTGGTCGACAACTCAAGAACCTTGAGAGGTTGATCACTCTCGTTAAAGAGTCCCATCAACAATAGGTATGTCACTTACTCTCTCGTGAAGAAAAAAGTATTGCTTGACTAGCTTTGGGCATGTTTGTTGTAGTAGAATGGGCATTTATAGGCCTCCATATCCATGATTTAGTAGCCGAGTTTGCACTAGATGGAGGGTTGAGATCATTTCTTAGAAGTTAATGAAAGAATGGAGTATGATAGCTTTATGATCGACCATTGAGTCTGACCATCTTCTGCCCAAGGTGAAGGTCAATTGTCTAGCTATCGACCTAAAAGTTTGATAGGTATAAATTTCACTTTGGCTGGGCCACTAACCATAGTAGATTGAGATATGAGATCTTGATAGATGTGAAGTTTGATTTCCTAGCTATTGACCTAGAGGTCGATAGGTAGAAGGCTCGAGCATGATGTTCAATTGGTCTTTATCAGTCAGTTGAGCTCGACTGTTTAGAAGGTCGATAGTCATGAAAATGAGGGAAATAGACCAAGATTTTTTTTAGGGGGGAGCGTAATCTTGGTCGATTGACCTTCTGGATCAGTTCATAATATGTCTTTGGGACCACTAGGCCTCACTAGTGCATAGGGATAAGACTCAAAATCTACAAGATGAGTTGAGAAAAGTATCCAGATCCTATAAATGAACATAGAATCTAATTAGAATGAGATGAACCTATACCTAACAAAAATAAAGACATCTGAATGCAAAATTGGTTTAGAAATTCCATTAAATATATGATGAATATGAATTAATCAATATCCAAAGTAGAATTTTCATATAGATATCCAAATTCTCAAATATTTGATTATTATCCAGCAAATTGCATCCTCATAAATAAAATATGTATAAATCACATATGAATGTAGCAATCATGTGTTTGGGTTTCACTAACTACAAAATTACTAGGTAATAAAGCATGATTTACAATAGGTTTTATGATGCCTTTTTGTTGTTTTTATGAAAACACTAAAATTTTAGCTAAAAATCAACCATCCAATCTTAACCGGAGATGTAATAAAGCACGATTTACAATAGGTTTTATGATGCCTTTTTGTTGTTTTTATGAAAACAATAAAATTTTAGCTAAAAATCAACCATCCAATCTTAACCGGAGATGTGTAAAAAAATCTCTAGTGATGTGATTTATGTTACTTCCATGTTTGTACTTGATTTTGTACATATATTTTAGCAACCCCTTATTTCCCACTAAACCACCAAAACAATGTTAAAAAAGAAAGTTTGAATCTTCTACCATCTGATTTTTGTTTAGTAATCATGAAGACAAGTAATTTCAGTGACTTTCATTTTTGATCATGTTTTCCATTACATTTAGTGACTTTGTATTGAAATCATAAATGATCACTAAATGAACGGAGATGGACATGTCATGCATTTACATCAATGAGAGAAATTAGTGGAGTTTTGAAGAAAATGATTTTCTAACTAAAATGATATATGAAAATATTAAACACATTTATATATGCATTCTTTTGAGTTATGAATCTAATGTAGAAATTAGCATTACAAATTAGAGTTCAATAAAGAATGTATCATGCTTTTGGAAATATATTTAGTAACTTTTTGTTCTAATTTGTGAATACAAATAGTAGGGTATCACACCTCATCAAATGTATTTTCTTGGTCATGTGTCACATATATCCCCTCTAGCTTATTGATATTGGTCATATTACATTACTAATATATAAATGTGTATATAGATAGAGAGAGGGATTAGGTAGTGTGTATATGTATCGGCCATTAAAATGGCATATATGGACGTTGTTCAGAAAATCCAACCATACTTACTGACTCAACACTCAACAGATTAGATATGTTTAAAAAATCATAGATATGTCTCATATGGATCATGAAATATAGAAATATATCATCCAACAGTTCTATAGTTTCAAAAACTTATCACTGATTAAAAAATTTGCATATTGTTTCATCAGATGGTCTATTAACATCGGATTTTGGTGATTTTTGATACACATCTTATCTAAGGGGTGTACATGGCATTTGTAAGGTTAGATTGTTAATACAATTTAAAAATCATCATAAAAAGATGGGTACATGCAAGCTACATGTACTTAGGTACACAATTCTTTTAGCCATATACATATATAAATACATACATATATATATATATGTATGGGATTAAAAGAGAAAGATTCCCCCCTCCCATACCCGTGGCGGAGGCCGAACACCCGGGAGGGTGGTAAATCAAGGCGGCAATTGGGATTCGAACCCGGGTCCCTTCGTGAGGAGACACCGTGCTTGACCACTTGAGCCACTCCTTGTCGGCTATGTATATATGTATGTATGTATATATATATATATAAATGGGATTAAGAGAGAAAGATTTCTCCCCCCCCCCCACTCTCCCATAACCCGTGGCAGAGGTCGGACGCCCGGGAGGGTGATAAACCAAGAGATGCTTCTCCGTGTGGTTTCGAACCCGGGTCCCTTCATTGGAGACCAACAGAATTCGCCAACCGGGCTATTCCCTTGCCGGCGTATATATATATATATATATATATATATATATATATATATATATATATATATATATATATATATATATATATATATATATATATATATATATATATATATATATATATATATATATATATATATATATATATATATATATATATATATATATGGGATTAAGAGAGAAAGATTTCTCTCCCCCTCTCCCATAACCCGTGGCGGAGGCCGGACGCCCGGGAGGGTGATAAATCAAGAGATGCTTCTCTGTATAGTTTCGAACCCGGGTCCCTTCATTGGAGACCAGCGGAATTCACCAATATATATGTATGTATGTATATGTATATGTATATATGTGTATATATATATATATGTGTGTGTGTATGTATGTATGTATATGTATATGTATATATATATATATATATATATATATATATATATATATATGTATATATATGTATATGTATATATCCAAAATGCTACTTGAATGGGAGGGTTTGAGAAATTTCATAAGATTGTATAACTAGTGTTGGTCGTGGTTTCTTTTGTTACTTCCTTGAAGAATTTTTTTTAATTCAATAGTGAATTATTTGCAAAGATTTATTTAGCCAATGATATGGAATTGAAGCTCCGCATAAGAGTCTCAATCTTTTTTAATGTTGAGTGTACCTATCATAATGTCATTTTGGGGTTATTGTCTCTATAGATGTCATTAGACTCTTCCTTAATATTACGAAATGATTGTTTTTTAATAATTTTGAATAGCAATTAAAAAATTATTATTTTTACTTTTAAAAATAACATTTAAATAGTAGTTCCAGTTAAACTAACATGTGGAAACTATCTGTGAAGGGATATCCTTATACTGACGTACATTGTGATTTTATAATTAGGGGTATTTTAAAGAATATATTAGGCATTTTGGCTAGTGGGATTTCAAAAAATTTGCATTTAACTCAAATTGCATCAGTCCAATGTTGGTTTTTGAAATATAGAAAAATTGACTTTACATTTGGTATGTTTCTATTTACAAATGGGGGTAAGCTTTTTCCTTGGTCCATCGAATGATTGGGTCTAGAGTATAACTTCATTTCTCAAATACTAGAAATGAGACATAAATTTTACTAACCAACAGTAAATTTTAGAGTATAGTGATGGAATATCAAGCAAAAAAAACATATGTGTTCACATCATGTGTGCATGGGACATTGTGCCCCGCACATCCCAGTCGTGGATCAGATGTTGTGGAATAGAGGTTGGGATATACAATGGGTACAAAAGATTTAGACCCAATCATATGGGTTCACATCCTCTATGATAGGGACATTGTGCCCCCACACATCCCAGCCGCACACTTTGTTGTGGAGCCCACAAGTAAACAGATCACATGTTGTAGGATAGAGGTTTGGATAGACAATGGGTAAAGAATATTTGGACCCGATCATAAGCGTTCACATCCTCTGTTCCCGGGACATTGTACCCCACACATCCCAACCCGCACACTTTGTTGTGGAGCCCACAAGTAAACAGATAGGGTGTTGTGGGACAGAGGTTGGGACAGACAATGGGTACATATGATTTGGACCCAATCATATGGGTTCACATCTTCTGTGCCTGAGACATTGTGCCCCACACATCCTAGCCGCACACTTTGTTGTGGAGCCCATAAGTAAACGGATCAGATTTTGTGGGACTGAGGTTGGGACAGACAATGGGTACAGAAGATTTAGACCTGATCATATGGTTTCACACCCACTGTGCCTAGGACATTGTGCCCCACACATCCCAGCCGCACACTTTGTTGTGGAGCCCACAAGTAAAAGGATCAGATGTTGTGGGACAAAGGTTGGAACGGGCATTTGGTATAGAAGATTTGGACCTGATCATATGGGTTCACATCCTCTGTGCCCAGGAGATTGTGCCCCGCACATCCCAGTCGCACACTTTGTTGTGGAGCCCACAAGTAAACAGATCAGATGTTGTGGGACAGAGATTGGGACAGATAATGGGTATAGAAGATTTAGACTCGATCATATGGGTTCACATCCTATGTGCCTGGGACATTGTGCCCTGCACATCCCAGTCACACACTTTGTTGTGGAGCCCACAAGTAAATAGATCGGATGTTGTGGAATAGACATTAGGACAGACAATGGGTACAAAAGATTTGGACCCGATCATATGGGCTCACATCCTTTGGGCCTGGGACATTGTGCCCTGCACATCCCAACCGCACATTTTGTTTTGGAGCCCACAAGTAAATGGATTGGATGTTGTGGGATAGAGGTTGGGATAAATAATGGGTACATAAGATTTGGACCCATTATCATGTTGTCCATATATACCGTCTTGGTACAATCGATTATGAAAATTCTTGACGGACAAGTGTCTTAAGATTGAATACTAAGATATATATGTAATTCCTTTCTTGAATAATCATTCGTACATAGAGAGTTAACATCTATAAACTATAGGCGCTCAATCTAAGTGACCAGCAGTGCAGTCGTTGAGGACATCAACTATCCAGTAGTACGATCAGTAAAGGTAGGGCTTGGGAACTGAGGAAAGTCACCAAGACATGCTAGTGAGAAGGTCGAGGCATGGTTTAATGTTTTTTAGAGTAAAAGTCATTCTAACAGCCCCCCGCAAGATGGGCATGAGAGAAACAAAGGCCCATCTTGAGCAAGAGATCATAGAAGGTGGATTTGTGAAGGGACTTGGTGAAGAGGTCAGCAAGTTGATTTTTGGAGGAGACATGGTGGGTAATGATGTGACCAAGTTGAACTTTTTCACGAATGAAGTGGCAGTCTAGCTCGATATGTTTGGTTCGGGCATGAAGGATAGGATTGGTGGTTAGTTAAAGTGCACTAAGGTTATCACACTACAGAAGTGAGGGGTGTGTCTGGTGGAGATGAAGCTCTTTGAGAAGGTGGGAGAACTAGGTAAGTTCAGCAGCAGTGAGGGATAAGGAATTATACTCAGCTTCTGTACTTGAATTGGAGATAGTACATTTTTTTACGACCAGGAGACGCAGATGTGCTGAGGAAGATGCAATAGCCACTAGTGCTTCTATGAGTGAGGGGACAGCCTGTTCAATCGGCATTACAGAAGGCAGAAATGGATAGTTGAGGATCATTGTAAATTTGGATTCCCATATTTGCAGAACCTTTGACATAGCAAAATAGGTGTTTGACAAGGCTGATATGAGTAGTGGTAGGACAATAGAGGAATTGAAAAGTGAGATTAACTCTATAGGTAAGGTCAGGTCTAGTAAGGGTGAGGTATTGAAGGGAGCCCACTATGTGATGATAGGTACTTATACTAGTGAGGGGGGTTCCTAGATTAAGGAGAGTGTCTCTGAGGGACGAGAAGCTCACTGGAGTAGAGACGGGTTTGCAGTCAAGCATGTGTTCACATTTGAGGATATCAAGGGCATACTTGGTCTGGTGTAGGAGAATGCCTTGTGAGTTTGTTTCTGCCTAAATATCGAGGAAGTAGTGAATGGGGCCAAGATTGCGTAGGGAGAACTCTTGTTCAAGACTGGAGATGACAGAGTTAATAGTCTGAGTTGAGGACCCTGTGATGAGGATATCATCGACGTACAGGATAAGATAGAGGGTGTAGGAGGGGGAGGAAAGAACAAAGATGGATGAATCAGAAGTGTAGGAAAGGAACCCAAGTTCAATGAGGAAGTTGTGAATGTGTTGGTACCAGGCCCGGGGAGCTTGTTTGAGGCCATAAAGAACATTGTGAAGCTGACAAACATAGGAGGGATGGTTAGGATCAGCAAGCCTAGGGGGTTGTTCCATGTAGATGACAGTGTCAATTGTGTCGTTAAGGAAGGCATTGTAGAAATCAAGTTGTTGAATTGGCCATCCTTTGGAGACAACAATGGTTAAGATAGTTTTAGTTGTGGGATACTTGACCATCGAGATGAAGGTCTCAGTGTAGTCGATGCCTTCTTCTTGATGGAAGCCCTTGGCCACAAGTCTGCCTTTGAACCTATCTCGTGAGCCATCAGAGTGAATTTTGGTTTTAAAGACTTATTTATACCCGATGACATTCATGGTAGGTGAGTGAGGGAAAAGAGTCCATGTTTGGTTTTTGTGAAGAGCAGGCAGTTCATTGATCATAGCTTGTGTCCAGGCAGGGTTTTGTAAGGTTTTGTTTGATGGATTTAGCGGTAGGGGGATGAGCACATTGGAGAGGGCGTATTTGGGATTGGGTTTGTGAATATTGTGTTTGTTGTGGGTAAGCATGGGATGGTTACTATTTGATTTAGTGAGGTTGTTGACAGTATTAGGTGGAGGTGAGTTGGGTGGCAAAGGTGAAGGAAATTTTTTAGTGGGAGATGATTCATATGTGAGGATTTGGGGGGGAGTGGGCTCAGGAGAGGAGTTGGGGAGAGAAGGGTCAGGTATAGGTTCAATAGTTATGGGGGTAGGGTGGGGTCTGGTGAGGAGATATAGTGGAAGAAATGTTGGCAAGATAGTCGAGATTGGTGTGTTGTAGTGAAGGTGTAGCGGAGGTGGTGCAAGGATCAGATGAGTCAGGTGAAGATGGAAATTTTAGTTGGAGGTTTCATAGAGGTGGTTGAGTTTGGAGAGAAAGGAATTTGGTTTTCGTCGAACACAACGTGTTTGGAGATGTAGAGTTAGTTGTTTGTAAGGTGCAGGCATTTGTACCCTTTGTGTTGAGATATGTACGCTAGGAAGATGCAAGGTAGAGAGCGGGGGTCCAACTTATCAGTGGTATAAGCTCCAAGGTAGGGAAAGCATAAGGATCCAAATGTGTGGAGATGGGAAAAAGAGGGTTTCTTGATGTAGAGAGCTTCAAACGGAGATTTTATTTGGAGAAGAGGAGTGGGCAGGCAGTTGATTAAGTAGATTGTTGTTAGGAAGGCTTCACACCAGTATTGTTTTGGGAGGCAAGCTTCAAACATAATATCTAAGCCTAACTCAGTGATATGTCGGTGCTTTCATTCAGCAATGTCGTCTTGTGAAGGATCATGTGGGCAGGAAACTTGATGCAGTATACCAGAGTCAATGAAGAACTATTGAAGGGTGTGGTTGATGAATTCTTCACTGCCATCACTTTGAAAACATTTTACTGTAGTATTGAACTGAGTTGAGACCATTTTGCAAAAAGCAATAAGGATGGTACTAAAATCACTCTTTAGGCTTGATGGGGAATATCCAATTGAACTGTGAGTAGTCATCTGCGATGATAGCATAGTATAGATAATTATGCACGGATGGCACCAAGGCCTTTCCCCAAACTTCTCAGTGAAGCAAATCAAACATAAATTTTGCCTTTGTATGGCTATGTTGAACAGGAAGTCACTTGCTCTTACTGAGTTCACAGCTGGTACAAATCTTATGAAAATGCAAAGTACTATTAATTAACTTGTGTTGAATGAGATGGATAAGGACAGCCTAATTTGGGTGTCCTAGTTGTTGATGCCAAACTTCACCCATCATCTTGATGAAGTGGTTGGAGAAGAACATCATTGACGTTGACCTTGGAAGGTAATACATGCCATTACTACAGTTCCCTCTGGCCAGTAGTTGATGACTCTTCGAGTCCTTGATGAAAATAGCATTATTAGTGAATAGGACATAGCAGGGAAGCATAGATGTGAGTTTGGATATTGATAGAAAATTCTGCTTAATGGAAGGAACAATGAGAACGTCTTGGAGAGGAACAGCAGTGACATTTGTGATAGTCGTGTCACCAATATGCGAGATAGGTAAGAAGTCTCCATTTCCTATCATGATATAATTGTGTCCCTTGTATATATGAATATTATGAAGGGTACATGAGTTCTGGGTGAGGTGATATGTAGCACCCGAGTCGATGTGCCAATCGAAGGGATCAATTTTGTTGATGTGCATTGCAATAAGGGCTGCACTTGTGTTTTCTGCAAGCATAGAAGGTACAGACTGATTCTTGTATTTATTATTGTACCGATGCCAGCATTTGAGAGTTGTGTGGCCACACTTGCCAAAGATCTGGCAGAGAAAGGTGGAGGTGTGATACCGGTTATTATGGACAGACATAGAGGAGGAGAACATGCACCCGTACAAGTTGATTTGAGTTATGTTTTTTGTTCGAACCACTGTCGAGGACACCTAGGCCATGATGGAAGTGATGGTGTCTTCCTCTTCCTCTATATGTGGCGCATTCTCTTCCTGAGAAGGAGTTGTGATGAAACTATTGTGGACGAGTGAAGTTGGTGTGGTTGTTGCTTGTGGACTTATTGGAGTAGAACACAAGTGTTGGAGAGGAGGTGTTCCTCTTATTGTCCTCCTTTCAAAATCTTAAATAAGAGGAATAAGGTCGGTGTAGGAAGGAATGGGAGGTTTCAGCATCGAAACCACAAATCCTTCATAGTCATTACCATCGAGCCCATTTAGTAGAGTGAATACCTTCTCTTGGTCATTCATCGGCTACCTGATGGCGTTGAGCTGATCGCAAAAGGCTTTGAACTTCCTGAGCTAGTCAGGTAAGGAATCATTTCCTTTGGTGAAGGTCTGTAGTTGAGATTTGAGCTCAAACTCATGAGACTGAGATGACTCAGAGAAACATTTGGTGAGGGTAGACCAGACCTCATGAGAGGTAGTACATCTGATTATATTCCTCATTACTTCTTTGGTAAAAGAGTTGGAAATCCAGCCTTTAAGTAGACTATCAATTCACATCCATGCCTTGTGGCGAGGGTTGGCATCAGACAGACTTGACTCATCACGAATAACCATGGGTAGGGGTGCTTTTGTTCTATCAAGAAACCCTTCTAGACAACAGGATTTGGCAAGGTTTTTGACTTGTGATTCCCAGAGTAAGAAGTTATAGGCATTCTACTTGATAGAGAGAAATTTGGTAATGTTGAGACCTACTGGATATGGGTAAATGGAGGTTGAGCTTGAGGCATATGTTGCTGCCATGTTGAGCTTTGAGAGGGAAGAGGTTGGGCGAGAGGGAGATTTGGAGACGAAGAATAGTTGGTTGCTAGTAGAGGGGAGTAGATGCCTGTCGAGGCTTAGAATAGCTCTGATACCATATTAAGATTCAATTTTAAGATAGAGATGTAATTCCTTTATTGAATAATCATTCGTACACAGAGAGTTAACATTTATAACAAAACTACATGTGCTCAATCTAAGTGACCAGCATATAGTTGTTGAGGACATCAACCGTCCAACAGTAAAGGCAGAGCTTGGGAACTAAAGAAAGCTACCCAGACATGCAAGTGAGAAGATCGAGACATGGTTTAATGCTTTTGAGAGTGAAAGTCATTCTAACAAAGTGTTGGCCTTTTTATTCTTAGAAAGCTCATCTTTCCTTAATAACTGCCTTTAAATAAAAATGTCTACATAGAAAATTGTGAGGTAATGATTATAGATGGCGTGTCTCCTGAGTTTAATTTTTCACGATTAGAGGGAACACAAACATTAGTTCTCTAGTTTGTTGATTAATGTTCTATTGAGAATGAACTAATATAATATTTTATTTAGAAGAATTTGCATCCACTACAAGTGCATAAGAACTCATAGGAACAAATGTAATCCTTTATGCAACACATGACTTATACATACATCATTTAGATTATATGATATATTATAACAACAAATGAGCACCGATATGCAATGTGCATTGTGAAACATAACACATACACAAACTGGGTAGTGTATAGATCTTCACGTCTCAGTGGTACTGTTGTTGGTTTATTATTAGGAATTGAGAGGATGATGAAAAAATAAGTCATGCATGTATCTACCTCAGGAAATGGAATGAGTAGACGATGCACATTATCATTGGGAACACATTTATTAGGTTACCCTATTTTGTGGAAGAGATTGAGTTTCATATTAGTATCAATTGATGGTAATAAATATGTGTTATAGGCATATAACATAACGCACCATTTTGTAATTTTCTCCTTGAATGACTGAGATATATCTGACCCAACAATACAACATGCATGAATAGGTGCTTCTTTGGCCACACTTTCATAATTTTAGGCATGTGATTAAACTACATCACACACCTAAAAATTTTTGACTACTTTTCAAAATTAGGTCCATGTTATTTTATGTCACCTATTGAATTAACTATAAACGTCCATTATCACAAAAAAGATTTCATCTCTTGTAGGAGTATCACAATCACAATATAAACTTGACTGACACGTTCTACTATTCATTACGCATGAAATTTTAATATATAGGAGAATGTCCTAAAATTTCACTTTCATACTCCTATAAATCCTCCTCAACAACACAATAGATTCTCCTCACCCATGTATCTGACAACAACTTAGTTACACCCCTTTAGTCTCTGGTCCATCTTTACATGGCACCCAAATAGAATCCCAATAGCCATGAGATATGTCTCCGGTGCAATGTCTTCAATGCCATAGCAGATACCTTTGGCCTATACTCTCATTTCTATAATGAATTTTTCAAGGAGGAGGCCAACAAACATGATCAATCCTTTGCCCATTCGACCACTTTCATTTATCCTTTGGTTTGGACCTTTCTAATAGGATCCAACACCACCACGATTGATGATGCTAAAGATAATTTTTTGTATATTACTTTTATCGTCAAACTTTTCTGCCTCATCAAGTGTAGGTGACAACCTGTCATTAAGTGGTTTGTGCTTCATGCAATAAGAAGCTTGGCATATTCAAAGGGTTCCACTATAAGTGTGAAAACATCTTTGCTCTGTCCATCGCTACCCTGAGTAACATGAGTGTGTGTATGACTACAAGACTACTGGAAGCGCCCTATTTGATAAGAAGAACCCCATTGTTAAGTCACATAAGATACAAAGATTCTAGGCCAAACATGACTATTTTTAATCTACATTTTGGTAACTAATCATCATTAATTTTGATAATGTAACCATGAATTCCTTTTTGAATCTTTAATTCAATAATAAATAACGTTTTCATAGTAATGAGATAACTCGAATAAGTTTGTTCTTTAACATAGAATGCAAGGTGTTGTGGTATCAATATATTCCTACAATCTTTTTTGTTAATTCTTTGTTCTTGTTTGTACTTTAGTCTTGATGGTTCTTTATTGGAAGCTAGATCATGATCAATAAGTAAATATGAAGTCTTATTTGTTTGAAGTAAAATAGTTATGAAAAACAACAATTCGAAACATTAATAGAACTTAATTGGGAGTGTGAATTATGTCAAAAGAATACATGGACTTGCAAAAGGAAACTCAATATTGATAAATAAAAATTGATTAAGTTTTGTGTTTTCTCATCTAAACATTAAGCCTATAAGTTTTGCTTTAGTGGTAGATTTTGGTGGTGACACTATTTTGTGTGTGTCAAGAAAACAATAGGAAGGTATGACTGAATGACGTTATCTTTTCAAAATAACGTGAAAAAACTTGACCTTTATATTGATATTTTTACATTGATTCTTTTTTTGTCCTTAAAAATCCTTTTCCTTTTTTTGTATTTTTCAAGAATAGTTTTTGTACAAAAAAAAGAAAGAAAAAGGAGAAAAAATGATCGGCATGCAAGCCCTAGAAAGTTTGATCTATCTAAAAACATGAGGCAAGAAAGGAAGCTATACATAATAAGCATAAAAATCTCCTGAAAAAGGAATAAGAATGAGGGGAAAGTCCTTCAGCCATATCCAAAAAAATAGAACCCAACTGATATATATGTATTTATATGAAACTGTATGCTATCCACAAAATAAAAAAGGGATCGAACTCTTCTAGAAATCCAGGTCAAAAAATGTATCTTCACAAACAGAGTAACAGAGAATTAGGTTGAGCCAAAGTCTTCAGACATTGTCCTCTCATTGTAGCAGTTGAGTGAGGATCTCAAACCAGTATCAGTAACCAGTAATCTAGGGAAATAAGAAAATCATCCAAATGGTCAGAGCAGTATAAACAACTCCAGGCATAGACCTCTCATAGCAGAAAACCAAAACAACCAGGAAATCAATCCCAGAAACCACGAACTCTAGCCTTTAAGAAAATGAATAAGGGGAAAGTCCTTCAGTCATATCTAGATAATGAGAACCCAACTGATATATATGTATCTCTATGAAACTCTATGATATCCATAGAAAGAAAAAAGGATCTAACTCTTCCATAAATCCAGGTCAAAAAAAGGTATCTTCACAAATAGGGTAATAGAGAAATAAGTCGAGCCAAAATCTCCAGACATTATCCTCTCATTACAGCAGTTGAGTAAGGATCTTGAACCAGATATCAGTAACCAGTAATCCAGGGAAACAAGAAAAATATCCAGAGGGTCAAAGTAATATAAACAACTCTAGGCATACCTCTCATAGTAGAAAAAACAAAACAACTAGAAAATCAATCCCAGAAACCAGGAAATCAAACAAGACATTTTTTTAGATTTTTTTAGCAGTAGATTCACGCTCCATATGAACTCTGGCATTTCTCTCCATCCAAGAATGGTACATGGCACACAGAAGAGCGAATTTGTATCTTTTCTTCTTAACCTTCATAATATGCGGCCAATCCATAATACAAAAAGACATATTAATATCAGTTTTTAGTTTTTCCCATAGATCCTTCATAAAGTGACAACTGAACAAGAAGTGGACAGTAGAATCACTATCCTTTTTACACTAACACGTCTGGAGGGGCCAGAGAAGCCTATTCTTCTTAGGTACTCGAAGGTGGGTAGCTTATCATGTATAATTTTCCACATGTTTACTTGAAATTTCCTTGGCATGAGGTCTTTCCATAACCAAACAAATAGGTCAAAATTAGCATCAGAATCACAAATAACATCCTACACATGTTTGAGTTTAGGATTCTTACTATCATTAAGATATAAGCAATCATTGCCTTCACCGTAATAGGGATACCATTAAGAACCTTCAATAAGCACAATTTATTTCTATTTTTAGGTACATTCCATTTACCATTCACCAACACGTCATTAACCTTGCAGTTAAGAGGTAAACCAAGTTTAAGGCAAGCTTCTTTACCAACTAAGTCCCATAGAAAATGATTTTTGGGGACCCAAGGATCCAACCAGAAGAAGTTATCATTCCCTTGGCCTACACTGAATCAAGTATAAACCAGAAGATCAGGTTTGCATTCCAAGATTTTTGAAAATATACAAGACATAGAAGAAGAAACTTTAATCGACCAAAAATAGGATTTCAATAAGTATCTTTCACTAACCCATTTGACCCATAGAGAGTCCTTTTTGTTTCTATATCCCATGCATTAAGAAGAAGGCAAGATTTAGAAACGTCAGTGGTTTTCTTAATACCAAGCCCACCCTCTTTTTTGGGCATAGTGGCTCTATTCCATTTAACAAGATGCAGGCTAGACTTCTCTTCTTATTTTTCCCACAAGAAATCACGACAGAGCATGTCAATAGAGTTTATAGTTGTATTAGGAATAGGAAAAGCATAGAACCAGTGAAGGTAGAGAACACAGAGTAGGTTGAATAAGTTCAAGTCTACCTACCATAGAAAGGGTTTTTAATTTCCAACCTTCCGACTTTGTTTTGACTATATCAATCAGGACAGAGCACATAGATCTAGGTAATTCCCCAGTAACAAGAGGAACTCAAAGATAAGTAGAAGGTAAGTTGCATTACTTGAATCTGAGTATACTTAGAATATCCTTACTAAAAATAACTTCACTCTTAAGGTTATTGATTCTCAAACCAGAAAGATTTCCAAATTTATTTAGAATTTTGAGGATTTCTGAGGTGCTTTCAGGACTAGCCTTCAAGAAGATCATAAGACCGTCAGCAAAAACTAAGTGGGACAAGAAAAGGACTAAGAAGCTTTAATAGGATGAAGAGACTTATTTTCCATAGTTTGATTCATGAGAACAGTGAAAGCTTGCATAATCATCACGAACAAATAAGGAGCCAAGGGGTCTCCTTGGCGTATTCCATTAGAAGGAAAGAACCTATCTGTGGGTTCACCATTGAAGAGAACTTGATACGAAGTAGAATTGAGAATGTTGTCTATCCAACCAATCCAAATAGCAGGAAAGCCCATTCTATGCAAGACCCCAAGTAAGAAATTCCAGTTGACATTATCATAAGCTTTCAAGATGACAATCTTCAAACACATTTTTCCATTTGTAGAAGACCAATAAAATTCATGGAGGTCTTCATTCAATAGAAGAATTCAGTCTTTGATATTTGTTCCTTTGATAAAGGCAGATTGGTTATTGCTGATGATCTAAGGCAAGATGTTTTGAAGTCTATTTGCCATTATTTTTGATATGATCTTGAACACCACATTACATAGAGAAATGGGTCGCCAATTTTTGATATCAAAAGAATCTCTCCATTTTGGAATTAGGGTGATGTATGTGTTGTTAGACTCCTTCAGCAGCTTCCCATTAGAAAAGAAATCCTTAACAGTCTTGGAGATATCTTCTCTGACAATAGACCAAGTTTTTTTGATAAAAAGGGAGTTAAAGCCATCAGGCCCTGGTGCCTTATCAGTGTTAAAAGAAGCAATAGCATCATCAATTTTAGTTTGCGTGATAGATCTGACGATATTGTTTCTTTGTTCCTCATCGAGCGTAGGACCTGACCATCTGAAATTAGCTAGACCCTCACAAGTATGGCCACTGTAAAATAAACTAGAATAATAGTTCAGGACATAATTTCTATTAACATCTGAATCATAGTTAACTCGGTCATCAATATAAAGACCTCTTATATGATTTCTTTGATGTCTAGCTTTTAGATATGAGTAAAATAACTTGGAATTTATCACCCTCGGCAAGCCATTGCACTCTTGACTTCTGTCTAAGAAGAATCTCCTCTTCTCTTTCAGCTTCATAGAGGACCTTTCTTTATACCTTTGCATCATGTTGTAGTTGAGTGTTCATAGGATCAAGGTCAGACTTGATTTGAGATTGAAGTGCTAAGAGCTTAGCAATATTCACATTATCAGAAAAAATTACCAACATTAGTTATGTTCTCATCTTTTAGAGCCTCTCTCAGATATTGAAATTTCCTATAGACCTTAAACATGGATCTGCCTTCAACTTCCATCTCCCATGACCTTCTAACCGCATTAAGAAAATCATTCTTCAAAGTCCAAGAACTTATAAAATGAAAAGGAGTTTTGACCACTCTAGAATGTCCAATAGAAAACAAGATGGATCTGTGATCACTCACTGTGTTGGAAATAAACTCTCTAGAGAACTCATCAACTGAATTCATGAAAAGATCATTATAGAAAACCCTTTCAATCTTTGAGGTAACAAAACCATCATCATCTTTATGGTTGTCCCAAGAATAAAAAGGACCCTTAAGATCCAACTTGAAGATACCACAGTTGACAACCCAGTCATTAAAGTCACTCATTGATTTGTTTGATGGAGGATTTTTACTCAATATTTCATTATCTATTCAAACAGCATTATAATCACCCATGGAGATCTGAGTAGGTTATATTTAAGGCAAATATCATTCAACAAATCCCAAAGGCTAGATCTATCATAATCTCCATTGTGCTCATAAACAGTTGATCAATAAGAAAAGAGAATTCATTCACCATGACTTTGCATGAGATATGTTGATCATTCTTAGAAATCTTTGTAATCGAACACTTATTCGTGTTCCATAAGATCAAGATCTGTCCAAAAGCATGAGAATCAATGTTTGATGAATACTCCATATTAGGAAAGTTTTTAGACACAAATTTAGCTAGATTTCTCTTTCTCAATTTAGTTTCCAGCAAGATGAAGATGTTACTTCCCACCCTCCTTAGCTCCTTCTAGACACTCTTTATTTTTTTGCTAATGCCCCTAACATTCCAGGACGATATCTTGAGGGATGGATTCATTTTTTCACTTGGGTCGTTGATCTGGCGGCCTCAGCAGATTCATCAATCATGTCAATAATGCCTAAAGGAGAGAACATAGACCTAATGACTCACATGGGAATACACGTGATAATTTTGGGGGCAACCATTGGCGGAGAGCCTTGAACCATGTTAGTATTATTCATAGTAGAAGGATCATTGACGAATTGCATAGACAAGTCTTCAAAAACTGGAATGGGAGTTGTAGGGACCGAACACGAGTAGGTTCTAGAGTCAGGTATAACTAGTACAATTGAGTTTTCAGATGATAGATCACCCACATTTGCCACGGATCCAATATTCATATCCTTCTCGGATGTAGGGGGGGGCAGGGGAAATAGGGCAGCATCTGACTTCATGTTCGAACAGTTGGCACTTTTTACAAACACTTGGCATCCATTTGTATTTAATATATATGGAAAAAACTCTTCTGTCATCTCCTTGGAGCTCGACAACAGAAGGAAACTTAGATGTTGGGTTCATGAGAAAATGGATCCTTGCAAAATCTAGATGATTACAATTCCATGTAGCTTTTTCGATACCAATAGGGGAACCTAAGAAAGAACCAATCCGTTCAAAAGTCTTGATATCCCACAGTTCAAGAGGCAGATCATACAGCTTAATCCAGATCGGGACACTTCTGAAGTCGATTTTCATCAAAGAGCAACCAGGTTTCCATTTCAACAAAATCATAGGAAACTGCTTAACAAACCAGGGTCCTTTCTCTAGAACAAACTTCATATCACGAGGATTATAGAATCTAAAAATGAACATATCATATGGCATGGGGATGATATCGAAGTGTCTTCCAGGTTCTATACATTTGTTAGATGGGAATGAAGCAGATCTAAATCTGGCGAGAAATCCACAATGTATCCTGATATGCAGAACTTCCATTTGGTAGCATTCTCAGACACTTCAAATCTTGGAAATCAGATGCGTCCCTCTTCAACTTGGATCTCAGTCAGAACCAGACTTGGATCTCAGTCAGAACCAGAGGCGCGACATGCTTTCTTGAACTTTGGTTAACCTCAAACCACTCTTTTAGAGAACTGAACGTGAGTGTAGGTCTTCATTTATAGTCTTTGGCTTACAGATACAGTAGTTGTCTCTAGAAGAGGTTCGGTGGCACACATTCGCTTGAAGAATCGCCTTGCTCGTCACCTCCCGAGACACCATCTCAATGAAGCATGCCTTCCCTATATTTTTACATTGATATTGTGATTATATGTTTGATTCCACATTTTAAGTATATACAAATTTTTATAACTAGTTTTACATCACAAGTGTTAGAAAAACACAAAAGATAAAATAAATTAGTGACACAAGCATATCTTAAGCTGCATAAAAAAGTGATAAACATTGTCTTGAAAAAATTTATGCACTTTATGACATGATCTTATGTTTGTTTCCGCCCTTAGTTTGTGCTTGATTTTTCAACTACATCTTGGTAACATGTTTACGTAAATTTCATAAAGAAAACTAAAAACTAAGATAAATGAGACATCAAATTTAATTTTAAAAGGTGTGTAAAGGTTTCAATATTGTTTTTTTAGGTTCATTGTTTTGTGATATGATTTTATATTCCATTTCAAAATATCTAGTTTGTATTTTTTTTAATTTAAGCAACACCATAATTTTCACCAAGTTTATTATTTTCAAGATGCTGACAGAAAGGCATTGCCAAATCACAGGAAACAATAAGATACATAATAGATATCATAAAATGCAATATGAAATAATGTACAGATTCAGAGAACCTAAAAAAAGAATAGTGAAACTTTATAACAAGATACCTACTTGATAATCCTTTTTTAGTTACAATGTGGAAGAATAAACTAGATATAGTGGATGAATAAAGTGAACGATTCAAATTATGTCGTACAAATTTTAAACAAATCATAGTAATGAGTATTTAACTCTATATATATGATTTTATGATAATGATTTATGATTTTATTAGCAATACATTTGTGCGAGCACATTTTGAGTTCCCAAGTGTAAAAAGATGTAAAAAGATGGGCAGATATGTGCATATTATATTTAGTAGTAATAGAGGGAAACCAAGTAAACTAATAAAAGAATACAATTTTTATGTCATAATGGTGTAATAAATTCTTGAATAATGTAATATAGATAGATAGAAATTTGAATTAGGAACCAATGCAAAAAAACTACATGCAAAGGAGTTAGCATAATGTTTCATATTTGGTGATACATCCAAAACAATTTTACTAATAGATAAATAAGAATCAAGACTATCAATTAAGTCCAACACCTTGTTAAATGTCTTTCTGACCCTATGTCTTACATAGATCCTTTCAATAGATCATTATCCATGATTTTATATTGTTGAAATGTATTCATTGTAAAGGGACTTTATGAGTCTGTGAAGTTGGATGACAAAAACACTCTCTCCTACAAAATAAATTAATCATCACATACTCAATTTATCAATTGATTTATTAATCACTCACTTTTTTTAATAACCCAGTACATGACCCCATTCCCGAGGGGAGTTCACCGACCATATTGCACTCCCTAAGTAGGCAAGTGGGGTTTCAAAATCGGGTCACGTGTGAAAGAGCACTCAGGCCAATCTAGTGGCTACAACCTTGGTGTGTTTTAAATGAATTTAGGAAAACTCTTTATGATACATACAAAACATATAAAACAAAGGTAGAGAATCCTCTTTTATTTTTTGAATTCAAGCTTGAGGAGATGTAGGAAACAAGAACAATGTGAATTCAAGGAAAACATCCTTATTTAGAGTAAATAGATTAATGCTTTTTGTATCATTTTTACTGACACCATTTTCGTAAGTGTCATCAAAATAGTATAAAGTAAACTATAAATGAATGGCCTAATATGGTAGAAAATGTGCACGAACTGCCACAAAAATATAATTCCACAACCATTAGGACCTTATCTATATATTTTTGTATTTGAGATGTAGTGAAGGAAATCAACTAAGGAATTGAATACATAACTATCATTAATGACATAATTTCTCAAATTGTCTCTAAAATATCTTTACAACTAGAACTTGGGGTTTAGATCTTAAAAAAACTATAAAATGATCAATCTCAGTTAAATGGAAGGGGTATGCATGACTTATGGTTGAAGATTCATTTTTGAGGTCTTGGACATGTTTTGGTGCCCTAATGTGTCTGGTCACAGATTAAATTTATTTATTTTTCGATAAATCTTGAAAAGTGCCATATCATGCTCATTTTAACTTTGACTGGAACAATTCTCTTTTTTTAGACTCTTATTTCTAAATATGTAGATTTAAATTTGTATGACTTTATTCGCTGCAAAGATGCCAGACATACATAAAAATGATACTACCAAATTGAATGACCCAACTAGGTCACAAATCTATGTTGAAAAGTTGAATGTATTCCTGACATGATTTTATGTTCCATTATATCCTCAATAGTATTAAGTGGATTTTTTAGTTGTATTTTTGGGATTTATTTTGTAGTTTCAACTTAAATACTAAAATGATGCAAAAATAAATATTTCAATCTAACCAAAAATAAGTGTGAAAATATTATAGAATTTCTTTTGGTTTTTTGTTTTCCCTTTATGATTATGATGTGATGTAAAGTTCCATTCCATATTATTCAGTTTGTAAATGATTTTGTTCATGAGTTCTGTTGAGATTTTATTTGCAACTATCATGAAAACATTAAATAAGTTAAAAATGATCAGTCAAATCTTATGTTAAAAATATGGGCCTCCGCCTAGGGGGGTGGGTTTCCCCTGGCAATAAAAAGAAAAGTTAAAAATAATAAGTCAAATCTTGTGTTACTAAGTTTTTGTTTAATATTATGACAAATGAATAGATTTAGAAATATGTTTCTTTGTTATGGAGGTGCATATGAATTACTATTACATTTGAAAGAGAATGTCTTGAATGGATAGGAGATCAAAAAATGAATACAAGTGCACATGTTTTATGTTATAATAAGAGAGAAAATAATTAAAGATATGAAGAGAATAATGAAATTATTCATTTGTTTAACATAGATAAGTAGATTTTTGAACTACAACAAAATAGGAAGAATGGGTCCAATTGGAGTAATGAGCATGATAGTTCAATTTTGGTGATAATTATATAATCCATTTTTCCAAGTATGATAATATGAAATATAAGGGGTCAATACATGTAAAACACCTCATTGAATGTGTTTCTTAGACCTTGTTCCATACGTCCCCTGTACCCAATTCAGACTGATCATATTACATTATTAGAATATAGTTTAACCCCAAGTTCTAGTTATAATGGGACTTTAGTGAGATTTAGAGAAGTTAGACGTTAGAAATTGTCATTGTTATATAAATAGTTAATGGTAATTTTGTATTCAATTTCTTATTTAGTTTATAATCACCCATCTTTCCTACCTTTGAGGGAAATAATATACATCTAGCAAACACTTCTTTTGTTGTGGGATTCGAGCTTGGGATGATCTATAAAGAAGAAAGACATGGATGTAGGGAAGAATGCCATTATTTATCATTATAAGTTGTAACAATGATTTCACCTTGTCTAGTTC
The DNA here is from genome assembly GCA_963693085.1 of Alisma plantago-aquatica. Taxonomy (NCBI): domain Eukaryota; kingdom Viridiplantae; phylum Streptophyta; class Magnoliopsida; order Alismatales; family Alismataceae; genus Alisma; species Alisma plantago-aquatica. The sequence continues at coordinate 458,353,492 of OY856415.1, forward strand.
TACTTTATGCAATATAATAAATTGTCTAGTTCAAATATAGAGTCAACGATCATTATGTTATATATCCATATTTTTAATATTATATAATATGAAGTTACTTTTGTGATAGTAATTTTGCAACAAAGTAATATATAAATGAACTATACAATCTAGTCATAAAAGCATGAGTCCCCAATTTTGTTTGTTCTTCTTTACAAGTCCATCAATTCCAAAATATAAGAGGGTTTTCCCTAAAATTATCTTTTTGTTTTTTAATTTTTTGAAATAATATAGATTAATAAATTTACTAAAGAATTTGGTATAGAATGATCATTTACCTGCTTATGTAGCAAAGAGCAATTTCATTAACTAACTTGTAAAATGATCTTTCTTTATAGCTAGAACTTTGGATTGATATTCATTAAAAGAGGTAGAGTGGACATTCTCAATCCGGTGGAGAAAGTATACAATTCATGGTCAAAAAGACATTCTTTAGGGGTTGGACAAGTGTTGATACCCTACAATAAATATATCAGTGTTGGTAAATCATGGTGTTCATTTATATCACTTGAAGACTTATATCATGCTCATTAAAGCTCTAATTGCATCATTTCTTTATGATCATATTCTGGATTTAATATGATAGCATATACATTATGTTATCTAATATATTTAAAAATCACCATTACAGAGAATCAATTTTCATATAATTATACTTAGTCCCCATTTATGCTATTACATGCTCATATTGCCTTGTAACTATTAATAAATTAAGGATATTCTCATTTAAATATAATGATACTAAAATGTATTATTGTAACAAATTCTAATATTGAAGTCATTATGCAATGACCTCACTTTTTAGTGTCTCCTAATTAAGGAAGGACCTTAAAGTCGAGAGCCTATACATAAAATATCTAGGATCTAGATTCAACAAATAACAAATAATCGCAAATAATTTCCATTATTTTAAAATTTTATAATAAAGCTTTTCTAAAGTGTTACATTAACTTAACATGAGAAACTAATGCATACGAGAAGAAGCATATATCTAGTCCTCCTTTATTTAGCATTAATGTCTTCAATTGATTCCATATTTATTCATCATGTCTTGATATCTTCATATATCGCAGTTAACTAAAATGCAGACAATTAAATGTGGATCAATATATTGCTATAGTATGTATGTGTGTGCATACAAAAGTGTTCAAGTAAGATAACAATATATAATTGATCAATTATTTGTAAATAAGAAGTGGAATTTTTATTACATATTCTAACCCATGCTTGATATGCTATCTTGGGCGTAATCACTATCCCTTCCGGGGCTCATGTGCATCACCCCTAGATACATGTCATATTAGGGTTCAGAATATTATATGTTACTTCAAGTGATACTCATAGTGGCATTATAGTTGACTATAATGTAAATAAATATGTTATAGTTTATATCATCGATCTTTGAGAAACCATTGACAATCTTTGGAAGTCAATACATGTGAATATATAGTCATAACCACATACCTCATGTCCATGCAGAAACCATGCAGCATGTACTACAAGCATATATCCAAACATCCAAGCATTCAATATAATCAACGAACATTATCTACATGTATGTATATCTAAAATTGTCACCATACATATTCACAACATACTAAAATCACGTCCTAAACAGGGGTTTAGGATTGTCTCGGGTTTGGATTAGGAATAACGACACCAAACCCTAATTCCATTACATCATGATTCATAGGATTATAAACACATATTAACATTATGTGAAATTCTAATCATCAAAATTATGATATCATTGTGTTATGAGTAGCTAGATTTGATTATGTGCATTAATAACATAGTAAGTTATGATCTTTGGTTTCAAAATCATAATTCAAAACATGTATAATTATTGATATAGAAACCCAAAATGCCATCATCATCTTGGATTGTCATAATATTCACAAATATCACTATATTACCAAAGATAAACATATTTACTATTTTAAGCATCATGTTAATCAATTCTAGAATTTGTATGTATAAGCTATTGATTATCCACTATAAAATTTGAACCAAGATTAGAATCAGGCATCAAATCATTATCCTCTCATTTTCTGGATCAATTTGATATACAATTTTTCTATAATCCAATATACAAGTTAATTACTAGAATTAATGCAATTTTAATATATCTAGGTCAATCATTGATCTCCGCCTGCAATTATCTTCCCATCTGTATCATACCCACACAATTTGTGCCTGACAACTAGCTTATGTCATGTCCGCCTAGGCTCCAATGTGGGTTGGCTCTTCTGGAACAAGGAAATGCCCCTTTTTTCCCTTACACGGTGATCAAGACTGATCATGCAAGTAGGGTCATGAGGGTAATCTATCCCAGGGATTGATCATCCCTCTTTCTATCTTGAGAGCTACTTTAGTTTTCCATGGTGAGGTCAACTCGATAATTGAGTCTCTATGCATGTAGGCAACTGCCAAAGGCACAACTCTACTTTGAAGGCCTTTGCTAACTCAGAGAGCCTCTAATCTATGACGGAGAGTGACAGATAGATTGGTCTCATGACAATGAAATGGATACCAAAGAGAAACAAGAGTAGTTTTTACCTTATGGACTATCGTCCTAAAGATTACATACATCCTCCATGCATGCACGAGTTCCTCGGTGCCTTTCCTACAGTCTGGGTTGGTCATCATCTTCAATCGCCATACCTCCATGTAACAAGAACTTTATAGATATAGAGAAGGAATCAGAGATAATCTTTTAGAATGGTGTGGATGTTGCATAGAGATTTGTGGGACCTTAGGGTCTCAAAGGGGCATGTTTGACTCCCTTTTATAGGTGGATGATACCAAGACCCCTAATAGTTTTGAGCCTTAGAGAACTTCTGATTACTGATTTAGGCAATAGTAGATTTATCAATGATAATGTTGTTCATGGGTCTCATTAGGTTCCTCTTTGTCTCTTGAAACTAAAGGGATGGGTAAAAGGGAATATGGTTAAGGGAGAGAGAGAATGAGAAGTCAGGTATTGGGTGTGAACAATGTTTCTTTCCTATTTGGGCTCAGGATAGAAGAGAAAAGGAGCGATGTTGATCATGGATTCGACGGTCACGTTGTGCCTGGTACATCAAAGGAGTGTGGGCCCTCCATCACCTAATTCGACTTCTTAAATTGATTTCTATTAGAATAATAAGTATTTATTATCCCCTGTATTCATTATTCCTTATGCCCTTGTGTATATGGAACTAGTCCCACATTGCGTAAATAGGTATTGGTCACCACCCATGTCCATATATATAGGTGTGCCCTATCAATACTAAAAGTGTAACATCCCTGACCTGGGTTATGAGTTAACCCTAGGTGTTTTGCCTAAATATGTAATTAAATCTTTTTGATTAACTCTGAGCATGTAATTAAATTTCTCAGAAACATATATTTCAGTATTTGCTCCTTTTTATTTAAAGTTGTAGCATTTTTTGATATACAGGGACCTATGTGCAATTTACCCAGTTGAAAGGGTTAGCTTGCAATTTCACATGATGAGATGTTCCTCTAATGTTGATACATCATGATAATCTTTTGGGTAAAGTTTGAGGGATTTCCCAAGCATGGGCACTAAGGTGCAGCTGTGGAAGCAATCTCGGTGCTTGAAACCCTAATTTGGGGTAAAATGCAATTTACCCAAATTAAGGGATGAAATTTGTAAAAATATATCATCTAATGTATCTTTTAAGACTCTTGCCATCATTCAGAGAAGAAATGATGAGGAAGTCACCTCAATTGAATGATCAAGTTATGAAATATACCTTGTGATTGAATAATCAAGGTATATGTGCAATAGCTCTTTATGTATGTACCTTAGTATTAGATTGATCTTCTTTGCATCTTTTTCTAGACCTTAAGAGAAGGTTTGTCCTTAGAATAAAGAGGAATGGACGAGCAAATAATGAAGGAAGGACCTAGTTGGAATTAGGGGAAACTTATGGGCCTTTAATGAAACCTCACCCAAGTATATATACACTTTACCTCTCAAGAAAAGGAACCTTTCCTTCGTGCATATCACTGTTTTTCCTTGCTTGGCCGACTAAGGACTGTCTTGGAGCTCAAGAGGAACGACCAAGGGTGCAAGGTAGGTTTGGGACCTTCTTTTGCCTAAATTCCATGGTCAGAACTCGGATTTAAGGTCAATTTCATGGCTAACTCACGAAACTCTACCTTTCTAGCCATCTATTTTCGTCTTTCCTTGGAGTTTTCACCTTGGCCAACCTGTGAGAGCTCAAGGACGCCATTAGAGCTTGGATCTTGAAAGCTTGGAGCTCAAGGAGCAAGCTTTAGGCGGGTTTTATAACTCTAAACCCATGCTTTACTATATACATCTCTTTTATGCGGTTAGATGATAGTTCTTCATGTTCCCTACTTTTCTTTGCTACCTTGCAAGCAAATCCGTGGGATATCTGTACTGTTCTTGAGATAGGAGATGAAGGTGTGATTTCCAAGAAAAACCCACCGCTTTTCACTTTCTTAAACGGTCTCCCTAACTTGCTCTCTCGGTCTCAGGACCGCGAGGTGAGCAAACGGTCTCTGGACTGCGAAAGGGCAAACGGTCCTAACGACCGTTTGGACCCGTTGACCGAGCGTAGACCGTATAAGAAATATGTTCCTAATTATGTAGGATAATCACCCTCAAAATTTTAGAGGTTAACTCCAAAGGAATTAGGAGATATGGCCTTTTTATGTAACACCTTTAATTGAATTTATTCCTGATTTTCAAACGGTCTGAAATTGCCTTTTTGGGAAAACGGTCTCAAGACCGTGTAAGGTCGTTGACCAAGATTTGACCATATGCAATTACTGTTCAAAATGATGTTAATTAACAACTCACCAAGTTTTATGGTCTAATTCCAAACGAGATAAGAGTTGAAGGGTGATTACTAGGGCTAACCCTAGATGAAATCAGTACTGGAATTATGGTGACTTAATTAGGGTTTTTAGGGTTGATTGACCTAAACGGTCTCAAGACCGTTTTGGGGTCATCCAAACGGTCTCAAGACCGCGAGGGCAATCAACCATGACCGTTTGAAGGTCTAGGGTTAAGCTAATTTGATCAATTAAGGACCCAATTGCAATAAGTTATCAATTAATCAAAATTCTGATTTTGTGACTCAATCATGGTTCAACCCCTATCAAATCATATTATATTTTGATGAAATCTTGGGCAAACGGTATCAAAACCATGTGGGGTCCACCCACATGATCTCAAGACCGTTTGGGCCAAGTTTGGGCCCAATTGGAGCTCAATTGAAGGGTTCAAACTTGTGTTGATACACATTGTTGAGTGTTGATGGGTGAACATTGATAGACCCTAATTGAATCGACTTCAACCCTAATTGGTCAACAATTGAGGGTCAATTGAATGACCAATTGGTTAATCATAATCTTAATTGACCTAATCCATAAGTGGTCACCATGGCTTTGACCTTTTGAGGGCTTCAACATTGGTTGACATCATCGGTTGTAACCATTGAACTTTGTTGATGGTCCAAGCGGTTGAGACCATGTGAGCCTCGCGGTCTCAAGACCGTGAGAGGGCTCGCGGTCTCAAGACCGTGAGGGGCCTCACGGTCTTGAGGTCAAAGGTGAGCAAACGGTCTACATAACCTTCGCGGTCTTGAAACTAAGTTGAAGGCTCGCGGTCTTGGACTAAGATGAAGGCTCGCGGTCTTGGAAGTCAAAATTGGCTAAACGGTCAACACACCCTCGCGGTCTTGGAAGTCAAAATTGGCTAAACGGTCAACACACCCTCGCGGTCTTGGAAGTCAAAAATGGGCTAAACGGTCAACTCTTTCAAACGATCTCAAACCAATTGGAGGTTGATGGTTGAGATCGATCAAGGTGATTCAAGGTTGACTTCACTCAATCATTTGAAGATATAAATGGATCAAATATGCCCTAATATAAACCCTAATGATAACCTAGGACATTAAGGGATTAATTGACTAATTACTTGACCATGATGATGATCAATGGGGTAAATTACCAAAATACCCTTGAAGGGTCAATTGAGTAATACCTTGATCAGATCAAACCCTAATCACATGGTGGTGATGTTTTTGGTTATGTTAGCCTATGATGACTTAATCCAACCTGATCTAGAGTGGTTTTATCACCCTCTACTAGTATGAGGAGAGAGAAAGTACTTCTAGAGAGAGAAAGTACTTCTAGAGAAAGAAAGCACCCTTTTTAGGTGGAAACTCAATTAAAGAACCTTCAATACACATGAATGTGCATAATTAGGGTATGATCCACCTGTGTGAAGTCATAGAAACCCTAATTATGATGAATGATGAATCTTTAACTAATCTGAGAGCATCAATGATAATGATACTCATACATGATGATGTTATGAGTTCAATTCAATGTAATGTGAATAGTAAACCCTAATTCAAGGGTGATGACATGTAATGTGAATAGTAAACCCTAATTCAAGGGTGATGACATGTAATGTGAATAGTAAACCCTAATTCAAGGGTGATGACATGTAATGTGAATAGTAAACCCTAATTTAAGGGTGATGACATGTAATGTGAATAGTAAACCCTAATTCAAGGGTAATGGCATGCAAATGAGTATTAAACTCCAATTGATGATAATCATAGGAGTTAACTGTTATGATAAGAGTGGGAAATGTATTCCTTATTTTTGTATTACCTTTATCAGTTGAATTAACCATGCAGGTTCAGATATGAAGGTGATCTTATCCAGGTATGGATATTGATGTTATATTCATTGAAGGCATGTTGTTAGCCTTATGAATAAGAAAAATAACTTGAGGCCCAGTCAGTGGCATCCCATGAGTTAATGTGCTGTAAGAGTCATGAATACCATCAAAGTCATACTTTAGAGATGACTTGTGATGAGTATGATAAGAAATTATGATTGATATGAGTTAGGCATGTTACATTTAGTATTCTTCCTTTATAGCTGTTATGCTACTGTTATTGTTTGGAGAACAATGTATGTTGTTAAAGAATACTGAATGTACCTAACTAATCAAGTATAATGTAGAGCCCTGATCATAGATCCATCATTATCAGAGATCAAGTGATGGTGAAACAGGTTTTCCTCAGGGAACTCCTGGAGCACATACTTTTGAGTATGTGGGGTACATGGATGTGTAGAACCTTACATCCTAGTGTAGGAAAGTGATGTAGATGTGTAATCCATCCATCCTTCACTATAATTCCATACCGTATCAGTGGTAGGTAAACATGAAACCTCCTGATGACAAAGAAAACACAGATATCTGTATCAGTGGAGATAAACATGAAATCTCATGATGATGAAGAGAGTACAGAACGCCACTGTGACTCTTGAATAGCGAAGGACCAGTTTACCCTGGTGAGATATAGTAATAGAGACACGAGATGTCCTACAAGTGATCCTCTTACTGATTGAGGAAGGTGAAGGTCATGAGAATCCGGCTCTCTTGATGACCTATGTATGATACTGATGTGACTTCTCAGCGATCAGTTGGAGTATGAGTGGTATGCCTCATCTCCACAGGGCATAATGTTGTTTGTAAAACATAATCAACCACGTAATATACTTGTTAGAGATAACTCCAAGTTAGTTGATTAATGTTACACTGTAATAGTGCTTATATTTCTTCATACCTCATAAATGTTGAGTTCTTGGTTATAGCTACAACTGTTATCTAATACCTTGAAGGCTTTATTGCTTAAGATATTCTTTGATGTTATATTAAAGCTTCTGGCGGAGAGTTATAACTCTCGCTGGGACAATTATGTAAAATTGTCTCACCCCATAGACTTCAACTTTTAGGTGGACATCGGAGACGAAGGCACCATCCTACAGGTGATCAGTCTCAGCAGCAGCAGCACCAGGAGCAGTAGTAGAATCTCAGGTGGAGATTATCCTGCCATATGGTGTAATTAGAGTCAGTCCTATGTGTCCTCTGTACTCTCAGGTCTTGGAGTCTTTTGTTATGTGATCTTGAGATTTTGTATCTTGATGTATATAATTACTCAAGAAGTAATTATCCTGAGATGTAAACAGTTTATCTCTCCTTATGAAAGAAGTTTTTATGGATTCAAGCTCTTGTCTTAAAAGTTTTAATTTCCCGTGATTTTTGTCTTCCGCTGATTATCGAATCGCTTCCGTTAAGTTTTAATCGTGTTTATGTCATGGTTTGGAGATCAGAGCCCACAAAAAGTATCTCATTTCACACTTTACTTTTCTTATATGCATGGTATCAAAGCCACAGATACCCCATTTCAATGGAGAGGGAATTTCGCAGAACCAGTTGTCGTCATCTCTATTAGTATTGACATCATCCTCACTAGGCTCCCCCATTGTGCTCATCTCTCCTTCTCCACCATGGAAATCATCTCCTTCATGGAAGTCCATCTCCTTCTCCACCGTGGATGCCTTTCTAATTCCATCGTGGATATCACCTCCACTATGGGAACCATCTCCAAGTGGTGTAAGTCATCTCCACCTTATGAAACATTATTTTCAGAGATATCACCATCCAAAGGGTCTCCATCTACTTTCTAAGATCTTCACCACCATCATAGTGGTAGATATATCTGCACCTAGGAGGTTTTCTCCCCAAGAAAATCCTTCCAATGTGCAATTTTTGGGATAGAAGACCTAAACTTTTTGAGCCGGTGGTGTGACGCACGCCGTGTTATCAACAACCAGTGATTCATCCAATTCTTTGAAACATGTTGTGTGTTTTCCCATATAGGTTGTGTAAGGCGCCTGTCAAATCTCTGTCTTCTTTAAATATGTCGTGTGTTATCCACACACGTGTAAGGTATCTACTACCATGTACTTCCTCCTTTCTTCATCACGTCAGAAAATAAGGAAGTGATGGATCCTCTCCTTATTCGAGATCAAGTTATCACCACTTGGATTCTCAATGAAAAGAACTCCACGAAATGGAGTCAATTGGTGAAAATCAAGTTCAAAGGGTAAGGAAAATACAAAAACCTCACAGAAGATTTTCCTACTAATAACACTTTGGAACAATGGGAGCAAGTTGATGCCAATATTCTCTCCATCTTGTGGAATTCTATTGAGCCACAAGTAGTTGATCTCACCAGTCATTTTGAGAGATGCAAAGATGTCTGGGATTGCCTTAACCTCCTGTATGAGTCAAACATTAACCGCATGTATGATATGACTATGGAGTTGTGCAATCTTCAACAAGATGACAAATCTTTGACTCAATATTTTAGGATGGCAACTCGCATCACTACAATCCCTATTCTCTTCTTTCACTAATAGCGGACCTCAATTTACTCCAAAAGTAGATGGATCAAATGGTTGTCATTAAATTCTTAGCTAGGATTTGACATGAATACGAAGTAGTATGCAGCCAAATTCTTGCCAAGTATGAGCTTCCCAAATTTGTAGAAGCATATCATCGTGTCCCCTGTGCCTTCATTGAACAAGCTCCATATTCTACCTTGGACAATTTTCCATGGCCTCAGCCATGAAGGGTCACATAAACACTGGACTTACTACTCATGGATGAGGAGATCATTGAGACAAGACTGTTGGAGGACGTGGACACCCAAAATGCTCTCATTATGGAAAGATGGGATATTAAAAAAAATTTGCTATGAACTTCCAGGGTATCCTCCCAAAACCACATCTACAAATGTGGCATCCACTGACAACACTTCAGGGAACACCAGCCATCAGATTCAGGCGACGAATGAGGAGTACAATTAGTTCTATCAGTACAAAAAAATTTAACAAGCCCCGCTGTAACATACTATATCCTGGACCCTACCCTGGAACTTTTACCTTTTGGACCTAGCCAAACAAGGTTGAGGTTAGACCTAAAAGGTGTTTAGTATAATCATGATTAGCTAATGCATGTATAAATCACCCTAATGTAATGTAATGTTTCCACATTAGGCTTAGGCCAACAATGGAAACTTAAAATATGTCACATTATATAAATGTAGATTTTATAATAATGATATATAATTCTTTTGGTTGTAATATAAAGATATGGACACAATTGGATGAATGATAATGATGATGAAATACTATTATAATAAATATAATGACAGCAAGCCAAAAATTTTATAATTCATAAAAGGATATTCTAAAAGAGAATCTAATGTGAAAATTGTGTTCCTTGGATCCTAATTAACTTGGGAGTCAAGTTTCACATTATTTGCATTATAATAATTACCCCTAATTTCTTTTAGGAAAGAAAATATGAGTTTTCCTTCAAAATATGGAGTAAAATACTTGATGACTCTAAAAGTGGAAAATAATCTTAGATTCATGTTCTAAAAATTAAAAATAGCCTTGGGTGAATTTTCATCTAATTTGGATAATCTTTAATGTTTAGGAAAGAGAAAGTGGAATTAAAGCCAAAATAATAAATAATGTAATAAATAATACCAAGGAAAAAAATTGATGGCTAATTTGTGTCTCACATATTTTGGTTTTCTTAAAGGTGAAGTTTCACATTAATTGGATAATTCTAAAAGTCTCCAATGCATTAAGAAAGAGAAAATATGGCTTGCTTTAAAAGAATTAAATAAAATACTTAGTCTCCAAAACTAAAAAATAATGCCAAAATTGGATTCTACATGCCTTAATTAGCCTAGGTGCAAAATTTCATCTAATTTGGATAGTGTTGGACCCCCAATTGGTTTGGGAAAGAAAAGACATAATTAGTTAATCACACTTTAGCCTATATCGATTTGGTTAAGTTTTCCCAATCGCAGAACAGATTTATTTTCGGCCGTCCGATTTTCATCGACCACTCGTTGTATCTTCACCTTCCTCCGCCCGTCCCCTCTCGCGATACGGGAAACCAAGTTCCACAGTTTTTCTTTCCTCAGGCCTCTCTTCCCCTCGACTCTCAGTTTTCTTTTTCTACCGACTCTTTTGCCCCGATCTTCCCCTCGCAGTTCTGAATCGTGCAACCCTATAAGATCTACGGGTTTGGGGGCACCGAAGCGAGATCGCAAGCAACCCCTCGATCTCCCCTGTTGCGCCTATGTTCCTCTCCCACTTTCCTTCTACTTCCTTCATGAGGCCTTCGGAACCATGTCCAAGCCTCCCACGATCACACATTGGGAACTTGGAATCTCAAATCGGCACACAGGGCATCGTGGTTCCCCTTTATGCGTCGTCTTGGAGCCGCCAATGCATTAGTTGTCTGTGGCTTTGGGGTGTTGGTCTACTACTTGCGAGGGACCTACGGACGATGGCCCAGGCCTTGTTCTCGACTCCGGGGATGCTGAATAAGCTTTCGAAAGCCTTGATTGGTCCTGGTATGATGGTATACAGGTTCCCTATTCTTTCCTCTTTCACTATGTACAAGCAACAGATTTTCACTCACCGTGATTTGGTCTTGTTTTCGTCCTGAATCTTGGGGACGTTGGGTTCCAAAAGGAGTTCTGAATGATCCGGTCTCCCTGCTTCGATCACCACCTTATGTGCTATGTTATAAGCTTCTCTATTTTGGGTTTCTGTCCCTCCGGTCATGATGGTAATGGCAGAAAGAGCATATGATAGATCTGTGCATCTCTTGGCTCCTCGCTTAGGCTCTGTGAGCCCTTTGATGTCTACTAGATCTCTCGAAAAAGCCTTCTGTCTCATTCAACAATCGCGGTTTCGTTTTGATTCTCACTATAACACCTGCTGAGTTCTGTGCTTCTCTTCCTTGCAGGTGTTTTGTCAGGACAGAGAAGATGAATGTCAATGACTTTTCGACTTTAACCCTCTGTTCTTTCTTGCTTTGCGTTTCAACAAGGGGTAAAACTGTCATTTCATCACTGTTTTGGGATTTTTTTTTCCGTATATGCGAGCCTGCCTAGTTGTCCATGGGTCCGATTGAGTTGTCAGATTTTGGTTGGGCCAACTAAGTGTGTTTGACCGCTAACTGGTTTACCTCTGATGACATGGATTTTTGGCATTACTTGATTGGTGGAATGTTTGAAAATTCGTAACTAATTATTTATAGCTCAGAAAAATAAAATAAAATATGTTCTAAAATTAGAAAAAATACAAGCTTTCTAATGATAGTGGTTTTGTACCAAAATCTAATGTTTAAAATATGTGAGTTGCAAAATTCATAAATAAATACTTAAAAGTCATAAAAATATAATAAAATATGTTTCAAACTCATAAAAAAATAATCTTAAAATGGCATGGTTTTGGTAACCTAATTCACTAATATTAAAAAGTGATTATTAGGATTTTGAATAATTATTGTAAACCTAACCCTAATTCTACATATATGCTTAATAGGTTCTTTAAAGGTCTAAGTTTGGATCTAGATCTATCTTGGACTTGTTTAGACTCTCAAGTGAGGTATCTTTGCATCCCCCATTATTCCTTTGAGCAATTAACATATTTTCATCTTTCTCTTGGTCCTATGGACACTAGCCTACACATTATCTCTTTTTCTTTGAAAATTATGGTTCATGTGAACTACTTTATTTGTTCATGATCTTGTGATTATTATCATATTTCGACATTCTTTGGGTTTTTTCTTATGCTTTGTTCATGATGGAACTCAATTTATTAATATGTGCTCACTTTGAGGTGGATGTATATGTTGGTCACTTATGTGGTGACTACATTGTATAATATGACTATACTTTTTACTTGCCTCTACATTTAACATGCTATGTGATTCAGTAGCACTAAAGTAGTGTAATTGTATTAGTTTTTGGGCAGTATGCTCATGTTATTTTTGGAATGGAGGTGGCCCCATACCCGGGTTTCAAATTTATGAGGTTTGACCCACTTTTATATATATTGGGAGTTTGGCGATGCGTCATTCTCTATCAGGTTTCAAGTTTATGAGACTTGGCTGACTTTGTTGTTATATTGTTCTAGGGCTATGTTTATCTCGCATGCATGCATGTTGATGATATGGGGTGTGTGCCATAATCCTTGATATGTCCTTACGTTGCACAACTTTATTGTTTTATTTATGGCAAGTATATCTTTTATCTTGTGATGGTGATTCTTTTCTTTTATGCCCTTTTGGGTATTACTTTTCTCTTTCATGGGAAGCCTTTATACTTTATGCCCGCATTCTTAATATATTGCTCAATTTCCTTTTGGTATGCACATATCGACCTTTGTTGATGTTTTTTATAGTTTCTCTTCTTGCTGGGGTATGCTTCCAACTCTAGGTGAAGGACAAGGAGGACATGGTATGAAGTTATGGACTTATCTTCAGGAGTTAAAGCTTGGAGACAAACTTTTTGTGGTTTAGATTTCCCTCTACTTAGATCCATATGTTGTATCTTACATGTAAACCCCTTGTGGGAGATTATGATGTTCTCTTGTAACCTTGTGAAAAATTGAATATAGTCAATATTTTACTTCTGCTGCTAAACTTTAGTTGTTTTGAATACCATTAATAAGATTTGAAAATTTTACACGCGCTCCAACATATCTTTTGGGTGTGTTTGGACTAGAGGTTTCAAATTTTTGGTAGGGAGTGGATCCCCTCTGGGTCCCACTTTGTAATGACCCCGTTCTCCAGCAACCTCCAATTAAGAAAAGCTAGGAAACTAGAGCCATTATCCCAAAAATAGGATCAAATGGTTTTGCACATAATCAGAAATAATTAACAAATTTTACTAAACTAACTAAACTTGTTGCTGAATAATAAAAACATGTATGGTTTAGAGTCATGTTGAGAATGATTCAACCTAAAATGTGGAATATTAAGAAAATATGTGGGCATACCATCTCTACTCTTAGAATAAGATGAAATTTGTTTTTGAGCTACAGTCAAATGCTTATATCATTTCATTATGAGTGAGAGAGATGAAGTAAATACATGTTATGCATGAAAGTAAGACAGAAGAATGATTAATTAGGTTGAAATTAATGTCATGATCTAGGGTTGGAGTTGTACCTCACCCTTATGTGAGAAAATAAATGAATGACAGGTTGAGAACCTAGGTGAGAAGATAATCACCAACTGAAATTGAAATCACAAATGAAATTGTAATCACTAAATGATGATATCATGTAAAAAAACTAAGGATGTGGATGAACCTTGAATTGAATTTGAGTGTCAATCTTAGTAATAGTATGAGGAATTCACATACCAATATAAGATGATTAAAGATAAGCTAAAAAGGGTTGTTAACCCTCATGTTTGGAACTAAGTTGGTTTATCATTCACCTTAAGCTTACTAGGTCTAAATTTTAAGGACAAAATTCCTTTTAAGGAGGAGTAAATGTTATACCCTCAATTTTGATAAAATTTTATTATCTAAATAAATTGATTTGTAATTTCTCCAATGGTATTATTCATGAAATCCCCTTTGTGGCATGTGTGCTTGTGGCAAAAGTTAAATAAATAAAAGAAATTTGTACATAAATTAATGATAATGACTTTGGAAATATTGCACATTTATGTGATCATGTTTGGAAATATGGAGAAATACTTAAAGTTTCCCAAGGAAAATAAATATATAGTATTTTAGATAATTAATGGGATAATTATCTAGCCATTATTGGCAACACCATGGTTTGAAGCAACAATTAATATTATTTTGTTTTAATATACACAAAATTAGTACTGGAAAGGAAGATAGTTCTAGAAATTGGGGGACGCAGGAAATCGAGGTCGTTACACACTTCTTACACTCATCCTCAGTTACTTCCATGGCTTCCTTTTCTCAATACCCTAGTGGGCCTACTTCATTCATATCTTAATCTTCTATTATAGGTTCATCTTCTTGGGTTCTTGATTCAAGCGCAGTAGATCACATTACTAGTAAAAACCATCTTATATCCAATCTATCCACCAACAAAACACCTCTGCCACCTATCATGATTGCTAATGGATCCAAAGATCCAGTACATGGTACATGGCTTATCCAACATATACCTACAATCACCTTACAATCATAATTACTTGCTCCTGAGTTCCCTTTCAATTTACTATCCATTAGAAAATTAACCCGTTCTCTTCAAGCCTTAGTTACATTTAACCTTGATCATTATGTAATACATGACCTTCGGACACAGAAGGTGGTTGGTGGTGGGTATGAACTTGTAGATCACTACTATCTTGGTCTAGTATCCAAGGTGTGCATGGTAGCTTTTCCTCTTCATATCCATAGTCGGCTTGGACACATGTCCCTGGATAAACTTCAAGTTCTTCAACCCCAGCTATCTAGACTTAGCACACTCCATTATGAGTCATGTCAATTAGGAAAGCATCATCATTCCACCTTTAAATATAGGGATCAGATGGTTGCTCAGTCAAGTTTTGATATTATTCAGTTTGATGTTTGGGGCCCATGTTGGGTTCCATATTAAACTTGGTCAAAGATATTTTGTTACTTTCATTGATGATTTCTCTAGAGTCACTTGGTTGTATTTGATGAAAGATCGTTTAAAATCAGTAATAAATAACCTTTTTGGTGAGATTTAAACCCAATTCTCTTAGCATATTTGTATTTTTTAGACAGATGATGCCAAAGAATATTTCAGTAGTTCTCTTACTCAATTCTTATCTTACAAAGGAGTTATACACCAGTGATCATGTACTCACATGCCTCAATAAAATGGGGTAGCCGAGAAGGAAAATTGTCACATTGTTGAAACTACTCGTACTCTTCTTTTTCATGTGAGAGTTCCCAAGGAATTATGGGGCGATGGTGTCCTCACTACCAAATATCTCATCAATCGCATGGAAACATCCACCTTAAACAAACACATACCCTTTTAACATTTATGTCCTGGTCAGCCCATTTATATTGTTCCTCCTATAGTTTTTGGTTGAGTCTGGTTTGCTTGTAATGTTGGGATGGATCATGAAAACCTTAGTCCAAATGCTACAAAGTGTGTCTTCCTTGGTTACTCTAAGACTCAAAAGGGATATCGATGTTGTGATCTGATTGATCACTACTTTTTGGTTTCAGTAGATGTCACCTTCTTTGAAGACACCCCATACTTTGGAGATCCCCAGTTAGTGAGGGATATTGAAGAAGCTCTTCCACATCTAGTTGTCATTAAGATCTCGTCACATGCACCTCGTGTACAGGGAGAGTCTTCTCCACCTATGTCACAAGGAGATAAATCTCCCATCAGTCATGCTTACACACGTCATGTGCAGGACATTGTCCAAGATTATGGATCATACAATGCAAGTGTCAACCCTCCTCCAATCATCACTCAGTATAGAGCTCCAAGTAACAATGATAGTTCTATTGATCTACCAATTTATATTCATAAAGAAAAATGGTCATGCACTCTTCATCCCGTTTCTAACTTTTTTTCATTTGACTATTCATCTCCCTCATACAAAGCCTTTGTATCATCCATAATCGATATTTTAATTCTAGTTTTGTATTGATTGTCATGAATAACCTAGAATGGTGTTGTGCTATGGAAGATGAGATGAATGCTTTTAGTCAGAATCACACTTGGAGTCTGGTTCCTACTCCAACAGACAAGGTTGTTGGGTTTCGACGGGTTTACTCAGTCAAAGTTAGACCTACTAATGTTTTTGATCGTCTAAAGGCTCATTTGGTAGCCAAGGGAAACACTCAAGTATATGGTGAAGACTATCTTTAGACCTTTTATCTTGTTGCTAAAATGTCCTATGTTCATCTTTTTATTTCTTTAGCAGCTCAATTTTCTTGGCCCTTGCACCAACTTGATATCAAGAATGTTTTTCTTCATGGTGGTATGTTTGAAGAAATTTATGTGGAGAAAGCTTATTTGTTCATTTTTTAGGGGGGGAGTCACATCTAGTTTTCATCTTCATAAAATCCTATATGGGCTCAAGCAATCTCCAACAGTTGGGTTTGGGAAATTTAATCAAGCTCTACTTGAATCTGGTCTTCTATATTAAGGTCTTGATCATTCAATCTTCCATAAGCAATGATCTCCATGTTGTGTTCTCCTTATTGTCTATGTTGATGATATTGTAATTACGGAAGATGATCAATAGGGTATCATGCAGGTTGAATAGTTTCTACAAAATAAATTTCAAGTACATATTTCGACCTCCTAAAATATTTTTTGGTTACTGAGTTTGCTAGATATAATGATGGAATAGTCATCTCACAAAGGAAATACACTCTTGATCTCTTAGAAGATACCACTATATTTGGAGCAAAGCCTGCAGATACTCTAATGGATCCCAAAGTCAAGATGCACAAGGAGGAGGGGAGCCACTCAAAGATCAATGGAGATACAGAAGAGTGGTTGGAAAATTAAATTATCTTATTGTTACTTGTCCATATATATCCTTTGCTACTGATGTCTTTAGTCAATTCATGGACAAACCCTGTAGTGGTCATATGGAGGGTGTTTATAGGATTCTTCACTATCCCAAGAAGAGTCCAGCCAAAGGTATATGATACACCAATCATGGACATCTCAAAGTGTAGGGCTTCTCAGATTTTGATTGGCCAGGATGTGTCATATATAGATCAATTTCCAAATATTGAGTCTTTGTGGGGGACAATCTCATATCTTGGAAAAGTAAAAAGATAATAGTGGTAGCTCGATCTAGCATTTAATTTGAATAGTGCACACTGGCTCATGCAACCAGTGATTTCCTATGGACCAAGAATATTCTTGAAGAATCAGGACTCATTTAGTCTGAAGCAATGGAAGTCATGTGTGATAATCAATTTGTTGTCCACATTGCCTCTAACCCGGTTTTTCACGAATAGACCAAACATATTGAAGTTGATTGATCATTTCATTCAAGAAAAGATACAAGATCACCAGATTATACTTATTTCAGTTCGTTCAGAATATCAAATGGATGGTCTTTTCACAAAATACCTCAATGAATATCGAATAAAATTTCTATGTAACAAGCTTGGTGCCCATGGCATCTACACACCAGCCTAAGGTGGAGTGTTAGAATAATAAGCATTTATTATTCCCTTTATTCATTATTCTTTATGTCCATGTATATTCCATGTGTATATGGGATTAGTCCCACATTGTGAAAATGGGTATTGGCAACCACCCATGTCAATACTAAAAATGTCTCATTCCGCACTTTACTTTTCTTGTTTACAATTTCCAATTCTAGAAACAAAAGTATTTATTGCGATTAAACCCCTATTTCTTCTCAAATTTCTATAGGCCATAGTAGCCTCCTTTTTTGTGGAACTTGGATGATACTCATTAACATCTTTCCCGACTTATATTAATTTTTTGGATTTATTGGGATAAGTCTCATACACAAAACTTCCACTTTAAGTATTTCTTGAATTCACTTACCCACATCACATGAAAACTCCTTTTTATCAAAATTCTAGAATTCTAATAGTTTTCTTATTATCTTTAAGTATTCAAATAGTCAGATCGAAATATCCTTATATGATGCCTCAAAACTTGTGTTTCAAGTCATGGTTAGATAATTACTCCATTAATTATCTAAATTACTTATTATCATAGAATACTTCAAAAATTTGTTCATTATTTCATATTCCAAATATCTAACAAATGACAAAGTCATTATCGTTCATTTACACATGAATTCCTTTTATTTCTTAACGTGTGCCACAAATACCTATTTGGAAAGAAAATAGTATCATGAGCCTCCCTTGGGCAATGGCTTGAACCCATGCCACAAAGTGGATTAAAGATAACATTTTTATTTTATTAGTTTTAAAATCAAAGAATTTTTTTATCAATTCAATCCTTATATTTATAGAATTCAAATTTTACCAAATTCGAGGATCTTACATTCACCCCTCCTTAAAAGGAATTTTGTCCTCAAAATTCAAGCCAAATAGGTTCATGGTGAATGTTAACTCAACTTAGCTTCAAACCTTAGGGTTAGCAACCCTTCTTGGATATATTTAGCACCTTTTATGTCTATGCAAATTGGTCATACTACTAAGGTTGGAACCCAAATTCAATTCTAGAGTATTTCCACATCCTCATTCAATTAGATGATATTATCACTTAGTGATTACTATGTGATTCCAGTTCCTCTTGGTAACTATATTTTCACTTGGTGATTTCAATTTCACTTGGTGACTACCTTTTCACCTAGGTTTCCAAGCTACGATTCATTTATTTCACATAAGAGTGAGGTAACACCTCAAACCTAGATATGTAATTAACTTCAACTTAGGTATTCATTCTCATATATCAATTTTTAAGCATAATATGTTTCTAACCAATCTCTCTCACTCAAAATAAGATGAAATGAACATTTGGCTACAATTCAAATATAAAGCTCATCCCATTCCAAAAGAAGAAATGGTTTATTCACACATTATCTTCTAATTTTGCATTTTGGTTGAATTACCCTTAACAATAATTCCAACCCACTAATACTTTTTACTTTCATAATATCCTTATATTTTATGGAATAAGGGATAGTGTATTTCTCCCTCCTGATTTTGTGCACAACTTCCTTTAAGATCATAATCAAATAGCATTACATAACTTCTTGTATTCTTTACATCTACATCCCATGTCTCATTATCCTTCATCATTCCCTTGAGGTCTCTAGGAATATAGGTACCTTTGGGGTGATCTCATCTTGACCTCGTGGGCCTTATGCACTTATGGAGTGCCTATCACATTTACCCCTTGAGCCTCATGAACTCATGAAAGTAGCAAATCTCCTAATACCATGGGCCTCCGGCAAACATGAATGTCCATCTCCTGACCCCATGGTCTTATGCACTTAGGGCATCATCACCTCCAAATCTTATAGGTTTAATGTACCTTTCATCATCCCTGACAGCCTTAGGATTAACTTAGGGCTCTACCCTATCTAGGATTTATAGAGATTTTATAACTTTATTTCATTACACATTTTTCTTGAGGTTTTTCTAACAATTTTCGAAAAAATCATTTTATTTTCATTCTTTAACCCATATTTCCTAAATCTCTTAGGTTGCACAATGTTTCCTTTATGTCCCTGCATTAGGGTCAATGACCTTCCCTCATGGGCTTGGTCTTCTCAGTGACCTCCCCCCCAAGGCTTGGTCTTCCTGGTGACCTTCCCTCCTGGGCTTGGTCTTATTGTGACCTTCCCTCCTTGGTCTTGGCCTTCATATTGACCTTCCCTCCTTATGCTTTGGCTTCATATGACCTTCCCTCCTTGGGCTTGGTCTTCAAAGTGACATTTCTTTTGGGCTTGGTCATCATAGTGACCTTCCTTCTTGGGCTTGGTGTCATAGTGACCTTCCCTCTTGGTCTTGGTCTTCACAGTGGCCTTCCCTCTTGGGCTTGGTCTTCATAATGTCAGCCACTTCCTTAGTGACATTTTTTTAGGTTTGTGGTAGTATTACCTCCCTTCATTAATTACTTTGAGATGGCATAATTGGGTTCAAATTTTATACTCATTTTATGTGCTTTCATGCTTCATAAACTTAATCCTTCAAATATTAGGCGACTTGCAAGGTTGACTCAGTCCTTTATTAGATTGGTAAACTCATCCTTCTAGGGAAGGTCCTATCCTAGGGTGTCTTCTTGACTCATAGGAGGAGGTTAGGCCTTCTAGCCACAACCTAACCCACGGGTTTAGGGTTATGCCTCCCCCATAGGTCCTTTTCCCATTCATAGTTTGACCCACCCAAGGTTGGGACATCATCCCCAAAAGTTGAATTAACGGCTTCATATTTTCATTAAATGATCACTTATGTGTCATATAGAGAGAGAGAGAGAAAAAGAGAGAAAGTCGGGCTAGAATACACTCAAATATAAATATTACACTGTGCACCTCAATGGTGTTTGCCTATATACACCATATCTTTGTATAATTTAATCCATTTATATCCATTGTTACAATAGTAATAGGACACATACACAATTTGGGCCCGTTTGGATGAGTGTAACTCACTCATCCAAGGACATTAAAAATTGACGCACGCAACTAATTTGAAACACATAAATTTTTCCTCCTTTAGATGCATGACCTATAAGTGTCTGAATGAGCTCAATTTTTTTGGGTAGTACGTTCTTAAGATATTTAAGAAGTTCAATGGTTTATATTTTCAAAATAATTGCTTCATGGTAGAAAATGACTGAGGTGTATAGCGTCTTTGGTACATGCATGCATGGGCGACTAGGTCACCTAAACTCATTTGCATTTCCCCTTTCTTACCCTAATTAGGGTTCACAGGGGTAGGGTTAATGTTTTTTATTTACCCACACTACTCCCATTTCCTATGATTAGAGTTTTGGGTTAGTGTTAGGGACTACACCATTCATCTTTTTATGATTCCCTTGACCCACTAAGGGTTTTCCAAAAACCAACCCTGGATCCATCTAGGGTTTACCCTTGCAAGGGAAAATCCATAAAACATTTTTCTTTACATTATCATTACTTCCACATTAAATGTACATTAATTGGTAGAGGATGCCTTAATCCTACTTCTTCTCAAAAACCCTAACTTGAGATGAGGAGGGAAGTTACTTTTAGGGTTTATTAAGCAAGGAGATGAGAAGTGGATGAAGTTAGAGATGAGAAACTTAGAGGAAACATTATGTCGGGAAAACCCTAGGTTCTGGATAGGAAGGTATCACCTTGACTAAAGGAGTCCTTGTCCAACCCCCAAAGCTGTGATCCTTTCTAGACACTAGTGCTCTTAGGTTACGCTCTAATAATTTTCCTTATATATGGATTTTGAAATTGTCATTTATTAAATATTATTTAAAAATGTGGGACTCTGATACCAATTATAACAACCTCACTTTGTAATGTCCCTCAATTAAGGAAGAACCTTAACGTCGAGATCCATACTTAAAATTTCCAGGATCCATATTCAACAAATAACAAATAATAGTGTATAATGTTCATTATTTCATAAATATTGTTTACAAGATGTATAATAATGCTCCTCTAAAGAGTTACATAAATAATATGATGGGGCTCCAAATACCACACCAATAAAAACCCTAAAAGAATACTCTTAAGTTCAACCAAAAGTTGTGCACGAATTCCCCACTCCACACGAATGGAAACCTTATTGAAGTATACTTAAGGATCGAACCCAAAGGACAACTTTTTTAAGAATCTATATGTATTCAGAAGTGTTAAGAGTAATATTTAACATTGAGAAGTTGGATGATTAATTAAGCTAAATTATTTCCAATAGCAACAAAGATTTAAGAGGTAAATAAATGATAATAAAGATAACAGGGCATGTGATTTCACTTGCCAAAGCCAACATAATTATCCTAGAAAGACCTAACTCCTTAGTAGCAGTTTACTAAATAGAGCCTTAGCTACTACACCCTCACGAGATATAGATCGTTGCTTGGATTAAACTGTCTTGGAACTGACCAAATTTGGCACCCAAGTTCCTAGTTTATTCTGACTGGACTCCCTCACTACGGCTGACCAATCTCGACACGTTGGAAGATCATAACCCAATCACATTACTATCCCTTGGTGACACCTCATGGGGTATAAGATCAATTTGAAGTTCTAATCATGATTACATCAACCTACACATACACAATTATAACAAACGTGCAAAGCAAGGAAATAAGCAAAATGATACTTTATTTAGCAATAGTATTGTTGAGTTAAAATATAGGCTAGGATAAAATACAAGTTGTTGGGGCTAGTACCATGTCCCAGCATAAATGTTTACTTGATCATGGAAAGAGACAACAATGGAAATATAGAAAGAACAATGGAGGGGGCCATGACACCAGGTGCAGGAAGACCAATCTCTCCACTGTGGTTGTTGCCTCCTCACTCTTTTCTAGAGTTTGCACTACACAAGCTGGATTGTAATCACAAATCAAATACCCCTCAGAGTGAACGATAATGGTTCCCTTTATAGATGCATTTGTCATTGTCAAAACCCTAATTTTGAATACTTATGGTCGAAGGCAGCTAATTTGCATGGCCCGTACTCGGTCCAATAGGTGACTTGCATGGGTTACTCAATTTGGATCCCGTGTGTGGTTCTCTGGCAGACCAACATGGATTGAATCAGAGTAGAGTGGATGCTAGGAACGTGCATTATAAATAAAGAATTTGGAAGACTTTGGATAGAGAGTGGCTTAATTCGGGTGACTGGTGAACCAGATGGATCAACTAGGTGGTTGGAAGGTGGACAATGGAAAGCTTTTTGGGCCTTCCTTCCCATGAGGTGTGGCGTCATGAGGGCTTGATCATTCATCTAGGTGTTGAGATGCATTTTTGGTTGGTTCTACATGAAAAATATATAAAGTGCATTAACATTCGATAAAGAGAGGATAATTGCATTTAAGTAAATATCAAGCTAAAATTAGGGAATAGAAATGCAACAATCCCTAAAAGCAGATAAAATTGCATGCAAAGATGGGTATAAATATACTCATAAAACTATCCCAAAATTAAATATTCGCTCGTCTTGAGTAAGAAAAATAAAAAGGAGGACAAACAATTGATACTAGGATTCGTGATTTCCTCTCCCAACTAAGCATACTGTGTGGCCCCCTTCCACCAAATACAATTAAGTGACGCTAGTCCTTTGGGGTCACGTAACCACATTTGGATATCCTCCATTGGGGCTTGTTCCTCCATTCTCTAGACTCCAGAACATGCAAAGAATTGCTTTCATCTCAATAATACTCTTATTTTGTTAGTGCAAGGTAGAAGGGAGCACAACTCATCGCTGATTGGCTATTTTGGGGAAAAACTGATAAGTCCCTGGGTATGAAAATTCAATTGATAGAGGGGGAAGAAGATATGGCACAAACATGTTTCCCTGGTCTATCCTCTATTTTACATGAGACCATACTTGGGGTTTAGTTATTTTATTTGCCTCTCCTCTATTCGACTTGAGACTTTTATTTGACTGTGATTGCATTGATCATATATTTTCTTTTGGGTTCATTGCCTCTTTTATTTATGCCATGTATGGAGATGAAAATTAAGAAGGAGGTGTATTTTTTTGGAAGGGATGCCACCCCGAACTTAGGGATTGGGATATAGTGGATATAAAAAAATTTGTTTGTGGATGGAAAAGAGATACAAAATGATGGAAGAAAGGTGGAAACAAGAGGCTAACTTGTGCTTCTTCATTTTATTGTTTCTTTGGAATCATATCGTCATTGTATATCAGTTATTCAGTTAATATAGGATAAATAAGTGTGTACAAATTTTGTCGCAAGTCATATCAAGGGCACGTGCAGCTTGACCATTCTGACTCTTTTTGCATATCGTCATTT
The DNA here is from genome assembly GCA_963693085.1 of Alisma plantago-aquatica. Classification (NCBI taxonomy): domain Eukaryota; kingdom Viridiplantae; phylum Streptophyta; class Magnoliopsida; order Alismatales; family Alismataceae; genus Alisma; species Alisma plantago-aquatica. The sequence goes on from OY856415.1 coordinate 458,377,687, forward strand.
CTAAGAGAAAAAAATGCTTAATTATTGTCAGTGGGCCCAGATCTATTCAAGACATGTTTGTTCCTTAAAATTTCCTTTTGCACAAGTTATCTTAAGAAAATGAGAATAGTTCATTTATATATTTTTAGTTTTTACATACATCAAAGTGGTCGTCCAAGTAAAGGCCACAACTCACACAAAACAAAATAAAATAAAATAAAGAGATACTTGCAAATAAAAATAATAAAAAAAGAAAAAGTAAGAGAGTTTGTATCTTACCACCCACCTCTACCCCATACTTAAATTGTTGCTCATCCTGAGTGAGGCTAAGTCAGGATGGAGGGGAAGAACTCACAGGGTTTGAATAGGTTGGCATGTAGTCATCACGACTCACATGCCATTGCTCATGCGAGCGCTGCATAAGATGTATCTAATTTAGTTGATGAGCTCAGTGTTGTAGTTCACTCTCAATACAACTTTGTGATGCTTCCATTGCCTCAAGTGAAATTTGTTGTGTATGAGATTTAGAGTCCACAACAGAGTCTTCTCATTTGTGCTTGATGTCGTGATGGTCCAAGTCTTTATCCCTTTTATTAGAGCATGCAACATGAGTTTCTGAGTTAATGATGAATGGATAAGGAGATACCGGTTTGACTTGGTAAAAGTGCCTAATTTGTTCTAGGAGATCCTCAAGTTCATAGGGTATATTTTCTCTAGCAAATTGTGCATGATCAGGGAGGATCAGTTGAGATGGAGAATTATAGAAGGGGACTAAATAGGTGTCTGGTTGGGGTCCTGGATGGAGAACCTTTCGTAATATGAGATAATAAATATCGATCAAGTGTTGATTCCATTTTGGTTGAAGAACCTTGTGTCAGATGTCTAGAGTAGGACTAATTGCAGACACCTTGATTGAGTTTCCAATTGATGTTACGAGATATTTGTAGTCCAAGATGCTCGATGAATGCACTTTCTTGTTTAAAGGGATGCTAATGAAGAACATACCAAATAGAACGAAGGTCAGTATTGGTGACGACACCCTGAGTGGAGTCTTTGCAAAAATTGTGCATGACAATATCCTATGGAAGTATTGAATCACTAGACTATGTGTCAAGATGCTTTCATATTCTGGCTTGGGATCATATTTACCAAAGATTTTGGCCCAAAATTCATCTGCCTTGTAGTTGAGGTGAAGATGGTTATGTGTATTACAATGCAACAACCACTCATCATTGGCATCCTGACAGAAGATAGATACAAGATGGTAGGAGATGAAGTTGTGGTTTTCACCAAATAATTGGAACACGCAACTAAGTTTCCCTTCAATGGTACTTTGTTTTTTAAAAGAGACTAGGAACTCCATTTTTAATGTTGAAAAACATGGCGGGTGGGATACACAAAGGAATGAATTTGGTGGCAGCGAAGGATGTCATCAATAGGCCCTTGAATATGCAACTTCGATAAAGTATACCCTAACTTTCTAGGTAGTTTCTTGGCGGCGACAGCATTCCTCAACCAGGAATACGTAATACGAACCAGGGGATAGAGTGGTTCTATCTTTGACTGTCAATAGATATGTCGAAGTTTATCGAGGTGATGATCTAGAGTCGCAGGGACCTGTTCAGGTTGTCGGCAACTTCTCATTGAGAATTTCAACATTGTTATACCAGGATTCAGGGGGTGGCAGAACAACACAGCCATAGCTACTTGATGTGTCATTCATCTTAAGCCACAGTGTTGTGGCTGCATGCGATGTGAGAAAGTGAGCTTTTTACTTCAGTTTCCCAATATTGGTTGCTTGTACATCTAGGTGATTCCAATATTTTTTCGGACATACCTTTCTAGTGTCTTTGGTGGGGTCATCCTAGATATGTGGAGTTTTCTTCAATTGCCAAGTGGCAGCAACCCATCATAAGTTATCATATAACCTAGTAACTATTGGTGAGTCAGGTGACTCGTTGAGTGAAATAGCCACTTATATTGGAGCTGAGGAAAGCCTCTTCCCCTCGCCCCCCATTTTAAGTAGAAAGGGAAGTAGTTACGTTTTAAAAAATTGGGTTGCCTCCCAGAATTGCCTTGTTTTTAACGTCATTTGGCTCGACGTAATGCCAATGGTCCCTGTGGGATTTGTCTGAAAAGAAAGAATGATGAGAAGAAACTTATAAAATATTAAGGGAAGATATTTACCTAACCCTAGAGCATAATCATATTAAATTGGGTAGGGTGTGAAGGGTTTGCAATTTCTTATGTTGATTGTGTAGTGCATCCGGATGCATGGGTTTTTAGCCGTTTTCACAGGCATATTTTCCTTGATTTTATGTGTTGTTTTTTCATTTATCTAATTAATAATGCATGAAATGCTATTAATGTCCTGTGATATTTAAATGCATCAAATTATATGATTTTTAATGTTGAAGATGATTTAATATTTATCCAGAGTATTTATCCACATTCTTGTGTATATTCAGGTACAATGGAACTTCATAGAGTTGATACTATTGACACCAAAAGTCGGTGGTACCGACTTCACATCAGTACTTGCCCAGAAAAAACTCACACAGACTCAATACTACCAACACTCCAAGTCGGTAGTACCAAAATCACATCAGTGAAGCACAAGGATGAATCATGAAAAGTCAATACTACCGAGTTCACAAACTCGATACTACTGAGATGACGTCAGGCAGACAATGCTTGGGCAACCTGAAGACTCGGTGCTATCAAGACAAGTTCATAGTACCGACATTGTCAAGAGTCATGACTACCCTAAGATCTTGATACTACCGACTACCAAGTGGTACTACCGAGTCTGTCTGATTTGGCAAATCTGAAGATGGTAATCTAATCCAACAAAGGCCATTATTTCATATCGTAAGTGACTTTGATGACCTAAGGGGAGTTCAGCCATATAAAAGAGAGTAGTTGTATACCATTGCATGACACCAGAGAGAGGAGAGGATAAAGGAACTGAAGGCTTCATCTGGGACAATCTGAGCACCTCCGGAAGGAATATCGGCAACCAGAAGACAGTCGATTGCACTCACGACGTAGGGGGTCGTCCTGATCAGCTATTAAACAGGGGTAACTTAGTTTTTCTAATGTTTCCCATATTTTTCTCTTTCTCTACCATGTATTTGTCAATTAAAACCATGTGGGGCTAATTCCCTTGATTCATTAGGATGCGGGAGTAGCCCAAATATGCACTGTAAATGATTTCCATACATTAATGTCATCTTTATCCCTATATTCTGGATATAAATCTATGAACATGCAATTGTTTGTTTTTGCCTGATCAACATAGATAGATTGTTAGACCCTCAATCATTTTGGGAGAGAGGTTAAGGGTTAGAAAAGCATAGATTTACCCATTTATTACACCCCTTGGAAAAGGTGGAGAATAAACGGGAGGAGAAACTCAAAGTTCAATCATAAGCACCTAATTAATCAACTAATTGCTATAGAAATGGGGTTTGCATTAGAATAGGTAGTGAACTACACTACGGGAGTGGGTAGTTCTGACTACAGTATCTTTATCCAAAGATAGGGGTAATAGATATTGTGTATAGAATGAATTGTAATGTTATCTATGGTGAAACCACAATCCTAAGGAATTCTCTAAATCTGAGTAATTTAAGTGTTAAGTTTGTTTCATCCTATGTTTACTTCTGTTCAATCAAACTCATTCATTTACACTGGCCTACCTGATAAGACCATAGTTAGTATTAGTCTCTAGAGAACATTTCCGTGTGTTTGACTCGGGCTTCAAAAGGGCCTATATTACTTTGATATGTTGACACGATTTTACCGTGCGTAAACGCAAGTGCACGCGTCAATGTAGTATAGGCCTTTGTGAGGCCCGAGTCGAACTCAGGGACACCAAATTATTGGTAGACTACTACTAATTGGTCGCGATCAGCTAAACTGATTAAAAGAGTTTGAGAGTTTTTGTAAAATAAAAGAAAATAAAAGAAAACAAAGCAATTGATTAAGGGTTTAGTTTAATCAATTCAAATGGAGATCTTTAGGATTGCGGTTTCATCGCGGGTTTTCATTGTATGAATTTCCATATAATAATTCAGGTTCATCTCTCAATTCGAGTAATGACCTGTAGTCAGAATTTCCCACTGTCGTGGTACAATTCACTACCTATGTCTAGGTCGGTTCCACCGTCGTAGTAACCTATACCCTAAACTAGGTGAATTAAAATCGACCTCTGGGTTTCCACCATTAACCGTACATCTTCTTGTTCAAGGGATTTGTTAATTAATGTGAATTTCGTCTCTTTTCAACCGTTAATTCTTCTTTCATAGTAATTAAGGACATTAGATTATCATTATGGTGATCAAGCATAACAATGTAATTGAGAAAATGAAATCATACCACAGATTTAAGAGATGAATGATGAAATACTATGATAAAAATGTCATACAATGCTTCCCTGGGCTACTCCCGGTCCTAAAGACAAAGGAGATTAGCCCCGCATGTTCATCTCAGAGCAAAACATGGTTGAGAAAAGGGGAAACATGGAGAAAAACGTGAATAAGTGATGAAACCCCTTAAACAGAGAAGATCCAAGCATTTCTCGGCATAGAATACGCGATCTACAGCCTTTCGGCAGTGGAAAACTTCTTCTTCGACTTTCGAAATGGCTGGGGCGTGCTTCTGGGCTCCGTTCTTCTCTCCACACCTTCTCGGGACGTGTGCAGCGGCTAATGACGTGCTCCCCTGCTCTTGGGCACCATCATTAGGTATAATCACTGAGTTAGGTTGCAAAAATATCACAGCTGTCGGATTGAGCTCGATCTGAAACAAACTTGTATCTGACGGTGTCGATACCATCGACGCGGGTCGATGGTATCAACTCTGCACGATATCGGCAAGTCTTCTTTTCTTTTCTTCGTTGTGCCTGATGCTAACTCGATATGATCGATGCGGGTCGATGGTATCGACACCCTGAGATGTCAGTTTTGTCCTTTTCTGTCGTTGAAACTCCACATGTCAATAGTATCGACTTTAGTGTCGATAGTATCGACTGTCTTCTCGCCAGCAACCTGATGGTTGGTCGCTGCCATCGACTTGCCTCGTCGATGGTATCGACTCTGTGTTGCTCCTTGCGGCTGGCAACCTGTGGCTGTGTCGATAGTATCGACAGCTGTCGATGGTATCGACAGCTGCAGATATGCGTTTTTCCTGAAATTGCAACACGAAACCACATAAGTCGAAATAAAACCTATAATTGTAATCATTTATGTTAAAAATAATAAAATAAGGGAGAATTGACACTGAGAAGGATCATAGACTAAAGTAAATGAATTATGCAATATTAACCACAAAAATGACCAATAAATGCATAAAAACAAGTAAAACAAGTCTATAAATGTGACTCAAAATTATCGCATCAAACTCCCCTAAGCTTGAACATTGCTCACCCTCGAGCCACTAAACTTTAGAATAGAATTGTGAGGGTCAACTAAAGAACAGATTATCACAACAAACATCACCACATGATCCCCGCCGGACATTCACATACCGGCCCTCACTAACCACAGAATGATAATTACCCTAAAGGTGACAATAATCATCCACAAAAGATGTCCACCTCAAAATTTATGAACACTATCACATAAGGTAGTTAACATAATAAAATCCTCCAGTCCAAAATCGGTGCATCTTGTGATCTTCTATTCTATGTTTCTCACCATAACTACCATCTAAATGGAAGTAGTTCTCCTGGTATTAATGAGTGAGGAGAAAATCACGGTGGCCTACCAATTCGAGCAACGGGTGGATGGAATGGGTGGCTCATGGAAGAAATGGAAGCATTAAACGATTTCAAAATGCACAAAGCAAAAATGACCTAAATGATGCAAATGCAAGTGTAAATGCCCTAATGCCTACATTTGAGTGGAATGATGCATGCACTTTCATTCCATCTCAAGGTGAGATGGAATATCTAAGAAAACTACATCATGTACTTATTCTTCTTTAAAATGCAGGTGAGACTATGTTCTTTTCTCCCTCTCATTACTACTTACTTCTCAATTCTCTCTTTTTTTATCTTTTCAAAAAAAAAATTAAGCCCTTAGTTTCATAGCTGACAGTGAATTGTTTGTCAGGCTCGCTTCTTGTTACATAACTTATACATTTGAAGCATTCAGAAGGTATGGAACAAGTTCACCCTTAATGTTCAGAAGACACAAGATGCATGATGTACTATATGCACAAAAATGTGAATACAACTACAAAATGATGATTATGCAACTAAATGACACACACCTAAGGATAATGTGCATGTATAACTCATCTATATTTTTTTTCATTTCATGCAAAATATGTGAAGATAGCTACCATGAAAGACCTATCTACATGGAATGCAATCAAAGAAATTAAAATCATAATGTACTTCCAATTCTTATGGTGGAGTATGAAAACAATGGGGTGGATAAATCACAAGACTAATTGACTGAACCTTTGAAAATTATTATGTGTCCCTCCTTACTGACCTGTTTGGTAATTAAGAGGTTTATTTCTCTTATTTCAAATTAAAGTGTCATTATCATTTGGTCAGTTTAGGCTCAAACAACCAATTCTGTCCACTTTTCATGAATCATAGGCATGTATAGTTGTGATATCCTGTTTTAAAGTTGACAAACCCAATCATTTCCTTAAGTTATGTGCTCAAAGGTAACCAACACAAACATACAAACACTAAAACTTTTTTTAAATTTTCCCTTAATTCCCATGTACAAGCAGCGAGATGACACATGACTTACGACATCCACAATTGCACTAGATAAAATATGGATCCTACAAACTAACTAAAAAAATATTGCAAGAAATAAATGACAAGAAACAAAACAATAAAAACTAAAAACTAAGAAAACTAAAGGATAGAGCTATTCCAACTCCCCCCCTAAGCTTGAATTTGACTATGGCCTCATAGTCAAAAACAACCTTAAAAGGTGAAATAGTGATATCGATCATTCTTTTGGAGGAGGCGGGTACTGCGGGGCTGTGGGGTCCCAAGACGGGTACTGGCCCTGAAAGCTCGGATCATACTGGGGCATGGGTGGAGGTTGTGGATACCCCCCAAAGTAATTCTGGCTCCAGTAATGATCGTAGAAGGGTTGCTACTGCATCTCCATCCTATGCAACCTGTCATGGATATTCTGTTGGTTGGCAAGGAGGAGGCGTTCATTCTCATAGATGGCCTGCTGATTGACGTAAAGTCAGTTCGTGGTATCCTGGATACCGGCAAAAGAAGCAGTAGGATGTTGCTGGGTTTGCTGAATCTCCTGCAGCATCGAGTACATCCCCTGCATGGAATAGACCTCCTCTCCTTGTTGAGAGGGTTGTGGTGGCGGAGGCTGTGAAGATGAAGATGCACCCGGATGCATGCGGGGACGCTTCTGGCGTGCTACTCATCCGCCAATAGGAGTGAAAGCCTCCTCTTCCTCTTCATGCTCGTCGCCATCATCGTTGTTGTCATTATTACCATCGTCTTCATTGGAGTCATCGATGGCGATGATAGGCCACCGGAAATGTTGTGCTCCCTGGATGTCGAATATGGGGTCCGGAAGTGCACATTGTTGATATACTTTATTGAAATGGCAATGTGCATATGTCAAGCCATCACGTGACAGGCTGAGATTGGAGCGGTGCAGATGTTGGATATCAACTTTATTCTTGTTTGAGAGAGGCCTGAGTTGGGAAAAATCCAACCCAAGGTAAAGGGCCAACGGTGTGATGAGCCCTCCAAAGTGGATAGGAGCATTCTATGTACTCCTCTTCACGTCCAACACGTGTGCCAAGAAGAACACACCCCAATTGCACTCTTCGCGCGTCAGCAATTTGTGCAGGAAGAACAAGTCCATCTCTTGAAACTTGCTGAGAGTCAAGTCGCCGTGAGCAAATAGTGTGGTGCAGAGCATGCGATGAAGAATCCTCACAAACGGATGCTCGAAGTCGGCGACGGCTGCATTGTGGTAACTAACTGACTTTCCAGGGGGCGCGGTCAACAGCTGGGTGAAAATTGTGTCATAATCTGCCCGGTTGTCCGGCCTCCTGTGCCGGTAGTCATGATGATACCAGTTGTAAATGGAATTGAACTAGTCGAGAGTGAGGGTGTAGTTGTTGTTGTAGAGTCTGAACGACACCCTCCCTTCTTCCACTCTCTGTTGGTGGCGATCATGTCATTGGGCACCACATTGATATCCAATGATGCCATGAACTCCGCCACGAGTTCTTTATACGTCGGCCACTCGCCGAAGAAGGTTTGGCCGTCGGCGTGGTACTCCATCTCGTCGGGCCTCCTGTTCGTATGCTGTGCTTGCCCTTTAAGAACATAGACAAGATTGGCTTCAAACCCGAGGTCACAGATCATGGTCCGATCGACATATCGGGTTGGCTCGATTCATCTCTTCAACAACTCCTCGTACACCTTCCGGATCTTCGGGGAAGGGTGGACAATCCTTGGACGAGGAACTGATCCATGGAGTATAGGAACAAAGGTCTTGATCTCCCTAGGAGCCGCCTGAGAAGAAGATGCTCCCGCCGTCCGCACAATTGTCGTCGAGGAAAAAGGAATAGAAGACGGAGCTTGGTGAAGGTCGGAGAAGACAATCTCCGCTCGGTGAAGGCTCGGGGAAGAACGCGCTCCTTGGATGCTCGTAGATGGGCTCCGATTGCTCAACAAGACGCACGGCACAAGTGGAGGATGAAAGCTCTGAAGGTGTGACGTCATATGACGACAATCCATCCCTTTTATAACTGTGGTCGGCGCTGTTGTGTGCCCGTCGATACCATCGACACGAGTCGATGGTATTGACTCCTGTAGCACAATCCGGTCTTCCGCTAGTATTGACAATTATCGATAGCCTGATGTAGGGGCCCGGATTGATGACGCGTCGATACCAGCGACGGGTGTCGATGGTATCAACCCATCCCACAGATCGACTCTCTTGGTGTAGCGATCGTCGTTGATTTCCTCTCATGGATCGGTGACGTGTAGCGTCGATACCATCAACGCAAGTCAATAGTATCGACTCTTCTTAGGGAACACACCCTCGCGAGGCCCGGCCGCCGCTTTCTGCCTGTAACTGGGTCAATATCATCGACGAGGCCCGTCGATGGTATCGACTTTACTGATACAAATTCATCTGAATATCTCCATATATCTCACGAGTATCGACATCCATGTCGATACTATCGACCACATTTTGGCAAGCAACCTGATGGTTGGTCGATACCATCGATGAGGCCGTCGATAGTATCGACTCAGAGAAATTTTTTTAGCTGCCTACATGTGCCTATCTCGATACCATCGACACAAGGGTCGATGGTATCGACCCTGCCTCAGTCCTGCACATTGAACAAACGATCAAGGTATCATTTTTACACTAAAAACAAAATCAAATCAAACCAAAGTACAAAAGAGAGAGAAACTAAACGAAGCTACCGATGGCTGGGTTGCCTCCCAACAAGCGCCCTTATTTAACGTCTTAGGCTAGACAAAATCAAGCTTCATCAACTTGGAACTTTGGAGAGTGTGCCCAGGGGATCATGCGGTAGTTTGAACTCAACTCGATCCTGGCCAATCCCCAATGTCAAAGTACCTCTCCCAATGGCGGTGACAACATCGGTCGTTGCTTGAAACGGCCTTCCTAAGAGCATTTCACAACCTTTGAGTTGCGGCATGTCCATGACAGTGAAATCCACCGGAAAGATAAACTTGTCTACTTTGACAAGTACATCCTCGTACACTCCGTATGGCTTCACAATGGACCCATCTGCCAATTCAATAGTTGCCGCTGATTTCTTTATTCCCTTCAACCCAAGATTTTGAAATGTGGACAGTGGCATAAGATTAATACTGGCGCCTGAATCACACTGTGCTTGTGGAAAATGTTGACCGCCTATAGAACATGGAAGGTATAAGCCTCCTGGGTCTTTCCTCTTCTGTGGTAAACTCCCATGAATAATTGAGCTCACCATCTCATTCACCCGGCAAACATCTGTGTCTTTGATCCGCCTCTTCTTGGTGATGATTTCCTTGATAAACCTCCCATATGTTGGAATCTTCTCTATCATTTCCACTAACGGAATATTGATATGGAGTCTTCTGAACATCTCCAAGAACTTCTTGTAGTGTCGATGATTTTTCTTTGACCTCGGGTTGTCCGATAAAGACACAATTGCCTCATCTAAATGCTTATGAGGTGGCACATATGGGCCTTGTGGGGTTTCCTCCCCTAATCTTGCTTCAATGTCACCCTCTGGCATAGACTTTGGCACATTATTTTCAACAGGTGTAACTTGTGGCAGCTCCTCGCTCTCAGTGACCGTAGCTTCACCATAACGCATGGCCTTCACCTGCTCTTCTTGCCTTAGTGTGGGTGCGATGTGCTCTTGACGGGTTTTTCTGAATGGACAATATCCGCCTGGTAGTCCATAATGACTACGAGGATATGGTATTCTCGGCATTGCCTCCGTATCAAAAAATCATTTTGCTTTTATCCTGGACCTCTACCACTGGGGAATCTGCCTCTTTAATCACAGATATGTACTTTACTTGATGATGTACTTGACCAACATCTGCATTCCCAACCTGTCATTGTTGATTTGCATGCTTCATGGCCGCCACTTCATTAATCTGGGTCACAATCATCTCTAGTGCCCTCATCTGTACTCCATGGCTTTGCAATGTTTGCCCAAATTTAGTTAAGATCTCACCCTGAGACTGCAGCTGCTTACTAAACATGCTCATCATCTCTTGATTTTGTTGCACCACTTGACTAAGAAACGCGGTGCTTTTATCTTCTGTCGTTGATTGTGGCTTTGCATCTGGATCTTGTAGGAAGTTGTTTGGATCTTTCCATGAGAATTTTCTATCCTTCTTCCAAGCATAATCATTGTTTCTATAGCCCTGTTGTTGCATAAATTTGACCCAGGCTTCCTCATCGGATTCTGCATCTTCTTTGGCAAGCAATTTCTTGGCTAGAAGGTCTAATTTATCATTCATCTCCTTAATGGCCCTAGATTCACCTGCGACTTTGACTTGTTCTGGTGCATCCCTGTCGCCCCAAGACTGCTTTTTTGCCATATTTTTCATAATCTCCCAACACCTAGTGCCAGTGTTGTTCAAGAAGAACCCTGAGCCTGCTGAATCCAGGTTACTTCTATCATGCTCGGAGAGATCAAAATAGAAGATTTTGACCTGCTTCTCCTTATCGAGCCCATGATGTGGGCTCCTCCTTAGCATGATCTGAAAATGCTCCCAGGTTTCCGAATAACTTTCACCTGCCTTCTGACTAAAATTGTGATTTTTTCTGATCAGATCATTTGTCTTCTCAGGCGGAAAGAACCTTTCAAAGAATACTTCCACAGTGTGGTTCCATGATTCCACATACTCATCGTCAAGATTATGCAGCCATTCTCGTGCATTTCCCACCAGAGAACTCGGAAACAGCTTCAGGTAAAGTGTCTCCTGCGGGAACCTGTCTATCTTGATCATATCGCAGTTCTCTACGAATTGACTTATGTGAGTCACCGGGTCTTCGTTTTTTAACCCGTGGAATGCATTTGACTGGACCAAGTTTATTAATGTAGGATCAAACTTATAAGTCGGAATGTTGATCGCCTTCTTCTTCATTGGCCCCTTTGAAGCAGATGAGGAAGAAGCCTTTATCTTCTCCCATATCGTCTGCTCTTCTGCCATTACTTCTTGTTCTGAGTCAGAATCTATATCTTCCAGATGGGCCTGAACGTTGTTCTCTTCGTCGTTTGGTTCCGGCAGTGGAACCTCTGGTGATTGCTGTGTGTAGTCAGTGCTACGCATCTTCACCATGCACTGGTACCTGCAAAATGGTAATTTCAGTTCAGTACCATGCTAGAAAACTACAAAATGTGAAAGATAAAATATGAATTTCAAAAATAAATATAAAATAATAAAATAAAAATGTGGCCTAGAGTGGTCGCTTGCAGCACTCGTAGTGCTGACAATTGTCGTGTCCCCGGCAACGGTGCCAAAAACTTGACACGATTTTACCGTGTGTAAACGCAAGTGCACGCGTCAATATAGTATAGGCCTTTGTGAGGCCCGAGTCAAACTCAAGGACACCGAATTATCGGTAGACTACTACTAACTGGTCACGATCAGCTAAACCGATTAAAAGAGTTTGAGAGTTTTTTTTAAAATAAAAGAAAATAAAAGAAAACAAAGCAATCGATTAAGGGTTTAGTTTAATCAATTCAAATGGAGATCTTTAGGATTGTGGTTTCACCGCGGGTTTTCATTGTATGAATTTCCATATAATAATTCAGGTTCATCTCTCAATCCGGGTAGTGGCCTGTAGTCAGAATTGTTCATTGTCATGGTACAATTCACTACCTATGTCTAGGTCGGTTCCACCGTCGTAGTAACCTATACCCTAAACTAGGTGCATTAAAATCGACCTCTGGGTTTCCACCATTAACCGTACATCGCCTTGTTCAAGGGATTTGTTAATTAATGTGAATTTCGTCTCTTTTCAACCGTTAATTCTTTTTTCAAAGTAATTAAGGGCATTAGATTATCATTATGGTGATCAAGCATAACAATGTAATTGAGAAAATGAAATCATACCACAGATTTAAGATATGAATGATGAAATACTATGATAAAAATGTCATACAATGCTTCCCCGGACTACTCCCAGTCCTAAAGACAAAGGGGATTAGCCCTGCATGTTCATCTCAGAGCAAAACATGGTTGAGAAAAGGGGAAACATGGAGAAAAACATGAATAAGTGATGAAACCCCTTAAACAGAGAAGATCCAAGCATTCCTCGGCGTAGAATACGTGATCTACAGCCTTTCGACGGTGAAAAACGTCTTCTTCGACTTCCGAAACGGCCGGGGCGTGCTTTTGGGCTCCGTTCTTCTCTCCACACCTTCTCGGGACATGTGCAGCGGCTAATGACGTGCTCCCCTGCTCTTGGGCACCGTCATTAGGTATAATCACCGAGTTAGGTTGCAAAAATATCATAGCCGTCGGATTTAGCTCGATCTGAAACAAACTTGTATCTGACGGTGTCGATACCATCGACGTGGGTCGATGGTATCGACTCTGCGTGATATCGGCAAGTCTTCTTTTCTTTTCTTCATTGCGCCTGATGCTAACTCGATACCATCGACGCGGGTCGATGGTATCGACACCCTAAGGCGTCAGTTTTGTCCTATTCTGTCGTTGAAACTCCACATGTCGATAGTATCGACTTTAGTGTCGATAGTATCGACTGTCTTCTCACCAGCAACCTGATGGTTGGTCGCTACCAGTGACTTGCCTCGTCGATGGTATCGACTCTGTGCTGCTTCTTGCGGCTGGTAACCTGTGGCTGTGTCGATAGTATCGACAGCTATGGATGGTATCGACAGCTGCAAATATGCATTTTTCCTGAAATTGCAACACAAAACCACATAAGCCAAAATAAAACCTATAATTGTAATCATTTATGTTCAAAACAATAAAATAAGGCAGAATTGACACTGAGAAGGATCATAGACTAAAGTAAATAAATTATGCAATATTAACCACAAAAATGACCAATAAATGCATAAAACACAAGTAAAACAAGTCTATAAATGCGACTCAAAATCATCGCATCATATGTTCACTTGCGTATAACGCACGGTAAACATGTGCCAAGTTTTAGTGCCATTTTTAGGGAAACGTCAACATCCAACACTACAAGTGTTGTGATTAGCCACTCTAGGCCAACCCATTTTATTTATTTTTTTATTTTTCCATTTCACTTGGAGCTAAATTATAAAATTACTATTGCTTCTATCTCTGCTACTGCACTCTGACAATTAATATGCTACTTTCAGGCATTGGTGTATGGTGCATACTCAATCCCATGATTATGGAGAGCCATCTTTGTTGGGGTTTGGGAAAGTAGAACTCTTTCAGAGAGAGAGAAGTTGGACGGTCAGTGGATAGATTCAACTAAACTCCACCACTAACACCTCCGCCTGAAAGACATGTAACACCAGAAGAACTTGAGGCAGCACAAATGGTGGGAGAAGAAGAACAGACAATATGGGAGAGGATAAGAGCCTCTGCCACAACAGCTCAAAAAGGACCAATCAAAGCCATCAATGTGTACAGCTACAAGATTGACCCAGGTTTGATCTCTTTAGTCAAATCCCAAGCTTTCCATAGCCATAGTTTTGAAGATGGTGCACATTAGAAACTTTGTGGAGAACTGTGATATGATCAAGATAGATAGAATACTTGCAATTGTGATATATCTAAAGCTTTTTATGTCATCATTGGTAGATAGAGCAAAGTCATGGTTTCATAACCTTGATGATGAATGCATTGAAATGTGGGATCAGATGATTGACCCCTTCTTTGAGTTATTTCCCTCCATAGAAGACCAATGACTTGGTGAAGAAGATCCATAATTTCATACAACAAGCCAATTAATCCTATTCTGAAGCATGGGAGAGGTTCTAGAATATGATGTGGAAAGTACCTCATCATGGAATCAATCTTCTGGGGTAGGAAAAGATATTCTATTATGGCATGTACAAGGGAGAAAGGACTACACTCAATAGTGTAGGAGCAGGGTTCTTCCTCAACAATAAGCATGCCCGCTGTCATGAGATATTGAAGAATATGTCAAAAAATCAATCATGGGGAGATGAGAGAGAGCTTCCGACAACCATCAAATATGTAGGTAAGTCCAAGTTCATCTCTGCATTATATGAGAAGTTGGACTTAGTTGCTAAAAAGTTATGTGCCAATGATGGATCGCCTACAGAAGAAGAAGATGAAGAGTGTAAGTTTGTGTGCCAACAATATCAATATAGGGGCATTGATTATGCATGGAGGAAAGATCTTAAGTTTTCATGGAAGGATCCTAACAATTTTCAACAAGACCCATCACAGGCACAACACCCCAAGCCACAGCACTTCAGCGGCTAGGCACAATATCAACAGAAACAAAAGAAGATTGACCATACTGAAGAAATGCTTGGAAAGTTGGTCAATCAAAATGAAGTGCTAATAGGACAAACACAAAGAGAATTCCAGAACCATGGGGCAAGGATCCATAGTATAGGAACTCAGATTTCTCAAATAGCAGCGGATGTGGGTACCTTGAAGCGGCTGAAGCAACATGGGTTCACTGCTAATACCAACGTGCCTTCTGGAAATCAAAATGCCAAAACAGTCCTACTACACAGTGGTAAGACATTGTTGAATAAGGCACTGACAGTCACAGATGTTGTTGAAATTTTTAGAACAACAACTCGGACTATGACAACAAAGGCAACTGAACCAGATAAGTTTGAACAAGAGAAAACATCTGAAGAGCACATTGATGATGTGGAAAATACTAGATCGAAAGCATATATCCTATCTCACCAGAGGACACCAGTACCCTTTCCAAACATCTTGAAGGCAACCAAAGCAGATCGGCAGTTCAGAATTTTTTTAGAAGGTTTTAAAAAACTATTTGTCAATATTCCATTTTTGATGAAATTGAGCATATACCATCATATGAAAAGTTCTTAAAAGACATCATCAATAAGAAGAGATGGATACTCGAGGCTGATGTGGTAGTGTTAAAGGAGTGGGTGAGTGCTTTTATTATGGGAATTGTACCTCCTAAAAGACAAGATCCTGGTTGTTTCAACATCACATGCTACATAGGAAAGACTAAGTTTGGTGAGGCCCTATGTGACTCAGGGGCCAGTATCAACCTCATGCCTTTGTCAACCTTCAAAAAGCTAGGTCTTAAGAAGACAAGAAAAAGTACTATGACTATTGAATTAGCTGACAACTATGTGGTTAGGCCATATGTCATTTGTGAAGATAACCTAGAAAAAGTGGATAGGTTTGTTTTTCCTACTGATTTTTTGGTAATGGAAATGGAGGATAAAGGCAACAAACTTTTTCTAGGTAGGACATTCCAAGCCACAACTTATATGATCTTGGAAATGGGAAGAGGATGTCTGATAATGGGCGCTTATGATGATCGGTTTGAAATAAAGATGCTTGAACACTCAAAAGAAAAGGGGGATACCACACAGTGTAACATGTTGTAGCACATGGAGGGAAAGATTTCTTTGTGTCTGAGGAAGCCATTTCTTGATATGGCTCACATGATGACCAAGGTGGAAAAAGATGCTCTAGAAGTTGATATAATCGAAAACACCAAGATGATCTCATTAAAAGAAGCAATATGTTACCCATATGATAGAGAAGAAGACTATGACCTTGCTACCATAAAGGAGGTCACTATTGATTCACTGATGCAAACATATCCACAATTACCTCTGGAAGCATGTCTGATGAATAGAATAGATGACAACACACATGGCCTCTCTCTGGAGGAGTGTGAATTGATGCTGAAGGTAGTACCCTATTATTACACAACATATTTTGAAGACTTGGGACCACCTCCCCCTTCACTAGTTCCATCTCTATTGAACCCTCCCAAGTTGTAATTGAAGTTTTTACCGCCACATTTGAAGTATGTCTTCTTGGACACAGAAGAAAAGCTCATGGTTATCATATCATCATCCTTCAGCGGTGAAGAAGAGGGGTAATTGCTTACTGTATTGAAGAACCACTGAGCTGCTTTTGGGTGGTCTATAGAAGACATCAAAGGAATCTCACCAAGTTTTGCCAACAAAAGATCCAGATGGAAGAAGGAGCTAAAGCAATATTTCAACCTCAACGATGACTCAACCCAATCATGATTGAGGTAGTGAAGAAAGAAGTGGGAAAGCTCCTTTCGATAGATATTATTTATGTAATTTCTAATTATATGTGGGTTAGCCCAACTCAGGTAGTTCCTAAAAAAGAGGGATCACTGTCACGACCAGCACAACTAATGGATTGATTTCAACTAGATTGGTGACGAAGTGGCATGTTTGCATAGATTATCATAGTATGAATGTCTTCACTTTGAAAGATCATTTTCCACTACCTTTCATTGATTAGATTTTGGAATGACTCGCCGGTCGTTCACACTTTTGTTTCCTTAACGGGTATTGTGGTTACAATCAGATCTCGATCGAGCCAAAGGATCTGGAGAAGTCTATTTTCACCTACCTATACAATATGTTTGCCTATAAATAGATGCCATTCGGCCTTTGTAATGCCCCTGCTACCTTGCAACAGTGTATGTTTGTCATCTTCTCTGATATGGTAGAGCAGTGCTTGGAGGTGTTTATGAATGATTTTTTGATGTACGGGGAGTCATTTAGTGATTGCATGTACAATTTTGATAAATTTTTACAAAGGTATGAGGACACTCATTTAGTCTTAAATTGGGAGAAGTGTCATATGATGGCGAGTGAGGGTATAGTGTTGGGACACAAGGTGTCCAACAAGGGTATGGAAGTAGACTCAGTTAAGATAGAAGTTATCTCCAAGCTACCTCCACCGACATTGATGAAAGGAGTAAACAGCTTTCAGGGACATGTTGGGTTTTACCGCCAGTTAATTAAAGATTTTTCAAAAATGCTAAACCCTTATCGGAACTTTTGGAAAAAGACGTTGAATTTTCCTTTAATGATCGATGTTTGATTGCTTTTAAAACATTAAAGGAAAAGATAATTTTTGCGCTCATTGTGTAGGCTCCTGATTGGAGCCTACCGTATGAGTTGATGTGTGAGGCATCAGACTATGTTGTGGGAGTTGTGTTGGGACAACACAAAGATAAAGCTCCTACCATCAAATATTATGCGCCCAAAACTTTAAATGATGCACAACTTAACTATACAACCACACAAAAAGAGTGGTTGTTTTTGCATTTGAGAAGTTCTGCTAGTACCTAGTAGAGGAAAGGATAATTGTTTGGACTGACTACACTACCATAAATACTTGTTACAACATAAAGATGCAAAACCTAGATTGATTAGGTGGATTTTATTGTTATAGGAATTTGACATAGAAATTAAAGACAAGTTAGGGATGGAAAATGTGGTAGTAGATCACCTATCTAGGTTGGAAAGAGTGAATGAAAAAGATGTAAATATTCCCATTGTTGAGCATTTTCCAGATGAACAACTCTTTGATATCAAGGTTAAGGATCCATGTTTTGCATATATTGTTAATTATATATCCTGCAAAGAGTTGTCTGTGGATTGGGGGTATCAAGAAAAGAAGAAATTTTTCCACTCATTGAGGTTTTACATTTGGTATGACCCTATTCTTCTTAAACAATGTAGGGTTGGACTTTTGAGGAAGTGTGTACTCGAGTGTGAGATAGAGAGTATTTTTGCACACTGCCATTCTTTACCTATGGGAGGGCATCATGCTAGCTCTAGGACAATGGACAAAGTGTTAGAGAGTACATTTTATTGGCCAACATTGTTTAAAGATGTGTATGATTTCGTTCTTTGTTGTGATGGTTGTCAACGCACAGGTAATATTTCTAAGCGACATGAGATGTCGTTGAATGCGTTTTAGGAGGTTGAAGTTTTGATCTTTGGGGCAATAATTTCATGGGTCCATTTGTGTTGTCTAATTCTAACCTTTATATTTTACTTGTGGTTGACTATGTATGTAAGTGGGTGGAAGCAATTCCAACCCGCACCAATGATGCTCAAGTGGTGTGCAAATTTGTGAAGGATAACATTTTCTACAAGTTTGGTGTCCCCCGACTGATCATTAGTGATGGTAAATCACATTTCACCAATAAGCAGCTCAGAGCCTTACTTAGTAAGTAAGGGGTGAAACATCGAGAAGGGTACTCCTTATCACCCACAGACACAAGGCCAAGTGGAGGTGTCCAATAGAGAAGTGAATAAGATCATAAGAAGGACAGTTTCTATGAATAGGACAAATTAGAGTTTCATGCTTAATGACACTCTTTGGGCATATAGGATGACCTATAAATCAGCTATAGGGACGACACCTTTTAGGTTGGTTTATAGTCGTGCTTGTCATTTACCAATAGAGCTTCAGCATAAGGAAAAATGGTCAATGAGGAAGCTAAACTTTGGATTGGATGAAGCAGGTAGAAAAAGACTTTTGGTGCTTAATGAACTAGATGAGCTTAGAGTGGATACTTATGAAAGTTAGAGGATTTATAAGGAGAGGACAAAGAAGATTCATGATAAGCATATTTTGAATAGGGTGTTTCTTCCAGGGAAAAAGGTTCTCCTTTTTAACTCCTTACTTAAGTTACATCGGGGTAAACTGAGGTCCAAATGGAGTGGACCATTTGTGATTGAGTAAGTTTTTCCCCATGGTGTAGTGAAGATTTTAGATGAGACTAGGTCATTCCTTGTTAATGGCCAAAGATTGAAGCACTACTATGGGGAGAAGTGGAGCATAGCATAGAAGAGGTACAATTTATGGAGATCTCTTAGATTCTTGCTCGTAGGAACGTCTAGTCTAGGATGTTAAATAATGGCACTTGTTGGGAGGTAGCCCAACCTTCATTTTCCTTCTATTCATGTTCATTTTCGAATTGTAGTTGTCTTAGTATTTTTTTTAATGGTACCTTGAATCGTGTGTCGAGTGTGGAGATTTTTCTCCAGGTCAGTACTACCAAGACACCCAGTCAGTAGTACAGAGATTACATCAGTGAGCCATCCGCACCAGAATGCCAGACTCAGTACTATCGATTCTCCCAGTTGGTACGGTAGAGTCTCTAAAGATTTTCAATCGTTAACTGATAAGCTCTCGGTCGTATCGACACACAGGTTGGTACCATCGACTTTTTGGAGCGTCCAGAATCAGAACATTGAGATGAAAATTTTGAAAGTATCGAGCCAAAAATACCAACTCAGTACTACCAACATTACAGTCGGTAGTATTGACACATGACATCATCAATTTGTGGATGCTCGATTCAATGACAGATGTGAGCTTCATCGCACGGTCGGTAGCACTGATCCACGACTCAAGTTGGTACTACTGACTTGGACTCAGTACCACCGACTCCGAGCGATCCGCATTCAAGACATCATCAAACATCATCCGTCAATACATCTGAGCCACGTATTTGTGCTTATATCTCAGTACTACCAACATAAAAGTCAGTAGTACCAACTTTTCCCAACTCAGCTATATAAGGAGGGTTGGTTAACACATTTTCTTCTCACCACTTATTCCACTCTTCCTAGAACTCAGAGCACAACTGCACTGGGAACTAACAATCTTCACCGAGATGACGATACTCATCGAGCTGATGATCTTCACCGAGCTTCTCTTTCCTAATCCTTTTTCTTTCATTGGCATTATGGCACCAAGGAGATGCCCTTCTACGTCAGTGGATCAAGCTGAGTTGGTCCCTCGACCAACCCACATCCAACACCAATCCTCATAGATCATGAATATTTATGAGGAGTTGCAAATGAGGTCGATAATACCAACACGATATGGATATCGCACATTGATCGAAAGGGCATGCTTTATTGAAAACATGTGATGGGCATGTTAGAAGCAGCTCATGAAGGGAGACAATCATTTCTTCAACGACTGACAGACATACCCAGAACTCGTCCTGGAGTTCTTGACATTGCTAGATGTTCTTGTCGCCCCTGAGCAGAAGTTAGGAGGTGAACGGCAGGAAGGCAAAGTCAACTTCCGCCTCTTCAACAACAACTATTCCATCACTCTATCGGTCTTCAACCACATCTTCAACTGGGTTCACATACCAAAACACTCGGTGCCTTCTGACTTTGACTTCGACTTGGCTTGGGAGCAGTTGACTGAGGTGCCAAAGGGCTTTCACATAAACTGGCACATCAACTATGTAACTAACAACGAGCACCCCTTATTTTCTTGAATCCTTCACCGCCTATGCACCAACACCATATTTTCTTGCTCTAGTCAAGCTCAAGGGAAGGTTCAATAGGAAGACCTCTACTTCCTCTATAGGCTACTGGAAGGAGAGACTACCAACTTTAGAGCCTTCCTTTTGCTCCACATGATCTCTCTTTGGCGCAACGTGACAAGAAAGGCGTTGATTTTATTTGGGGGTCTCATCTCCCCATTAAATTACATTTTGCCTTGATTTTTCCACCCTCGTGCCATTAGAAGATACAAAGAAGTTGGACATCCTGTACTTCCATAAGGCGCACCTCCTTAGCTTCCACCACAGTGTGCTCTATGCGCATTGCATGCGTCGAGGATTGTTTTGGGAATAGATCCTCCTCGAACCCGTCTTCAACTTGAGTTTAGTGAACCATCTTTGTTGGCTATTGAACGAGGGGGAGGAAGAAGATCCACCAAGGGCAGCAACTCAGGTTGACAGTGAGGAGAAAAGCAATGATGACTTTGACAGTGTTGAGGAGGTGGAGCCCACCATCCCCATTTCTAGGAGAGTGGTCCCATGCAAATGAGTCCGCACTTACACTGCCTCAACTTCTTCTACCCCACTTCATTCTCAACAGAAGCAAGACCCCTACAACACGGCGGGTATGTATACCATGAAGCAGGAGATCTAGACTGGACAGCAACATCATCAGGCAATGTTGGCTAGTCTATAAGACATTAAAGGAAGGTTGTACCAAAACAACAGGTAATATACGAGAATGAACACCTTCTCTTGTCCAACCAAGAGAATTTTCACATGTGCCTATAGCGGATGGAGCAGTACCAGCAGCCCTTCTTTGACCACTATTGGAACCAAGGGTACTTTGAAGGGTACCCATAGCCGCAGCATATGCCACCGCCTGATCTGTCTTTTTAGGGGATGTTTCCACCTCACAATCCTGACATGCCTCAGCAACCTCCATTTTGAGCAACGGTATTGATGTTCCACCTCTTGAGTGCAAGTATAGACTATGTGGACATAGTCATATTCAATCTTAGGGGGTGCTGGAACAACATTCTATCTTGGTTTTTATAGTTTTTTTCTGGAAATTTTATCTTAGTTGTTTTATTTTTAGTTTGAATCATGCATTTTTATGATTCACACCTATCTAGTATAATCATGTAGCAGTAATGTATGGTTGCATTTGTCAAGTCATAGGTGTTAGTGCAAGGAAATGGTTTTGTCTTCATAGGTTAATTTGTGACATCTTTGTGCATCACCAATCAAGGAAGTGTTTGGGCAAGTCAGCTCTAGGATATAGGATATGAATGAACATATAATCAAAATGGGAGAGTGAATGAAGATGTTGTTGAGTCTAAGTTGATCAAACCTTTAACGAGATCTTAAATGGAAATTTAAGAAAGAAACCTTAAGATTACCCTATGCACAGGTCATTAAAGAGGGACATATCATAATTCAATGAAAGGCAATGTTTCTTAGTTATGTGATTTCATCCATGTTTGCTATCCAATTTTGAATCACCACCTTAAGATGAACAAGTGCTCCAACTTATTTTTTTATTGCATTGCATGGCATGATAGGTGACATGGTAGGTTATCTCTTATCCTCATCTGCATTTGAAGAAGAAAAAAATGCATTTGTATGAACGACCAATCTTAGTGCATACCATCTTAGTTCATTGAAATTACATGTATATTAAATACATTCCATCACTTTCATTCCTTTTTGTCATGTGGATTATAGTCTCTAATTGTGAAATTTGAAGTGGGGGCATACCTCCACATCAAAAAAAATGAAGTGAAAGCCTGAGCATAATTCCATCATGCTAAAGACAAGAAAAATTATGGGCTAGAAGAAAATTGGATCTCAAGATTTCATAAGGAGAAAGTATGTCCTCGTGTCTTTTCGAAGGGATGAACTAATTCACATCATGCATTTTCCTTGTTTTTGATAGTCTCGTTTTCTTTTATGAGATAGCCTTATACATGCATCATGTGTCAACAAGAAAAAAAGAGAGAAAAAGTTAGTAGGCATTAGGTCTCATGTGTAACATTCTTTTCACTTGTGTAGGTCATCATTTTTTCTACATAAATAATTTGGACATATTTATGATTCTTTAATTCCCACCCATCTCATATCATTAATTGCTCTCACTGGTAGGCCATTCAAATGATTCATCTCCTCAACCATTATTATAAGGAGATATGCTTCCAAGTACTTTGTAGTTAGGAGAGAGTAATTTAGATTAGGGAATCACACAGTGTAACAAGCAAAGGCCAAAATTATTATGATATTAATTGCTTTCTTGATAATGTTCATTGATAAAAAGGTAGACTTCTTCTATGAAAAGTTTTGGTTGTTGTAGAGCAGTTATTGGTTCAGTGGTCATTGGAGGCCGGTTCAAGGATTGTCCGGTAGAAATGATTAAGAAAAGAGTTCATGTGTTGTATCCTTATGCTGACTTATATCAAACAGATCCATGAGTAGTGTTGCTCAAGGACGAACAACATTGAAGCTTATGAGAGTTTGATGCATGGGTTTTTTGTCATTTTCATGGGCATACATTCCTTGATTTTATGTGTTGTTTTGTCATTTATCTGATGAATAATGCATTAAATGTTGTTACTAGCCTGTGATATTTAAATGCATCAAATTATCTGATTTTTAATGTTTAAGATGATTTAACATGTATCTTGAGTGTTTATCTACGTTCTTGTATATTTTTAGGTACAATGGAACTTCACAGAGTTGATACTACTGACACCAATAGTCGGTGGTATCGACTTCACGTCAGCACTTGCTCAGAAGAGACTCAGACAAATTCGATACTACCGACACTCCAACTCGGTAGTACCAAAATCGCGTCAGTGAAGCACAATGATGAATCATGAAAAGTCAGTACTACTGAGTTCATGAACTCAATACTACTGAGATAACGTCAGGAAGACAACGCTCAGGCAACCTAAAGACTCGGTGCTATCGAGACACAAAATGATAGTACCAACATTGTTAAGAGTCGCGGCTACCCTAAGATCTTGGTACTACTGACTACCAAGTCAGTACTATCGAGTCTGCCTGATTTGGCAAATCTGAAGATGACAATCTAATCCAACGGTACACATTATTTTGTACTATAAGTGACTCCTATGACTAAGGGGAGTTCGGCCATACGATAGAGAGAAGTTGCATTCCATTGCACGACACCAGAGAGAGAGATGAGAGGAGAAAGGAACCAAAGGCTTCATTCAGGACGATCTGATCACCTCTGAAAGGAAAATCGACAGCCAAAAGACAGCCGATTGCACGCACAATGTAGGAGATTGTCCAGATCAACTATCAACCAGGGGTTACTTAGTTTCTCTAATGTTTCCCACATTTTTCTCTTTTTCTATCATGAATTCGTCAATGAAAACTATGCAGGGCTAATTTTGTTGATTCCTTAGGACCCAAGAGTAGCCCGGATATGCACTGTGACTGATTTCCATGCATTAATGTCATATTTATCCCTATTTTCTAGATATAAATCTATGAAGATGCATCGTTGTGTTTATACCTGATCAACATAGATAGATTATCATACCCTAATCATTTTGGGAGAGAGGTTAAGGGTTGGAAAAGCATAGATTTGCTCATTTATTGCTTCCCTTGGGAAAGGTGGAGAATAAATGGGAGGAGAAACCCAGAGTTCAATCATAAAGCACCTAACTAATCAACCAATTGCTATGGAAATGGGGTTGGCATTAGAATAGGTAGTGAACTACATTGTAGGAGTGGGTAGTTCTGACTACAGACTCTTTATCAAGGGATAAGGATAATAGATATTGGTGTATGGAAATAATTGCAATGTTATCTGTGGTGAAACCACAATCCTAAGGAGTTCCCTAAATCTAAGTAATTTAAGTGTTAAGCATTATTTTTTTAAATTTGTTCAATCAAACTCATTCATTTACACCAGCCTACCTGATTAGACCGTAATTAGTAGTAGTCTTTGGAGAACGTTTCCCTATGTTTGACTCGGGCCTCAAAGGGGTCTATATTACTCCAATACATTAACTTGCGTATAAAGCACGGTAAACATGTGTCACATCCCCATTATTATGTTTGCCTCCTTGAGATGTGAGGTCATCAGTAGTGAGGTATCGCTTAATCCTTAGCCATTCACAACAAAGTCACATTTGATCTTATCCAATAACACATACGCTCCATGAGGGTAGACATATTTTACCATATGCGGTCCATACCATCTTATTTTTAACTTTCCTAATAATAGTTGCAACCTTGAATTATAGACCAAAACAAGGTCTCCCACTTGGATATCCTTTCTTTTTATATGATGGTCATGCCATATTTTAGTCTATTCTTGTTACATTCATGCGCTTTCCTAGGTTGACATCCTGAGTTCGTCTAGCTTCTGGACCCGCAGCAAGTGATTCTCTGTTACAACCCCAATTTTTGGATTCGTTTGCTGAGAAATATAATTTCTCATATTAAAGATATTTGGATAAATAATGATACAATTTGTTTTGAATAAATGGATTCCATTTACAATAGCCTTGATGATTGTGTTGTGGGTTTTATTGGCTATTGGGCCCAATAATAAGTAAATTCAATTAATAAATGAATAATTGAGTTTTGAGAAAAGAAAAGATGTGGAAACCTCTAGAAGGCAAAAGAATATAATACAAAGAGGGATTTCATGCCTCTTGGGTTTCTTGGGTCCCAAGGAGTCCAAAGTTGCAAATAAAATGCAATAAGAAAAGAAAAGATCAATTAAGTATTTCTTGATTAAGAAAGAAATTAAAAACAATGATAAAATAGGAGAAATAAGTGAAAAGAGGTATAATTAAGTTATCCTTGGTATAATTTCGTATCCCCAGGATTCCTAATGATAAAAGGAATACCAATGAGGAAAATAAAGGAGAAATAAAGAGAAATCATCAAAAAGAGATATTTTAATAAGAAATAAACATGATAATGAGAAATAATGCATATAGATGCATCCAGAAGGATAATGGGTATCCTTGAAAAGGAATTTTGAAATATTAGAGTTTCTTGGGTTCCAAGGAACCCCAATAAAGAGGAAGAAAGAGAAAATACCAATAATGCAAAATAAGAAGATAATGTGAATACATTATTACTTAATTATGAGGTATTGTTAAAAAGGAAGTATTTTGTACTTAAGGAAAATGTATTTTTATGGCCAATGAATTAAAAAGCATGAATAAAGAGAATAAGTGGGAGGAATTTCAATTTCCTAATTATCCAAGAAATAAGAAATATCAAAGGGATAGTAAGGAGAGAGAAAGCTTGCTTCCTAATGAAGGAATTCGATTCCTATTGGGAAAAGACCTTGCATCTTTGTGGATGCACATCTTGGGATGCGAAAACCCTCCCCTATATAAGGGGTAAGACCTGGGGCCGAGTCCAGAGAGATCCCACACGCCTCTCTCTCCCATCTTCTTGTTTCTTGCACGCAAAACCCTAACAAGGGTGTAGTACTATCTCTGGAGAAAGGGAGGGTGTTTTTGAGGTCTTGACGGGGGCAGGAAGCCTCCACGACAACCTAGGAGGGTTTGGATGTCACACCTGCGCCCCTGTCTCCGAGCAGCTCCTTCTGTGGGTCTGCAAATCTGTAGCAGGTGCGACAGCAACCAAAGAAGAACCTCACGCATGATTGGCCATTTTGGTCATGGATTAGGGGCGCCTCATGTGCGCCAAGGTGCTACAGACCTAGGGCAGCCTTTGGCAGTGATCCTCGAGCCTCAAGGAGGAAGGGCAAGCCGCGGGAAGCAGCCATCGGTGGCTTGGATGCAGCCGATCGCAAGGATGAAGACGACCCTGGTCGTTGGATGTTCTTGCCCCTCCGTAGGCTGAAGAAACCACTAACTCAAACAAGGGCAAATCGGTCATTCCGTTATGTTTTTAAACAAGCCAACGCATTGCATAGAAGAAGCCTACGTAGCAGCCCCCCATTGGCCCAAAGTAAGTTATTTTTGCAAAATTCATATCTAGTTAACTGTAGCTCGGATGGAGATGCATAATATATGAATATTGCTCAGAAAAATGAGAGGAATCCAATAAAAATATATTTAGAAACTAATTCCTATTGAAACTCGAAAAGTAGTATAAGTTATCAACTTTGATGAATTAAAGATTAAGAAACCCTATTTTGAGATGATTAATATATTTAGTAGGGTTTAATGGATGATTAAAGTTGGTATTAACCTGTTAATGATGAAAAAGAACATTAGGAATAGAAAGGATGAACTTTGTACGTAATTGGTTTAATTTAAGATTACATGTACATGAATAAAGCTTTAATGGGCCTTGAAACCCTAATACTAGTTTTGTAACTCTTAATAGCTTTAATTGTATAAATCATGAATAAAGCTAAGATATGATGATTCTAAGATATTTAGAGTACAAAAGTCCTTAATTCTGGATAAATACCCTAAATGTAGTCATTAGGGTTTTCTCATGAATAAAAGATGGAATTAATGGCAAATCGAGTTCATATGTGAATTAGACCAGAATGAACTTTGAATTGATGATAAATGAGCATAATGATCTTGTCAAGGATTAATAGGATAAAAATAGTAGCTTTAATGTAAAAGTGACTTAATGAACCTAATTGATGGTTAATGGTGCCTTTAATATGAAAATAGGGTTATATGTTGTTAAAAGATAACCTTAGTAACTTTTGTTGGTATGTATGCCCTGAGAGACAATCATGGGATGATTGATGGGATACATTAAGATTGATTTGATAAACATCAAAGGCAAGCTTCCAATTCTTTCTGGTTCAGTCATATGAGATAGTGATAGAACAGATTGAATGTCTAGAGAATGACAGTAATCAATGACATATGCTTTCAGGTTGAGGACCTGAACGATGAGATCATACGGATGCTAAGAGTTTGTACATTCTTGTTATGTCCCTAGTCGAATGTCATTGTAGAAGGTAGATAGACAGTAATGACACACAAGACTAGATTGTGGTGTTGGTTGATGACAGAATCTCATTAGTCATGATATAGAGATATCAAACCAAACACATAGGTACTTGTTAGAGAACAAGTGTACCGTATAGACCCACCGTGAGTTTGACACATGGAACCATGACATGGTAGGTCGTTACTCACAATGATGGTGGTGAATGTGATAATTTTGACCTGAAATCACTACACTCAACACATGTCGTTGGGTACACTTTGACATCATCAAACGCAGTCCTGAAACATGGGTTGTTATAAAGGTGATGATTGGGTGGCTTTAACACATGGGGCTTTCGAGGGGTGAGTGATAGATATGGGATTTGTCCCTCCTAAGGGAGTTTGATATCCATGGCCACTTGATGAGTAGGATTGAGAAAGGCGTGCACGCATGTGTGAATCAGTATGTGATATTGATGTCATACATATCTCTTCCAATCTACTCTGAGATCAAGAAAGTGAATGAACGTTGACAGGATGATTGTTCCATGCCTTGAGTTCATTCGGGATATCAGTGACAAAGGAATTATACATTCAATGTAACACCATTCATGGATTGTAGGATTGAAAGTTTTTCTCCAACTTTCTATTTTACTTGGGTAGCACTGATGTGTGACTAGGAACCTCTCTTTTCTTGTGAAGTCATAAGTGTTATGGACTTTCACTGCCAACGTGAAAAGGACCTGCAGGGTCACACACATAGGATTTAACCTGGAAAAGGAGTTTTGTCCACAAACAATGTTTAGATTGATTACTAAAGGAGTTTAGTAGTTCAATTAAATACTCAATTAATTGATAGCTCAAAATCATAGTGTTCAATGTGTTGGATCGATTGATTAGAGTATCGAATTGATTGGGACTGCAATTGACTGTTTCTGCATAATCTGCACTCCCAACCGATCGGCTCATGTGATGAACCAATCGGCTGAGCTGGGTGAACCGATCGGCTCAGGTGGTGAGTCGATCGGCTCATGTATAGGATGAAACGATCGGTTCAAGTGTTGAACCGATCGGCTCAACTGGTGCAACCGAGCAAGTTGGGAAAATAAGATTGGTGAGAAATTTCTTTTGGTTTCACTTGCCCAATTTGATTGGAACAAGGATTAGTATTTGATACTGATTTGAAATAAAAGAAGGAAAGTCAATCGGGAACTGACCAGAGCCGCGAATCGACCGGTTCAGAAGTGAACCGATCGGTTGAGGTTTCCCAAACGATTGGTTGAGGTGTCAACTGATCGACTCAGGTCCCCAACCGACCGTTTCAGAGATGAAACGATCGGTTCAGGTCACGCAGTTGGTTGTTTTTGTGGAAAATCTTGAACCCTTCTACTCCTGCTTTAGTCCTGCATTGCCCGGGATAGAGAACCCTATCCCATGACCCTCCTATATATAGGGGTATTGGGGGCTTCTCATACAACAACTCAGTGCAACCAGTTGCTCTGTAAAGTTGTCGTTCTCTCTGGTTTTGGTAACCGAGAGAGCACGAGCAAGTGCTACCCGATAAGGGAGGTACAACAAGGGAAAGACAACTACAAAAAGCTACTGGTGGCAGGAGAGTGTGTTGGCGACTAGTACGCCAACAGGAGGGTGAGACTCCTTCCAATTCCTTGTGGGACAAGGAGATTGGAGTTCTAGGTGGTCTGTGTCGACTACTTCAGAGGTAGGAGATTTTTGCTGCTCGAAGAATAGCTGTCAATCCCGACAGTCTCGGTGAGACCAGGAGTCGTCAGTCCCGGTGCGACCAGGAGCTGCACAGACATCGTCCAAGACCGGAGGTGAAGACCGCGCAAGGCACGAGGTATTGTCACCGAGAAAGCCTCGAGACAAGGTATGATTCCACAAACCTTCCTTCCTATTGTATAGACGTTGACGCGTTTCCTTGTCTTGGGTTCGGGGGAGGAGAAACTTTTTTGTTTCTACTGCCTTCTCTACCTCCCCTAAAACCCAACAGTGGTATCAGAGCCACATCAACTGCTCTATACTTTAGGATTATTGATATGATCGATTTTGGCTTGTTGCCTTTATTTATTGCATACGATGTGAATGATGTTGGCTTTATGCATGTCCAATCATAAATCCACAAATCCCTAACTACATATATGATATGTAATATTAATGCACTCGATACACGTCGCCCTTAAATGAGTTTTGTGGTGGATGTATAGTGTGGTTATGGCCAATAAACCCTATATGTGTATGGTTGTATGTGGTTGCTTGCATCTCAGTCTGTGCACTGATTCTTTCTCCTATTCCTGATGTAACTCGAAATAATTTGAGATCTCTTTCCTACCTTTGCTCCCCCCGAATGTAACTCGGGGTTTCTCTTTTTACAATGTAAAATATGATAGAATTTTATTTCCTGTTATGTCGAAGAACGGCAGACCTCCAGACGACAGCTGAGATGATCGGTTCAAGGAGTGAACCGATCAGTTGACGTTCCAGACGATCGGTTCAAAGAGTGAACCGATTGGTTGATGCCCGGTTCGAGGAGCGAGACAAGCGGGTGGCGGTCATGATGAGATGCACGACGACCAGGCGAACCGATCGGTTGGAGGAGCCAACCGATCGGCTGGTGGCACCCAGCTGACCAGTCTGATGGCGAGCCGATCGTTTCATATGATGAATTGATAAAACCCAAAAGGCAAAGCACAGAGTTCATCTTGTACAAGTTTCATGTGATGTAGACCTAGATGACCTTGATTCCTCTTGGCTCGAGGAATCACATTAGGATGGCCATAATCATCGCTTTTATCATTTTGCATGTTTTCTGTGGGATATAGCATGTATATGATATGTACTATGTATTGTGGTGATTGGATATGTATATGTATATAAAACCAAATCCCTCATTAAATATTAAGTTTTAGATGCCTTCCAAATGTGACACACGTGAAAAATCTTGATCGACCAAGTGTGGGCACGCCCAAGCGTGGTGCACCGTCTATCTCGTGGAAGCGTGAAGGATGAATGTGTGGGTCTGCCCAAGCAGGGTGCATATTCATCGTGTTGGCTTTGGGTCGGACTTAACAAGGTGACCTAGATAGGATCCAGCGCCTTGAGGCATGGAGATGTTCATGGCAAGGAGTTGCATATGACATCTTATCAAGAGTTGCATATGATGCAATTGGCAAGAGTTGCCTACCTGAGAGATCTAAGTTGTGGGTGACAGCCCAAGCTGGTCCATGACTTAGAGGATTTCAGGATCTTGCCCACTAGAAGGTTGTATGCTGCAATCTTCTGAATTGATGGTGAGGGCTATCAATTTAAAGTAAAATAGTGGGAGAAATAATTAATTAAAGGCCTAATTATATCGTCAAATTTTCAAATCAATCAAATAAGTCAAAAATGAGTTTTGGACTAAAATTGCATATTTTCCTTTTTGTAGTACAAATGATAACAAACAACAATCACTTTTCTTTGTGATCGATCCTTGAAAAGGACAAGCTGAATGGGACAAACTTCCACGACTGGTATAGGACATTGAGAATTGTTCTCACTCAAGAGTGAAAGCTCTATGTCCTGGATACTCCAATTCCAGAGGAACCTACTCCTAATGCACCAAAGGCAGAAAGGGATGCTTACAAGAAGCATTATGATGATGCCATTGATGCAAAGTGCTTGATGTTGTGCTCTATGAACCACGAGTTGCAGAGACAACATGAGAACATGGGTGTTATTGAGATGGTTCGGCATCTCAGGAACATGTATGAAGATCAAGCACGGCAAGAGAGATATGATGTCTCAAGAGCACTGTTGAAGTGCGTCATGACAGAAGGAGATCCAGTTGGTCCTCACACACTCAAGATGATTGGGTATGTGGATAACCTGACTAGACTGGGATTTCCACTGAGCCAAGAGTTGGCTACTGACGTGATACTGCAATCGTTTCCAGAATCTTATAGTCAGTTTGTGATGAACTACAACATGAACAACTTTGATAGGCCACTGTCAGAGTTGTTGGGCATGTTGAGGACAGCCGAGACACATATGAAGAAGGACAAGCCTGAGTCTGTGATGGTGATCACAGGCAAGAAAGGCAAGTCCAAGCGCAAGGGCAAGGGCAAAGCTAAGAAAGGTTCTGATGCTAGCCAGGAGTCCAAGTCATCTTCAGCTCTCAAGGCCACGGGAGGCGTGACCAAGAAAGGAAATTGCCACCATTGTCAAAAGCCAGGACATTGGAAAAGGAATTATCCTCTTTATCTGGAAGAACAAAAGAAGAAGGAGGCTACTGTCGTCTCCACATAAAGGTGTCATGGAAATAAACTTGTAACACTTTTGAGGTATATGATACCAAGATGTAAAGTGTAAAGCACTCAATAAATGGGGCAAGTGTTGCCGCCATAGATAGGAGTACTTTAGTTTATTTTTCAGCCTTAAAGGCATGCAATACAGTTATGAACTGCTATTTCATATTTGCCAATAGATAGAAATACTTTATTTTTGCATATTGTATGACAATGATGGCAATCAATAAAGTTGATGTTTCATTCTTTAAAAGATATGATCTTTGTGGCAATGCCTTGTTTATCTTGTGATATTTGATACGCATAAGATAAAATGATACCTAAAAGTTATTGATAACTCAAAAAATCAAATTAGCATCAATCATGAGAAATTCATTTCTAGTATCCATATCATGGATAAATCTAGACTCTTTTGGTTAGAGAACCAGTAAGAGACATGAATATCTTGGACATGATTAATCAATCTTCACTAATTGTAGTGGGAGAATGATTATTCTATTAGGTATAATACATGTGATGTATTTACATACCTATTGGAGCGAATGTTAATACTTCAAATGGTGTTTAGAGAAATACCAATATGAATATCTTGAAGTGTTCAAGATTATCATAGATGAAGTATGAATTTGGTAAAGTGTTAATTCTTGATGAGATCAATGAATGAAATACTTGGACCAAATGTTTGAGAACCTTATGAGTGATTATGATAGTGTATCATAGTGAACTCGTGATTAAGGCATGGTGATGTCTAAATCAAGAAGGAGTCATACTCTAAGGAGTTAGAGAATGATTATCAAATAACTAAATTCTTCTTAATAAAAGAATACCCACACTAATAAAGGAAATTAAGAATCACAAGGAGTTGTGAGTTCTTATATCCTTGACAGATACACCTCAATTATCTATATGATGAGTTGGTCATGTGATGAATCAACTATCTATATGAATATGAGGAACCGGATTTTGAGTTATGGTATATGATCATTACATCCTAAATGACTTCCATGTGAACCATAAGGTATGACCTTGATGGTAGCACCCATTGGATGGAAATCCATAAGTGCAAATGAGTCTTAAGCGTTAATACACATGGATGACATTTTGAGAAGGATGATGCTTGTTGATTGCAACTTAATGACTAAGACATTTGGCATATGGATACTAAAACCGCATTCCTATGAGGAATAAAACAAGGATGTGTACGTGACACAACCTATAAGGTTTATGAATCCACTAATACAAATGAAGTCTATAAGTTACAATGGACTAATCAATGTGATTGATTGAGTACAAGCAACTCAGAATTGGATCTTTACTTTGATGATATAGTCAAAGGGTTTGACTGATATGTCAAAGATAAAGAAGGGATATGTGATTTAGTGGGAGCGTATTCACATTCCACATGTTGATGTGAAATGGAAATGTTCTAGAATGGAAATCCAAAGTGGAAATTATCTTTAGGGAAGATAGAGATGTTTCCTATGTGATAGGAATAGAGATCTATAGAGATAGTTCTCGAAAACCTCTTGACCTGAAAAGAGAAAGCATACATTGGCAATCTGTACTGAAGGGTTCAGTATGCACAGATTCAGTGGGAGAAAACTTGTCCATGTTACATGGAGTTAGTATCCCAAGGCCAAGTGTCCAATTCTTATGAAGAATGTGAACACTAAGAATAGATATGGATCTATCATGTATGTGATCATCCCATTACCTTGCATGTATGGACATGGCAAGAATAAAATGCATTTATCATCTTGTATGTAGGACATGACAAAATGATATGCTCATCCTGATAACTCGTATGTGGGACATGATGAGTGGGTGTATGTCTATTTCCAGTAAGGGTTACTGGAAACCATGAGAACTTGATAAGTACTTATGAAGTACTAGTTCTATGGAGATAAGGAAGAGTTTGATGTAAAGATTTACATTGATGCGAACTTCCGGAAAAGGACAGAAAATTAATCACAAAATATATATGGGATATATATACAAGTGAAAGTTTGTTGATTATTGGAAACGTTCCAATGAAGCTGTTTAAAAGGAAATGTCGAGTATCCTGTGTTAGACAACAGCAGTGGATACTATATGGATCTGAAAGTTCATGAGATGAACTTATAGATATTCCGGTCATTGATGACAAGTATGGAATCCTTGATCATGCAATGTGGCTAAAGGTTAGCAAAGGAATACTAGATCGCATATTACGGCAACTCCATCTCATACGTGTGACGTACATCGAAGAGATGTGAGACATGTAATTAGTATTGACTTTGGCAAGGTGTTGCCATTACTCACTGTGTAAGCATTGGAGCATAGTAACATGTGGGACATGTTTGAAGATCACTATGAATATGATTCAAGAGTGATTGGCTCGCAGTGCAAGGGGGAGTCTGTTGTTATGTATGCCCTGAGATCCAATCATGGTATGATTTATGGGATACATTAATATTGATTTGATAAACATCAAAGGCAAGCTTCCAATTTTTTCTGGTTCAGTCATATGAGATAGTGATAGAACAGATTGAATGTCTAGAGAATGACAGTACTCAATGACGTATGCTTTCAGGTTGAGGACCTGAACGATGAGATCATACGGATGCTAAGAGTTTGTACATTCTTGTTATGTCCCTAGTCAGATGTCATTGTGGAAGGTAGATAGACAGCAATGACACACAAGACTAGATTGTGGTGTTGGTTGATGACAAAATCTCATTAGTCATGATATAGAGATATCAAACCAAACACATAGGTACTTGTTAGAGAACAAGTGTACCGGATAGACCCACCGTGAGTTTGACACATGGAACCATGACATGGTAGTCACCGTCAGTACTCACAGTGATGGTGGTGAATGTGATTCTTTGACCTAAAATCACTACACTCAACACATGTCGTTGGGTACACTTTGACATCATCAAACGCAGTCCTGAAACATGGGTTGTTACAAAGGTGATGATTGGGTGGATTTGACACATGGGGCTTTTGAGGGGTGAGTGATAGATATGGGATTTGTCCCTCCTAAAGGAGTTTGATATCCATGGCCACTTGATGAGTAGGATTGAGAAAGGCGTGCACGCATGTGTGAATCAGTATGTGATATTGATGTCATACATATCTCTTCCAATCTACTCTGAGATCAAGAAAGTGAATGAACGTTGACAGGATGACTGTTCCATGCCTTGAGTTCATTCGGGATATCAGTGACAAAGGAATTATACATTCACTGTAACACCATCCACGGATTGTAGGATTAAAAGTTGTTCTCCAACTTTCTATTTCACTTGGGTAGCACTGATGTGTGACTAGGCACCGCTCTTTTCTTGTGAAGTCATAAGTGTTATGGACTTTCACTACCAACGTGAAAAGGACCTGCAGGGTCACACACATAGGATTTAACCTGGAAAAGGAGTTTTGTCCACAAACAATGTTTAGATTGATTACTAAAGGAGTTTATTAGTTCAATTAAACACTCAATTAATTGATAGCTCAAAATCATAGTGTTCAAGGTGTTGGATCGATTGATTAGAGTATCGGATTGATTGGAACTGCAATTGACTATTTTTGCACAATCTGCACTCCCAACCGATCGGCTCATGTGATGAACCGATCGGCTGAGCTAGGTGAACCGATCGGCTCAGGTGGTGAGTCAATCATCTCATGTACAGGATGAAATGATTGGTTCAAGTGTTGAACCGATTAGCTCAACTGGTGCAACCGAGCAAGTTGGGAAAATAAGATTGGTGAGAAAATTCTTTTTGTTTCACTTGCCCAATTTGATTGGAACAAGGATTAGTATTTGATACCGATTCGAAACAAAAGAAGGAAAGTCAATCGGGAACTGACCATGGCCGTGAACCGACCGGTTCAGAAGTGAACCGATCGGTTGAGGTGTCCCAAACGATCGGTTGAGGTGTCAACCGATCGGCTCAGGTCCCCAACCGACTGTTTCAGAGATGAAACGATCGGTTTAGGTCACGTAGTTGGTTGTTTTTGTGGAAAATCTCGAACCCTTCTACTCCTGCTTTAGTCCCGCATTGCTCGGGATAGAGAACCCTGTCCCATGACCCTCCTATATATAGGGGTATTGGGGGCTTCTCAGACAACAACTCAGTGCAACCAGTTGCTCTGTAAAGTTGTCGTTCTCTCTGGTTTTGGTAACGGAGAGAGCCCGAGCAAGTGCTACCCGATAAGGGAGGCACACCAAGGGAAAGACAACTGCAGAAAGCGACTGGTGGCAGGAGAGTGTGTTAGCGACTAGTACGCCAACAGGAGGGTACGACTCCTTCCAATTTCTTGTGGGACAAGGAGATTGGAGTTCTAGGTGGTCTGTGTGGACTACTTTAGAGGCGGGAGATTTCTGCCGCTCGGAGAATAGTTGTCAATCCTGACAGTCCCGGTGAGACCAGGAGTCGTCAGTCCCGGTGCGACCAGGAGCTGCATAGACACCGTCCAAGACCGGAGGTGAAGACCGTGCAAGGCGTGAGGTATTGTCACCGAGCAAGCCTCGGGACAAGGTATGATTCCACAAACCTTCCTTCTTATTGTATAGACGTTGACGCGTTTCCTTGTCTTAGGTTCAGGAGAGGAGAAATTTTTTTATTTCCGCTGCCTTCTCTGCCTCCCCTAAAACCCAACAACTTTCATGATGAATAGATGAGATAATTTGGGTTTGTGAGTAATTGAATAAAATTAGGGTTTAAAATAATAAGAGGTGAAGTAAAACCCTAATTGCAATTGAAACCTTAAAAGTGAACTAGAAACCCTAGTAAGCGAGCTAGGTTTAATAGATCTTGATGGCATGAGCAATAAAAGGAAATCGTATGATTATTTCAGGATCTTATTATGTGTACTTGCTTGGATTTCTTACTTGCATAGATTATTCTATCTCAAATCAGCCTGACAGGTATGTGGTTACACTTATGAATAATCACTTTAGTTTCACGACAATTTCTGAACGTTTTTATCAGTTGCTTGCAAATAACTGTTGGATGCCTTTTATTTCATGCAACTATAAAGTGACTATGATTATCACTATAAATGTGCATACATGACTGGCTCAGATCCTGGTCCACCTATGTGGCTTTGCAAAGGCTAAAAGGGGGTAACCTAGAGCAAGGTCTAGGTTATCGTGAGTTAGAAATTGGGCTACCCGTGTGTAGTACCATGAGACTCTTTAGCATGCCACGAGTTAAGGAGTGGGCTACCTACGGGTAGTGCCATGTAACTCAACCCTAGAAACTGGTTCACCTGTTGGGTGGGATCATGAGGGGTTTAATGGGGATGTACCATAAGGAAGGTAGTATCCAGGTCCACTGCAGGGACAACGCAGAGGCTAGGGTATGTAGGGATTAAGCAGTTATGCGAAAAATGTAAAGTTGTTTGTTTAAATCATAATTGACTGATTACATTGTTATCATGGTTGCACGATTATTATTTCCCCCACATACCAGCTTTTTGCTGACCGACGTTTTGTTTGTCGACGTTCTAGGTACAAAGCCAAAAGGACAAATAGTAAATCGTCATATTGTGAAATACATGCATTAAAATACTAGGAGGATTAGTTAGATTAGAATTCATATGTGGATAGAAGTTTAGAGATCCAAGTTTTCAAAAGGTATGCAAAGTTTTTTACCATATTTCAGTATAGTTGGAAGAATTTAATAATTGTCATTGATTATTTGTCAAACCTTTGATCCTGTTAATTGGGATAATGGCTCTGACCTTCTGGTCTCCCTTAATTGGGGGTTACCGGAAGGCGGGGTCGTTACATTCTCCTTGGTGGCAGATAGATCAAAGTTAAGGGCTTTTATGGCCCAACTGGATTTGTGCTCTATTTCCACTTGGACGTGATAGGATTTCCCATAGACCAAATGGAAATGGGTTGTTCCAAGTGGTGTTTTGAAGGCGGTTTGGTAGGCCACATAGAGCATCGATGAGTTGTAGGTCCCAATCTTTCCTTATTCGGCTCATGTTTTTCTCCAGTATGACTTTGATCTACTAGTTGTGACTTCAACATGGCCACTAGTTTGAGGGTGATAGGGAGATTTTATCATGTGGTTCACTACACACTTCTTTAGTAGTGACTAAAATTTCTTTTCGATAAAGTGAGAACCCCCATCTGATATCATGATTTGTGGTACTTCAAGTTGGGGAAATATGATGTATTTGAACATTTTGATGACGGGATTTGAGTCGCATGATATTGTGGGGATGGCTTCAACCCACTTAGAGACATAATCCACTTCTATCATAGGAGGGAGGAAATGCCCCATGTAATCAATACCCCAGACATCAAAAATTTCCAATTCTTACCATTATATGAGGGGCATCTCATCTTGTCTGGAGATCTTGCCTAATCATTGACATAGATCGTGTAAGTAGATGTGGTCATAAGCATCTTTCAAAATGGTTGGCCAATAAAACCCACATTATAGGACTTTGTCGGCAGATTTTTGGGCAGACATATGCCCACATGTAGGTCCAGAGTGGTAGTGTTGTAGGATATCCTTCCATTCTTCATGCTTAACACACTGTCGACAGAAACCATCTGCACATATCCTAAAAAGAAATGGTTCATCTTAGTAGATTTTTCGGACATCATGTAAGAATTTCTTTTTACTTTGTCCTTTAAATTTTGGGTGGATGATTCCTGTAGACATATAGTTAACATAGATAGCATACCAAGGCCAACTTACCTCGAGTCTCAACAGGTGGTCATCTTGGAGGGATTCGTCGATGGATGTCACTTTATCGTCTTTTTGGGTAAGTCTACTCAAGTGATCAACAACAACATTTTCACTTCCCTTTTTGTCCCTGATTTCAAGGCCAAATTCTTGTACATGTAGGATCCATCAAATCAGTCTTGGTTTTACATCTTTCTTTGTCATCAAATATCTAATAGTTGTGTGGTCAGTGTAGATTATGACTTTGGACCCCACTAGATGAGATTAAAATTTGACAAAGGTGTACATGATGGCCAAAATCTCTCTCTATGTTGTTGTGTAGTTCAGTTGTGCCTCATTAAGGGTCTTCAAAGCATAGTAAATCACCTGGTGTTTGTTATCAATGTGTTGTCCTAGGATGATCCCAACCATGTAGTCGCTTGCATCACACATGATCTCAAAGGGTTGCATCTAATCAGGTGAACAAATTATTGGGGTAGTAGTCATGGCCTTATTTAGAGTGAAGAAGCTCTTCAT
This sequence comes from Alisma plantago-aquatica, assembly GCA_963693085.1. Taxonomy (NCBI): domain Eukaryota; kingdom Viridiplantae; phylum Streptophyta; class Magnoliopsida; order Alismatales; family Alismataceae; genus Alisma; species Alisma plantago-aquatica. The sequence goes on from OY856415.1 coordinate 458,416,893, forward strand.
GCATTCTTCATAAAATGAAGTCAGCTTCCCTTAACAAGAGGTTGGTAAGGGGTTTTACATTCTTCATGAAGTCACTTATGAATCTCGGATAGAAACCAGCATGGCCAAGAAAATTGCATATCTCCTTCACGGTTGACATTGCGAGAGAAATTCATATTAACACATGCAAATCATATCAATGAAACAATCAACCAAGATATTAGTTCATAATAGAATGACCCATGTACCTTGGAGAAATTATCACATAGTTAAAACATTCTTTCTCTTATTGGGCCTTAAACATATTAACTGAGATTAATTATATGATATATATGTTAGTACTTTGCCTCAAATGATAACCTTAATTATTTCTAAATTAAAGCTTTTAGATGTGGAAAACATGGTTTGAAAATAGACTAAAACCTTTCCTTGTACAAAATGCTTTCCAATACATATTTATCCATGACTTAATAAGGTCATACGTATTTAATATGGTTTTTATAGATCATGATCAACATAATGTAAAAATGTATTTAATACAATAAAATATGACCAATTTAACTAATAGACAAAGTTATTGAAAAAATAATTGATGATAGTATAGCTATAATGATGGATATGCCTTTTATTTCAATAAATATGAAGATTTGTGATGGTTATATGTGTAGGTTTAGCATTAGATAAGACCATGACGACTGAACCCATATCACAGCCAACACAACACGACCCTATACTTACCTTATTACTTATACATGTGGGCTAGACCAAGAATTTTGACATATTTTTTGTATGTGTTAAGCATGTGCCAAGGTAAACAGATATGTAGAATTGCAAATATTCATATTGATACATATACAACTATATCTAACCATCTGTTTATTTTAAAATATACAAAACATATGTATCTTTCTTTGGATAAAATTTCATAGAAAGTCCCAAATAAATTCAAATGAGATGTCTTGATTGGATTAATTAAAACACTAAGCAAAAATCAATGTGATATACATACTTGAGAGCATTCATAAACATGAAGTTTTGGCAGTATCTTATATGCATGAGTATATTCATAATCTCCAGTCAAGAAAAAAATGTAACTAAATATAGTAATTCTTGTTTTTGGTGATTACCAATATAAATGAACGTTTTAATAGTTGTACCATTTATATAGTAATTACAAGGATGTCTCTTCAACTTAATGGCACATATACTTGGTAGTAACTTTGATGATACTAGATGACAAATGTGCATATAGTTGGTTGAAATTTCCTATACTCGAAACATAGACCCAAGGGTAAACTTCATAAGTGGAATAACCATATCCAGAATGATACTTCTATTCATAAACTCCATGTATACCTTGTTATGAGTATTGCATCAGGTCATAACAATTTGGTCGTCTTGCGGTCACACCCATATTGTCAACATGATTGTTGGTTGTGTTTAGATTTAATACAATGTTGAGTCTTTTTACTACACATAGGCAGTGCAACATTTATGTTTCATATTGAAACCTATCTTACACAAACTTATTTCTCTTCAAATGAAAATATAGATGCATACTTTTCAATAAGTCTATCATAGATAAATTATATAAAAATTAAATTTTGGGTACATACAAAATTTCTTCTTATAAAAGAAACATATTATATATATATATATATATGGTACAAGTGTTTGTCTAGATAGTTTGGTCTATCTATGCCTTATATTGGGCCAGAATCATAAAAAATAAGTGTCAAATTTTCTATGACCCACCTACATAGCTTATTTTGGTCAGGATTATAATGATCCTACCTCTTCTTAGTAGGTAATTGAGGTTATAAGACCCCAAGTTCAATTTATATATGTTTAATGTGAAATTGATATATAATATATAGTGATGTCAAATTTCATCCTTCTCTTGGAATTTAAAGTGAAATCTTTGAAGAAGGGGTGATTTGCCAAACCTTTAAAACTTATTAACCTTTAATCTGCATTGTTCAGCTTGGTGTGTTTGCCAAATTAGTGAATAAAACACATTTATTTTGTTATTTGAATGGCAACGTGGTATATGCCAATCATGGTTGAGTAGATAGATTTGGGTAGGAAAAACCCTAGATTAGCTAAAATTAGGGTTGTTTCTTGAATTTACCTTAAAATAGGGTCAACAATGGAATTATGATAAATAAATTTAATAGATGATACTAAGTTGCTTTTGGACTATATATTCAAATTTGAATCCATCAATATTTACGGATATTTATTTGTATGTCAATTGTTCAAGATATGTGAAATTATTATTTTGACAAAAAATAAAATTTAAAGGAAAATTCATTTATGGACCTCTTTTAAACATATTTAAGCACCTCAAATGGACTTATAAGCCTAACTTGACCTGAAGTACCTCAAAACCAATTGTTCAGCTCCAAAATTTCATGGTTGAAGATAGACATGTAATTTTGAGGGGATTTGGGTGGATGTTGACCTAGAATTGATCTAGCTCAAGTTCTCCCCCTAATCCAAGTTGAATCTAATAAGTTATTTGATTCTCTTCTTCTTTCCTTCAAATTTAATTAGTTCTATTGGTATGCCTGAAATCTTTTCTGAAAGTGGAGAAAAAACCAAATCAATCTATTCTCTCTTTTTTCTCATGCTTTCATCTAGGAATGATCCAATCTAAGGATTTTGGGGTGATTTTCAACTTCAAAGAAGTTTGGTGGAACATTTTTTAGAATTCTAGAATTCACCTTTTTAGAATAGGGGAGGAGGTGAATCAATTTATTATTACCGTAAGGGTGAGTGACTTTACACCCAATTAGATATTTAAGTAGAAACAACCTCAAAATGAGTTTTGTAATGGTAATTATCCCTATTTGAAGGATGTGGTTGGTTTTTGGATAAAATGTCAATTTTATCATGGAATTCAAAATTCATGCTTATATTATAGAATTTTACTAATATAAAACTTATTTGAATGTAAAATTTGTGTTAAAAAATCATTTTTATGAAATCTCATGTTTTCTTCAGTTTTGCCCTAATTTGACGACTTTTGGCCATTTAGTTGAAAATGGCTCAAAACTTCATATTATTAGACGAATAGATATTATAGTCTAAGTGACTTATATTACAAGAAATAAATTTTTTTCATTCAAAATTAGATCTACAAATCTAAACTAAATTTCTTTATTAAAAACCAATTATTTTAGGCTATTTTTACCAAGATTTTGATGGAATGAACTCAAAATGAGTGGAATTTATCTTTGACCATGGTTTCTACCTCAAACATGAAGAACATGATTGTCTTCTCTTCTATTTTGTTTAATTTTGGCTCAACGAGCTCCTATTCACATTTTTTTAGACATATATGAACTAAATAGTTAGAAAAATTAATTAAAGTGAATAATTTCAATTTTATCATGTGTGTACGTGATGTTTTTAAATTTAAAACATAATATATTATAGGGGCATTTGTGCATCCGGGTTTTCCCTAAATCTTTAGTAGTAAAACACAACACATGCTAGAGTGCTTTTAGATATCTTGATCTTTTAGTTATGAATCTAGTATGATAAAATGCATAATCCTTCCAATTTTATGTATTCAATGATTGTTTTATCTAGTTCAAGCTATTCACAAGTTTTAAATACCAGTGGTTTAGTGCAACTCAGATAAATCAATAAAAAATATATGAAAACTCAGTAGTTTCATTGTAGCATAGATCATATCATTATATATGTATATATCAGATTATTAAGTTCAAGTGAAATACAATGTTGGGAATTTATAGTTTAGTTGTATTCTTTTACATAGTATCAGGAGTAGATATGAATAATCACTATAGCTTTTAGTAGAGAATAATGTTGCAAAATGCAGAATGATAAAGGAATGTTTAATTACATGCTAAATCTAAGAAAAAGTTTGATAGACCATTGTTTAGTAAATCTTTAAAATCAATTAGACTTTTACATGCCCTAAACATCATAAAATTCTTGTGGAGGTCTACGCTGCCATGGAGGAAAAGGCCTACCAACTAGCAATATCAAGGAGAGAAAGTTGGAGCATTCTAGTAGGACATGAGGGTTAGCCCATTGTAGATGACCTATTGAAATATAGTAGGTATATCCAACATTAACTAGATATTCTGGTGATACGCATTGGTATCCAACATTAACCAAAGATTCTAATGGTACCAATTTTAACATAGCTAATTTTAGGTACCCGACATTTAATAGAAATCCCAGTAGTACCCACTTCAGCTAGTACTCATTGAGTCAGCCTTTGTTGAACCACAGATGTAGATAGTTTTAGTCAGAATGTTTTGACTCTTATCCTGAGTACCTATGTTTATAGGAGGATTCTACATTATCTGGCCAACTAATATAGCTGTTGAGGAAATACATGACAAGGTTTGTTGGAGAGTATAAAGTGAGTAGTAGACTTAGAGTCATACGTCTCCTTTAACTCTTATATTGTGATATTGTATCTTGATATGATTTTTTCACATGTAGTGGTGCACTTCATGTAGGTAAATGGCATTTAATAATACAAACAAGGGATTAAGAAGTCAGACTCAACAATTATTATTCTACTTTTTAGATCAAGTAATTAGATTCAGAAATATATTGTTTACTTATTCTCAATATTTTCATACGATGGTGAATTTTATTGTATTGCACATTTAGTTCAATATTTGACAAATTGCTTATTTCTATCTATGTTTCAATCCAACTAATAAAGAACCTATGTAATATATGGTCTACTTGGGTGAATCTCCATTAACTGAGCAAGTAGCTCACACATTGTACTATATAAAAATTTAGGTAACATTGAACTGTATAAAAGTCCTTCCATAGAAGGATGTTAGTAGTGTTTTAAGGTAGAAATATTCAGTCTCAGTCCATGTCTACTCTAAGTTCTTATTTAGAAAGAGTTGTAAATGATATTGCAAAATATTGTGTCTTTACTGCCAAAATACGTATTTAGTTATCAAAACTTGTGTACTTGTAAAGAATAAAAATTAGTATGAGTGATTTAATGTATATCTTTAAGATTGAAATTGTTTAGAGGAATTACGTTGTATCCATGTGAAATTACATTTCATGTGAATGCATGTGTCAAATACAAGAATTCTAAATCACAAATGTTTGGGTTTTATTCGGTCCTCAAATTTTACCCAAATCTCATGAGTAGTTATTTATGTGATATGCAAGTGTAAGAACTTGGTATAAAAGCTTAGGGATGAGTCATTAGGGTCAATTAAGTTAGATAGTCAAAATCATAAGTACGACAGTAAAGAGGTGATGTGATTATAGATCATGTAAGTTTGAGCTTTTGATACCTCACCTGATATATGAATACATGGGTTGAAAAGTATTAAGCTACTCTAAATTTACTTCCATGTATACACTGGCCACATATTCTAAGGGTGGATGGGCTATAGAGAAGCCTTATAAGTATTAGGGAAGGGAGACCAAAAAGTATCAAAAGAATAAGATCAAAAATATAAAATATGATATAAATTTTGTTATATATTGGTGATTTAATTTGAAATTTGTATAAATGATCTAACATTTGTGAATCTTAAATTATCAATTTTAAAAAGTATATAATTCAGTTAATATTGTTGTACATTGAGAATTTACACCATATTTCATTTGTTATTTGACATAACTCTCACATGAACTTTTTCTCATATGAGTTCTCTATAATGAATATCCTTATCACATGTTTGACATCATTAAGATTTGGCTCACTCAAGTAGTTTTCTGCTTCAAGACTACATGTTTATTCTGGTTTGGAAGGCAGGATGCATTACTAGGATCTAGTGACTCCTATAATATTTGGACAAGAACAAGATATGATGTGAAGAACATCAAGATATATAAGGGTACAGGAATATTTGGATATCAAAATTCAAAGGAAATGTTAGAATAGCTAAAGAAAGTCAATTGCACTTAGTAACTCAGTGAAGTCTTGAAAAATAGCATAAAACCCTAAGTTCAAGCACTGATATAGAAAATCAAAGATATAAATATTTGTAAATAAATAACTATTAATACATAAAGCATATTATAAGAGATCTTGGTAGTCTTTGGATTATATCTAAAAAGTTACAACAATGTAGAAACCTGAAATGCTACAATTTGACTGCAAAGTCTTCCAACTAACCAATAAGTTGATTAAGCAGTTAGCAAGTCGAGTGACTAGTGAATGAAATCGATTGACTTGCTTAATTACATATAGAATTATTGAAATAAAATTTGTAAGCAGATAAGTAATGGTAAAAACATAAGGAAAATGGTTGAAATGTGTGGCAGCAGATGAAATGATCATTTTTTACAAGAACTTATATATGATTTATTAAATAAGGTAAGAGACAATACATAGAAAAAATTAAGGATAAAAATGGATTAAGAAGAATGAGTGCCATAATAAAGCCTCATAGTTATTATGCATTCTTTAATTGAGGAAACATAAGATGAAAAGAAAAGTGGGACAAATTAAAAATTCATTAAAGAGGAGTAATTCTTAGATGGATAAAAGTAAAGAGCAGTACACTAAAAGAGATGAATAAGAAAATATGAAGGTAAGGTAATAAGTTAAGAAGAAATAGAAAACCAAGAAAAAATAATTATCATGGTTTAAGGAGAAAGGGTTGCATGATAAGAGGAATATACAAAAAGATACATCCCAAGAAACTTACATATATTCATCCTCATTTCTATTTAATATAGATATTTCTATTAGTAGTTGGTTGATTTTACTCCAATATGCTCATTTAGTTTATTGGATGTGTCAAATCTAAAGATGAGGATAATGTTGAGTAAGTGAATGGGTTACATGTATATAAACTGAGATCAATATTAAAATGAATGTTTTTCCTTACATGAGCCATATGAACTAATATGAAGTAAATGTCATTTAAAAGGTTTATGAAGTTAACTAGAAAAGAAAATTGTTGATTTAGAAATGTAAACTATGGAACAAGCAATAGATAATGTGATCTATACAAGTCATGGAATTCTAAAGTCACATAGGTCTATCAATGTGAATTAAATAATTAGAAGTTAATGAAGTTAATGATGTTAGATGTAAGGAATGATTTGCCAAAAGCAAATGATGATGAGAAATATATTGATAATATATGTATGATAAACTCATATTTATATCATAACAAGGAAAATATGAGGATAAATAAAATATTAAATAGTTAATTTTCTTAGATAAGAAATGATTAGACAAAGATAAGACAAGAATACTATGATTTCTAAGGCTCTGATTGGTTTGTCGTAACTGGCTCGGAAAACTTATGAACTAGAGTTCCTTGAGCAGTTTTTCAAGATTGGTTTAAAGTTGTTGCTGGAACTTGAGTTCTGTGACTTTCAGTGAGTTATAGATTTATATGCAAAATAATTTCCTGAGTTCTTTCTTAAAAAAGGCAGAAAATGAGTTCTGGGACAACTAACAACATTTTTTATACAAATATATTCTTCATTCGTTATAAGTGATACAATTAAAATATTTATGACTATAGAAATTAGCGGTGTGGATATAGATAATTGCTAAAACCACAATATAATATGACAAAATGTCATACTTTATAATCGCACCATGTAAAATATTTTACACTATAACCACCATTATTAGTACGATCTACAAAATAAATAAAAAATGCAAATATCATGAAAAAGAAGCACACCACACCATGCAAAAATAATGCAATTTATGTAATATATTTTTATTCTTCACATTTAAATAATATGATGTGAAACATTGATAATTAATTGTAACCATGCACGAATAATATAGTAAAGTTCCCTACAAAAATAATAATAAAAAATTAGTATTCTACATTGCGTGAAACAATGATGAACCAAAACTTATATTTAAAAGAACATGAAATACTGATATTATTATAATACTTTGTATAAACAAAGTGAAATAAAAATACTATGATGTGATTTAATTATAATATTTTTATTAAAAGATTGTAATTATACCATAATAAAATATTTTTAAAGGAGCAACATGTGCACCATAACCACTTGTTGTGGTTATTATGATTTAAGAATATATTTTTTTACGGATATGATTTTTTTATGTCTTTTCCATCCTCACTTATTTATATTATACAAAAAAAAATTACGAATATTTTTAGTGATTTCCGTATTTACACTTACAACAAACCAATCACATGGAAGTAAATGGAACTTAAGTTCTAGATGTTGAATTAGAGTTCATAGAAAATGAGTTCCAAAGAACTCATGACTTACATCAAACCAATAGGAGCTTAAGGGAAAAGTATCAAGTGAATACATGAATAATTGAATCCTAGATATTTGAATATATCCTTATTGTCTATATCTTTTTAGATGAAAGTAAAATGAGAAGGAATACCCACTAAAAATGAAACCTTAAGAAGGGATTAGGGACATTAATAAAGCTAATGAAAATTGGAAAGAGATAAGAATGAATCAAAGTAATATATGAGTTAAGAATAAGTAAAATAGTAATATTTGTTTATGGAGCCCTGATTAGAAAAGAAAATGAGTATATAAATTTGTGGGGGCACACGGCCTAAGAGAAGAAAATATAATGATTTAAATTTTCAATTTCATCATAAGATAATTATCAAAATCATTTATTATCTATTTTTGATATTCTTGCATTATTTTAGGAATATATTCTTATATCTAGGATCTTAGTAAAGAATTGAAGAACTCTAATGATTGCCATAATAAGGAATTAAAATTCTAGTAATAACATGATGAAAAGAAATTATTTTAAAGTTTAAACATCATGAGGCACATCTCATGTAAGAGTATTGATGATACATCATAAGCTATAATGATCTAGTGGAATAATTAAAGACAATCACATCAAGGAAAATAAAACGAGAATATAAGTGAAAAGTGAGATATAGGAGGATCATAAAAGAGGAATTAACTTCTATTTTTGGAAAGAAAGAATAACGTAAACAGTATAAGTTGCAGATAAATGATATATGCAAGGATGTTTTGGGATTTGGTAACCCAAGGGATGTAGATAGGAAATTGACATAGGATACCAACAATGTTATATAAGGAAATTTGAAAATAAATAAAAAGAAGGTAAAATGACTAGTAATAAGTAACTTAAAATATAAGATATGAAATTTAGAAATGTGATGAACAATATGAGGAGGATTAAGAAATGGGAACGATGGATAAATGTAAAATATAAGAGATGCAAGTTTAAAAAAAGTTGGGAATGACACGAAATTGATGCTATGTTTTGAGTATTCAAACACTAACAGTCAAGCATTTCTCCATAATGTATTGAAAGGAATATGGATAAATAAGAAGTGACAAGTAATGATAGTAAGAAACAAATCAATGAAATAAAAGTATAGCTTGTGAAAGGTGTTTTGAGGCAAATAAACTTTGCTTATATGGTTTTAGTTGTGCATGAATATATTCAAATTAAGTTGGAAATCATAGTTTATTATGATCCATTTTACTCAAGCATCATGATTTTAGCTCAGTATTAGAACTGCATCTATTCGAATACTGTGGATTATGGGGGAGTTCAAGATTGAGATACCATAATAACAAAGTAGATTTCTTAGAGTTTTTAGTTGTGCTAGAAACCTATAATAGAGAAGCAACTACATAAGTTGATATAGCACAAAACAAGCTACATAAAAAGGTTAAGCCTCAATAGCATGTACTAGGTTGAAAGAAAGTGCATTATTAGCAATTGATCATGAAACATATATTTTTGTTATTGACATTGAAATGATTTGTTATAAGGTGATTGGAGAACTTAATTTAGACCTCATTATACAAATAGGAGATACATGAATAAGTTATAAATCAGAACATAGGATGCTATAAGAAATTTAACTGCACACTTTCATTACATAAGTTTTAAGCACAAAACTTGCTAGGGAGAGACATTGTAATGACTCTGCCCATACTCAATAGGTGAGGGTTATACGACTCCAAGTTCAATTTTTAGATGTTTAATGTCAATTTGATATCTAATTTAGATATTATGTCCTCTTTCATTTTTCTCTTGAATTTTGGGGCAAAATCCTTAAAGGAGAGGTGGTTTATCAAACCCTAAGTCCTTGTTAACCTCTAATATGTATTTTTCATCTTAATAGTGTGTTTTTGCAAAATTAATATTTATGTGTTTATTGATGAACATGTTATAACTAATATCGGTTGACTATATATAATTTGGGTAGACAAAACCCCAGATCGGTTGAAATTAGTTTTTTTGTCTTGAATTTGGTCTAAAACGTGGATAAAATGATGAGCTTATTGTAAATAAATTTAATAAATTAATTTTCATTTCTTATAGGTCATATTAGGTTACTTTTGGATTGTATAATGAAGTTGGAATCTATATAACTTTGTTTGTGTTGGTATGGGGGTCAAATGCTCAAGATATACCAAATTATTATGCTAACAAATATAAAGGAAAACTTCACTTATGAATCTCTATGCAAGATATCCAAGCACCTCAAATGGCCTTATAAGCCTAATAAGATATGAAACACTTCAAAACCCGCCGTTCTTCTCTGAAATTTTGTGGTTGAAGGCAGAGAGGTGATTTTGAGGGGATTTAGGTGGATGTTGACCCAAAATTGATCTAGCTCAAGTCTTCCTCGGATTCAAGTGGAATGTAGTAAGTCATTTGATTCTCTTCTTCTTTCTTACAAGTTCAATTAATTCTATGTGTTTCGCTGAAATATTTCTAAAAGGGGATCAAAACCCTAATCTCTTCATCTTATCTCTCTTGTCTCATGTTTTCCACTAGGTATGATTCGAAGCTATGGATTTTGTGGTGATTTTCAACTTAAAAGAAGTTTGGTGAAACTTTTTATAGAATTTTAGAATTCATTTACTTAGAAAAATGGAGGAGGTATTTCACTTTATTATTATAGTAAAGGTGAGTTACACCCACTTAGATGCTTAATCATGCAACAAACTCAATTTGAGATTTATGATGCTAATTTAGCCCTATTTTAGAGAATTTAGTTGATTTTGTGGTAACATGTGAGTGTTATTATGAAATTTAGAATTCATGTTTATCTTATAATAATTATACTGATATCAAACTTCCTTGAATATAAATGTTGTGTTAGGTAATTATTTTTTAATGAAATCTCATATTTTCAATAGTTTTTGCTTTGATTTGGCAAGTTTTGGCCATTTGGGGTGAATAGTCAACACTTCATATTACAATATGAAAATTGTTGTAGTAGTCTAATTAAATTATATTATAGGATATGATTGTTGGATATTCTGGAAAATTGAAATCACATTCTTTGTTAAAAACCAATTGTTAACCTATTTTCCAAAATTTTGGTGCAATGAACTAAGTTGAATTTATCCTTTTGCCATGGTTTTTATATGTCTAATTCAAACATGAATAACATGATTATACCCTCTTCTATTTTATCTATTTTTGGCTCTGTGTGCCCATGTTAAGATTTTGTTAGGCATATATGATCTAAATAGTTAGAAAAATGATTGAAGGTGAATAATTTTCGTCGATCATTTGTGTATAAAATTTGTATGAATTGAAACATAGTATATTATAGAGGCATCTGTGTATCAAGGCCTACCCTGAATCCTTAATAGTGAAACACATGCTAGTGTGTGCTATTAGATATATTGATTTCTTTCAGTTATGGATCTATTATAATAAAATGTATAACCCGTTTCAAAGTTAATTATTTGATGATTAGTTTAGCTAGTTCAAGCTATTCAACAAGTTTCGAATACATTTAGCTCAGTGAAATTTAGTTAAAATAAATAATTTTCCATAGGAAAGCTCATTAGTTTCATCATAGGACAAATCACTTTAATATATTCATATATATATTCTGATTATTAAGTTCGAGACAACATTGAGAACTTGCAATTTAGTTGTATTTTTTTAGAGTACCAAAAATATATAGAAGTGTTCAATATTGTTGCAATAGTGATATAAAGTAATAATAAAATGAGAAAATAGGATGATTTAATTACGAGCTAAAGCTAAGAAAAAACTTAGCAGATCATTATTTAGTAAAACTTTATAATCAATTAGACTTTTAGATTTCATGAACAATGTAGATTCCTTGCGGAGTTCTATACCACAACAGAGGAAACACTTACCCATTGACAACGTCCATGAGAGGAAGTTGAAACGTGGTAGTAGGGCATGAGGGGTTAAGCAGTGTGTACAATCTCTTAAATATTAGTAGGGGTACCCAACATTGATCGGATATTCCAGTGATACCCAGTGGTACCAACATCAATCAAAGATTTTGGTGGTACTAAGTTTAGTATAGTTATAGTTAGGTACCCAAAATTTACCGAAGATCCCTATGATACCCAGTTCGGTTACTACTCAGTGAGTTAGTCTTTGTAGAGCCACTGATGTAGATAGTTTTAGACATAGTATTTTGACTCTCTGTCTAGGTACCCAAGTTTAGAGAAGTCTAGATTATTTGGCCAACTAACATAGTTGTTGAGGCTAGATTGTGTGGAGGCCCATAGCAGAGTTAGACTACCATATCTACTATAAGTCTTGTATAGTGAGATCTTAGCTTGCTATATTTTTTCATAACTTGTGCTACACTTTATATGGGTCCTAGCATCAATAAGACAACTAAGAAATAAAGAAGTCATGCACAAGAATTGTTATTTGATTATTCAAATTAAGTAATCAAATTTAGAAATATATTGTTTAATATTCTCGATGTTTTAGTCTGATGATAACTTTCATGATATTGCTCATTTAGTTGAGTATTTAATTACTTTGTTATTTCTATTTATATTTCAATTCACTTAATAAATACTATATGTATTATGTAGTCTAATTGGGTAAATTTTCTTTTGCTGAACCAGTTGCCCACACGCTCTACTAAATAAAAATCTTGGTAACATTGTTGATATGGAGATAACAATAGATTTTTAGAAGAGTCCTGCCAAAAAAGGATGTTAGCAGTATTTTGAGGTAGAACTAGTCAGTCTGGTTCCCAATCTACTTTAGGTCCTTGTATATAAAGAGTTATAAATGTGATTGCACAATATCGTGTTTACTACCAGATTATATATTTAGTTACCAATACGAACAATTTAATGCATTTCTTTACGACTGAAATTATTTTATAGGAATTAGGTGGTATCTGTATGAAATGGCATTTCATGTGTTTGAAAGTGTCATATATGAGAACTCTAAATTGTAAAAAATAATATGTGATTTTGTTTTTCTTTAGTCCTCAGTGTATGCCCTAATCTCATTATTAGTAGTTAGTTAATATGCAGGTGTGACAATAGTATAGACCAGTGGTGGAACCAGAAAATTACATGAAGGGGGGCTGAAACATATATGTGTGCATTTTAACACAAGGGGGGGCTGAGTCGAAAAAATACAAACATTGAGAATGGAACTTGAGTCTCTAATTTTTGAAAATCAATTTTTTACCACTCCAACTAACTCATTTTTTTGTTAATTACTACACAGTTAATGTATTTATTTACACGTGATCTATATATAATACTAAAAGAACTATTACTTATATTAATTTTTGGGGGGGAGGGGGGGTTAAAGCCCCGGCAGCCTCCCCCTAGTTCCGCCCTTGGTATAGACATAGGCTACAAGAGTTTGCTCAATTTTCTCACCATACATACACATCCACACCAGTTTATATTTTAATTGGATAGAAAGGCATCTTCGTAATCATAAAAATTCCAAAAAAAAATCATCCCATGCCCTTCATGGTATTGATATACCTATACTTTTTTTTAATATAAATCTACATACCTATAATAAAGCTACTACTTAAGTCTAGCTACATGTCTATTTGTTTATGTTGTTAGTCTGTAAGTTTTGTCAGTTGTTTACTCATTTTGTTTTCTTTAGTTGCGAGCTATTGGTACGCTATTAGTCCATAAGCTTTGTTTGTTGTTTATGCAATTTTTCTTCCAATTATCATGTTAAAAATTATTTCTTTGTCACTAATATATTTCTTGGGTTAAATGATACCTACATATAATTTTTAAAGGCAGTGCACAACATATGCTTAGCATCCATCCTCTCAATAAATTTAGCTACTAGTTTTCTAAGTTGCACAATGAGCCTGTTAGTTAGTTTCTTCGGTCATGATGTGTTTGCCTTCATCCCACTATTTACTTGCTTGCTTCAACGAAATATTATTTGTTTCCCCTGTTTGTTTGTCTTCTTATTAGCATATCGTTCCCCTAAGTTCACGGCATTGTCAGTTATCGGTATTGAGTGTCAAAAAAAAGTTTTGGGTTGCTTCTCATGCATGAGTTATGCAAAAATGTCCAAGCAAAAATCGACCTGGAACTATATATTATATAGAATGGCGCAAGTCAACACAAGAGGGCTCACTACTTTATTTTTTATTCTGTTTGCATGCTATTTGATTTTTATCAGACAATTAGCTTTTCACTACTCTGCTTTCTCTATTTTTTCTTCCAGCTAGCATTCCATGTTCACTACAAATAATGACAATGTTAGTTAGGAGTATAAAAATATTGGTTTTGATTAATTGTTAAGTTAAACCCGAGTTACCCGACATGGTACAATATCCTTTACAAAGCGAAACACAAGAACCATGTCCAATTTTATGCCGTCTAAGTAGGAATCGAAAGTCAAATTTTATAATATCTATGCTTATTGAAATTATATATATAAGCATTATGATGATGGATGAATCATCATAATTTATTATTATATTATATTTTTGTGAGAAATAATTTCATGTTTTTTTTATAACTGATATAAACTAATATGCATCCATTTAGAAGTTAGATTGGCTGAATGTCCATCCAAAGAACTAACCCTTATATCTAAACTAAGATACAACTTAGCTACATCCAAATCTTGATCTAGCAAAATTCAAAAATTATGGATCGAGAATTGGTTTTTTAGAGGTTTGGTAAATCCCTTACTTTTAATTCTATTATGCTTTATATAAATAAGATAGAAGAATAAATTCCATGTCGTTGGAAACCAACCTTCAAAAAGTGATTCGGTAACGTTCACATGTTCAAAAGTACCGCTTATATCCCTACTCACACGATCCTCTGAGCCATATTCATATGGTTGGGCTCTGGCATCCCAATTATATTACATGTGCTTCCAACATCCCCACTTATTGTGAGACCAAAATTAAAGTTTATCAAGCACATTTACACCTCTTATCTACTGGATGAAGTTTCTTAATTATGGATGTTAAAGAGTCTATATTAGCCTATTTAGTTAATAGGTTAATTAATTATTGGGCTTTTGTATTTCAACTCATTTAGATTATTTGCTTCCTAAGTCTTAGGGTGTCTCCCCTCTCCTATATAAAGGAGAGGGTGTTCCGTCTTGTATTCATCCCATTGCATTCAATCCAATCTTATATTTCACATGATATCAGAGCGATGAATAAAAACGGCGGCGTGAACAGTAACTCCGACGGTGAACAGTAACTCCGAAAGTAAATAGTACGCGGTGTGAATGTTAACTACAGCATGAACAGTACGAGAGAGTGAATAATACTTCTTGCGTGAACAGAGCGTGTTGGCTCCTGAGGGAAACCTAGCCGCCTCCCCTCCTCCCTCTCCTTTTCGGCGTGCACGCAACCCTAGCCGCCACTCATCTTTTCAAGAGAGCAATTGAGGAAAAGAACCCCCGCCTGCGGGTGACCGCCGCCATTACCATGGCTTAGGTCGGCTACCTGCTAGGAAATTCTGACCTCCATGGCTCTCCTTCTTCCACTTTCACATAGATCAGTACGTCAGTGCTAATTCCCGACCTGCAATCTATGTTTTTCAAATCCAAACCTTACCGCCGGTGATCTCCTTTTCGGCCCTCACATATCCACTGCCATCGTTGCATCATTATCCGCCGCCTTCCATCTGTGTTGCTCGTATTCTACGAACAGCATCAATGCCTCTATATTCCCAGTGCCTCTGATTGGCATCCATCCAGCAACAATCTTGCCACCGGCCAACAGCCATAACCGTCGGCCTCCAAGCAGCCATCTCTGTGCCTTTTTCGCCTATCGACGCCATTGTCACCATCTAGCAGCAGCATCATAAGTGCTGCCAACTGCAGAAGCAACAACCATCATCGCCATCAAGCAGCAATCATCCGCCGCCAACCTGCTACCTGATGTCTAGAAAGATCTTAGTACTACCGACATCAACTCGGTAGTATTGAGTTCTGCATAGGCCATCTCTTGATGTCCTCAGTATCAGCCCTCATCATCGCTCGTAGAGAGGCTCTACCCTTGGCTCTGCATGCATCCTCTTGGCATGCAATATCTCTGGAGCCATGCAGGAGGCCCTTTGTCATCTCCTCTGTTACGACCAAGTGCTACATCAACTGAGCGACATAATCAGGTCATTTCTTTTGCTACATCCCATAAGTTGCTACTCTTCATCACCTTCCTGGCTATCTTCATCACTTCACCATCGCCTCCTATCTATGTCTACTCCCAATTATTAATTCCCCCATATTCATTATGTACATTGGCTCATTTAGCATATTCTCTCCAATTATCGGTTTCATTCTTCACATATTACACATCTCCATATACACAAAATTCTCTCAAATCTACCAATTCCTTTCACACCCACCCATATCATATGTGTCCCTTTTCACGGTGTGGGGGGTCATATATCCACTTCTCCACACCAAACACTCACTCTCGTTGTATTTGGTGTGCGGGGGGATAGAGAGGAGAGGAAGAGATGAGAAGAGAAAGAGCATGCAGGAGTATGTATGAAAGAGAGTCTGAGAAGAGATGATATATGTATTCAAGCTATATATGTTCTAGGCTATTATCTTAATGGAGCTTCATATTGTTCAGCACATCCGTTCTCTACTCCAGATAGCATTGAAGGATCTTCATTCAGTGTCAACACCGAGCTATTCCCATTCATACCGCGTTATGTACATCAGGTGTTGATGGTGTACTTCTTCAGCTGCATTTACATGAGACAGATGGGTGCTTCTTTAGTTTCAGAAGCTCAACAAGCCTGCCAAGTCTACATCTGTAAGGTTGATAGTTTATCCAGAGATATCTTCACTGAGCTTCTTCATCACGTCCTCTCTGAGTTGCATCTATTCTTATGACATCGCCTTCCGCTGATCTACTTGGGACTTTTCTTGATGGATGATCTCCTTTCCCGTCAAGCCCCCAAGGTTCATGCGTCAGAGTTGTGGTACCTGCATCGTATTGCCAACATATCATTTGTCTGTGTTCGTGCCACATTATGCATGTCTTCTTAGACAATTTGAAGATTCCGCTACGGCTTCATCTACATTGGGCATCCACATTTGTGACGCATTAAGTATGTAATTCAATGAAGTTGGCGTAGTCGTGGCATTGATGATCGTCTGCTCCAAGTGGCGAATTACTGCTGTAGTATTCAGGTTCCATTTCAGATGTTCTTCATTTTAGATGCACTCTAAAAGACCTTCATCAGAGCTTGAGGATCTCCAGCCTACAGAATACAATTTCAAAGAAGAGAGACATTGTCACCAAATGGTTCATGGGGAGTATTAATTAATGGGGAGTATCAATTTTTGTATGCGGAGCGATATTTATCTTTTATCTTTCATTTATCATTTCTTTTATCATTTTATCGAGTCTTGTAACCTCCAAGCTTTGGACATGTGTTTCACCCATGCTCCACCTTGAGGGGGGTGTTAAAGAGTCTATATTAGCCTATTTAGTTAATAGGTTAATTAGTTATTGGGCTTTTATATTTCAGCCCGTTTAGATTACTTGTGTCCTAAGTCTTAGGACGTCTCCCCTCACCTATATAAAGGAGAGGGTGTCCAGTCTTATATTCATCCCATTGCATTCAATCCAATCTTATATTTCACAACGGACAATAATATGGTTCTTGAGGTTTGCTTGAAATGTGATCATTTTGGCATAATTTTCAAATAATTAACCATATAACCCAATATCTACTTGCCTCAATGCTGAGATGGATGGATCCACCTACATAGTATGCTAAAATATAGATTCATGTGTATCTTCATACAACTGGACAACATATCAAAGACTTACATAATTTAATCTTTGCTATTTATATATTATATTTGTGATTTTAACAAGTTTGATATTTTAGCATTTCAACTCAGTTACCCTTTCAACTAGTGTAATAGAGAATAAAAGGATCCATTTGTATATGTATATATGAAACTCACTTCCTTTATGCCTCTTCATACAAAGTAGTAATATATATTCTTTTAGAGATCTTCAGCTCTAAGTGTTATGTGGACCGACTTAAATACGATCTAGAATTTTAGATTGGTAGGGTACGGGTCAAAACTTTTCAACAATCCAGGTCAAAGTCGGTAGCATCTCAGTTGGCAAAATATGCTTTTGCATAAGCCTACCAAAACCTAATTTGACCTAATTAAATGTCCTAGATATAATGTGTTCCATTTTGGATCTAGATAATGCCGCTCTAAATATTACCCCTTGGTTCCCTAACCTAACCATAAGTCTATCCAATTATATATACACATCAACCCTTCAACACCCTTGAAAATCCAAAAAATATCCTTTATAATTACTATCTAAACGATATACTTTTATAAAAATATTTGCCAATGTTATTAATATAAAATATACATTCAGCTAGATATTTGCCTTGAAAGTGGATTATAAGATGACGTGAAGTGAAAATCGATGTAAGCACTTTATGTTCATGAATGATAAATGATATCAAAGTTCTATACATCACGCCAGTTTATGTCGAGTAAAAAATAACTATGAACGCTAGAAACTATTTCTAGTCCATGCTAAGATGCATGTTTTTTTAGTGCCACTAAGACACATTTGGATACAGTATTGAGTGCATTTAGATACTATGTCTACCTTATACTTATACTAGGAGGGAGTTTCAACTCTCCCTATGCCTGCTCATTGCACCTAAGTGCTTTCTTACTCTTTTTTTCATTTTAATCGATTCCATGCCATGTTTATCTAGATAATTTTCCAATGTGCTTGCTCATTATGTATGTATGCTTTGGAAGCATGTTTGTACACTTTGTGTTCATACTTCAGCAACGCATGCATGTATTTCATCAATATGTTTACATACTTCAACAACACATGTAGACATTTCATCAGCATGTCTACATACTTCAATAATCTTCATATGATCTTAATAGTCCAGTCTAGTAGTGTGCTTACTTGCATACATTAAAAAAAAGAATAATTTTGATAATCCCACATTGCAGGTTGATGGAGTCATCTGACATCTAATTGAGTTGTTCACTTTTAAACATTGTGAGTACTAATTATATATTAATTATCAACAAATGCATATGTCAAAAGGGAAGCACAATGGAATTTGAATCATGACACTACATTTTGGAGGGAGCCAGTTGAAAACTAATCTAGTTTTTCTCTTTTACTAAAGCTCTCTGTAAATATTGTTGATATTAACTATATAATTTCTTGGAGTAGATATAATTTCGATAATCTCATGTTGCAAATTGAATGGATTCATCAAGAAGTTGATTAAGTTTCTTTAATTGTAAATTTAGTGGGTACTCATTATATATTAGCTTAAAATGCACATGTCTAAGAAGGGGAATACATACATTTTTAATAATAACACACTACATTTTGGGGGGAGTCGCTGAAAATAAACCGAGTTGTTCTCCTTTAGTGAGTATTCTGTAAATTATTGTCAATATTAATTATATAATGTCTGGAACAAATGTAAGTTTTAATAATGACACCTACATGTAGAGGGAGGTGACTGGAGTTAAAAGAGTTGTTTTCTTTTAGTGGGTTGCATGTGAATTACTACTAGTGTGTGTGTGTGTGTGTCTATATATATATATATGTGTGTGTGTGTGTGTGTGTAAATTAGCTATTAATAAATACTTACCAAAAATAAAAAAGAATCAAATATTAGCTACTTATTAAATAAATATAATTGTGTATCACATGCTCAACACGTGTTTTATATGGAAAAACTTGTGATTGAAAGACATCATGTAAAATAACAATTTATTTCTAAGAATGGATGGATATAAGCGCAATCGGTAGTTTTTAGATGGTTATGGGCACACTGAAAATGGGCATATGGCTATAAATGAGTAGGGTAGGATATGATAAATGCTTACCTTTATCTTTACTTGTGTCAAAGTTAGGCGTAATGGGTATGGCAATTATCATTTTTCTTAATACCATTATCATATCCTTGCCCACACCCTTTAACCAGCAAGGTAAACGGGTGGGGTAATGGGTGAATGGATAAACAACTTAAAGATATGTATATAACATTTAAAATAATAATTTAATATGATTTTCCTACATCAAACATAAGACACTCCTAAAATTAATTTTAGATAGCAACACTTAAATCTTTGGTGATATATATTGAAAATAATAATTACTAGTTCAACAATTTCTTACAAACAAGGCTTCACCTTTTTAATATACTAGCCCTTGTTTTGGTACTCTTCTTCGTTATAGGACAACAATTATCACAATTTCAAATGCAATAGATAATTACCAAATTTATTAGTTTTGTTTCCATCAATGAAAAGATGGTATGATTTTATAAAGAGTGATGAGGAGAGAGCGACATTAGTGGATAGATAAAGATGGGGAAGTACAGCTGTACGAAGTACACTTGTCCTATATAAAAAGGACTCATCTGCAATTTACAAAATTCTGCAAAAAAATTGCAGAACTAATCCTATTTTATATAGTATAGATGACTTCTTACTAAGAAATTCATTTTTGTCTCTTATATAAAGTATGACATGTGACCAATTGTAATCTAAAATCTCACAAATCATAGTACTACAAATAAGAAAGTGGTGGTGATTGTAAGGACCATGAGTTTCATTTTGGGCTTACCCTGTTTGATTTGCCTAAACCTTGTGTTTAGATGCTTGCTAATCACCTGAGATTGTGATTAGGGTTTGTTTGTTCTATGTTGAGAGGTGGAGGTGCAACTTGCAAATAACCCAATTTCTAGGGTTGGTGTGCAAAGTTGTCACCTTGAGACATGTTTTTCTCTCTCTTTGCATCCTCTAGTGTTGAGAGGATGGGTTGGGCTTGTTTTTTGAGTAGTTTTGGGCCTTGTTGAGCCCTGTTGGGCTTTGTTTTGCCTTGTTTTGCTTTGTTGGGGCCTTGTATCGGGCAAGATCTTAGTGTATCATCCAAGGCATGGTGGTTGTGTCAGCCATGGAGGTTGTATTAGCCAAGGGTGAGTGGGTTGCCATCTTGGGCAACACACCTCTCCCTTCTAGCTTTGTTTGTGTCACCATCTTTGGACAAGTGGCAGCTGCTTTCCTAAGTGGATGGCAACACATAGGCATGGGTTTTGGGGTGCTTTCATGTGGCACACTCCTTGGACAAGTGTGCTAGGGGTGGGTGCCACCTTGCCTTGCTTTCCCTCATCACCCCATGGTATATATACGACCCTCTCCTTAGTAGCTTAGCTCTTTAGATCCTTTAGCTGCTTTCCTTCTTCCTCGGTGGCCGATACATCCCCCTTGGTGGTGCTTGGTGGTCGATACCCTCTTCTTAGTGGAGCTTGGTTGGCAACAAGCTCTACTCTTCTTCTTCCTCTAGTGGTGGCTGAACCCTAGAAGGTGTCTTGCTCCTTTGGTAAGTATCTCTTCCCTTTTTCCATGGCATCTTCTTCTTCTTTCTTCTTTCTTCTTCTTCTTCTTCTTCGGCAATGGTGGTTACATGTTGCTCTTCTTTGTGTTGGCCGAAGGTGGTGCGTTGAAGCTTGGAAGCATGGTGCTAGGAGCTTGGAGCTTGCTTGAGGCGGGTTACATAACTCCTAACCCTAGCTATACTACTTCTTTTTCATGTTGCATGCTATATATCTTCATCGGCCATGCCTTCTTCTAGCTATGTTGCTTGCTATAATGGTTATGGGGTTGCTCTAGATGAACCCTAGACCTTGTATCTTGGTTTTCCTTGGGTTGGCCGAACCATGGAGGTGGAGTTTTCCTTGGGAAAAACCCTTCTCTCTTAGTTGTTGAGAGGTGAGCTTAGGGTCTCCAAATTCATTGGTGAGTTGAGCTTTAGTTGGTTGGCTGATATGAGGAGATGGGCCTCCTTGTTGCTCGATAGGTGATGGAAGTTGTGCAATACCCCTCTCTCACTTAATTGTCTTGAGAGGTGAGCCAATTCTCTTGAGCTTTTAGGGCTTTGTGGTGGAAATCTTGAGGTTGAAGATGACTAACACGATATGGCTTTAAGCCTTGAACGATACCCACTTTGTGATGAGTTTCCTGATACCCCTCTCCTATGCTTGAGTCTTGGGCAACATGCTAATGGTGTTTTGCTGACCTTCTTGACCGATAGGAACATGATGGTCTTGTTGGGCGTCATAGTGTTGGTCGATATGTTTGTGCTTAACCTAGTTGGACGATAGGCCACCTTGGGTGCCATGGTGTCATTTGTTAGATAACAGTAGTGAGCTTGTTGGGCGTTATGGTTCGATCTTGGGCGACATGACCTTGGGCGCCATGGCCTTGGACGACATGGCCCTAGGCGACAGAGTGTTGAAGGTTGCCCAACATGAAACCCTAACCCTAATGGGAGATAGGGGTCTTGGCCGATATGTGACGCCCATATGCTGCACGATATGATGCCCTAACTGATAGAGTTTGGGTGAGGATTATGACCATAGGTGGCTTAGTGCTTGGGGTTATGATGCCCTAACTGATAGAGTTTGGGTGAGGATTATGACCCTGACCGATACCCCTTTGGGTGAAGGATAGCGTTGCCCGCCACACCTTTGGTAAGGGTAGGCGGTACTTTTGGTGAGGGTTATGCCTAGTCCGGGAACCCTAGATGAGTTGGTTATCTTGTGCCCGCACCCTTGTTAAAGATGGGATGTGAATGATAGGTTGTGACCAGTGACATGTTTGATACCTAAAGGTTGGTGCTAAGTGAGATGATAAGATAATGATTATGTTCATGATAAATAGGGCATAGTGGATGCTTACAGTTTGATAACTTTAATACGAAATGTTTGACATACCAGCTATAGCTTCATGTGATCATAATAATGGATGTTGTTCCAATCATGTACACCTTAAATCCTAATAGCATTGTAATCATAATATGTTCCTTGAAGATTTATGTTTGGTGGTGTATCAAATGTATTCATAGCCAGGTAAGAGCTATGAGGTGTATGTGATTTGTATAGCACTGAATGATGATAATCCTTGTTGATGAGATAACATGCATTGCCAATATCATGAGAAAGGTCTAATGACCTGATAAAGGTTGAGTGCCTGATTGAGGTGTTATCCTCTAATGATGGCATGAGGGATTGTTTATCCCATCATGATGATGAAGCCTTGAGAGGCAGCGGCATTATGTTATGAGGGATTGAGATCCCATGGCAACATGATAATGGCAGGTATAGTGTGAGACAATGTTGTTTATGTTTTATAACTTGGTTGCCTCAACAATCCACTTAAAATATACTAATTAATTACAGTGGAACATGTCATGTAGTTTTGCCCTGGCCATAGACCCATCATCGTCAAAAGCAGGTGATGGTGAAAGAGGTTTATCCTGCGGGATTACCTGGAGCGCATATTGTTGAATATGTGGGGTTTCTCCTAGCCGAAAGCAGGATGATTAGAGTGCAACTGTAGTTGTAGACTCAAGATGTATATAGAGCATGGTGAATAGGCTCGTGGCTCAGTGGGATAGAGCATGAATGCATTCATGGCTCAGGGAGCACAGTGAACTGGTTCGTTGCTCAAATATGCTAGCGTCGTGACCTGTACCAAGGCGGGCTAGATAAAAGGGTACACTGCGTGAGATAACCATGTGGCTGAGTCCACTTGAGCAAGAGACTGCAATCCTGCTTTGGTTATCGTGTACTGACCACGATAAGGTGAGGTCTTGGAGTCCGGCTCTTCCATTGACCTCGTATGGCATCGATTTTGGGCTTCACAGCTGAAGGTTGGATTTGAGCGGTATGGCTCACTTCCTCAGGACATAATAAAACGTAATCCAGCCGAATAGTATATACTTCTTAGAACAAAATATGAACATTGATTGAGGCATTGCTTGTATAGTTGCTCTAGTTATATCTTGTAGTTATTTGTACGTTCCTTGTATCTTGTGATAAATTCTTATAAAGCTTATCTTGTTAATCATGTTCCATAAAGAATATCTGGTTATAGACCTTCTAAATATCTTGGTAAGATTAGTAGTAAAGTTAGTCATGTTCAGTATGCTGCTCTTATGATCTGCTTATATTAGTTTTCTGCTTTATCTGCTTTAGCTTTCCGGAAGTTTTATAGTTTCAGCGGGGATTTATGTTTCTCACTGGGACTGTGTGTCTCACCCCGCTAGTTTACAACATTTTTAAATGATCATGCTAGACGTGGTGGTGGTCGTGAGGTTGCGGCAAGCAGTAAGAAGAGTAGTAGGAGGAAAGAGATGGATATGTTGTTGTCTTGGTTGTTTAGTAGTAGAGTCCTAGAGTCATCCATGTACTCTCAGGTCCTTAGAGGTGTTTTGCCGATGATTCATAATGTATAGCTGTTGTAGCTTTGTATATCCTATTGTTGGCCTGATGTGGCATGTTAGGTATGCATAAATAGGCGGTGAACTCCTTGTGCTCACAAGACAGTTGGTTCCTATAAGATGTGGACATATATCAAGGCTTGTGAATATTTATACAACATGTTTCCCTACAGGATGAGAATCTGGATGTAATAGTTTTCTTTTATCTGCTTTCCCCGGTCAGATTTAATCAACCCGTATTTCCGGTAATATGTGGTTTTATGGTGATTTCGCGCATTTTTCGCATGGCATTTTGTTGGTTGTGTGATAGCGAGATGTCACAATAAGTTTTTGGTATCAGAGCTTTAGGTTCGATGAGTCTACAGGGGTCTAGGACTAGGTTTGTGTTTGTTCTTGTGAGTTTCCTAGATTTTCTTACAATAACCTTCTGCCCTCATCAGAAGATAAAGCTTAAAGATGTCTGAAAACCCTGAAGAACATGCTGCCAAGAGCAGTGATGATACATCTGTTGATGGAGCACGAGTGCAGGCACATGAAGATCGGGTGCCTGAGGTCCCCCAACTTGACCTAGCCATTCTCGAAAATCCCACCTATCAACAGCTTATGGGGCAGTTAATGGCTACGATGAATCTCATAGTGGAAAGATTGCCAGTGCCTTCGCCAAGAGCACATGCTCCTCATGGTGAATCATCGGGTATTGGAAAGACCTTCGAGCGGCTTCGCCGAGTAGGAGTTTCAGATTATGTTGGCATGGCTGATCTAGCGGATGCAGATCTGTGGCTGACAGGTCTTGAGAAGGCCTTTCGGATCCTCAACATCCCCAAAGCAGACAAAGTCAAGCACGTTGTCTATCTTCTGAAGGGTAGTGCTAGCCACTAGTGGGCCATCGAGGAGGAGAAGCGGCCTGGTGAGGTGATAAGTTGGGACGTCTTTCGCCGGGAGTTCATGAGCAGATACTTCCTAAAGACCTATATGGACAAGAAGATCAACCAGTTTGAGCGTCTGCGCTAAGGATCGATGATCATCACCGAGTATGAAGCCAAATTTATGAATCTGCTAAGGTTTTATCCTCACATGGCGGCAGCAGATGACGAGAGAATCATGTAGTTTGAGAAGGGTTTGAGTGTTGAATTGACAACACCTGCTACTGCTTTAGAGAACCGGGAGCAGTTCGCCACGTTTGTGGAGTCTGTTCAAAGGATAGAACAGTCAGTCAAGGAGAAGAGCGAGACCATGTCCAAGAAAAAGTCTGCTCAGTTCCAGAGGTAGAGGTTTGATGGCTTCAAGAAGCCAAGGTTTTCAGCACCTTTTGCGATGTAGAGTTCCAGTGTACCATCATAGTGGTCTCCAAGTAAGGGAAGAGGGTGTGGATTTTCGCCATCCAAAGCCCACAATACAGCTTCAGTGGTAGTGATAGGGCCATCCAGGCCATATTTTGAAGACAGGGAATGCTATCTTTGTGGACAGATCGGGCATTTGAAGTCAAATTGCCTAAGGAGAGATGTCGAAGTGACACAACAACTGAGGCAGAATCAGCAAGGGCCAGAAAGACAGCAATCTAGTGGTAATAGAGGGCGAGAACACGGTCAAGCATCGCAAGCGGGATCGTCTGCTCAAGGAAGCAGAGGACGTGGACGACAGCAAGCAACGGCTCGATTCTATGTTATGAGTCAGCCGGAGGTGACAGTCAACCCGTGAGTGGTGGCAGGTGAGATGGAGTTATTTCATTCTGATTTGTCTTCTTCTTGCTTTATATCTATTTTGGTTGACCCGGGTGCTACACACTCTTTTATCGCATGTAGTATGCTTGATAGTTGTCTTTTACCTATTATCTATAAGAAAGATGGCTTGTTGTTAGAAACCCCTCTAGTTGGGCCCACATTGCTCTGAGAAGATTGTTCGGCTTGTATTCTATCCTTTTTGGGACACAGTATACAAGTGGATCTTATGCCACTTGATATGCATGGATTCGATGTGATCCTTGGGATGGATACCTTAGAGAAGTATAAGGTTGTGTTGGAATGTGGTTCCAAGCAAGCAGTGTTTGATGATGGTGGTGAGAAGTGGATCTTCCAAGGAGATAGGAAGATTCTTCCGACATGTTTAGTGTCAGCTATGGTGGCAAAGAAGTTGTTGCGTCAAGGATGTAAGGCGTTCTTAGCTCATGTTGTGGATACTAAGGCGAAGGGTCTTAGCCTTGAAGATGTACTGGTTGTTAGAGAGTTCACGGGTGTGTTTCCTGATGAGTTTCCCGGTGTTCCCCCACCTCGAGAGATTGACTTTGAGATCAATCAGGTGCCCGGAACACAGCCAGTTGCTCAGACACCATACATGATGGCTCCAGGTGAGATGGAAAAGCTCAAGAAGCAGTTACAGGAGTTGTTGGATAAAGGTTTCATCAGACCGAGCACATCGCCATGGGGTGCTCCAATCCTATTCGTAAAGAAGAAAGATGGGTCGATACGTTTGTGCATAGATTACCGACAGTTGAACAAAGTTACGATCAAGAACAAGTACCCATTGTCGAGGATAGACGATCTGTTTGATCACTTGTGTGGTGCTACAATGTTCTCAAAGATCGATCTATAGTCTGGATATCATCAGTTGAGGATTAAGGATGAAGACATACCAAAGTCAGCTTTTAGGATGAGGTATGGTTACTTTGAGTTCGTGGTTATGCCGTTTGGGCTAACCAATGCACCTGCTGCTTTCATGGACCTGATGAATAGGGTGTTCTGTATGTTTCTAGATCAGTTTGTTGTAGTTTTTATAGATGGCATCTTGATCTATAGTCGGGACATTCGAGAGCATGAACAACATCTTCGGCAAGCGTTGACTCTTCTTCAACAACATCAGTTGTATGCCAAGTTTAGTAAGTGTGAGTTCTGGTTGAAAGAAGTGACTTTCTTGGGTCATGTGATATATGCAGAAGGAGTCAGAGTGGATCCCAAGAAGGTGGAGTCAGTTGCAGATTGGGAACAACCAAAGACACTGACTGAAGTCCGTAGTTTTTTGGGTTTAGCAGGATACTACCAGAGGTTTATAAGAAACTTCAGTGTGATCGCGTTGTCATTGACAAAGTTGACCAGGAAGGATGTACCTTTTGTTTGGGATGATCGTTGTCAGCCAGCTTTCCAAAGTTTGAAGGAGAAGCTGACTAGTTCTCTAGTGTTGGTGCTGCCAGAGCCTGGGAAAGGCTACGTGTGATACCCCACTATCACACAGACAATAGGATAGCACGTGAAAATGTGCAGAACTAACATAAATCACATATTATCAAAAACACAGGTTAATTAAAACTGATTGCAGAAATCAAGTAAGAAGAACTATTACATCCAGATCCTACAAGAAACATGTTATATAAATATTACAAGCCTTGATGCAGTTTACAGAAACCATCTGTCTTTCCGACACATGAGTTAATCACGTGTATACATGTACATATCATGCCACTTAGGGCCAATAGCAGGATAAATAAAGGTACAACAACTATACATCGTGAAACGACATCAAAATACCTTTGAGGACCTGAGAGTACATGGATGACTCTAGGACTCTACTACAAAACCACCAAAACATCAGCATGTCCATATCTTTCCTTCTACTGCTCTTCCTCTTGTTGCTCGGTCGCAACCTCGCGACCACCACCACGTCTAGCGCGGTCACCTAAAAAGGTTGTAAACCAGCGGGGTGAGACACACAATCCCAGCGAGAAACATAACTCCCCGCCGAAACTATAAAACCTCAGAAAGGGCTAAAGCAGGTAAAACAGATAACCGATATAAGTGGTTTATATGAGCAACATACTGAGCAGGACTTACTGTATTTTCAAACTTATCAAGATATTCAGGAGGTATATAACCTGATTTTCTTTATGGAACATGATTGACAAGATAAGATTTATAAGATCTTATCACAAAACATAAGGAGCGTATAAGTAACTGCATGGTACAACAAGATCATCTATACGAGTAAGGCCTCAACCAATGTTCCGTGTTTTGCCTTAAACAAATATACTACTCGGCTGGATTACGTATTATTATTATGCCCTGAGGAAGTGAGTTGTCCCTGCTCAAATCCAACCTTCGACTGCAAAGCCCAAAACCGGTGCCATACAAGGTCAATGGAAGAGTTGGACTCCATGACCTCACCTCCTCGTGGTTAGTGCATGAAAACTAAAGTAAGACTGTAGTCTCATGCTTAAGTGGCCTCAGCCATAGGGTTAGCTCCACAAGCTACCCATATTTCTATCTCACCTTGACACAAGTGCTAGTATACTTTTGAGCCACAGGCCTGATCGCCATGCTCTAGAGCCATGAACACATTCATGCTCTATCACATTGAGCCATGGGCCTGTTCCCCATGCTCTTACTGTACTGAGTCTACAACAACAGTTGTACTCTAATCCTCCTATTTTTGGCTAGGAGAAACCCCGCATATTTAAAAATATGCGCTCCAGGTAATCCTGTAAGATAAACTTGTTTCACCATCACCAAACACTGACGATGATGGATCTATGGCCAGAGCAAACTACATGATATGATCCAATGTAATGAATTAGTATATTTTAAGTGGATTGTTGAGGCAACCAAGTTATAAAACATAACAACATTGAGTTACATTATTATTGCCATCACTATGGGATCTCAATCCCTCATCACAGACTGCCACTGCCCCTCAAGGCATCAACATCATACAACAACATCCTGGGGTAGGAATCCCTTATCTCATCAAATAACACCTCAACTAGGCACTCAGCCTATATCAGGTCCACAAACCTATCTCACCATATTGGTGATGCATGTTATCACATCATAAAGGATTCTCATCATCCATTATTACTCAAACAAATATTCCTCATAGCTTCTACCTGGCTATGAATTCATCTAATACACCTGCATGGTTAGTATACACATCAAGAGAGATAACTAAAATCACCAGACATAGATCTTTATAATTACCATAGTATTAGAGTAGAGGATGCACATGTTGGAACAACATCCATGAATATATAAAGCACAAGCTGTATCAAATACATTATTGTTATCAAAACCTAAACTTGTGAACATAACCATGTACCTTATCATCTTATGTAGCAGCATCTTAGATTCCCAACATATCATGGTTCACAACCTACCCTCATGTCCCATCATTAACATAGATGTGGGTTCAAGGTGATTAATCAATTTATTAGGATTACCCTCACCAAAGGTTCCTACTTCCCTCACTATAGCCTATCGGCTAGGGTTTCAAACCCTGAAGCAATGTGCTATTGTATCGGTCATCAACACATCATCCTATCGTGCACCCATGAGCAACCAGCTCTGAATTGTATCGTGCATCATGAGCTAGAGATGTGTATCATGCACAAGCAGTAAGGGAAGCAAAGCTACTCTATCTACCATGAACCCTATCGTACACAAGCAGTAAGGGAAGAAAAGCTACTCTATCTACCAGGAACCCTATCGTGCACTAAGGTTACGGTTTCTATCAGCCAGGCCACATTACTTCCTATGACGACCAAGAGCCTGGCACCTAAGGCTCAACCCTAATCCCCAACCATCAAGCCATATCATCTAAGGGATCTCCATATCGTCCAAAGCACCATGTCGTGCAAGACACCCTATCGCCTTAGACATCATGTCGTTCATGAGCATGGCGGCTACTAAGGCACCATATCGATCAACACCAAGACACTTATCAGGGTTCACCATTTAACATCATATCAGGCAACTCAAGACCAAGCCATGTCGCCCAACACAGTGGTGACTACTAGACACCATATCGATCAAGGGGACAACTCCAACTAGGGAAAAGGATCAACTTGGTCATGGCATATCACCCAAGGACGCTAACAAGGTGAAAGTGATCATATCGGGCACAAGGCCAACAGAACTTAACTAGACATATCGACCAACCCTAGATGAGGGTATCGGGCAAACTCACCACAAGGGTGTATTGTGCATAGCACAAAGTTCACGCCAAGATGGTCATCTTCAACCTCAAGCTCATCTCCAACAAACCCTAAATGATCAAGATAGTTGGCTCACCTCTCAACAACCAAGTGAGAGGGGTTTTGCACAACCTCCATCACAAATCGGGCAACATGATGGATCATCTCCAACTTAGGTCATCACTCATCCAAAGGCTCACCTCTCAAATCTATGGTGAGGGAAGGGTGTTGCCCAAGCAACTAGAGTATAGACTCACCTCTCAACTACTAAGGAAGAGAGGGGCTTTGCCTACCCCACTGGAGCTCAAGATCACTACTCAAAACCAAAGAGAGAAAGGGGTATTGCCCAAAGGGAAACCCTAATCTATGGGTTCGGCCAACTAAGTCCAAAGGTACATGAACAACAACAACAACCTCAACAACATGACCATAATATACACAAGGTTCAAGGTACATTCTCGAGAAAGAAACATATGTAACATCATGCATGGCCGAACAAGAGCATATGTGTACATGCGATACTAGAAAAGGTAGTACAGTTAGGGTTAGAAGTTATGTAACCTGCCTTAAGCAAGCTCCTCAAGCCCCAAAGCTCCAAGCTTTAAGTTCCTAGCTCCAAAGCACACCACCTTCGGCTACCTCAATAAAAGGAACAAAGCTCATAACTATCATGGCCGAAGAGCAAGCAAGAAGGAGAAGGAGATGCTAAGGAGAGAGGGGAGATGTTTACTAAGGA
Source organism: Alisma plantago-aquatica (assembly GCA_963693085.1). Lineage (NCBI taxonomy): Eukaryota > Viridiplantae > Streptophyta > Magnoliopsida > Alismatales > Alismataceae > Alisma > Alisma plantago-aquatica. The sequence goes on from OY856415.1 coordinate 458,448,097, forward strand.
ACAAGGTTCTCCTAAGGTTTAGCCACCAAGCTAGAGGAAGAAGAACACTTCAAGAAGAGGATCGACCACCAACTTGCTCCACCAAGTGTATTGGCCACCAAGCATGATCCAAAGGGAAGGTGTAATGTGCACCAAGTAAAAAGGGAGGCAACAAGGAACTAAAGGGATCCCAAGTAAGTGAAAGGGGAGGCATATATAGAAGAGGATGAAGGGGGAACCAAGGCAAGATGTTGTCTCACTTAGGGACACTTGTCCAACGTCTTGCCACCTTGCAAACCACATGTGCATGTCATGCTACCCACTATCAAAGGATAGCCACTTGTCCAAGGTATGGTGACACGACCAAAGCTAGGTCACATGGACAATACACCCTCTTGGATGATACACTCCAGGCCAATACACTTCTTGGCCGACACAACTCATGGTTGATACAGAGCTCCAAACACATCCTTTCCCGATACAAGGCCCATCAAGGCAAGACAAAGCCCAAACAAGTCAAAACAAGGCCCAAGGCTACTCAGGCAACAATCCAAACCCATCCTCTCAACCCTAGAGGATGCAAGGAGAGAGAAAACATCTCACAAGGTGACAAACTTGCTCATCAACCCTAAAACTTGGGTTATTTGCAAGTAGCACCTCCAACCTTAACAAAACACAAACAAACCCTAATCACCACTTGAGGTGATTAGCAAGAAACTAAACACAAGGTTTAGGCAACACAAATAGGATAAGCCCAAAATGAAGGCCAGGGTCCTTACAAGCCATAAACCTCTACAAAGGGATTTCGCCCTCGAAATCCAAAGAGAAAAGTGAGGGATACTTCCTCCTCATCTCTGTCTCAAGCTCCCATGTGGCTTCCTCTACGCCACGATGATGCCAAAGAACTTTCACAAGCGCCAGGTCCTTCCTTTTTAACTTCTTTACTCTTCTGTCAAGAATTGCCACTGGGCCTTTCTCGTAGGTCACATCTTCATCAAGCTCAACCTCAACTGGCTGTATCACTGTCTCGGTGTCTGGGTGACTTTTTTTCAGCATACTAACGTGGAACACTAGATGTAACCTGTGTAACTCTAGTGGCAGCTCTAACTTATAAGCTACCTTGTTGACACGTGCTATTATCAGATATGGCCCCATATACCTGGGTGCCAGCTTGCCTTTCCGGCCAAGCCTCAACACGCCCTTCCAAGGTGAGACCTTGAGATACACCTTGTCACCCACCTGGAACTCTAAAGTTCGTCGATGATTATCTGCGTATGACTTTTGTCTATCCTGTGCTGCTTTCAATTATTGTTGTATCACTTTGATCTTCTATCTTGTCTGGTGTACCAATTTTGGACCCAAAACTTGATACTCGTCAGACTCATACCAGCATAAAGGAGATATGCACTTCCTACCATATAGAGCCTCATAAGGATCCATGTCGATGCTCCGTTGGTAACTATTGTTGTAGGCGAACTCTATCAAACTGAGATGTACATCTCAATTGCCTAGGAACTGTAGAGCACATGCTTAGAGAAGATCCTCCAAAGTCTGAATAGTCCTTTCAGACTGCCCATCTGTCTGCGAGTAGAAAGCAGTACCGAACCTTAACTGCGTTCCCAACACTTTGTGCAACTATTCCCAAAAATGACTCATGAACTGAGGACCCTTATCGAAAATTATCGTTGCTGGTACTCCGTGCAAATGCACTATCTCATCTACATACACCTGAGCAAGCTTTTCTGCTGTATATGTTGTCTTCACGGGTATGAAATGAGTGGACTTTGTCAATCGATCCACTATTACCCAAATGGATTCATGATTTTTTAGTTGTCCTTGGCAAACCAACTACAAAATCCATGGTTATATGATCCCATTTCCACTGTGGTATCGGCATGGGTTGTAATGTACCTGTCGGTTTCTAATGCTCAACCTTAACTTGCTGACATACTACGCATCTAGCCACAAACTCAGCTGCATCCTTCTTCAAGCCAGGCCACCAATACAATTCCTTCAGATTATGATACATCTTGGTGACTCCTGGATGCATAGCATACACTGATGTGTGTGCTTCCTCGAGTACTAGCTTTCTCAGATCATCAAGATCAGGGACCACCATCCTATCGTGATAGCAGACCAGTCCATCCTTAGACTCTTGGAACCCATCATGCTTTTTGCTGCCAAACTTTGATCTTATCGAATGAACTGTAGCATCTGCCTGCTGCGCGTCTTTGATTTGATGTCTCAATGTAGGATTTACTTGCATATGTGCCAACAATCCTGTCAACAAAGATACTTCCAACTGCACATTCAGTTGTCGTAAAGAGACAAACATATCCCGCGTATGGCATACCAAGGAACTCAAATGTGCCTTCTTTGTGGAAAGAGAAGAAGACTTCCTACTAAGCGCATCAGCTACTACGTTTGCCTTACCATGATGATAATCAATGGTGCAATCATAATCATTGATCAGCTCCATCCAGTGACATTGTCGCATGTTTAGCTCACTCTGTGAGAAGATGTACTTCAAGTTCTTATGATCACTAAAGATCTGACATACTTCCCCATAAAGATAATGTCTCCAAATCTTCAACGCATGGACCACCGCTGCCAACTCCAAAACATGTGTCGGATAATTCTCCTTGTGTTTCTTGATATGTCGTGAAGCAAAAGAAACCATATGATATTTCTGCATTAACACACATCCTAGACCCTTCTTGGAAGCATCGCATAAAACCAGATAGCCTTTCCCAGGATTTGGCAGCACCAACACCGGAGCGCTAGTCAGCTTCACCTTTAGACTTTGGAAAGCTTGCTGACAACGATCATCCCAAACAAAAGGTACATCTTTCCTTGTCAACTTTGTCAACGGCAATGCGATCACACTGAAGTTCCTTATAAACCTTCAGTAGTATCCTGCCAATACCGAAAAGCTACGGACTTCTGTCAGTGTCTTTGGTTGCTCCCATTCTGCAACAGACTCCACCTTCTTGGGGTCCACTCTGACTCCTTCTGTAGATATCACATGACCCAAGAAAGTCACTTTTTTCAACCAGAACTCGCACTTACTGAACTTGGCATACAACTGATGTTGGTGAAGAAGAATCAAAGCTTGCCAAAGATGTTGTTCATACTCCCAACTATCCCTACTATAGATCAAAATGTCGTTTATAAAGACTACAACAAACTGATCTAGAAATGGACGGAACACTCTGTTCATCAGGTCCATGAAAGCAGCAGGTGCATTGGTTAGCCCAAACGGCATAACCACAAACTCAAAGTGACCATACCTCATCTTAAAAGCTGACTTTGATATGTCCTCCTCCTTAATCCTCAACTGATGATATCCAGACCGTAGATCAATCTTTGAGAACACCGTAGCACCACACAACTGATCGAACAGATCGTCTATCCTTGGTAGCGGGTACTTGTTTTTAACCGTGACTTTGTTCAACTGCCAGTAATCTATGCATAACTGCATCGACCCATCCTTCTTCTGTACAAATAAGACTGGAGCACCCCACAGAGATGTGCTCAGTCTGATGAAACCTTTGTCCAACAACTCATGTAATTGCTTCTTCAGTTCTTCCATCTCAGCTGGAGCCATCCTGTACGATGTCTGAGCAACTGGTTGTGTTCTTGGCACCAGACTGATCTCAAAATCAATCTCCCGAGGTGGGGGAACACCGGGAAACTCTTCGGGAAACACGTCTGCAAACTCTCAGACAACAGAAACCTCCTCAAGGCTAGGACCTTTTGCCTTGGTATCCACAACATGAGCTAAAAATGCCCTACACCCTTGCCGCAACAACTTCTCTGCCACCATTGTTGACACTAAACACGTCGGAAGGATCTTTTTATCTCCTCGGAAGATCAATTTCTCACCACCATTTGCAAACACTACTTGTTTGGAACCATAGTCCAACACAACCTTATACTTCTCTAAGGTATCCATCCCAAGGATCACATCGAATCCATGCATCTCAAGTGGTATAAGATCCACTTGTATATCGTGTCCCGAAAAAGATAGAATACAGGATGGACACTCCTCTCGAAGCATCGAGGAACCATCAAGAGGGGTTTCTAACAATAAGCTATCTTTCTTACAACTAACGGGTAGAGGATAGTTATCAAGCATAGAACGTGCGATAAAAGAGTGGGTATCACCTGGATCAACCAAAATAGATATAAACAAGAAGAAGATAAATCACAACTAAATAACTCAATCTGACCTGCCACCACTTGCGGGTTGACTGTCGCCTCCGACTGACTCATGGCATAGAATCGAGTTTTTGCTTGTTTTTGTCCACATGCTCTACTTCCTTGAGCAGACAATCCTTCTTGTGACGCTTGACCGTGTCCTTGCCCACTAGACTGTTGTCTATCTAACACTTATTGATTTTGCCTCGGTTGTTGTGCCACTTCAATGTCTCTTCTTGGACAATTTGACCTCAAATGCCCAGTCTATCCACAGTGGTAGCATGATCTGCCTTCTATCTACGGCCTAGATGGCCCTGTCACTTTCACTGTCACTGAAGCTGTGATGTGGGCTTTGGATGGCGAAAATTAACGCCCTCTACCCTTACTTGGAGACCACTAAGACGGTGCTCAATAACTCTGCATCACTGAAGGTGCCGAAGACCTTGGCTTCTTGACACCATCAAACCTCTGTCTTTGAAACTGAGCAGGCATTTTCTTGGTCATGGACTCCTTTTTCTCCTTGACAGACCATTCAATCCTGCAGACGGATTCCACAAATGTGGCAAACCACTCCCGATTCTCCAAGGCAGCAGTAGGTGTTCACAACTCAACACTCAAACCCTTCTCAAACCGTCTGATTCATTCATCATCTGTCGTTGCCATATGCGGACAAAACATCAGCAAGTCCATGAACTTGGCTTCATACTCGGTGATGCTCATCGTTCCTTAGCACAGACGCTCAAACTGGTTGATCTTCTCATCTAAATACGTCTTTGGAAAGTGTCAGCTGACGAACTCCTGCCTGAAAACCTCCCAACATATCACCTCACCGGGTCGCTTCTCCTCCTCAATGGCCCACCAGTGGCCAGTACTACCTTTTAGAAGGTAGACAGCGTGCTTTACTTTGTCTGCTTTGGGGATTTTGAGGATCTAGAAGGCCTTCTCGAGACCTGTCAGCCAAAAATCAGCATCTGTCAGATCAGTCGTTCCAACGTAATCCAAAGCTCCAACTCAACGAAACTGCTCAAAGGTCTTTCCAATGCCTGATGATTCACCATGGGGAGCATGTGCTCGTGGCGGAGGCACTGGCACTCTTTCCACCATGTGATTCATCGTAGCCATCAACTGCCCCATAAGCTGCTGATAGGTAGGGCTTTCAAGAATGGTGGGTCAAGTTGGGGGACCTCAGGCACCCGATCTTCATGTTCCTGTACTCTTTCTCCAGCAACTGATGCAACATCGCTGCTCTTGGAAGCATGTTCTTCATGGTTTCCAGACATCTTTAAGCTTTATCTTCCGCTGAGGACAGAAGTTTATGGTAAGAAAATCTGGAAAACTCACAAGAACAGACACAAACCTAGTCCTAGACCATGTAGACTCAGTGAACCTAGAACTCTGATACCAAGCCTGATTTGACACCCCGCTATCACACAGACAACGGGATGACATGCGAAAATGTGCAGAACTGCCATAAACCACATATTATAAAAAAACATGGGTTAATTAAAATTGATTGCAGAAAGTAAGTAGGTAGAACTATTACATCCAGATCCTGAAAGAAACATGTTATATAAATATTACAAGCCTTGATGCACCTTACAGAAACCATCTGTCTTGCCAGCACATGAGTTCATCACCTGTTTATATGTACATATCAGGCCACTTAGGGCCAACAACAGGATAAACAAAGGTACAACAACTATACATCGTGAAACAACGTCAAAACACCTTTGAGGACCTGAGAGTCTGAGATGACTCTAGGACTCTACTGTAAAACCACCAAAATAGCAGCATGTCCATATCTTGCCTTCTACTACACTTCCTCTTGCTGCTCGGCCGCAGCTTCACGACCACCACCACGTCTAGTGTGATCACCTAAAAAGGTGGTACACCAGCGGGGTGAGACACACAGTCCCAACGAGAAACATAACTCCCCGCTGAAACTATAAAACCTCATAAAGGGATAAAGCAGGAAAAAACATAACTGATATAAGCGGATAATATGAGCAACATACTGAGCAAGACTTACTATATTTTCAAACTTACTAAGATATTCGGGAGGTATATAACCTGATTTTATTTATGGAACATGATTGACAAGATAAGATTTATAAGATCTTATCACAAAACATAAGGAGCGTATAAGTAACTGCATGGTACAACAAGATCATCTATACAAGCAAGGCCTCAACCAATGTTCTGTGTTTTTCCTTACACAAATATACTACTTGGCTGGATTACATATTATTATTATGCCCTGAGGAAGTGCGTTGTCCCTACTCAAATCCAACCTTCGGCTACAAAGCCCAAAACCGGTGTCATACAAGGTCAATGGAAGAGTCGGACTCCATGACCTCACCTCCTCGTGATCAGTGCATGAAAACTAAAGCAAGACCACAATCTCATGCTTAAGTGGCCTCAGCCACAGGGTCATCTCCACAAGCTACCCATATATCTAGCTCACCTTGACACAAGTGCTAGTATACTTTTGAGCCACAGGCCTAATCACCGTGCTCTGGAGCCATGAACACATTCATGCTCTATCACATTGAGCCATGGGCATGTTCCCCATGCTCTTACTGTACTGAGTCTACAACTACAGTTGTACTCTAATCTCCTATTTTTGGCTAGGAGAAACCCCGCATATTCAAAAATATGCGCTCCAGGTAATCCGGCAGGATAAACCTATTTCACCATCACCAAACACTGACGATGATGGATCTATGGCCTGGGCAAACTACATGATATGATCGAATGTAATTAATTAGTATATTTTGAGTGGATTGTTGAGGCAACCAGGTTATCACAGACTGCCAGTGCTCCTCAAGGCATCAACATCATACAACAACATCCTAGGGTAGGAATATCTTATCTCATCATCAGAGGATAACACCTCAACTAGGCACTCAGCCTATATCAGGTCCACAGACCTATCTCACCATATTGGTGATGCATGGTATCTCATCATAAAGGATTCTCATCATCCATTATTACTCAAACAAATATTCCTCATAGCTTCTACCTGGCTATGAATTCATCTAATACACCTGCATGGTTAGTATACACATCAAGAGAGATAACTAAAATCACCAGACATAGATCTTTATAATTACCATAGTATTAGAGTAGAGGATGCACATGTTGGAACAACATCCATGAATATATAAAGCACAAGCTGTATCAAATACATTATTGTTATCAAAACCTAAACTTGTGAACATAACCATGTACCTTATCATCTTATGTAGCAGCATCTTAGATTCCCAACATATCATGGTTCACAACCTACCCTCATGTCCCATCATTAACATAGATGTGGGTTTAAGGTGATTAATCCATTTATTAGGATTACCCTCACCAAAGGTTCCTACTTCCCTCACTATAGCCTATCGGCTAGGGTTTCAAACCCTGAAGCAATGTGCTACTGGATCGGTCATCAGCACATCATCCTATCGTGCACCCATGAGCAACCACCTTTGAATTGTGTCGTGCATCATGAGATAGAGGTGTGTATGGTGCACAAGCAATAAGGGAAGCAAAGCTACTCTATCGAACAGGAACCCTATCGTGCACAAGCAGCAAGGGAAGCAAAGCTACTCTATCGACCAGGAACCCTATTGTGCACTAAGGTTAGGGTTTCTATCGGCCAGGCCACATCACTTCCTATGATGACCAGGAGCATGGCGCCTAAGGCTCAACCCTAATGCCCAACCATCAATCCATATTGTACAAGGGATTTCCATATCGTCCAAAGCACCATGTCGTGCAAGACACCCTATCGACCTAGACATCATGTCGTTCATGAGCATGGTGGCCACTAAGGCACCATATCGGCAAACACCAAGGCACTTATCAGGGTTCACCATTTAACATCATATTGGGCAACTCAAGACCAAGCCATGTCGCCTAACACAGAGGTGACTACTAGACACCATATCGGCCAAGGGGACAACTCCAACTAGGACAAAGGATCAACTTGGTCATGGCATATCGCCCAAGGACGCTAATAAGGTGAAAGTGATCATATCGGGCACAAGGCCATTAGAACTTAACTAGACATATCGGCCAACCCTATATGAGGGTATCGGGCAAACTCACCATAAGGGTGTATCGTGCATAGCACAAGGTTCACGCCAAGATGGTCATCTTCAACCTCAAGCTCATCTCCAACAAACCCTAAATGATCAAGATAGTTGGCTCACCTCTCAACAACCAAGTGAGAGGGGTTTGCACAACCTCCATCACAAATCGGGCAACATGATGGATCATCTCCAACTTAGGTCATCACTCATCCAAAGGCTCATCTCTCAAATCTATGGTGAGGGAAGGGTGTTGCCCAAGCAACTAGAGTATAGACTCACCTCTCAACTACTAAGGAAGAGAGGGGGTTTTCCTACCCCACTAGATCTCAAGCTCACTCCTCAAAACCAAGGAGGGAAAGGGTTATTGCCCCAAAGGGAAACCCTAATCTATGGGTTCGGCCAACTAAGTCCAAAGGTACATGAACAACAGCAACAACCTCAACAACATGACCATAATATCCACAAGGTTCAAGGTACATTCTAGAGCAAGAAACATATATAACATCATGCATGGCCGAACAAGAGCATATGTGTACATGCGATACTAGAAAAGGTAGTATGGTTAGGGTTAGAAGTTATGTAACCCGCCTTAAGAAAGCTCCTCAAGCCCCAAAACTCCAAGCCTTAAGTTCCTAGCTCCAAAGCACACCACCTTCGGCCACCTCAAGAAACGGAATAAAGCTCATAACTATCATGGCCGAAGAGCAAGCAAGAAGGAGAAGGAGATGCTAAGGAGAGAAGGGAGATGCTTACTAAGTAACAAGTTTTTCCTATGGTTCAGCCACTAAGCTAGAGGAAGAAGAATACTTCAAGAAGAGGATCGACCACCAACTTGCTCCACCAAGTGTATCGGCCACCAAGCACTCCAAAGGGAAGGTGTAACGTGCACCAAGGAAAAAGGGCGGCGACAAGGAACTAAAGGGATCCCAAGTAAGTGAAAGGTGAGGCATATATAGAAGATGATGAAGGGGGAACCAAGGCAAGGTGTCGTCTTGCTTAGGGACACTTTTCCAACGTCTTGCCACCTTGCAAACCACATGCGCATGTCATGCCACCCACTATCAAAGGATAGCCACTTGTCTAAGGTATGGTGACACGACCAAAGCTAGGTCACATGGGAGATAAACCTTATTGGATGATACACTCTTGGTCAATACACTTCTTGGCCGACACAACTCATGGCTGATACAGAGCTCTAAACACATCCTTGCCCGATACAAGGCCCATCAAGGCAAGACAAAGCCCAAACAAGGCAAAACAAGCCCCAAGGCTACTCAAGCAATGAGCCCAACCCATCTTCTCAACCCTAGAGGATGCAAGGAGAGAGAAAACATCTCCCAAGGTGACAAACGTGCTCATCAACCCTAAAACTTGGGTTATTTGCAAGTAGCACCTCCAACTCTCAACAAATCACAAACAAACCCTAATCACCACTTGAGGTAATTAGCAAGCAACTAAACACAAGGTTTAGGCAACGCAAATAGGATAAGCCCAAAATGAAGTTCAGGGTCCTTACACTATCTGGTTTTCTACGATGCTTCCAAGAAAGGCCTAGGATGTGTGCTGATGCAGGAAGATCATGAGGTTTCTTTTGCTTCACGACAGCTTAAGAAATATGAGGAGAATTATCCGACACATGATTTGGAGCTGGCAGCGGTGGTCCGTGCATTAAAGATTTGGGGACACTATCTTTATGGGGAAGTGTAACGACTCGTATTTTTGTAAAGACATAAACAAGATGATAACATTTAAACTGTATTATAATTACAATATTAATGTCATTTGCAATATTCATTTGAAAAAGAATTACATCGTATAGGAGACATAAAATAAGTTTAAAAGAAAATGTTGGTCTTATGAGAAAAAAAATAATTAAATATTAACATAAATACTTTAATTTGAAAGTAAGGAAACAAATGTCCTTGAGAGAAAATCTAATAATGTGAATAACATATATAGAAGTAGAAAATAATTATATAGGATTAAACGGACACAATGACATAGGATATGTTATCTCTATGTCCTATATGAAGTTATGGAAATAATTTATATGAAATAAATTAATTAAAAAAATACAAATATAAAATAACTAATGGGAAAATAAGTAAATGATTAAGAATATGTTTGAGCATTCGAGTATGTAAATAAAAGACAATAATACTTTGATTAACAAGTTATACATGAGATGATGTATGAGCCGTAAATTTAAGGTCAATGATAAATTACTAAGATGGTTAATTTAATATTACTAGAACATTAATTATTAATCAATGAGAGAAATATGATAGTATCTAAAAAGTTAGGCTACGTTATGGGAAAAAGTTGTTTGAAGGAGACAAAAAAAATTAGATGAGATGTAAATAATGACGTTTCCAATACATAGTTATTATGTAACATTTGAAGATACAAATATTTGTTTTCCTTTTAAAATGGAATACAAGGACCTATACATGATAACCAACGATAGACACAAATTATCTATAATTATTTCTAGTAAAAAAGATATGCATGACCCTTCGGAACTCAAGAATCTGTTATTTATTGCTCACTTTCCTATGTTTTACTTGGTCACGTTATCTTTCCCCCTCTCCTCACACAATCTCTCCACATTAATATTTTTCTTCTATGATTGGCCAATCTTCCTCACCTTTCCACCTTCTCACTTATTTTTTTTTAATAAAACGAGACATTATATTCTACTTTATCCCCTCACATCATTAATTCCCTTTACCATCCAATACTAGTTAAACACATGTATATTGACCCACATGTTAACCAATCGCAAATATGCCTCCTCCTATTTCTTTGCTCACCGTTCAGCCCACCTCTCCCTCCTTATCTCACGCTCTCTCCCTCTCTATCTCTTTCAACGATTGGCAGTGGCACCAACAAAACAGAACGTTGGGACCCACACGACCACTCATTGAGCTCTCTCTCTCCTCTTCCCTCCTATGTTTCTTTTTCCTGGTTTCTTCGTGCACGCATAGCGGCCGCGACCGTAGAGACAGAGGATGGTGGTGCCTACAGACCACACCATAGACGTCGACCGCCCACAGAGACCAACCGGTGCAAGCCGACTACCCTCTGCCTTCTTCAACCTCCAATCAGAATGTTGCTAAGCTTTTCAGGCAGCCTGGTGCCCACCTTACCGACCTATAGGGCAGATGAACTGCGAGCTACTGCAACCATGTTCGACTGTGATTGGCTCCCAAACTTGACGACCGAGTCCCCACTGACGTTTCAGTTCCTGAAAGCTCCTGGGCAGGAAGAATGTAGCTCGACTCGACCTCCTCCATACCAGTTTGCATCCATGATAAGGATGAATAGTATGAACGTGTGGCTACTTTCGGCAACCCACCCTAATCACATCAGAGCACCTATGGCCGTGAAACTTTGTGGATTGATTTGCCAACTCAAGGTCTACATATAGAACCTCTCATGTTATCCAATCAATAACCATGAAACGTCCTATCATTATGAGAAACTCCTTAGTTCTTGAAATAGTGCACAGATGACAGGCTGAACTTCATGTCTCCTTATCCTCATCTAGGTTCAGCCTACCAACGGGAACCGTGCCAGAATCCGTTGCCCACACCTATATAAACACCCATCAGGACAGTAAGGGAGTCATCTTCACATTCGACCCTCCATCATGCACCCTTCTTCTTCTTCCCCATGACCTCCCTTACCTGCTTGGTTGCCGCAACGGCAACAGTGTCGGGGCAAGCCTGCAGCCATGACAGAACCGCTCGCATGGCCTCCTCGCCACTGGAAATGGTCACGCATGCACCAAGAAATAGTCTCGGCCTCATCCATACCATCACCCACCTCTCTCAACCACCAGTAGAACCGCAACACGTCTACAGGCCGTCATTGGTACTGCATACTGCGATGACTGGCCTTGCCGCTGCCGTCTTGTCCCATCCCATATCCACAAATCAAGCTATTCTATCCTACAATACCTCGACACACTGCCCAAACCGCCCCAGACGACCTGTAGGGATACAACACATCATCTTCTTCCTCTACGCACCGATTTGGCAGTGTTGCCCCATGAACAGGACACCAACTCCGGCGACGAAATACTGCTACCGCATACCATAGTTTTTCACAAAACACTGCAGACGGATCTATCACATGAAGGACTACATGGGCGGCCATTTTCCTTGGCCAATGAGGACCTAGATGAGTCCTTATCACCGCCCAAGAACCACCTGATGTCGTTTCAGTGTGCTGACGAGTAGGTTCTGAGCCACCCTTACCCAACCAACCAAACCACCTGGAACCAGCACCAGTCTAATCCGAAGCTCCTATAAATACACCCCTTAAGCCTTAGACAGGCATATCTTCCTCCTTTCCCCACGATACCCACCACCAAGCCACTTCATCTTCTTTTGTTTCACCTTCTTCCGTACACACACTCCTCACCAAGAGTCACACACATAGGTAACGAGCAGATATCTCGCTACATCCTCTTGACTCATACCATGCAAATAAATCACTCACTTCCTCCTCCTTTATTCCTTGTTCCTCTACTACAATTTTCCACACATGACACCCCTAATGCATGTAAAAATGTATACATGCATCATAATCAATGTCCTATTAATCATGAGTTGAACTCATAATGCAAGGAATTGATGAAAAATTAGACATGAGATCCTTGTGATGTGGATGAATGCTTTAAGAGAAAAAGCTTGACATCAATGTGTAGCCAAATGAATAGGAAGGCTTATATAGGTAAAGACCAAATAAAAGGTATGGAGTACCATTTGCTGAGTCATCATATTTCTTCATAAATTTTGTATGGAGTATCTTTTGATGAGTCATCTTAATACATAGATCAATGTATGGAGTACCATTTGCTGAGTCATCATATTTCTTCATAAATTTTGTATGGAGTATCTTTTGATGAGTCGTCTTAATACATAGATCAATGTATGGAGTACCATTTGTTGAGTATATACCTTGCTATCTAATTTGTTGTATGGAGTATCCTTTTAATGAGTCATCTTGATACATAGATTGTTATATTCAATATCTAAACACCGTGCATACATTTTTGAAAGGAACCGTAATCCTTTTGATGAGTCATCACCTCCCATTTATGGGCCTTCCCTAAGATAATTATCATGCATAATCTATTAATATCATTAACATAATATTACAATATAATTAAAGGATTGATTAGTTCACATGTCATAGCTTTTATATCTATTCACCCTTTTCCTTTATACTCGATTTTTCTTTCACAAAAATTATATACAATTAAGTATCGTATATTTATAATGTAGCATTAAGGTCTTCAATGTCCTTTTAAAGAATTAATTACAAGTCTTAAAAGTTAAAATACTCCATTGGAATCCACTACCTTACTAAGTCAACCTCAAGAAGAATTAATCTATTATAACAAGTGGTTTGGTCTAATTGGACTCTCTATTAATATGATCTCATAAGAATCAATATTACTTCTAGTATCTATTATCTCAATTAAAATGACGAGTTTTGAAAAGTGGGATTAAAGACATGTTCTACTTCTTCCTTTTATCTTCATCGAGTCTTATCCTATTATTACAATGCTTCAACATGAATATATTGATAAGTTTTGATGATATGGTGAAATCCTTAAAATGATGACATTGTAATCATGAATAATGATGCTCAATGAAATTCATCCTTGGGTTTAATAAAATTACAATAATTATTGTTGAGATTCCACCACTGAAGAGTGGTTTTACAGTCCTAGAGCCGGTGAGGACCGAAAGATCGAGATTGATATGATATGTTATGTTTGATCCGGATCGTATCCTTGGGATGGATAAGGGAAGATGAATAGCCTATCCCTTACACCTACCCCACCTTGAGGGCAGCCAAAAGTACTGCTGGTCTGTGAGATAAATCATCAAAGGTTGTGTATAACGACCGCTGAGGTGACGTCACCTGCACTAGGCTGCCAGACCATGGAGAGATATGGTTAGAAAGCAACCCCACCTCGAGGGCAGAGCACAGGCTGCAGGACTACCCTTTGAGTAGGCATCGAATCATGGGCCTACAAACCACACCAGCGGTGTGCAGTGGTGGGACAGAGGAAGCTGTAAGGGTAGAAATAGCACATGTTTAACGTCGGTATCTATGTGATATGTTTAACGATGGTGTGCGAAGTGAATATATATATTGTTGTTACACATGGTCTATGTGACCTTAGCTGTGGTTGTAGGCCACGAGCTGGATCTAGGGTTGGTTAACAATCCCTCTGGACTGAGTGGGGAATGATACAATAAAATAATTGATATGTTATTTTCTCTCTTATTATGTGTTTTACCTTCATATTCACATACAACTTTCATACCATATGCTAAATTTTTTTATGTCTTTTAAATATATAGACATTTGTCTCATGCTACCAAATATTTCAAAATTTACATGTTCTGCTTATATTTTTATGCCTCTCCATACTTAGACATTTGTCTAACTCCTCTTGCTACGGTTCTTGTTCCCTTCCCACTGTAGGTTAAAGAAGACCTCAAGTTTCATCGTGTGGCTTTTCTAACTAGATCCTGGCGGGAGCAGCATCAGGCTAAATGATCAAATGCTTAGTTGATGTTCAAATGTTTAAATGTTATTCAAGTGAATGGAATATTTGAAATATTATTGTAACCCATGTCATGTAATATAGACATTTGAAGATGAAATAAAGTTTTGTGGTTGCTATCTATTGCTTGATGCTTCTTCTATAGCGCCCTCAGGTTTTAATCTCCATGATTAAAAGTTAATTGTGGAGGCAAAAAGCCGGGACGTTACAGGAAGTGTGTCAGATCTTTATAGATCATAAGAACTTGAAGTACATCTACTCGCAAAGTGAGCTGAACATGCGACAGCATCGCTGGATGGAGTTGATCAATGATTATGATTGCATCATTGAGTATCATCCTGGTAAGGCGAACGTGGTAGTTGATGCACTTAGCAGGAAGTCTTCTTCTCTTCCTATGAAGAAGGCATAGTTGAGTTCCTTGGTATGCCATAGGCGGGATATGTTCGTCTCTTTGCGGCAGATGAATGTACAGTTGGAAGTCTCCTTGTTGGTAGGACTGTTGGCACGGATGCAAGTAAAGCCTACGTTGAGGTAGCAGATCAAAGACGCATAGAAGACAGATGCTTTAGTTCATTTAATCAGATTAGAGTTTGGCAGCGAGAAGCATCATGGGTTCCATGAGTTCGAGGATGGACTAGTTTGTTATCATAGTAGGATGGTGGTCCCCGATGTTGATGATCTGAGAAAGCTAGTGATCAAGGAAGCGCACACGTCGATGTATGCTATGCATCCAGGTGTCACCAAGATGTATCATAATCTGAAGGACCTGCATTGGTGGCCTGGCTTGAAGAGGGATGTAGCCGAGTTTGTAGCTAGGTGTGCGGTATGCAAGCAGGTTAAGGATGAGCATCAGAGGCCGATAGGTACGCTGCAACCCATGTCGATACCACAGTGGAAATGGGATCATATAACCATGGATTTCGTAGTTGGTCTGCCAAGGACAGCTAAGAATCATGGTTCCATTTGGGTGATAGTGGACAGGTTGACAAAGTCTGCTCATTTCATACATGTGAAGACAATGTATACAACAGATAAGCTTACTCAAGTGTATGTGGATGAGATAGTGTGTTTGCATGGTGTACCCCCAATGATAGTTTCCAACAGAGGACCCCAGTTCACGAGTCATTTTTGGGAACAATTGCACAAAGTGTTGGGAACGCAATTGAGGTTCAATACCGCTTTCCACCGACAGACAAATGGAAGTCTAAAAGGGCTATTCAGACTTTGGAGGATCTTCTTTGAGCTTGTGTTCTATAGTTCCTAGGCAGTTGCGACGTGCATCTCAGTTTGATAGAGTTCGCCTACAATAATAGTTACCAGCGGAGCATCAACATGGCTCCTTATGAGGCTTTATATGGCAGGAAGTGCAGATCTCCTTTATGTTGGTATGAGTCGGGCGAGTATCAGTTTTTGGGTCCTGAGTTAGTACAACAGACAACAAAGAACATCAAGGTGATACAACAACAGTTGAAAATGGCACATGATAGACAGAAGTCGTATGCAGATAATTGCCAACGACCTCTAGAGTTCTAGGTGGGAGACAAGGTGTATCTCAAGGTCTCACCATGGAAAGGTGTGTTGAGGTTTGGCTGAAAGGGCAAGTTGGCATCCAGTTATATGGGGCCATATCCAGTAATAGCATGTGTTGGCAAGGTATCTTACAAGTTAGAACTACCTCCAGAGTTGCACAGGTTACACCCAGTGTTCCATGTCAGTATGCTGAAGAAAAGTCATCCAGATACAGAGACATTGATACAGCCGGTTGAGGTTGAGCTTGATGAAGATGTGACCTACGAGGAAGGCCTAGTAATGATTCTTGACAGAAGAGTGAAGAAGTTGAAAAGAATAGACCTAGTGCTTGTGAATGTTCTTTGGCATAATTGTGGCGTTGAGGAAGACATGTGGGAGCTCGAGGAAGAGATCAGTAGGAAGTATCCCTCGTTTTTCTCTTCGGATTTCGGGGGCAAAATTCCTTTGTAGAGGTTTATGGCTTGTAAGGACCCTGAGCTTTGTTTTGGGCTTACCCTATTTGCTTTGCCTAAGCCTTGTGTTTAGATACTTGCTAATCACCTGAGATGGTGATTAGGGTTTGTTTGTGCTTTTGTTGAGAGGTGGAGGTGCAACTTGCAAATAACCCAAGTTCTAGGGTTGGTGTGCAAGGTTGTCACCTTGAGAGATGTTTTTCTCTCTCTTTGCATCATCTAGTGTTGAGAGGATGGGTTGGGCTTATTGTTTGAGTAGTTTTGGGCCTTGTTGAGCCTTGTTGGGCTTTGTTTTGCCTTGTTGGGGCCTTGTATCGGGCAAGACCTTGGTTTATTGGCTAAGGCATGGTGGTTGTGTCAGCCATGGAGGTTGTGTCGGCTAAGGGTGAGTGGGTTGCCATCTTGGGCGACACACCTCTCCCTTCTAGCTTTGTTTGTGTCACCATCTTTGGACAAGTGGCAGCTGCTTTGCTAAGTGGATGGCAACACATAAGCGTGGGTTTTGGGGTCCTTGCATGTGGAACACTCCTTGGACAAGTGTGCTAGGGGCGGGTGCCACCTTGCCTTGCTTTCCCTCTTCACCCCATGGTATATATACGACCCTCTCGTTAGTAGCTTAGCTCTTTAGATCCTTTCGCTGCTTTCCTTCTTCCTTGGTGGCTGATACATCCCCCTTGGTGGTGCTTGGTGGCTGATATCATCTCCTTGGTGGAGCTTGGTGGGTGACAAGCTCTAGTCTTCTTCTTCCTCTAGTGGTGGTTGAACCCTAGAAGGTGTCTTGCTCCTTTGGTGAGTATCTCTTCCCTTTTTTCATGGCATCTTCTTCTTCTTCTTCGACCATGGTGGTTACATGTTGCTCTTCTTTGTGTTGGTCAAAGGTGGTGCCTTGGAGCTTGGAAGCCTGGTGCTAGGAGCTTGGAGCTTGCTTGAGACGGGTTACATAACTCCTAACCCTAGCTATACTACTTCTTTTTCATGTTGTATGCTATATATCTTGATCGGCCATGTCTTCTTCTAGCTATGTTTCTTGCTATAATGGTTATGAGGTTGCTCTAGATGAACCCTAGACCTTGTGTCTTAGTTTTCCTTGGGTTGGCCGAGCCATGGAGGTGGAGTTTTCCTTGGGCAAAATCCATCTCTCTTAGTTGTTGAGAGGTGATCTTAGGGTCTCCAAATCCATTGGCGAGTTGAGATTTAGTTGGTTGGCCGATATGAGGAGATGGACCTCCTTGTTACCCGATAGGTGATGGAAGTTGTGCAATACCCCTCTCTCACTTAATTGTCTTGAGAGGTGAGCCAACTCTCTTGAGCTTTTAGGGCTTCTTGGTGGCAATCTTGAGGTTGAAGATGACCAACTCGATATGGCTTTAAGCCTTTCACGATGCCCCCTTTGTGATGAGTTGTTCGATACCCCTCTCCTAGGGTTGAGTCTTGGGCGATATGCTAATGGTGTTTTGCTGACCTTCTTGACCGATAGGAACATGATGGTGTTGTTGGGCGCCATAGTGTTGGTCGATATGTTTGTGCTTAACCTAGTTGGACGATAGGCCACCTTGGGCGACATGGTGTCGTTTGTTACATAATAGTAGTGAGCTTGTTGGGAGTTATGGTTTGATATTGGGCGACATGACCTTGGGCGCCATGGCCTTGGACGACATGGCCCTAGGCCGCAGAGTGTTGAAGGTTGCCCAACATGAAACCCTAACCCTAATGGGCGATAGGGGTCTTGGCTGACATGTGACGCCCATATGCTGCATGATACATACCCTTACACCTAGTTTCCCGATACCCACCTACCCATGGATGCTCGATACACACTCTTGAACCAGGTTGCACGACACATCTTTGGTCCTGGTCTGCCCGTTACCCCTTGTGCATGGGCGCACATTATGCTGGTGACCGATATAGGTGGATTAGTGCTTGGGGTTATGATACCCTAACCGATAGAGTTTGGGTGAGGATTATGACCCTGACCGATACCCCTTTCGATGAAGGATAGCGCTGCCTGCCACACCTTTGGTGAGGGTAGGCGGTACTTTTGGTGAGGGTTATGCCTAGTCCGGGAACCCTGATGAGTTGGTTATCTTGTGCCCCCACCCTTGTTGAAGATGGGATGTGAATGATAGGTTGTGACCAGTGACATGTTTGATACCTAAAGGTTGGTGCTAAATGAGACGATAAGATAATGATTATGTTCATGAGAAATATGGCATAGTGGATGCTCAAAGTTTGATAGCTTTAATATGAAATGTTTGACATACCAACTATAGCTTCATGTGATCATAATAATGGATATTGTTCCAATCATGTGCACCTTAAATCCTAATAGCATGATAATCATAATATGTTCCCTAAAGATCTATGTTTGGTGGTCAAGTTATCTCTCTTGATATGCATACTAACCATGCAAGTGTATCAAACGGATTCATATCCAGGTAAGAACTATGAGGTGTATGTGATTTGTATAACACTGAATGATGATAATCCTTATTGATGAGATAACAAGTATTGCCAGTATGATAAGAAAGGTTTGCTTGGGGCCAAGCCAGTTAGTAAATATTTTCTAGATCTTCTATCTGAAACAGGTCTGCTTGGGGACAAGCCTGCTAGTACTCCTTTGGATCCAAACACTAATTGGGATGACGAAAGTTCTCCTTCTTACCCTGATTATCATTAGTATTGCCTCATCATCAGGAAACTTATATATCTCATTGTTACTAGAGCTAATATTACATCTTCTGTTGAACTAGTTAGCAAGTATCTAGATAAGCCTAGACAATGTCATTGGGATGTTGTCTGCCATATTCTGAAATATCTGAAAAGCTCTCCTGGAAAAGGCCTTCTTTACAAGAAACATGGGCACTGTAATCTTGTTGGTTATTCTGATTCTGACTATGGTGGAAGCAAGATAGATCCCAAATCTACTTCTGGATACTGCACATTTATCGGCGGTAACCTAGTACAACAAGAAGCAAACAAAATTGTTGCTCATTCTAGTGCTGAAGTGGAGTATCGAGCAATGGCTCATGCTACATGTGAACTCTTCTGGGTACGCAACCTTCTGAAAGATTTTGATATCCCTGCTTCTACACCTATTTCCATGCACTGTGACAACAAAGCATCCATCTTTATTGCCAACGATCCTACATTCCATGAACGCACGAAGCACATTGAGGTTGACTGTCACTTTGTATGGGAAGCTGTCTTATTTGGTCAGATTTCTACACCATATACACATACTTCTGACCAAGTTGCAGACATCTTCACTAAAAATTCTACCTAAGACCAGATTCACTACTCTGATGGACAAGCTGGGCATGATCGATATCTATGCTCCAGCTTGAGGGGGAGTATTAGTATATATATTTTACTTTGTTATTTTACTTATTGTGTTATGTCTTTAGACTTCTCTTGTCTATTAGCCTCTTTCCTTTTATCCCATATTTCCTATCTCTACTTTATGACTTACTCCCTGTCCTATAAAAGAAAGAGCCATGTACTTGTTTTATTCATATAAGAAGAAGAAGCCTTTTATTATTTTAGGCAAACAAAGCAGAATCGCTAGATTTCTAGAAATAAAAATATTGGTAGAATCGGGGTCGAACAATGCCTTGACCGAATGACCCATAATATCAAGCATTCCTACATTTTATTCATGGTATTCAAAACCTAACACATATTTCTATGGTAAAGGATAGAAAAATGAAATTCTAAGGGTGGTTACCTTTTATGAGTCTATTTGCATTGGCCTGAGCTTCCTCATCGTCGATGACAAACACTCAGTCTTGTCGATGCTCACTAGTGACTCGGGCTGTCATTAGTTGGGCTGCAACTATTGGTTGGGACTTGGGATGCTACTGGGTCAAACCTCACGGTGCAGGAAGGGGACGGTTGGACTGGAAGTGCCCCTCTAGATCGCAGTAATAGCACACAACTTCTCAAACCGGCATTTGTCTCCATGCCTCCTCTCGCAGTTGCGACATCACTGGGGACCTTTGCGGTTGTGAACTTCACTATGATGCTTTCATCCTCTGCCTTTGGCCTTACCGCGGTTTTAGACTTGTGCCTTCCTTCTGTCATTCTTCGGGGTAGAGACGCCTTTAGCAAACCCTAAATGCCCCATGGGTGGGTTATTGGAGGACATGACTGTCTTCTCCATCTTCAGGGCAGAGTCAAGGGCCTCAGTGAAGTTCGAGGTTTGCTTCCCATTACATGGAGCTGCAACTGGGGGTGCAGGCACTCGACGAAGTGCTCCACTCACTGCTCGTCGGTTAGCATGTAGGCGAAGTGTTCCAGGAGTAGGAACTTTCGGGGCGTAGTTTGCCACATACATGTCACCTTGGTAGAGAAGCATGAAGTGCTTCTCCCTTCCTAGCACAACTGGGGACAAACCTTGCAGTGAAGATGGTACGAAAATGCTCCCAGGCCATCAGATTAATGAGCATGTCTTGGTTGGCGAGATTGTTTTCCTACCATAGCTTTGTAGCTCCCTCGCGCAGGTGGATGGCGAAGAGAACCTTTCAGTTGGGTTGCATCTCCAGGATCCGGAAGTCATTGTCCACAGCCAAGAGCCAGACATCTACCTTGTCGACGACTTCGATCTTGTCTCCTCCCCATAATTTTTCTATGTTTAGCTTTATTAAGTCGAGGATGGTGGCCCCCAGATGAGGGCGGACAAGATGGGGTGCACCATTCTCGTCTGTGGCGATGTCTCTAAGGGTTAGGGCACTGATGGCATCAGTCAACACCTTCTGTTGCTATAGCTAGAGCATCTTAAGGGTTTTAACCAGGGTGTGCTTGGCTACGAGGTCAGGTTTGGGGCCATCAACAATGTCGGAGCCATCCTCAAGCTTTGGTCCATCTTCTGGGTTAGGACCATCATTAGGATTGGTCCTCTACAGGGGTTGAGGACGTCCTGAGGGTCGAAACCTCCCAAGGTGAAGGCCCCCTCTGGCCTCACCATCCATTGCTCTCTTCCTCTTCTCCAAGGAAACCTTCTTCCTACAGGGAGTCTTCCTCTCCTGATCGTCCCGTGGAGTTTCTTCAGAAACCACCATGGAGGTCTTGATGCGGGCCATGCTATGTCACATAAATACTTTAACTTAGCTAAGACAATTAAAACAACATACATTATGTCTGTGATATGTCTATTACATGCATGAGTAATTATTTATCAAAGGAAACCTTAATCCCGAAAGTTATAACTCTAATTCAGGGAAGAGGGACATAAATTGCTACGAATCCTTATGTTTTTTATCTAGGTATAATGAGCTGAAGGGGAAGACAAATATGAGATGAGAAAGCCCTATAGGTATTTTATTTCGGCCACAAACCTTCGGCTTTAGCTAGGTGGGATTCACAATGGCTCGAGAGTCCTTGTAAGTCAACTAGTGGTGTGGAATTTTTCCAACCCTCAGATCGTGATCCTTATTAGACACCATTGCCCCCGATTAATAACCTAATAATTCCCTTTAGCTCTAAGGAATTCTTTGCAACCACTAATCATTAAGGGTTAAATGGTAAACCAGGGGATACCAAACGTAATGACCCCCCTTTCTTTATTATCTCAATAAAGGTGGATCGAGAGGGCAAAGACCAATATCAACTTTCTCGAATCCATATTTAAAAAATAACCAATAATAATTTGAAATTTCATCGAATGGAATGTGTTTGATAACAATATAAAGATAAATATCCTCAAAGGAGTTTACATGATATAATCAAAGGGAAACTAAGCTTAGAACAAGAAATAGAACTATCTATCTGGCAGTCTTTAGCAATATGTTCTTTTGGTGCCATCTTCTAGATATCCATATCTTCATATATTTTGCAGATTGACCTAAAACTCATACAATCAAAACGCAAATCAATATATATCTATACCATGTATGTGGCACAATGTATATCAACAATTATCATTAAATAATTGAACTTGCATTTTCTATATACCTTCCTAACCCATAGCTGCCCTATCTCAGTGGGTGCATTAATCCCTTACTTGATCATTGGTTTCTAGGTTTTGGTCCAACATTGGACTCATGGTGACTTTACATCATTAGACTTGGGCACATGCACATCTACAATGTAAGTCACTTCCTCAACGACTTATCCTTAGTTTTTTGGGAGTATTACCTCCTTCAACTACCCCTTTAGAGATCGCATTAATGGGTTCATGAAAATTATTCTTATTATAGGTGATACGCATAGGGGTCTTATAGTTTGTATGATATAAATAAACATCTAACAGGATAATTGCAATACATCGCAAAACTTCGAAAGACATCAAAAGTTGATAAGAGCGGTTTTTCATAAGTAACCACATTTCTTTCTTCAAAGGTGACTTAAATCCAAGCAAACAGATTCAGTTTGTCAACCAACCAATCGATCAACTTGTAATTATTGTCTAACATCCAAGCATTACTTTTATGTTCCCAAAATAACAGCTAGGTCTTACTTGGGTTTGGTTTAGGATTTTGGGTAGAATTAGGGTTACATTAGGATTAGGTTTCTCAAACCCTAATTGTAACATATAATGGCTTTAAGACTTGGAAAAACCCTAATTTGATATTATGTGAACCCTATTGAGAGATATTATTGTATTTCCTATTTAAATGTATTTTGTTTAAGTTCTTTCTTTAGTCTGTAACATGCGCCTATGTATAAAGTGTCCAATTAGGGTTTTTAGTTTGCTTCCTTATACAACGTCCGCGTATTTATAGGAGTGAGTTTTCTCTTTTGTGGATATAGAAAATCACGACCATTGCCACATTGTATCAGAGCAGGATACCTAGTCTTGATCTCCACCAGCCGCCGCCTTCTTCTCCCTCCATCCCTCCCTCCCTCTCTTTCCCTCCATCAACCACCGCCGTCGCATCCTCCATCTTCACCACCGCTGCTGATCACACCTAAGGGGATTTACTTCTCCTTCTAGCCCTATCCTCTTTTCCAACAAGAGGATCTAGGGACATGGTCGACGATCCTTCCAAGGTTCTTATGACCTGAAGAATTATTATTTGGAAGAACCGTTTGGCAGATCTGGGGTTATTCATGACCACCTATTCTTGGGCTCTGTCCACTCTATTATTGGTATGATTGGTTATATCCAATATATCACCCTGCTTCTCCTTGGTAAATCATAAGTATTTGCCACTTATTTTGGGTCTCTTTTGACCTTATTTTTACGGATTCATCATTTTTGCTCTCGATCTGCTGCTTCCCCGACCTGACTCACTGTGTTCTCGCCAAACATGTTGTGTCCCAAACCGACGAATCATCTGAAATACTGCTGCCCCGACCTTTGACACCCCGTGTCTTACACCGACGAATCATCGAAAACGCTGTGTCTTATTTTGACACGCTGTGTCTTTTTCCAGAAGACTGTCTGTTGTTGTCTAACACGTCGTGCCTTATTTTTGACACGCCATGTCTCTTTCGGGAAGACTATATGTTGTTGTCGGACACGCCATGTCTTATTTTTGACACGCCGTGTCTCTTTCTAGGAGACTGTCTGTTGTTGTCTGACACGTCGTCCTTTTCTAAACACGTCGTGTTGCTGCGTTTGGAGACTCTTAGGATATCACTATTGCTCTATGGCTTCATCTTCCTTTGAGATCATGGTGACACATACTAGATGTGTCACTTCTGTCAAGTTCAACGGATCCAATTACATTTTGTGGGCATGATCCTTTCAAATTTATGCTCACTCTGTGGGCAAGCTTGAGCATCTCACTGAACTACCTCTTCCTAAAGATGAAACGAATGACAAAAAGAAGGCCAAGTATAAGAAATGGCCAGAATGTGATTCTCAAGTCCTATCTTGGATTCAAAAAATTTGTGAATCACATGTATCCACCAATCTCCTATTTACTGAACTGCCAAGGAAGCTTGCGAGACCGGGACCATTTTGCTTAGATCTGTTCCAGTAAGGGAAATGCCTCCCGTGTTTTTGAAGTCTATAAACGCCTGCATTCTCTAAGACTTGACGAAGCTACCACATTTGCCTCAAATTTTGATACCTTCAAAGGTATTTGGGGAGAACTCAAACTCCACCATCCATTATCTACTGATCTCAATAAATTGCAAAAACAACAAGATGAAGTCCAACTATGCTAGTTCTTGGCATCCTTGCCCCCCCATCTATGAAGTCGTCCGCCAACAAATCCATACATATGAACCATTACCCATGCTGGACGATGTTTATCTTCGGGTATCTCGCTTTATGTCTTCTAATACCAAAGAAGAGCATGTTGCCCTGGTTCTTAGTGGATGAGAATGTGGAAACTCTACGCGTGGATGAGGCCGAGGTCTTAACAATGGTGGCAGAGGGCCTTCTCCTCCTCAGTCCTATGGAATAGAGTCTTCTCCTCTTCAACATATGTATTGCAACTTCTGTAAACGGACTAATCATACTGAGGATAAATGCAGGAAGAAGCATGGAAAGCCCGAATGGGCAAACCAAGTTTCCACTAATGAAGCTGATGAAGAGTCTCCTAGTGTTGCTACTCCTCAAATGGTAACACTAAGTTCGTATGACCTTGACAAGCTAATCGAAGCTGCTTGTGCACTTACTACCACATCTTAGGCGAACATTGCTCAACACTCAAGTGATCCTTCCTATCTTCAAGTTTCTTTTTCTTCGACAAAAGACGATTGGATTGTTGATTTTGACGCCACAACCCATATGACCGATAATCAAAATCTTTTCATTCATCTAAAGAAATCTACATATCATCCTTCGGTGCGTCTAACAGATGGATCCACTTCTCCAGTCACTGGAATATGGGATGTTAACAACAATCTCCTTAAATCTGTCCTATTTGTGCCCAAATTTCCTTTAAACTTGATGACTGTTAGTAAAATTACCAAATCTTTAAACTATAGTGTAATTTTCTCTCCTTACACTGTCTCCATGCAGTATCTCAGGACGAAGAAGATGATTGGTGGGGGATATGAAGGTGGTGATGGTTTGTACTATCTACAAACCTTGTCAAATTTGCCCGCTACTGCTCTTATGGCTCACTCTACATCTTTGTATCAATGGCACCTGCGGCTTGGTCACCCTTCAACCAATAAGATGAAATCCTTATTTCCTAGTTTGTCTTCTGAAAAATTTGCATGTAAATCTTGTCAACTTGGAAAACATCACTGTTCTGTGTATTATCCTCGTTGTAATAACAGGAGCCCTAGTTTGTTTTATTTAATTAATTTCGATTAATGGGGACCTTGTCGTATTGGTAATCGTACTGGTGTGCAATATTTTGTGTCTTTTATTGATGATTGGACTCGTGCCACTTGGCTTTATCTTTTAAAAGATCGCTCTGAAATTTTAGATGTTTTCTCCAAGTTTTTAAGTGAAATAAAAACTCAATTTGCTGCTGCTACTATATTTGTCCGCATTGATAATGCTTCTGAGTACGTGCAACATGGTTTTCAGAACATTTGTATCTCAAAAAGAATTGTCCATCAAACCTCATGTGCCTATAGTCCACAACAAAATGGTGTTGCTGAAAGGAAAAACAAACACCTTGATGTTGCTTGAACTCTCCTCATTGAAACGAAGGTTCCCAAATTCTATTGGCCTGATGCCATTCTGTTAGCCAACTACCTCATCAACTGCATGCCTTCGTCCATCCTACAATATAAAATTCCCTACCAACTTCTCTACCCACATGAACCTATTTTTCCCCTGCCACCCAAAGTTTTTGGCTTGCCTTTGTCTTGTCCACAATCACCAACCTGGACTTGATAAATTATCTCTGCGAGCCATTCGTTGTTGTTTTCTTGGATACTCTCGAACACAAAAGGGGTACAAGTGTTTTAATCTTGTTGCACGTCGATTGTATGTTAGTGCGGATGTAACCTTTTTTGAAGACACTTCATTCTTTTCTGAACCAAGTCAACATAAGTCTTCTCCTACTGTACCACTTCCTAATGTACTTCTTGCCACCGTGCAGTTTGTCAACGAGTCTTCCACCCATGTTGTGAAAGTTTATGAGCGGCGGAGCAAAAGACCTCTACCTGAAGTATCCCCCCGCTATGACCTATTTGGAGACTGATGATCCACCACCAGTTCATGGTAATTCTACTGAATCTAGTCAAGTTTTTGAGTTGGACATGCCTATTGCCTTACGGAAAGGATAGCGGTCTGGTGCAAAGTATTGCATTTCTAAACATGTTTCTACAAATCATTTAAATGCTACCATGTCTATATTTATTGTTGCTATGCCTGCTATATCTATTCCAAAGACTGTTTGGGAAGCACTTCTCCATCCTGGATGGAAGAAGGCTATGGATGAGGAGATGGATGCTCTTCGATCCCGTGGGACATGGGTCCTTATTGTTCTTCCTCTAGGAAGCAATCCTGTTGGATGTCGTTGGGTATATACTATTAAATATCTGCCAGATGGAACTATTGAACGCTTAAAAGCTAGATTGGTTGCCAAAGGATACACATAAGAATTTGGAATTGATATTTTTGAAACTTTTTCTCCAGTTGCTCGTCTTAATTCTGTGTGTATTCTTATTTCCTGTTGCTGTCAATCAATGATGGCATCTGATCAACTAGATGTCAAAAATGCTTTTCTATATGGTGACTTGCAGGAAACTGTCTACATGCCCCAACCTCCAGGTTATCTTGCTGAGGGGGGAGTATTCGGGGAAAGTTTGTCTTCTTAAGAAGGCTATTTATGGTCTTAAGCAGAGCCCTCGAGCATGGTTTGACAAATTCTCTCTTATACTGCAAGAATTTGACTTAACAAGGTCTCAATGTGATCGTTCTATTTTTATCAAGACCACCACTTGTGGAATTATTATTCTTATTGTATATGTGGATGATATTATTATATGTGGTAGTGATACCACAGGGATTGCTGATACAGAGAAATATCTTATGAACTTTGTAACCAAAGACCTTGGACGTCTTCGGTACTTTCTTGGCATTAAGGTAGCATATAATAAAAATGGGGTATCTCTATGACAAAGGAAGTATACTCTAGACTTATTATCTGAAATTGGAATGTTGGCCTGTCGACCTACTGTCTCACCTATGGATCAGGCACATGATCTATGGGCCGAGTCCACTCATCTCTTAAAAGATAAATATTGCTACAAGCGGCTAGTCAGAAAACTTTTGTATCTCACTGTTACCAGACCACATATATCCTTTGTTGCAGGAGTTTTTAGTCAATTTATGGATTGCCCTCGATAATGTCACTGGGAGGCTATCTGTCGTGTCCTGAAATATTTAAAGAACACACCAGGACAAGGGTTATTTTATAAAAGAAATGAACATCTTGATGTTCTTGGATATTCTTATGCTGACTATGCAGGATGTAAGTTTGACAGGAGATCCAATTCTGGTTATTGTACCTTCGTAAGAGGTAATTTGGTTACTTGGAGGAGTAAGAAACAAAATGTAGTTGCAGATCTAGTGCTGAGTCTGAGTATCGTGCAATGACACACTACTTGTGAACTTTTATGGATTAAATCTATTCTCGAAGTCTTTGGGTTTCCTATCACCTATGCTATTCCCATGTATTGTGATAATCGTGCTGCTACCTTCATTGTTAGTAATCCTATATTCCATGAGAGGACCAAACATATGAAGTCGACTGCCATTTTCTTTGAGATGTTGTATCAGATAAGAAGATTACTACTCCTTTCCTACCATCACATGAGCAAACTGTAGACATGTTTACTAAGCCTCTCTCTGGCAAGCGAGTTGAGGAACTGTGCTGCAAGTTGGGCATGATTGACATCTATGCTCCAACTTGAGGGGGGTATTGAGAGATATTATTATATTTCTTGTTTAAATGTATTTTTGTTTAAGTTCTTTCTTTAGTCTGTAACATGGGCCCATGTATAAAGTGGCCCATATGGGTTTTCAGTTCGCTTCCTTGTACAACCTCATCCAATTTATAGGAGTGAGTTTTCTTTTTTGTGAATATAGAAAATCACAGCCATTCCCACAAACCCTAAATATTAGATTAGATTTGATTATATCTTTTCATCAAATTAGATCATAGTTTATACATCCAAATTAACTTAGCAAACTATGATCATTAATTAGGGTTTATATGCATTAAATTCCATCAATGTATGCATTACAATGGGACTTGTTTGAGTGAAAATGGTTGGGAGATGAGGGAGTTGTGACCAGAGAGGGAAGTCCAGGTTGTGTTGGACCCAGAGCAGGAGGTAAGGGTCTGAATCCTTCTTTCACACGACTAAGTCCCGCCTCTCATGGGCTTAGGCCGGGTGATATACATTTAAATATTATTTACATCTGATCATCTCTAGGAATTACCCATTTTATCTATTCTTTAGAAAATCCTAGAGGCTTCTAGAAAACTCCAAATGCTCCCATATTTTGAGGGAACCTCTATCTTGGCATTATCTCAGATTGTGTAAAACTTGATGACAAAATATGAGTATTAATTAACTTTTCGATGCCTTTCAAGTAATTGCTTATTTTAATTATCTAAGTCACATAATTTCCATTATCTACTCAAACTTGGCAAGTATCCTTATTTACGTATTTTCCCATGTTGGGTTAAAAGTGGGGCCCAACTAAGCTCATTGGTTTCCCTCAACTTGACATTCAAGTAATCTAAGATATTATGATGACTTAATTACCCAATTATTCAATATTCTTGGAATAATCTAGATAATTGAAGTTTCCTACATGTGAAGACAATGTATACAGTAGATAAGCTTACTCAAGTGTATGTGGATGAGATAGTGTGTTTGCATGGTGTACCCACAATGATAGTTTCCAACAGAGGACCCCAGTTCACGAGTCATTTTTGGGAACAGTTGCACAAAGCGTTGGGAACGCAGTTGAGGTTCAATACCACTTTCCACCCACAGACAGATGGAAGTCTAAAAGGGTTATTCAGAGTTTGGAGGATCTTCTCTGAGCTTGTGTTCTGTAGTTCCTAGGCAGTTGGTATGTGCATCTCAGTTTGATAGAGTTCGCCTACAATAATAGTTACCATCAGTGCATCAACATGGCTCCTTATGAGGCTTTATATGGCAGGAAGTGCAGATCTCCTTTATGTTGGTATGAGTCGAGTGAGTATCAGCTTTTGGGTCCTGAGTTAGTACAGCAGACAACAAAGAAGATCAAGGTGATACAATAATAGTTGAAAGTGGCACAGGATAGACAGAAGTCGTATGCAGATAATCGCCAACGACCTCTAGAGTTCTAGGTGGGAGACAAGGTGTATCTCAAGGTCTCACCATGGAAAGGCATGATGAGGTTTGGCCGAAAGGGCAAGTTGGTACCCAGTTATATGGGGCCATATCCAGTGATATCATGTGTTGGCAAGGTAGCTTACAAGTTAGAACTACCTCCAGAGTTACACAGGTTACACCCAGTGTTCCATGTCAGTATGCTGAAGAAAAGTCATCCATATACAGAGACATTGATACAGCTGGTTGAGGTTGAGCTTGATGAAGATGTCACCTACAAGGAAGGCCTAGTAATGATTCTTGACAGGAGAGTGAAGAAGTTGAAAAAAAGGACCTAGTGCTTGTGAAGGTTCTTTGGCGTCATTGTGGCGTTGAGGAAGCCATGTGGGAGCTCGAGGAAGAGATGAGGAGGAGGTATCCCTCGCTTTTCTCTTCGGATTTCGGGGGCAAAATTCCTTTGTAGAGGTTTATGGCTTGTAAGGACCCTGAGCTTTGTTTTGGGCTTACCCTATTTGCTTTGCCTAAGCCTTGTGTTTAGATACTTGCTAATCACCTCAGATTGTGATTAGGGTTTGTTTGTGCTTTTATTGAGAGGTGGAGGTGCAACTTGCAAATAATCCAAGTTCTAGGGTTGGTGTGCAAGGCTGTCACCTTGAGAGATGTTTTCCCCTCTCTTTGCATCATCTAGTGTTGAGAGGATGGGTTGGGCTTATTGTTTGAGTAGTTTTGGGCCTTGTTGAGCCTTGTTGGGCTTTGTTTTGCCTTGTTGGGCCCTCGTATCAGGTAATACCTTGGTGTATCGGCTAAGGCATGGTGGTTGTGTCGGCCATGGAGGTTGTATCGGCTAAGGTTGAGTGGGTTGCCATCTTGGGCGACACACCTCTCCCTTCTAGCTTTGTTTGTGTCACCATCTTTCGACAAGTGACAACTGCTTTGCTAAGTGGATGGCAACACATAGGCGTGGGTTTCGGGGTGCTTGCATGTGGCACACTCCTTGGACAAGTGTGCTAGGGGCGGGTGCCACCTTGCCTTGCTTTCCCTCTTCACCCCATGGTATATACACGACCCTCTCCTTAGTAGCTTAGCTCTTTAGATCCTTTAGCTGCTTTCCTTCTTCCTTAGTGGCCGATACATCCCCCTTGGTGGTGCTTGGTGGTTGATACCCTCTCCTTGGTGGAGCTTGGTGGGCGACAAGCTCTAGTCTTCTTCTTCCTCTAGTGGTGGTTGAACCCTATAAGGTGTCTTGCTCCTCTGGTGAGTATCTCTTCCCTTTTTCCATGGCATCTTCTTCTTCTTCTTCTTCGACCATAGTGGTTACATGTTGCTCTTCTTTGTGTTGGTCGAAGTTTGTGCCTTGGAGCTTGAAAGCCTGGTGCTAGGAGCTTGGAGCTTGCTTGAGGCAGGTTACATAACTCCTAACCCTAGCTATACTACTTCTTTTTCATGTTGTATGCTATATATCTTGATCGGTCATGTCTTCTTCTAGCTATGTTGCTTGCTATAATGGTTATGAGGTTGCTCTAGATGAACCCTAGACCTTGTGTCTTAGTTTTCCTTAGGTTGGCCGAGCCATGGAGGTGGAGTTTTCCTTGGGCAAAATCCCTCTCTCTTAGTTGTTGAGAGGTGAGCTTAGGGTCTCCAAATCCATTGGCGAGTTGAGCTTTAGTTGGTTGGCCGATATGAGGAGATGGACCTCCTTGTTACCCGATAGGTGATGGAAGTTGTGCAATACCCCTCTCTCACTTAATTGTCTTGAGAGGTGAGCCAACTCTCTTGAGCTTTTAGGGCTTCTTGGTGGCAATCTTGAGGTTGAAGATGACCAACATGATATGGCTTTAAGCCTTGCACGATGCCCCCTTTGTGATGAGTTGTTCGATACCCCTCTCCTAGGGTTGAGTCTTGGGCGATATGCTAATGGTGTTTTGCTGACCTTCTTGACCGATAGGAACATGATGGTGTTGTTGGGCGCCATAGTGTTGGTCGATATGTTTGTGCTTAACCTAATTGGACAATAGGCCACCTTGGGCGACATGGTGTCATTTGTTAGATAACAGTAGTGAGCTTGTTGGAAGTTATGGTTTGATCTTGGGCGACATGACCTTGGGCGTCGTGGCCTTAAACAACATGGCCCTAGGCGACAAAGTGTTGAAGGTTGCACAACATGAAACCCTAAACCTAATGGGCGATAGGGGCCTTGGCCGATATGTGACACCCATATGATGCACGATACATACCCTTGCACCTGGTTTCCTGATACCCACCTACCCATGGTGCTCGATACACACTCTTGAACCAGGTTGCACGACACATCTTTGGTCCTGGTCTGCCCGTTACCCCTTGTGCATGGGTGCACATTATGGTGGTGATCGATATAGGTGGCTTAGTACTTGGGGTTATGATACCCTAACCGATAGAGTTTGGGTGAGGATTATGACCCTGACCGATACCCCTTTCGGTGAAGGATAGCGTTGCCCGCCACACCTTTGGTGAGGGTAGGCGGTACTTTTGGTGAGGGTTATGCCTAGTCCGGGAACCCTAGATGAGTTGGTTATCTTGTGCCTGCACCCTTGTTGAAGATGGGATGTGAATGATAGGTTGTGACCATTGACATGTTTGATACCTAAAGGTTGGTGCTAAGTGAGATGATAAGATAATGATTATGTTCATGAGAAATAGGGCATAGTGGATGCTCAGGGTTTGATAACTTTAATACGAAATGTTTGACATACCAGCTATAGCTTCACGTGATCATAATAATGGATGTTGTTCCAATCATGTGCACCTTAAATCCTAATAGCATGATAATTATAATATGTTCCCTGAAGATCTATGTTTCGTGGTCAAGTTATCTCTCTTGATATGCATACTAACCATGCAAGTGTATCAAACAGATTCATTGCCAGGTAAGAGCTATGATGTGTATGTGATTTGTATAACACTGAATGATGATAATCCTTGTTGATGAGATAACAAGTATTGCCAGTATGATAAGAATGGTTTGGTGACTTGATAAAGGTTGAGTGCTTGATTGAGGTGTTATCCTCTAATGATGACATGAGGGATTGTTTATCCCATAATGATGATGAATCCTTGAAAGGTAGCGACATTATGTGATGAGGGATTGAGATCCCATGGCAACATGATAATGGCAGTTATAGTGTGAGATAATGTTGTTTATGTTTTATAACTTGGGTGCCTCAACAATCCACTTAAAATAAACTAATTAATCATAGTGGAACATATCATGTAGTTTTGCCCTGGCCATAGATCCATCATCGTCATAAGCTGGTGTGGTGAAACAGATTTATCCTGTGAGATTATCTGGAGCGCATATTGTTGAATACACGGGGTTTCTCCTAGCCGAAAGTAGGAGGATTAGAGTGCAACTGCGGTTGTAGACTTAAGATGTGTATAGAGTATGACGAACAAGCCCATGGCTCAGTGGGATAGAGTATGAATGCGTTCAATGCGTTCATGGATCAGGGAGTCTCCATATGATTTTCGCGACTTTTCTGTCGAGGGGTTGAGGGGGAGGAAGGGGGGGGGGAGGTGAAGGCCAGAAGAAGAAGAAACGGTGAACTAGCATGTGGCTCAAATATACTAGCACTGTGACCTGTACCAAGGCGGGCTAGATAAAAGGGTAGACTGCGTGAGCTAACCCTGTGGCTGAGGCCACTCGAGCAAGAGACGGTGGTCCTATTTGGTTATCGTGTACTGACCACGAGAAGGTGAGGTCGTGGAGTCCGACTCTTCCATTGACCTTGTATGGCACCGATTTTGGGCGTCATAGCTGAAGGTTGGGTTTGAGCGATATGACTCACTTCCTCAGGACATAATAAAGCGTAATCTAGGCGAATAGTATATACTGCTTAGAACAAAACACGGAACATTGATTGAGGCCTTGCTTATATAGTTACTCTAGTTACATCTTGAAATTATTTATACGTTCCTTGTATCTTGTGATAAGTTCTTATAAAGCTTATCTTGTCAGTCATGTTCCATAAAGAATATCTGGTTATAGACCTTCTAAATATCTTGGTAAGATTAGTAGTAAAGTTTGTCCTGCTCAGTATGCTACTCTTATGATCTGCTTATATCAGTTATCTACTTTATCTGCTTTAGCTTTCCTAAAGTTTTATAGTTTCGGCGGAGAGTTATGTTTCTCGCTGGGACCGTGTGTCTCACCTCACTAGTTTACAACCTTTCTAGGTGATCGTTCTAGACGCGGTGGTGGTCATGAGGTTACGGCCGAGCAGCAAGAAGAGCAGTAGGAGGCAAGAGATGGATATGTTGTTGTCTTGGTTGTTTAGTAGTAGAGTCCTAGAGTCATCCCTGTACTCTCAGGTCCTCGGAGGTGTTTTGTCGACGATTCACGATGTATAGCTGTTGTATCTTTGTATATCTTGTTGTTGGCTTGATGTGGCATGTTAGGTATGTATAAACAGGTAGTGAACTCCTTGTGCTCACAAGACAGCTGGCTCCTATAAGCTGTAGACATATATCAAGGCTTGTGAATATTTATACATGTTTCCCTGCAGGATGATGATCTGGATGTAATACTTTTCTTTTATCTACTTTCCGCAATCGGTTTCAATTAACCTGTATTTTCGGTAATATGTGATTTTATGGTGATTCCACGCATTTTCGCGTGGTATTTTGTTGTCTGTGTGATAGCAAGATGTCACAGTGATGCTTATTCGGGTTTAAGTAGATATAAATATATGCATTACAATTCAAAACTATTAATTCAACTTTTGTTAATGGATAAATGGTGAAGCGGGTACGATAAATTTCTTTCTTATCTTACTCTTTTTATATGCGAGTAAAGCCGATAGAGGATAAAGTGGTGGTGGGTAAAAAGATACTTATCCTTACCCTAGATATGAATAGTGGATAAATGGGTAATATTCTACCCATTTACAACCATAAATCGAAAATACAATAGATGGATCACAACGTCCAACTGTTTCGAACGGGAGACCATTCTATCGCAGTTTATGACAATAACTGCTGAATTTTGCTGCTTTTCCATTTTTGGCATTCCCCCCCAATAATAACTGAATATCAAACATTAAAGATTACATCGAGATGGAAGAAAGATGAGTAACAAGTTGTGCCGTCAATCTTTTTGGGATAGCAAAATCAATCCTCTGAAATATTATATTCACAGAGTTGGGAGCTAAAATGTTACTATGCATAACGTTTTGAAACCTCATGAAAAGTTCCGTAACCTATGGTGCTAAGAAATCAAAAGTGTTAAACTCAAAAGATATGAAAATGTGTTGATTGTCGAGACACACTTTCTCATGCTTGTCTACTTTGACAGAGGCTGCTTTGAGAGCGGCTTTTCCAATAGTAAAAGTCTCACCATTCAGGCCCACAAGAGGAGAAACCCCTCTCACATTCACACATGCATGCTTTTCACCAACTAAACCAAAAATTAAGATATCAGTCGATCTAAGCGTTGATCTCCCCTCTCATGGACCAGTTAAAAAAATAACTGGTGCCTTTTTCTTAGAAGCAATTCCTACATGTCTCAGTACGTCATAGAGAATGTCTCGAAAAAGATCATGTCTATACTTGAAGTCATGTAGCTCTCTGCAATGAACTACATGCTATCCAAAAGTGTCCAAACATGTCTTACGATAAATTAGACAAATCTCATCAACATGAAACAAAAGAATCATGAGACGCTACTTGAGTATGGTACAATACTCCACTAGTGATATATGCAAACCTAATCCGTCAATAGAAATAGCAAGGAGAAAATCTTGAGCACGATCAACTTGTAAACACCCAAAAACTGCTTTTTGTCTAATGGTCATATCAAACCTAACTTTCGTGTCCTCGATAATCTTGCTAAAAAGGATACTGGTTAAAATATTTTGGACTTGGGGGGGGGGGCGTGTCCTTATTAAAAAACTGAATAGTGATACGAGGACAATCTAAAGCAATATCAAAATAAGAATCCGTACCATAAATCCCGCTATCTCCTATTGAAGCACCCAAGATTAGATCTTAGAGGCCGCAAAGGCGTATAAAGAAGCTTCTTTTCTGAATAAAGCTCCAAACCTCTGAGACGAATAGAAAGGAAAGCAACGACGCCATTGAAAGTCCCCTAGGAAGGAAAGCAACGACGCCATTGAAATCCCCAGAAAAAGAACTTCCGCAAGCTATAATGTGTTCTATATACCTTTATAGACCCTCGTCAAACAAAATAACAAGTGCAGGTTGGCATGTGCGTAAGCCGAACTTCAGCTTTGCAATGCCGATACCAGGAACCGAACGAAATGAGCTCACTCTGTGGAACTCTCAATAGAAGATCCATCATGTCAATCGCCTTTGTAGCCCTCTTCATAGCTAACCCCTCACTTTTTCTATTTGACAAATCAAACCTAAAATTCAGTGGCTGGTATTGAAAATACACAATCCATTAAAGTAAAAAGCAGCAAAACACGCATTTTCTCCTGAACTAATCAGTAACTTAACAAACACTTAGGGCATGTTTGGTAGGGTGTAGCCGGATGACAAAGTGCGTGTTTGATGTACATTTTTATATTGCAAACTCACACAATTGCACCCTACTACACCCAACCAAACTAGCCCTTATTCTCGTCTAATCTCACCACCTGGCAAAGTAACCCGTTTTCATTCGCCGCCATTTCCAGTCGCTTTCGTGATAACAATTAAAGCTGGGGAGTGTCTTTGGCAGATAATTGCCTTGAGTTTTGCTCGTCCCACAGGGCAGAACCCATATTTCCGCTCCTTCCTTCACCCTTCCATGTCCCTCAAACTCTGAAAACCCCGCAAAACCCGATAAACCCCTAATATGTCCTTCCTTCCCCGCCACCCCCTCCATACTCTAGTGCAATCCAAGCTCTTCATGGCAACCGGTACTAAGCAGCTTATGCTGAGCAGCTTTGCTGGCTCCACAGCCGCCGTCTTGTTACCGCGTCGCCTCCTGCACCTGCCTTCGCATGCTCATTTCATAAACAAAAATCGGCTGGTCCTCTTATCTGGAACATTACGTTCCCGTCCGCGGTCGACTGGGCTGAGGTGTGTTGCGCCCATCATGACAAGAAGTACAGGTGCGGCGATACTGTTCTAAGAATGCTCCTGCCCTCTCTTTTAGTCTTGCTATGGTTTATGACAAACATGCTTCGTATAATCATGTATTCGTATGCTATTGGCTTCTTACTTCACAGTGCACATGGAGCCGGAAGTGTTGAAGAATCTGGAGCAGCTGAAGAAACAGTTAGAGGGACAGGGGATATACTATAATGCGATTCCCGGGCAGCATACACATTTGATGTGCCCTAAGGTACTCCTTTTCTGCTTATTTCCTATTTTTTATCATAGAAAACGGTATTTAATGTTTCTTGCTTTGAAACCGGGAATGTAAAAGTACATAACTCTGATGTCATGAAGGATTCTGCATGGGATGATTGAGAATGCAGCTCCAGCAGTAAATATCCTCATTTCATGCTACTATGTTATCTGTAAAACCTTTTCTATTATTGTTATATTATAGCTTAAAGACCAATCATGGGATAGCAGATTTCAGCGTACTTGTACGATAACATTTATAAATCTCTTTATTATAGTTGCTTTAATATCTGTGTTATGTCTTGGTATACATCAATGTTCTTAGAACACCAGATTTGTTAAATGCAACATACTTTCAAAGCCCTTAAACTCTTTGCATAATTATTTTGTAAATTGGAGTAACCATCATGCAAATTTAGCATGTGCATTTACAACCATGGATTGGGATCAAGTCAACACACAGCTACAAGTGTGAGAGCTATGTACTAGACCAACCTACAATGAGAGTGCTACATGGGTTGTTATGCATGTGATCCAAACTCTCTTTATGATAATGACACATTCAATCACAACTACATGTAAGTGGATATTCCATCATGTAGAGTTTATATCTTGATGCAATAGTAAGAGCGAAAAAGGTAGTAGTAACTGTATATTTTATGAACTGTATCGAGGGATGTTTAGCGATCGAGATAGGATCAGTCCCTCCCCTACAAAAGAAATGTCTAAGACCCTTTGATCTAATGAGATTCCTATTGCATGGGCATGCTTGAATGAGTTGATATGTGGTATTGAGCTTGTTTGCCCGAATAAGTCCATGTGAAAATTAATAAAAACACAAGAGAGTGACGCGTTCCATGGCTCATGTTCGATTGAGATACGA
Source organism: Alisma plantago-aquatica (assembly GCA_963693085.1). Classification (NCBI taxonomy): domain Eukaryota; kingdom Viridiplantae; phylum Streptophyta; class Magnoliopsida; order Alismatales; family Alismataceae; genus Alisma; species Alisma plantago-aquatica. The sequence goes on from OY856415.1 coordinate 458,486,332, forward strand.
AACTACTGGTTTAAATATCTACCAAACAAGGCTATGCTGGATTTATGGCATTCTCATGATTTGAATAGCTTCCATTGTGTTGCTAATTGGTTTTCAATACTTGTGAGGTAAAACAATGTTGTACATCATTGACAACTTTATAATAAGCTATTGGGTTATACACTTAGATTGGACCAAACATTCAGGGTCAGATTCAGTACATAAACTTAAGCGCAATTAGTAGTACTATTTTGAGTCTTGCACATCTTTCAAGGATTAGTGAGAAACATAACTCTTAATTGTCGTAGGATCTGCAGCAGATATATCCTAGTGACTGTGAGTGGTGATTAGATCTTGGTATGAAGGCTATTCTTCAGCAGCTTAAGGGTGGTATAGTATCTGTTTGAAGGAGACGCAAAATTAAAGGGACACATCTTGAGAATAAGCTAGCATGTTTTAAACCAAGATGGCACTTCATGAGAAAATGCATGACAAGTTGGTTTTTCTTTGCGGACACCAGAAAAGCAAAGCACAATGTTTTTGCCTTTGGCTTGCCACATTCAGATGACATTCATCGATTTTCAGCAAGATATAAGTGCCCGTTTTTGGTTGGTTTTCACTTTATGAATCTTGGAAGGCCAAAATTTTTCTTTTCTTTTGTGTGCTTGGTTTATCTGGCTTTTGACAATTTTGCTGATAGTAGTTTATGAAATGAGCTAAATTTTTGCCCTTTGGAGGTGGGATTTGCCTGCTATGGAACTAGGGGGCAGATTGTGGCCTAGCTATGACAATTACCTCTTCCTCAAATGTTTTTGGGCTGCCATTTTCCTCGTAAGTAATGATAGTCGATGGGGATGGGGCATCTATCTCGCCATATCTCTATTAGAGTGAGTGGGTTGCTCGCCCAATGTGATCATAGTCTTGCAAAAGATGTTGTAATACAACTTTTAAGTGGACTCGAGGATCATGATCTAGCTTAGGGAGGTGCTGTTTATGATGTTGGTGATAGGTGAAAGACGGTTGGTTGTCTCTTTGCCATGAGGCTGGGGAAAGGGATGATTTCTAATATAATGAGAAGTTTTGTGGGGCACTCAATGTTGCCAAATAAACTTGTTTGTTCTTGTGGTAGAGAAGGATGGACCTTGACCCCACATGCAGAAAATGAATGTAAATGGCTTCTGCATGGTTTCTTTTGACTAATGCGACCATGGTTATCAGAACCAAACCGAACCGAACCGGCCAATTGAATCGGGAACCAGTCACTCTATCGGTTCGGTTCCCTCCCAAGGCCGGAAATGAAGTCTGACCGGCATCAAACCGGTGAACCGACCGGTTGAACCGGTCCAGTTTTATCCTAACTGGCTGGTTTTCTCACACAACAAATAAATGTATTGTTGCTTTCATTTTTCGTTATTTAATTTTGAATACTACATAAATGTTGGTATATGTATGTCCAAGAATAGAATAATATTTGCTATTTGGTCTATTTATCAAGTTATTGTGAGAAGTTATGCTATTATTCATGTTTCATAACTTTTGCAGGGATATTTTCCATGAGTATCAAAGACATGTATATATTTTAAAACTACTATTAGAAGTCATGCTGACATCACCGGTTGAACCAGTCAGACCACTGGTTGAACCAGTGAACCGAGAACCAGAGGCCTCACTGGTTCGTTGTCCGGTTCGGTTCTGACAACATTGAATGTGACAGTATTGGTGAATGTGTAAGAGAATTATGAGCCTATGAATGTGTGGCATATTGATGTTGTTCGCATTTCCAGTAGTATAACATAGTTTTTTGTAACTGTTTATGTTGTTCTCGACCTCGTATGCATTCTATACGAACTAGGTTACCATTCATCGCACAATAACCCTGGTAGGATTCTCTACCCTAAGTGACACTGTTCTCATGGTATCAAAGCGAGCACGTTCGGGCTCACAATCTTTTGTCAACTCCTTTTTTGGGTACTGTAGAACTCAAAAAGGATATCGGTGTTATGATCCCTCCAATTGACAATGGTTGGTTAGTGCTGATGTGATATTTTTGAAAACATGCCATACTAGTATGATTAGGGTCTGCTTTATCTAGTGATCTACTGGATCCCATTCCACTCCCCAGATTGTGGAAGATGTTCCTCCCGAAGACACTTATGTTCTTAATCCATCCCTTAAAGTATATACAAATGAAGACCCAAGGTTATAGTCCCCTAAACAACCACATCCTCCTTCATTGGTAGACCACAAGACCTCCTGAATAACTTATGATCTGAACCTTCCAATGAGTCAACAGAAAGGTGTTCGTTCATGTACTCAACAACCCTTTAGTAGTTTCTGTTCTATTGCTAATCTTAGTGCTAGCTTTGCATGCTTTACATGTGCTATGTTTGTTATTTTTGTTCCGAAGAATGCCACTCAAGCATTGAAACATCTTTCTTGGCATCAAGCCATGGAAACTGAGATAGATGCACTTTGTGATTGACAGACTTGGGATCTTGTTGGGGTTGTTCTTCAGATTGCTCTACTGTAGGATGTCCTTGGATGTTAACTGTCAAATATCAGCCCCATGGGAAAGTTGAACGGCCAAAAGCCTGCTTGGTTGCAAAAGATTATACTTAGACAAATGGAGTCGACTATTTTGAAACCTTTTCTCCTGTTGCTGGGCCAAAATCTGTTCGAGTGCTTATCTTAGTTGTTGTTAATCATGATTGGCCTCTTATTCAACTTGATGTCAAAAACACTTTTTAATATGGAGACTTGCATGAGGAAGTATATATGGAGCAACCTCCTAGGTTTGTTGCTCATGGGAGTGTTCCAAATTCTACAAACTTTGCAAAGCGATCTATGGCATGAAGCAAAGCCCAAGAGCGTGGTTTGACAAATCAAGTAGATTCTCCTCAAATTTAACTTTCTACGCTCACATTCTGATCATTTTGTGTTTATAAGAAAAACTACCATGGCTTCTTATTCTTATTGTGTATGTAGATGGCATTATTTTATTTGGAAGTGATAAAAAGGTATTCAAGCTACTAAAATATACCTTGAATAGCATGTTGTTACAAAAGATCTAGGGAAACTCAAATATTTCATGGGAATGAAGTTTCCTGATCTTCTTCTTGCATTTGTCTCTCACAATGCATGTAGTTGATCTTTAAAAGAAACATGCATGCTTGGAGCTAAGCCCACTAGCACTCCTCTGGATCCCAATACAAATTGGGATGATGAGTCATCTTCACCTTGTCCTGATAACCGGTAATATAGAAGAATGGTTTGTAAGTTGATTTATCTCAATGCCAGTAGAGATGACATTACTTCTACTGTTGGACTTGTCAATAGGTATTTAGATAGACCTCAACAATGTCACTGGGTTGTTGTTTGTCACATCCTTAAATATCTGAAGAATTCTCCAGGGAAAGGATTACCGTACCGGGCCTACCGGCAACGTGGACATAGTAAACTTAGTGGTTATTCTGACTCTGACTATGCTGGTAGTAGAGTGATAGAAAATCCACATCTGGCTACTGTACTTTTGTCGGAGAAAATTGGGTCACATGGCGCAGTAAGAAATAGACCGTGGTTGCCCGATCGAGTGCTAAAGCTGAGTATCGAGCGATGGCTCGTACTACATGAGAACTTATGTGGGTCCAAGGACTCCTCAAAAATTTGATATATGTGATCCAGACTCTGTTCCTATTTTTTGTGGCAACAAAACCTCCATTTATATTACTAGCATCCTATTTTTCATGAGCGCATCAAACACACAGAGGTGGATTATCATTCTATTATGTCTTAGTTGCGTTTCCACTCCTTATATCCGGACAGAAGCTCAGACTGTTGATATCTTCACAAAGCTTCCTCCAAAATCTTGATTTGTTACTCTGGTGGACAAATTGGGCATGCACGACATCTATGCTCCAGCTTGAGGGGGAGTGTTGATATATATGCTTTATGATATTTATGATTTAGACTTATCTTTGATTTTTACCTTCTCTTTTATCCCATATCTATTGTTTCTGTTTTTCACTTACTCTCTTATCCTATAAAAGAGACTGCCTTGTAATTGTTTTAGACACAACAAATAAATATGATCTTCATTTACCGGACCCGTATCGTGCGAAGGGATGATAAAGGGGTAGGTAATTAAAGACTCGCACAATGTAGGAAACTAGACTTTGCTGGAAATTAACATCATGTGGAACCTCAAATTGGGAAGAACTTCTCTTAGGATGCCATAACCCTATGAAGGCTCGACATGAGGTGGGTGCGGGGAGTTCAGAGCCTAAACATTGCCTGATAGTGCAAACCACAATACCAATTGAGAAATTGCATAATAAGTCAACAACAAAATGAATTGAACATGGAGCTTAAGACTACCATCATTGCCTTATCACCATTATACCACACAATTTCCAACATTGAGCTTGTATAGAGCCCCCACGGGTGGGCCACACACTTGCATGATCACAATGTAACTGTGCCATGCTCTTGTAGGCAATGACCTTGCATGTATATTTGTGTGAATGATCTGATGGATGGACTTATGCATAGTTTTCAAGGCGGCTAGGCATTGGTCTAACTTGGCTGGACGCCTAGGTGCATGCCTTTTTTTAACTTCTTTGTTATAATAGTACATGATATAACGATATATGTCACATATATGAGGTACTTTGTGTATATATTTGCTGTTCTACACCCTAAATAGGCGTTTTAGAGTGAAATAGACACCTAAACATAGATGAAATCATTTATACATGTCAAATTTGATACTAACATGACATATGCAAAATTAAAAAAACCATAAAAAACTGGATAGGTGCCCCCAGGCGGCCGCCCAGGCAGTCTTAACCGTCAAAATCTTAGTTTTAACTAAGCGGGTGGCCATGGGGGACCCCCTTGGGCGCCCGAGCGCTTAGGCATTTGCCTCAATCATAGTCACAAATTCGGTATTCGGGATACGTACGGTGAAGCTGAAAAATTCGGAATTCGGGAATTAAGCGGGAAATTCGGATAAAAATCGGTAAAAGTACGGTCAAAGTCGGTCAAAGTACGGTCAACTATTCGGTAAAAAGTCGGGAAAAAGTCGGGAAAAAATAGATGTATACTAATATATACGCTTATGCTTTAGTGTATAAATGTTTGTATAATATAGTCCAAACATCAGAATATATAAAGACACATAAAAGTGGGAGATGCAGCCAATATTCTACAAGATGAAATCAAAGTTTGCCATAGGCATTACAAGAAAAGCATCTTAGATGTTAGAAGTCTCCTTCAATAAATTCACATAAAGACACATAAAAGTGGGAGATGCAGCCAATGTTCTACAAGATGAAATCAAAATTTGCCATAGGCATTACAAGAAAAGCCCAACATAAAGCTACACATCTTCAGTATCAAAATCAAGAGTGAATGGCTCAGAATCAAAAGCATCATTTGGATTATCTTCACTCTGATGTTGAGGTTCCTCATCTTCATCCTCAAATTCTTCATCTTCATTATTTGGAGAAGCATCATTCAGATCAGTTGAGTATGCATCTATCTTCTCCAAATCAATGGGAAAGGTGTCTTCTTCCTCTTTTGCTCTTGTTGTCCTCATCAAATGATCATTCATCCTGATATACACCAAAGTCTCCAGTCGTTAAGGGTCAAGGCGGTTGCGCTTTTTCGTGTGTGCAACATCAAAGGCACTCCAATTGCGCTCACAAGAAGATGCACTACATGGTTGACTTAAAATTCTAATAGCCAACTTCTGCAATAAGTTCAGATTTCCGCCCCACATATCCCACCAAACCCCTAAACAAAGGAAAAGCAAGAAACATGTCAAAATAAATAGTTTTAACTTTAAACATAAAGAAATATAGGAGAATGAGGGTTCAAGTCTTACTAGGGTGAGTGGTAGTAAGACATTCAATTGCCAAAGGAGAGAACAATATGGGGGATTTTGAATGATAATCACGAATCTCCCTTGCTATCAAAGTTCTACTAGGCAAATCAGCCACCATTTTCCTTACAACTGTTTCCATGCCTTCTTTGACCTCTGCATCCATGGTAACCCTCTTTTGATAGTGCAATAAGGGATTCAAATAAGATGCTGCAGCATGAAGAGGACTATGCAAATTCTTATCCCATCTACGATCAATGATCTTCCAAAAAGGTGTGTACTTTTCTACAACTCCCTCAAATATATCTTTAATCGCCTCCTTGGCCCTATCTAATCCTTCATACAAGTAGCCAACAGTAGAGCGTTCACTGTCTGACATTCTTAAAATTCTTATTAGTGGCTCCATAACACGAATTATCATCCTACCAGAATCCCAAAAGTTGTTATCTTGAATGATATCACAAATTTCAATGCCGTCTTCAATCTTAGATTGAGGCAAATCTCTCCAAGAAGGAGATGCAACCATAAACCTCAATCCCTGCTCTTGTGCAAGCACAGATTGCAAACACAAAAAATGAGTAGCAAATCTAGTAGCACCAGGTTTTTTCAATTCCCTGCCCTCTGTGTGCTTTCTCATCAAGTCTAACACATGTTGATACTTGTAGACAAATTTAACAATCTTTTTAGCATTGTCAAGGGTAGGAGAAACTGTGTCAAGACCACCAAGATTTGTCAATATCAAGTTCATGCCATGTGCTGCACAATTTGTAGAGAATAGATGTGGATACTTTACTTCTAACAAAGCTCCTGCACTGCCATAGTTAGCTGCATTATCAGAAATAAATTGGACAACATTATGTGGACCTATCTTTTCAATGATAGAAGAGATGAAATCAGCAAGATAGGGACCATCTTTGACGTGTCCAACAGTGCACAAGGATTTATAGAACATGACCCCTTTAGGGCTTTGAACCAACACATTAATGTGAGGCCTGCTCCTCATATCTTTCCAACCATCAAACATGACAGTGCAACCAGAAAACTGCCAGCTCTCTTTGATAGAGGCAATATAAGCATCCACATCCTCCTTCACTTCATCTAGAAGGCGTGTCCTAGCTGTTTCACTGCTAGGTGGTTCGTACCCAGGACCAAAATTTCCAATAGCAGTGCAAAGCTCCTTGAATTCAGGAGACCTGAGAATATTGAAAGCAATGTTGTTGTTAACCAACAACTTCACAACAGCCTTATCAACCAACTTCTTCTCCCCTTTCTTCACCACGCGATGAAGAGTTTGTTGACTAGACATTTCCATCTTATACCTATCAACATCAACCACATCTATGAGTGTAGATCCTCCAGCTGGACTAGAACTATGAGAACTGGTTGTCTTCCAAAATTCTGTCACCTTCTGCTTCTTTGATTTGACGTTCAACTCCTGAATTGACTGAAGAGCCACGGCTCTAACATCGTCTGTAACAGACGGGCAAGGTCGAATGTCCTTTCCTTGATACTTAGCAAAGTGGTAGCGCAGGCGTGTGATCCCCGCACTAAAAATCTCATGGCAAAACTTGCATTTGTTTTTGCCATCTGCTTGTTGCTCAACATGCTCCCAAATGGGATCCCTACCTCTTGGCATATTTATCCTAATCAATGAAAACTATATAAGATATTAATATAATGATCAATCCTAATTATTAGTCTAATTAACATATTTGGTCCAAACATACGATCAAACACTAAGCAAATTCAAATTTCTAGCTATATACAACATATTACAGTTGTGTGACTTACAATTTCAGTAGCTTGAAGCTATTGCAATTTTGTCCAGCAACACTTTTATCGGCTAAGCCTGCTTCTGTGCTACAAAATTATGGCTGCAATAAACAGAAGTGCACGCCATTATTGAAGAGGGCAGGAAACATCTTATTGTACAACTGATTTAATGGAGATTGGAGAGGAGGAAATTCGTTATATTGGGGGGGGGGAGATAGTAAGAACATCAGTGCAAAGCTCCTGCATAAGAGGAGAGAGGCAAAGAAAAAATATGGAGGTAGAGGAAAACTGGAGGAAAAGAGGGCTGTGAGGCCCTGTTGCGGAAGAAATAAGAGAAAAGGGGGGACAAAAACAAGGAGAAAAGGAAAGAATTGGAAGAAGATATGGAGGTAGAGGAAAAATGGAGGAAAAAGAGGGCTGTGAGGCCCTGTTGCTGAAGAAATAAGAGAAAAGGGGGGACGAAAACAAGGAGAAAAGGAAAGAATTGGAAGAAGATAAGGAGGTAGAGGAAAAATGGAGGAAAAAGAGGGCTGTGAGGCCCTGTTGCGGAAGAAATAAGAGAAAAGGGGGGACGAAAACAAGGAGAAAAGGAAAGAATTGGAAGAAGATACGGAGGTAGAGGACAAATGGAGGAAAAAGAGGGCTGTGAGGCCTTGTTGCGGAAGAAATAAGAGAAAAGGGGGACGAAAACAAGGAGAAAAGGAAAGAAAATGAGGAAGATGAAGAGTAGGATGGAGAATTAAGGTGAGAATAGGAAGGAAAAGAGGGGAAGGAGAAGGAAGATGAGTTCTGGGCCCAAGAAATAGGTAAACGAAGAAAAAAGGGGAAGAAGATGAAGTACCTTGGCATCGTTCTTGGCGTTTGGAAGATGAGTGTGGGTCGTCGGGGGCTGGTGAGGTCACCAGAGCTGATGGAGGTCGCCGACGGAAGCCGTGGCGTCGTCCTTGCCGCTGCAGGCTCGCAGCTGTAGCCGCAACCTTCGTCTCAGTGGCTTTCGCCGCGGTAAATGTCGTCGTAGGAGCTGTCGTCGGTCGGCTCCACTCCACAGCGATCGCCTTCTCGTCGGTCAGCCGCCGTAGACGTCGTCTTCCCGTCGGTCGGCTTTCGTAGGCTGCAGGGGGAGCGTGGAAACAAAATAGGGCTGGAGGGGGGAGCGCGGAAAAGAACAGGGAGGGAGGAGCGGCAGAAAAAAAATATCGGGGAAGGGTTTTACTAAACCCGTTGTACAGTGACCGAACACCAAAGTTTAAAACGCGTATAAAACGAACAAAACGCGTTAAAAACGGAAAAAGCGTATTAAACGCGAATAAAACGCGTACTTCGCGATTAAAACGTCCACTGCGATTTAAACGACTGTCACATACGACGGAGTAAAAATACGCGTTTAATACGCGACTTTTCCAAAAAGTCGCCGATTATTGTGACTATGGCCTCAATTACTATGGACTTATGGAAGTGTGTGTAAGTTATGTATTTGAGGCTATATGCATCTGTTTACATTTGATAGAGATGCAAGAGTTTTTCTTAACATAAAAACAATTATTAATTACATTTGAGAAAAATATTAAAATTAAAGATGTCCATAGTTATGAACCTTGGTAAACCTAACAATGCTATCTTTCTCCAATGGGTTTGGTTATGTTCCTTTGTGGAACCTCAAGCTCTTTCAGCTAGATCATGAGGGGCAACTAATTGAACCCAACATGGTTTGGACCAATGTTCAATTTTTTTCTTTCAAAATTGGCGAAATTTTGCCATTTATTTCGATGCCGACAACCATCAACATAGAAATAGATCTACATGTCTTTACGTAGGGAATTCTGCTAAAAAGTTTAAATTTCAAATTTTTTTTTCGGATTTTCATAAAATTAGGTAAGTTTTGATAAAAAGGCCCATTTCGTCCACATTTTGGCAAAATTTCGAGAAACATAGGTATTATTGCGAGAAACAGGTACGAAGTCTACAAATTTTACTATATGACTCCTTGGGTTTTTAGGGACAATCTAAGTTATGTTTCTTCTCTTCCTAGCCTAATTCTACCTCTCTCTCCTATTTCTCCCACTTCTATAAAGATCTACGAAGGAGATATCTAAAAATTGGTGTGGAAGTTATATGTATGGATATGATGACCCCCTAGCTTTCATTTTTGAGGTTACATGATATGTAATGATAGTGCGTAGAATTAGCATGACCACCGGTATATTTTGTATGTATTCTATTATCAATCAAACCTCTAACTACATGGTTGCCTCCTATAGGCTCTAGCTATAAAAGCAGACAACCAAGAATAAAGCTTGAGTCAATCCATGAGTATGCATTTTATCACCGGTAGGCATATATAGATTAACGTTGAGACATATCTATGCTTGTATAAAACTAAATAAAGTGGAGCCAATATGTTGATAGGTATGATCAACAAAGAGGATAAAAACTGTCATGGATCAACTATATACATAAACTGTAGTTGTCTCATGCTTCCTCAATACTCACTCACATACCACTCCAACATTGCTTATGTACTATGTCCTGTCATCCTACCTAGAGGTCCTACCATCATAGATCACATTAGGTATCCATAAATTTGGGTCTTTGAGTCTACATATTATTCTTGAAAACTATAATGACTTAATTCATTCATTATTTCCATTTAATGTGACCTCAAAATCCCCATCGAAATAGTTCAACATCCTTCACAGTTCACTTACACATGACGAGCCCACCCCCACATATCTAATATGACTATTGCATATTTGAGTAGATCTACGTTAGAATATCGTTCTAGTAAAATTTCAATAAATAATTTGATCATTTGGTCGTCAAAACACCAAGAATGCATCTGTCCAAATTTCCATCAGAATTTGTCAAAATTTCTGTTTTGTGGCCACCAAAATGGCATTAAAATCGGACATTTTCTTCCTTTGTTGAGACTGAGGCTTAGATGACGACAGTGTTCAAAATTTCGACGAAATGGTCAAAATTTTTGCCAATTTTTTCTGTTTTGCTGGCAATCAGAAATCGACATGGACTGACGAAATTCTCGAAACAGGTAGATCATTGATTTTTTTTCAACTTTTTCATATGCTATGTACTACCTAGAGCATATTTTTTTTGCACGGTTTTGTGTCTGTAAGTCTGTATATTGTGTTTGCGAACTATAATGACTTAATTAATGACCCGGCCAATGTAGCTCAGGTGGTAGGCACGGTGTCCCCCTCCGGGGGGATCCCGGGTTCGAGCCCCCTGTTAAGCGCTGTATTTACCACCCGCCAGCTATCCGGGCTATGGCTGGGCAAAGGACGCGGGGGCAGCCTGTAAAGTGTAAAGGTTGTCATAATCCTTTTTTTTTTATAATGACTTAATTCATTGATTTCACCATTGAAATTTGATATCAAACCCATTGGAATGCCCATCGAAACAATTTAGGGTCATTCACTCACAAATGGCGAGACCCCACCCTCACATATCCAATATGAAATTTTATTACATATTTGAGTAGATTTACACTAGTAGATCATTATGGTAAAATTTCATAAATTAATTCGTTAATTTTTCCGTCGAAATGCCAGGAACACATATATCGGAATTTCTGTCAAAATCTGTTGAAATTTCTGTTTCATGTGGCCACCGAAACAACATTAAAATCAGACATTTTCTTCCTTGGATGATGATGGGGGTGATACATTAGGGCAAGGCACTTAATATGAGGCAAGACACCTATAGATACATGTGTGTCTGTATGTGTGTATACATATATCACCAAGGGATTGTTGCGTTTTACTCTCGTGCATGTCTTGGCACCGCCATAACCGTAAATTGGTTGTATATCAGGCTATTTGTAATCTATTTATGGAACTGGTCATAAACTTATTGTCTGCTTCACTGAGTATAATTAAAGTTTATCATTGATTTTGGCTTGCTTTCACCTTTTCCATTTGCAATTTTCTCAAAGTCACCTTAACCTTTTTCCCCCTGTAATGTATATCTGAGGTTAATGCTGAACCAGTGCTATGCTCTCAATATTGGGTTGGTATCTTTTCCTCATCCAATTGCCTTATTGGATTGATACTAAGTATACTCTTGCTATGGCAGTGTGGTGGAGGGCAATCAAAGGAAAAGAGTTTGGCACTCAATATTCGTGAGGATGGGTTAGTTCTTCATAATTGTCCATTGACATCATTTAGAAAAAAAGTTTTTTTAAATCCTTGCTGCTCATAATATCTGAAAAATGTAGTGAACAGGCAATGTGGTCCTGCTTTAGAGGTAAATGTGGGTGGAGGGGTCACTTTCAGGTAACAAGCACCTCTTCAGAACTTCCTACTGTTTGGATGATGAAGGTTCCATATGTACGTCTTGAAGGAGACATCATTGTTTTGCAGCTCTCTGGCCAGAGTAATACCAATAGATCTACAAAGACAGAAAAATACAGCACATTCACAGAGGAATCTCTGCAGTTGGAACCGTTATGCTTAGAGGTAATTGATTCTAAATGATTTACTGTCATAACAACTTGTAAGTGAATTCAAATACTTTGCAGAACTCTTTTTTTGTTTATTGTGACATTAGAAACTGTGAATATATTAATAATACGATTTCATGTATACATGTCATTTTAGACCCATATGTATTATTAATCTATCTAGCCACTTTTACATGATGATAATTTATTCAATTAGAGGTACATGATGATAAACTCATCAAGGAGGTAACTTGGAACTTGGAGTCTGATGTTAACACTATGTGGCACAACATGAGCTATTGCATAACAAAAATTTCCAAAGAGGTTTTGGGGGAATCTAAAGGTTGTGGGCCTCCACAGAAAGAGACTTGGTGGTGGAATGATAAAGTACAGAAGGCTATTAAACTGAAAAGGGAGATCTATAGGAGCTTGCCCAAATCTCGAGATGAGGCAACGTTCCAAAGATACAAGCAAGCAAAGAAAGAAGCTAAAAAGGTTGTTCAGGAGGCAAGGTCTAGATACTTCGATGATATGTATAAGAAGCTGGATACTAGAGAAGGGGAAAAAGATATATATAAAATGGCTCGTATAAGAGAAAGGAAAGGAAGAGACTTGAGTCAAGTAAAATGCATCAAGAATGAAGATGGTAGAGTATCGGTGAAGGACGATGATATCAAGAACCAATGGAGAAATTACTTCCATAAGCTTTTCAATGGAGATACTGCATATAATGTTAGAGACTCGTGTGACATGAATACAAGAGATATCATTTACACACGACGAGTGTCACCTTTTGAGGTCAAGAATGCTTTGAAAAAGATGAAAATGAGAAAGGCATGCGGACCAGACGTTATTCCCATTGATGTATGGAAGAGTATGGGGGATGAAGGAGTTATGTGGTTAACAAATTTCTTTAACAAGATCATGAAGACCAAGAAGATGCCGGATGAGTGGAGAAATAGTACAATAGTTCCCATCTACAAGAACAAAGGTGACGTTCAGAGCTGTACAAACTACAGAGGTATCAAGCTGATGAGTCACACGATGAAGCTTTGGGAGAGGATTATTGAGCAGAGGTTAAGATCTATAACGCAGGTATCAAACAACCAATTTGGTTTCATGCCTGGAAGATCAACAACAGATGCTATTTTTATAATAAGGAGGCTTATGGAGAAGTATAGACAAAGCAAAAGAGATCTTCATATGGTGTTTATCGATCTAGAAAAGGCTTATGATCGAGTACCCAAAGAATTGTTATAGATGGTTTTGAAGAAAAAGGGTGTGCCAATCCAATACATTGACTTGATCAAAGACATGTATGATAGCTCTACTGCAAGTGTCAAGACGCCTGGAGGAGAGACACCAACTTTTCCTATCATAGTTGGGGTACACCAAGGATCCACACTCAACCCATATCTATTCGTTCTTGTTATGGATGAGTTGACAAAGAATGTTCAGGATGATATTCCTTGGTGTATGTTATTTGCTGATGATATTGTTTTGATTGACGAAAATAAAGATGGATTGAATGCTAAAGTTGAACGTTGGAGAAAGGCATCAGAATCAAATGGATTGATGATTAGTAGGAGCAAAACTGAGTATATGCATTGCAATTTCAGCCAATCTCGTAGTGTGAATGATGGAGCCAAGTTGGACGATGTAGATATACCAAAGTGTGATAAATTCCGTTACTTGGGTTCTATTATTCAAATAGACGGGGATGTCCAAAATGATGTTTGTCACCGGATCACTGCAGGATGGTTGAAATGGAGGAGTGCAACTGGAGTATTATGCGATCGGAAGATCCCTCTCAGGTTAAAAAGTAAGTTTTATAGAACAGCTATACGAGCAGCCATGCTCTATGGGAGTGAATGTTGGGCGGTGAAGAAACAAGGTCTCAATAAGATGAACGTGGCTGAAATGCGTATGCTGAGATGGATGTGTGGGAAGACAAGAAAAGATCGCTTGAGAAATAACTATATCAGAAATAAAGTGGGGGTGGCGAACATTGAGGACAAGTTGCGTGAGGGCCGTCTCAGATGGTATGGACATGTGCAACGCAGACTAACTAGTACACCTATACGAAGCAATGCTATTGAGCCAAACACTATAAATAGAAGAAGAGGAAGGCCTAAATTAACATGGGATGAGCTTATAAAGAGAGATTTTGAATCTCTACATCTCAACCAGAATATGGCCCATGATAGAGCTGAATGGAAACACAGGATCCATGTAGCCGACCCCAACATAGTTGGGACTGAGGCTTAGATGATGATGATGATGATGAGAGGTAAATGATGTTCCATTCTTTCACAATCGCCACAACGAGATCACAGAGAAGGGCATACAATAAGGAAGATATCGATATGTTCATAGCAAACAAAGAATCAAACTAAAGTCAACATCATAGTCTAGAGCTCAACAAAGGCCTAGCAAATTCTTATTAAAGAAAAAAGAACTTTTCACTCAGCTACAATTGGATTTATTGTAAGACAAACAACCTGGTAAAATAGAATATGAACCACAGACTTATACTGCGTATTAATACAAAAAAACTGTTCTATACATTATTAAACCTTTGCAATATAAATTTGCTTTTCGAAAAGGAATTTTCCTGCCAAGTACATTGTTATGCTTCATCAAATCTTCCTATCTTTGAAAAGTGAGACCTTAGTGTGTAAGGGGAACATGATGCCCTCCTAATATATGGTTTAGAGCAGGTTTTCATCGCATTATGGGGGGCTTTATCTATTGTAGACATAATGTTTCCACAAACGCCAGTGCAATGTCTATTCAATAACCTTATTTTTTAGAAGAGAATACGCTAACTTCAAAGGCTATGAGTTGGTAAATACATTGTTTCTGAATTCTAGTATCATGGTCTTCTAAGATTAATATGAACAATATCAACACTGTAGTCTATTTTGGAAAATGAGACACATGAAGCAAGCAATCAATCTTCCCCAAGCTCTTAAGGGTTAATTTTTGGAGAATTGTACATGTAACGAGATATACGTCTATAGTTTTAACAATAATACATTGCCAAGTTGGTGAATAAGAAGGCCAAGCAATAGGAATAATATTTGTCAAATTATGTAATATTACTAAAGCAATGTGTTCTCTTGGAAAAACTCTATGCAAACATTTCAAAACTCTATGTAAGAGTAAGTAGTTAAGTAGTCATTCTATCAAATTGCGTTGTCCTGGCATCCATCATCGAAGAAACTAGAAGAGTCCTCGCCATGTTTCATTTGCATATCTGATATCTTTGCAGAATTTCATATGAACATGATGACATCAAAGTTAATGCACAGCAACCTAGCTCTAGAAGCAAGGAATCAATACAAGTTGGGTGGTTTCATTCTCGCCACTGTTTTGGAAGCATGATGCATTGTTGATGATCCCTTTGTAAAGGAGAAGATGTGTCATGCTCTAGGACTTTGGACTGACTGCCAATAGAATCCAAACAACCATTCCACCAAGGGGCTTGGTTAGGGATAACAATTAACAGTTAACTTGGACGATAGCATAACTTGGAGGATCACATACATGAAGTCAAGATTTTTTTTGTTCTTATGTGCTAGAAGATTGCTCCAAATAAAAAGTGATTGCTTTGAAGCGCCCTAAGACTGCCCCTCTTAGTGAGGCTTCAAAAATGGCCAGAAGTGGAAAAAGACAACAAATGGCAACCACTTTGCTTCAAAATTGTTGATTATATTCTGCTGATTGGTGAATCTAAAAATGGAGTTAATGACAAATTAAAGCTTAAAGAAATGTCTAAATAAGAAAGCTTTAAGATTAGTAGAAATAAAAATATAGTAATCAAAAAGTTTTGAAACTGGAGTCAAGTGGGCGTAGTTGATGTCCCAAAATGCTTTTATTTACTTGGGGTATCAGTCATGTGGAAGGTGAAGTACAAGATCTCTCATAGGATCAATGAGTGGTGCAATTATAAAGATTTACTTAGTCAAAAATTTAAGTTTAAGCTGCCAATCATTTTGTATGGTGGAGAATGTTGGGATGTGAAGAAATAAGGCACTGATTAGATGAATGCAATGAAAAGGAGAATGTTAAAGTGGGTGTCGAAAAATTTGAGTCAGTATAGTTATTTCATATTCTAGACGTCCATGTAAATTCATCAATAACGTGTATTTCATCCTACATCTTGTAATTAAGTTTTCCATGCTTGCCCGAGCCTATATAATTAAGCACGACTCGTCAATATTGTCTACAGTTAGGGTTTTTCTTTTTACATAGTATTAAAAGGGGTTGATTACCTGACTCTCTCCTTTTCACCTCCCTAGAAGTCGGTCTTTGCTGCTCTCTACTTTCGCTATTGCTATTGCCACCCCTCCTATTGCTTCCCCTCCCTACCTAACATTCACCATTCTCCTTCCTCTTGTCGCCATTGCCCGCTCCTGTCTAGTGCCGCCGCCGCACCCTCCTCCAACTATTGTTTCCATTGCTACTCCCACCCTCAATTGTTTTGCTGCCTGCCTCCCTCCAACCTTTGTTGCTTCGCAAGCCCCTTTCTTCATTCGGTTGTGTTGTTGTTGTCCCTCTTCCAGCTTTTGCAACTGTTGCCTCCACCTATCCTTGCCTCTGTTTCTTCCACTGTTGTTGTTCTCTCTTCTAGCCATTTACTCCTCCAATATGTCGTCATCGTCTTCCTCCTCTCTTTTCTTCTTGTCTTCATGCTTGCAGGAAAACCAAAAAAGCGAAATAACCTATCAACCCAACAACTATGCAATGATTTAAGAACTGCACCCTAGCCGACAATCAACACTTGTTCCTCATCACCTTTATCACTGTAGTCTGGTTGACTGTTGACTCGATCGATGGCTGCATCTCGTTGCCTCCCACGACTTAGCCCGGGAGGGAAGGGAGGTAGAGGCTGCGGGTGCTGCCAGCAAGAGGAAAAGGGGGAGGAAGGAGGCTCGAGAAGCACTGGAACTTGTCTGGTATGCTTTGCCTTAGCCTTGTGAAGGCGGCAGAAGCCTTGGATGTGGCCTGGGGAAAGCCGAGATGAAGCTCCCAAATCTAGAGCGTAGAGCCACAACGACGCTACTGAGAGGCAGGGAAGAGGAGGTGAGAAATTTCATGGCTGTGGGCTAGGTTGGTGGCGGAAAAAGGGCATAATCGAAAGGGGGGACAAAGGTGGATCCAAGGGGTGCATTTATAGGCAACAATTAGGTTCGATTTAGGGTTCAGGATGCCCACCATTGCTAGAGTGAAATTGAGTGAATCTGAATCTCCCTCCATAGGGCACCAAAGGGGTCGAAACCCAAGTCGGAAGGGGCCAGAAGGATGAAAGGAGGAGAAAGGGAGAGAAGTCAAGATTTGAAATTCACTGGAGTGGCGGCGGCTGACAGGGGATCCTGTGTTCCTCCCTTGCAATCATCAGGAGGTAGGAAACGATGCGAGCTCCCTTTGATCCAACCCTAATCTTTAGGAGCATGATCCAAGGGCCCTTGGGAGCATGATCTAAGGGCCCTTGCTTGTCAAGAATGGATCAGATGGGTAAATCAAAAGGAAAGAGAAAAAAATGGTTTTTCCATTCAAAACTTCACATTTTTTTTAAAATTATAGAGAGAGTCTAAATATCATGAAATTTGGACTAGAACTCTCTAATCACATCCTCTTCTTCCATAAGAAGTTTTACGGCAACTTGCAATGTTGAGGCGTGAATTGATCAAGGTAGATAATCAGGCTAATCAAGGCTATGGTTTCATATGATTTGTGCATATAGTTTGATATCAGGCTCTAAATTCTCAATCAGAGAGACATGATTCTTCATCATTGAGACGATGAAGTTGGGTCAAAGAGGCAAAATAAGATACATGGAAGGGTAAGGAGGTAAATAGAGTAGTAATGAATGAAATTTTACTTCATCACCATTTGTCACTTGCAACTTGCAATTTTTAGAGTAGATCTCTTAGATATAGATAAAAGGGGTTGGAAGTGGAAGAAATAGATGTAGATGGAAAGGAGAGAGACTAAACTTATCTTAGATGCGAAGTAGAAAGCCCCCAAGAGAGAATGCAAAAAAATGTTAAAGCGGAAACTCTCCAAGAGCATCAAGCATTCTGTAGTTGTTTCTCAAAATCTTGAACCCATTTATGGTGTTTTTTGTGAAATGTAGATTGGGACCTTTTCACCAAAATGGATTTGTTTTGGCAAAATGTTGCCTCCTGACAAAATTTCAAATTCTCTCTCGTAATTTTACATACCAAACCTTGGGTTGGTGCATTTCTATGCTACCTCTTCCAGAAGAAGGAACGCAGCCCGTTCTAGGACTATGTTAGCAATCTCTATAATAGTAGATTAAAGGCTAAGGAGGAAGGTAATAATGCCCTTGCCTATTTGTATAAGTTTGAATTCACTGTACGGAAGATTTGGAATTCACCCTAAAAGCACGAGAACCTTGATCTGCGATGACAATATAGTTAACATATTTATGAAGGATTCATTTATAGACGCTGATAAGCTTAAAGAAAACAATTGGGTGTTATAGTACCATAATTGATCCCAGTGAGAACCAAACTTTTGAAATTTCCACCAAAATTGTAAACCATGAAATACATACATATAATTAATATCACTGGTTCTCTATAATCTATATAAATAAAACCAATTGCAAAAAAATGCAACAACAATAATAATAGAATACATGTACGTATCTTTGGCTACCTATGTGAAGCGCCAACGAGCAAGGCGGGGGTGGGCTGCTGCCCTTTTGGTCAGACTTTGAAGATCAGACCTCTGAATGGGAAGGAAAAGACCCTCAAAAGTGATGTATATGCTGTCCCGTGTGATAGAATTGTGTACAACAGTAGAAGGTAAGAGTAGGAGAGAACTTTATTGAAGAAGACAACAAGGGACTGATGAGGAAGTGAGGAGCACTATCCCTATTCACTTGACTGCCAAAGCGAGGTGACAACAGGCCACGTGTGAGAAGTTAGAGCCTCAGAAAAATTGCAAGCCCCTAGCGCCATCCCCACCAACCCAATCAGCTAGTCGTGCGCTCAAGACCCAACTGGCCGGTCCAAACGTGGCAGGCAATTTCTTGGCCACCTAAGTGTCCAAGGTAGGCTCATAGTCAGCCCAAATTTGTAGTCAGCTAGCTAGGTGGCTCCTCCTGTAGCGCTCGACCGACTAGGCGACTCCTAGGCTTTTGCCTCAACAAGTATGCCCCAAATTTAGGAGCTACATTTCAAATCTCTCGATCAACCACGTAATATCACTTTTACTTTATAAAATACACACAACACCTAAGAACTTGTTGGATCTTCAAGTATGTCACTAATATACCGTCGATATTACAAGTAGGAATCACAATTTTGTCTTTCATTTATATATTGGTGCATAGTTCAAGTTGGGACTTGTAGAAACTAAGAGTATTGTGAATTTTTCAAGTCTTATAACTCTAATTATAGATGGTAATATAGTAGCATCTCAAGTCCTTTTCCAATATGATCATTCTTTCAGCCATGTAAGACTCCCACCCTTCAAATCCAATATAAGAAATTACGACTGTGTTCACCAGTGCCTCAGTCGCCAACTCCCCTAATATCATGTGACCGACGTCCTTGACTTTCCGACACTAGGCATGCGTCAACCCCCATACATGGTCTTACAACTTTGTAGAATCCTGTGTTTTTGGTAAATCGTCACTCGTGCTTGGTCACTGCGACCCCCTTTATGTAGAAGTACCCCCTTATCCCAAAGTTACTGAGGCTATTATACCTAGTTCCTGATGAATTTATTTTTGTCAATATATTGTCTTTTTAAAACTTGTTAAGCTAAGTCCTACAATTCTGTTATGAATTTACCAAGAACAGTAGATTGAATAAGAATAATACTGTAATATTAATCCTCCTCAAGCCCTCCCACATTATCACATGTAGGATATCCCCAAAAAGTAATGAACATCTCTTGAGTATATAACCATGTTGAGAGTTGCCTTACAAAACCTCAAGGTGCTTCTACTCATATTTCTGGGAATTCAACACTCTTTTCTGATATGACTACTACCTCTACCATTCCTCCTGTTCCTGTAGCAAATGATAATCAATCTCCAGTGCATGGGGTTGGAAATATACGCACGTCGAAATGCTTTTTTGCTTAGATCGACCTTATACGTGCCCCATTTTCCTCTCAATCTACTTTCAGTTAGCAAAACTGTAAAACAACTTCAATGCTCTATTACTTTTGACCCTGATGGGTGTCTTTCAGGATCTCCAAACGAGGATGAGGATTGGTTCGAGCATGAGGGACCAGACAACGTATACTGTCTTCACGCTCCATAAGCTGTTGCGCTACTACTACTATCCTACATCTGTTTGTGGTCTTCCGTGGCACTATTGACGTGGTCATCCTTCAGCCTCAAAGCTCAAGCATTTAATTCCAACTGTATCGAAACTATGTTTAGTTGTGTGGCATGCCAACTGGGCAAATAAAAAAGATGTGTTTTTTTCTTCTTGAAAGTTGAATGATCATCTAAGCCTCAGTCCTAACTATGTTGGGGTTGGCTACATGGATCCTTTGTTTCCATTCAACTCTATCATGGGCCATATTCTGGTTGAGATGTAGAGATTCACAAACTCTCTTTATAAGCTCATCCCATGTTAATTTACGCCTTCCTCTTTTTCTATTAATTGTGCTTGACTCCATAGCATTGCTTCGTATAGGCGCATTAGTCAGTTTGCATTGCACATGTCCATACCATATGAGTCGGCTCTCGTGCAACTTGTCCTCTATGCTCGCCACCCCCACTTTATTCTTGAAAATCGAATATTTCCTCAAAATCTGTGTTTGATATTGTGCATATCGATCTATGGGGATCATGTTCTGTTACGAGTGTGCAAGGATTCCATAATTTCCATTACTTTATGACCTTTGTTGACGATTACTATCGGGCTACTTGGTTGTTTTTATTTAAGGCACACACCTTGACACCATTACTACTTTCTTTGCTGAAGTTCAAACCCAATATAATAACCCCATTAAAATCTTTAGGACAAATAATGCCCTTGTGCAACCAACACTCTCTCACTCAGTCAACATCATTTGTAGAAATCTTGGCACCATTCATCAAACCTAATGTTCATATACACCTCAACATAATGGTATTTCCGGAAGGAAGAATTGTCATCTCCTAGAAGTTGCTCGTACGATTCTATTTGATGCTGGTTCCACGACCCACTTTCTGATAAACCGAATGCCCTCCTCTGTTTTGAATAATCAAGTCTCATATAGTATTCTATACCATGAGGCTCCATTGTTTTCTGTTCCCTCAGAATTTTTGGAAGTACCCGCTTTGTCCATAATCATCGGTCTAAGTTATGTCCGTGATCATCAGTCTGGATTAACGAAACTTGACCCAAGGTCTACTAAACGTATCTTCTTGAGGTACTCAGAAATTCAAAAAGGGTACAAATGCTATGACCTCACAACTAAGATATGGTTTGTACGTGCGTCTGTGGTGTGTTTTGAAGATGTACCATGCTCTCTGATATGGGTTCGACTCTATCCACGGATTTAGTAGTTGATACCCTCTTCTGGTAACTGTCGAGCCGAATTTTTAGGAGCCCTATGTTGTATCTCTCAAAGTTCACCAAAGACGCTGCAAGACTACGATTCCCTTTATGGTCCCTCCCTCAGCCAATCCTCCATCTTCATCGGCAAATCATGACACCAATCAGGTAACTTATGACGTGCATATTCCTATTAGCTTACAAAGGGGGTGCGATCTTGTACTTTACATCCTATACACAAATTTTGTTCTGATATTCATCTTTGCTTTAGTTTTGCCAATTTGGTTGCAGCTCTTTCCATTGTCTTTGTTTCTAAGACTACAACTGAGGCCCTGACACATCCTGCCTGGCGTCATGCCATTGAGGTGGAAATGAATGCTCTTCAAAGTTCAGACTCAAACATACATGGGACTTGATGGATCCTCTTGCCCATGTCTCTCTTATGGGATGTAGATGGGTAGATGGATTTGTACTGTTAACTATCAATCAGACGACACTGTTGAACGCCTTAAGGCTCGCCTTGATGCTAAAGGCTATACACAAACTTATGGAGTAGATTATTTTGAGACTTTATCTCCTGTTGCACATCTTAATCATGTGCGTGTGCTTATTTCTGTGGCTGTCAATAAAAGTTGGTCTCTATTTCAATTAGATGTCTAAAATACTTTCTTGTACGACGACCTGCATGAGGAGGTGTATATGGAGCAACCTTCCAGATTTGTTGCTCAAGGGGAGTGTTCTAAAGTTTGATGACTGAGGAATACAATTTATGCACTGAAACAAAGCCCACAAGCATGGTTTGATATATCAAGTTAGATTCTCGCTTAGTTTGACTTTAAACACTCTCATTTTGATCATTCTGTGTTAATAAAAACAACTAATGCTAGGCTAATAATTCTGGTTGTATATGTGGATGATATCATCCTATATGACAATGATCATCATGGTATTTAAGCTACCTAGGAATATTTGAATAAACACTTTATCACTTGAAACCTAGGTAAACTATGTTATATTCTGGGAATTGAAGTATCACATTCCTCCTGGAGTCTGTCTTATCCAACACAAGTATATCCTTGATCTATTTAGGAAACTGGCATGTCGAGCACCGAGCTAGTGAGCACTCCTCTTAATCCCAACTCTAATTGAGATGATGATTCTTTTCCTTTATATCCTAATAGCAAGCAATATAGAAGAATAGTCGGTAAGCTCATTTACTTAATTGTTGCCAGAGCCGATGTTACATATGCTATCGGACTTGCTAGTAGGTATCTAGACAAACCTCGACAATAACACTAGGATGTTGTTTGTCACATACTCAAATACTTAAAAAGATCCCTTGTAAAAGGTCTTCTATACAAAAAAAATGGGCATTGCAAGATTACTGGGAATTCTGATTTAGAGTAGGCGAGCAACATGGCTGATCGTAAATCTACCTCAGGTTACTGCAGCTTTTTAGGTGGTAATCTTGTCACTTGGAGAAGTAAAAAACTAAAAAGCAAATTGTTGTGGCTAGAGCTGGTGCTGAAGTTGAGTATTGAGCCATGGCTTATACTACATGTG
This sequence comes from Alisma plantago-aquatica, assembly GCA_963693085.1. NCBI lineage: Eukaryota > Viridiplantae > Streptophyta > Magnoliopsida > Alismatales > Alismataceae > Alisma > Alisma plantago-aquatica. The sequence goes on from OY856415.1 coordinate 458,509,520, forward strand.
AGTTGAAGTGGGTTCAAGGCCTAATGAAAGGATTTGAGATTTGTGATTTTGAGCCGATACCTGTGTATTGTGATAACAAAGCTTCTATCTTCATTGCAAGCAATCCTACATACCACGAGCGCACCAAGCATATAGAAGTAAACTGCCATTTTGTCAGCAAGTCTATTCTATCCTGGCGCATATCCACTCCATATATTAAGATTGATGATCAGCTTGCTGACATTTTTAGGAAACCTCTTATAAAGACAAGATTCATCTCTATGGTGGACAACCTGGGCATGCACGATGTCTATGCTCCAGCTTGAGGGGGACTATTAAAATATTTAGTATTTTCTCATTTACTTTTTGCTTTTTGTTGTCTTGTCTTTTATCCCATATTGGTGAACTCTGTAATAACTGACCTCTCCTATCCTATATAAGGAGAGGGTCTTTGCTTGTTTTAATCATCAAATACTAGCCTCCACACAAACCTATGTATAGAATCCCCTCCCCGTGTCTCAGATAATCTATGTGCACATTCTTATCCCTTTGGGAGCACATTTTGATTGACCTCTATTCTAGCTAAATGTGAAAAATGCATTTCCTTATGGAGACTTACTCAAAGAACTATAAGTCGAAAAACTTTTGAGATCATCATGTATAGGGGGAGTCCCAGACAATAGTCTGTGACTAAGACATGCTATATATGGATTGAATCAATTACCTTGAACATGATTTAATAAATTGAAGTATTTCCTTGAAAAATGTAGGTTCCAACAATCTACTAGTGATAGTCCTTGCTTAAACCCCCACATAGAAGGGAGTGATCATCCTAGTTGTCGATGTTGATGATATAGTCATAACAAGTGACAATTCTGATGTTATATCATAAGGTTTCTTCAAACTTGTTGTCCAAAGACCCAACGATGTCATGTTACTTTCTTGGAGTTAAAATTGTGAGGATCGAGCAATGTCTCATGCTTGTTCAGTTCATTCAATTATATATAAGTTGAGCATTCTAGATAAATCTTCACATGAACCCAAGATGTAAGGACCCCTCCCCTGTTATCCCCAATTAAGGTGGACTGTGAGGGCAAGGGCCAATATCAACTTTCCAGAATCTAGGTTTAGCAAATAACCAATAATAATAATTCAAAATTTCATTGAATGGAAAAATGTTTGATTACAATGTGAAGATAGATCTCCTCAAAGGAGTTACATGATATAATAAAAGGGAAACCAAGCTTAGAAACCATCTAATCCTCAATGGTCTTTAACCATCTATTCTTTTAGTGCCATCTTCTGGATATCCACATCTTTAGATATTATGCAAATTAACCTAAAACGCCGACAATTAAAACAAAGATCAATATATCTCTATACTGCGTAAGTGGTGCAATCAAAATGTATACAAGTAGGTGTAACAATGTAATCAAGCATGTGAACAATTATCATTAAATAATTGAACTTGCATTTTCTACATAACTTTCTAACCCAGAGTTGCCCCATCTCAGTGGGTACAATAATCCCTTGCTCCATCATTGATTCTAGGGTTTGGTCCCAACATTAGACTCATGGTGACTATACATCATTGGACTTGGTCACATGTACATCTACAATGTAAGTCACTTCCTCAGTGACTTACCCTTAGTATTCTGGGAGTATTACCTCCTTCAACTACCCCTTTAGAGACCACATTGATGGGTTCAGGAAAGTTGTTCTTATTATAGGTGATTCTCATAGGGACCCTATAGTTTGCATGATATAAATAAACATCCAACAAGCTAATTGCAATACATCGTGAGACTTCAGAAAACATTGGAAGCCGATAAGAGCGATTATTTATAAGTAACCACGCACCTTTCTTCAGAGGTGACTTAAATCCAAGCAAACAAATTCATTTTATCAACCAACCAACCAATCAACTTGTAATTAATATTTAACATCCAAGCATTACTTTAATGTTCCCAAAATAACACCTAGGTCTGGCTTGGGTCCTAATATAGAGCTTTGGGTCGAATTAGGGTTAGATTAGGATTAGGTTTCTAAACCCTAATTGTCACATATTAAGGTTTAATGACTTGGGAAAATCCTAATTTGATATTGTTTGAACCCTAAATTTTAGATTAGATCTGATTATATATTTTCATCAAATCAAATTAGATTTCATACATCCACATTAACTAAGCAAACTATGATAATTAATTAGGTTTTATATGTATTAAATTCCATCAAAGTATGCATTACAACATAATTCTGGATTTCAACACGGAATTAGGCCTTGAAACCTATTTCATTGGATTCTACATAATTTTTCTGATCATTTTCATATATATATATTTACTATCATCCAAGTCACCATCTATTTTCTAGAATTTTTACAAATTAAAATGGAATCAACCAACCATGGATTGCCATATCACTTAGATAATTATTTATCCGCGTGTGACATTGATACCGGCGGGGGGTGGAACTCGAGCAGGTCTGCGGCGGCGACCCATTTGAGCGGTGGAAGGCTCCCGGCTGAACCGGGTCTCGCAAAGAGCAAGGAAGGCAATAGGCACGAGGCACTCAAGAAATCGATTAAGCGTGTCTTTCTATTCACACTAAGGTGGTTTAAATACTAGATGCCCCTGTTGTGGGTAACATTGGCCTATTGCCTTACATGGGATCCCATATAACCGGGATGATTCCCTGATCATTTCCAACGGCCACTGCTGTCCTGGTACAGCTGTATGTGGTGGCAGTCTGTTCTCCGCCTGCTACGCCGGCCTGCCTGGGTTGGTGGGGCAGGTCGTGTCCCCTGTGCCAGTTGGAATGGCTGTGCGTGTATCAACTCCCCCCTCCTGAGCTACAGCCGCGTCTGCGCGGTCTGTCCACGTTGGAAAAGTTGATCGGAGCTCCTGATACGACATCCAGGTTGCTTCCGAGCTTGGTTGATCAATCCATGAGACGAGCACCTCTGTTGTAGCTGCTCGTCCTCGTTTCACCATGCAACGTTGGAGGATTTGATCGGGGAAACGGTCAGCACCCGGGATGGGTGGCCAGAACTCTGGTAGCGTTGACGGTGCTGTTGGTGCTTCGTTGCCTAATTTGGCTTTTAACTGGCTTACATGAAACACCAGATGGATGCGAGAATGATCTGGTAATTTGAGTTTGTAGGCGACCTTCCCGATGGCTTCTAGGACTTGGAATGGTCCGAAGAATTTCGCTGACAATTTGTTGTTTGTGCGTTGAGCTACTGTGACCTGCCTGTGAGGTTGAAGACGAAGGTAGACCCAATTGCCAACCGTAAAATTGTGCTCCACTCTGTGTTTATCTGCTTGTTGTTTCATTCTTGCCTGAGCTCTCTGGAGGTTGATTTTGAGTTGTGCCATTTGGGCTGTCCTTGCTCGCAGCAGTTCATCCACATCTTGGGATTTTGAAGTTCCTTTGACATATTGTAGCAGAGATGGTGGCTGTCGGCCATAAACAATTTCAAATGGTGTGAATTTCGTAGAACCAATTAGTGTTGTAATTGTATTCCGCCCAAGGTATCCAGCGTTCCGTTTGCGGGTGATAAGCAGTAGAGAAGGTGAGGCGGATGCCGAGATGTTTGAACAACTCTTTGAAGAAGGTGGATTGGAAGGCTGGATCTCTGTCGTAGACAATTGTCTTTGGAATGCCGTGGAGCTTGACTATATTGTCAATGAACTGGTTTGCTACCGTTGTTGCTGTATAGGGGTGGCAAAGGAGTAAGAAATGAGCGTATTTGGACAACCGGTCGACAATGACATAGATGACTGAGTTTCCTTTCACCGGTGGTAGGCCTTCGATGAAGTCCATGGAAATGTCTTCCCAGATGAGCTCTGGAATTGGCAGTGGTTGCAGCAGGCCCGTTGGTGCAGTATTTGATGTTTTGTGCCTCTGGCAGACGTCACAATCCTTGATGTAAGTTCTGATTGTGCTGCGCATGTTGCTATTGTGATAATCTTTTCGGATTCTCTGGTAAGTTTTATCATATCGTGCATGTCCTTCGATTGCGCTGCTATGGTTGTCGTGTAGAACCCCAACTATGAGCTCAGATTGGGGACTGAGTAATATGCGCCCTTTGTAAAGGAGTCCATTCTCGAATTTGTATCTTGTCGGGTCCAATCTCCCTGCTTCTAGCTCGTTGTGAATATGTTTCATATCAGGCAACTCCGTCGTCTCGCGTTGGATTGTGGAAATCCACTGTGGTTGTAATTGGGAAATTACCAGTAGTTGCTGATCTTCCAGACGGCGGGATAATGCATCTGCAGCTCGGTTAGCACTGCCTGCTTTGTACTCCACGACGAAATCAAAACCCAAGAGCTTAACCAACCACTTTTGTTGTGAAGGTGTATGAATCTTTTGCTCGAGAAGGAGCTTGAGGCTGTGATGGTCAGTGCGTATGACAAAACTGGTGCCCAACAGATAATGTCGCCATTTTCCCACGGCTGCAGTTAAGGCAATGAGCTCCTTTTCATACGTTGACTGAGCTGCTTGGGCCTCAGACAACTTAGCAATGAAGTAGGCGATTGGGTAATCCTTCCGCATCAATACGCTCCCAATCTCTTTTCCGGATGCATCACATTCTATGATGAATGGTCGACTGTAATCTGGCAGTGCCAGCACCGACGGTTTGATCAGTGCCTCCTTGGTGTTGCTAAAGGCAAGCTCGGTGTCATTTGTCCAACGAAAAGCACCCTTTCTTAGCAAATCGTTGAGGGGCGCCGTTAGAGTTGCAAATCCCTTGACGAATTTGCGGTAGTAGCCAGCCAGTCCGAGAAATCCCCGGAGCCCTTTTGGAGTGGCTGGTTGCGGCATGCTTTTGATTACCTCTAGCTTGTCCGGATCTGCTGCTACGCCGTCGGCTGAGACAATGTGCCCCAGGTATGCTACTTGGGATATTGCGAATCGGCATTTGGAAGCTTTGGCGTGGAGGCTCGCTCCCTGTAATACTCGGAGCACCTGCTGCAAATGTCGCAGATGGTCTTCCCTGCACTTGCTATAAATTAGGATATCATCGAAGAATACCAATACAAATTTGCGGAGGAAAGGGCGGAAGACATCATTCATTAGATTTTGGAAGGTAGAGGGCGCATTAGAGAGACCGAATGGCATTACTAGATACTCGTAATGGCCTGCGTGTGTTGTGAATGCCGTTTTGTGGCGATCAAGGGTGTGAACCAGGATCTGGTGGTAGCCGGAGCGGAGATCCAACTTTGAGAAAATCGTTGCGCCGTGTAGTTCGTCCAAGAGCTCGTCGATGACGGGAATTGGAAACCTGTCCTTGATTGTGTTGGAGTTCAGTGCTCTATAGTCAATGCATAGACGCCGACTGCCATCGTTCTTCTTCACCTGAAGTGCTGGCGAGGAGAAGGGGCTGGTGCTGTGTTGAAACAGGCCCTGGTCGAGGAGGTCCTGCACTTGTCTTTCAAGTTCGAGTTTCTGAAAGTGGGGGTAACGGTATCGAACTCCTATTACCGCCTTTGATTCGTCAATTAGACGGATATGGTGATCCTGGGATCTTGCCGGTGGAAGTTGCTTTGGTTCCCCAAAAATTCCTTGGAATGTTTCCAGTAGTTTATTCACTTGAGCGTCTTCCACCTGGATGTTGACAGCGGTTGGTGGAATTGGTAAGAGAAATAACACATCCCGGGCAGAAGATAAGTAGTTAGGTGAGATGCTGTTGGCTATAAGCTCCACTCGTGGCGTCTGGAGTCCGATTAGAGAAAATGGTGGTGAAGCTTCTGGGTAGTGCACTGTGTTTTGCTTGAATCTCCATGTGGAGGGGTCGTGTTTCTCGAGCCACTCCACTCCGAGTACTGCATCGTACACTCCAATAGGCAGGAGAAGGAAGTTTGAATTGCCTAAGAAGGATTGCATCTTGAGAGGAACGTTGGAGAGGGCACCAGAATACTCCACATATCCTTCTCCTGCCACTTGGACGGGTCCAGACGTCGGGAGTATCTTGCTACGCCAGGTGCCTGGAACCGCTCGTGGGTCTAGGAAGTTGCGTGAGCTGCCCGAATCCAAGAGGATCAGGAGCCTCGATCCGGCTATGTTGCCCCAGAGTTTGATGGTGCGGTTCCCGGTGGATCCCGTCATTGCCATGGCCGAGATCGATGGAGTTGTTGTGTCTGATTCTGGGTCCTTGCTAGGTGTGTTGTCGCCCGTACCTTCAGTTGTGTTTGTGCCCTTGTCCGCTGCTGGTCCGTCCTCTTCATCGTCAGTTTCGATGAGGAACATCACTGGATTCGAACACTTGTGTCCTGGAAAGTATTTCTCCGGGCACTTGAAGCACAGATTCTTTGCGCGACGATCTGCCTCTTCTGCCGGTGATAGTCGCTGGATTGGTGCTGTTGAACGATTTCACCGGTTGGGTATGTACGCCGACGCTTTCCCCTTCTCCACGCGTTGTAAGGCTTCGACTCGCTTGGCTCTTTGGGCGATGACGATTCTGTCCAAAGATGTGTCGACTCCTTGGATCTCCAAGACAATTTTGATGTCTTCTCAGAGGCCCTCGAAGAAGTATTCCGCCAGGTGACGCTCTCTGATGCCTGGGCATCGGCTAGCCATGAGGCCGAATTGTTTTTGGTATTCCTCGACAGATCCCGTTTGGTGAAGCCTTGCCAGTTTGCCTCTGTGGTTGGGTGCGACGGGTTCGTCGAAGCGAGTGCGGAGATCTTCAGTGAACTCCTCCCAAGTGGCTGCACCCATTGTTTTTTTGTACATGGCGAACCACTCCAGAGCTGTGTCGCGCAAGTGGAGAGCCGCGATTTTCAGCTTCTCGGCGTTGTCGGTGACCTCGCCCATGTCGAACTGGTTTTGGCAGAGAAGTAGCCAGTTGTTTGGCGGCTTGAGACCATCGTATGTCTCAAAATGGAATTTCCACTGCTTGTGATATTTATTCTTCGGCGGTGAGTCACGGCGGCGACAGTCGTCGTCGTGCTTCTCCTGGTTCTTCGCTTTGCCATCAATCTTGATGCTTAGAATCTGGATCTCTTTTTGGATTTTGTCGAAGGTGGATTCGTGGGTTTCCAGTATCATCGTTTGACGGAGGCACAACTCACGGAGCTCGGCGAGTTGTTTGTCGGTGTTGGAGGCCATGTCTGTGGGTGGATGTGGGAGGGTTGTGAGCGGTAGGATAACGGGAGGGAGGGTGGGAAATGCAGCGGGTGATGGGATGTTTGGCTTTGGTACCAAATTGATACCGGCGGGGGTGGAACTCGAGCAGGTCTGCGGCGGCGACCCGTTTGAACGGTGGAAGGCTCCCGGCTAAACCGGGTCTCGCAAAGAGCAAGGAAGGCGATAGGCACGAGGCACTCAAGCAATCGATTAAGCGTGTCTTTCTATTCACACTAAGGTGGTTTAAATACAAGATGCCCCTGTTGCGGGTAACATTGGCCTATTGCCTTACACGGGATCCCATATAACTGTGATGGTTCCCTGATCATTTCCAACGGCCACTGCTGTCCTGGTACAGCTGTATGTGGTGGCAGTCTGCTCTCCGCCTGCTACGCCGACCTGCCTGGGTTGGTGGGGCAGGTCGTGTCCCCTGTGCCAGTTGGAATGGCTGTGCGTGTATCAACCTTATTGTGTTATATATATTCTATGCTCCAGCTTGAGGGGGAGTGTTAGTATATATATTTATTGTGTTATTTTACTTATTGTGTTATGGCTTTAGACTTCTCTTGTCTAGTAGCCTCTTTCCTTTTATCCCATATTGCCTCTCTCTACTTTATGACTTACTCCCTTGTCCTATAAAAGAAAGAGCCCTATACTTGTTTTATTCATCTAAGAAGAAGCCTTTTATTATTTTAGGCAAACAAAGCATAATCGCTAGATTTCTAAAAATAAAAGTATTGGTAGAATCGGGGTCGAACAATGCCTTGACCGAATGACCCATAATATCAAGCATTCCTACATTTTATTCATGGTATTCAAAATCTAACACGTATTTCTATGGAAAAGGATAGAAAAATGAAATTCCAAGGGTGGTTACCTTTTATGAGTCGATTTGCATTGGCCTGAGCTTCCTCATCGTCGATGACGAACACTCGGTCCTGTCGATGCTCACTAGCGACTTGGGCTGCCATTAGTTGGACTGCAACTATTGGTTGGGACTTGGGATGCTACTGGGTCAAACCTCGCGGGGCAGGAAGGGGACAGTTGGAATGGAAGTGTCCCTCTTGATTGCAACAATAGCACACGGCTTCTCAAACCGACATTTGTCTCCATGCCTCCTCTCGCAGTTGCGACATCTCTGGGGACCTTTGCGGTTGTGAACTTCACTATGATGCTTTCATCCTCTGCCTCTGGCCTTACCGCGGTTTTAGACTTGTGCCTTCCTTCTGTCATTCTTCGGGGTAGAGGCGTCTTCAGCAAACCTGAAACACCCCACGGGTGGGTTATTGGAGGACATGACTGTCTTCTCCATCTTCATGGAAGACCGGCAGAGTCGAGGGCCTCAGTGAAGTTCGAGGTTTGCTTCCCATTACATGGGGTTGCAACTGGGGGTGCAGGCGCTCGACGAAGTGCTCCACTCACTGCTCCTCGGTTAGCATGTAGGCGAAGTGTTCCAGGAGTTTGAACTTTCGGGGCGTAGTCTGCTACATACATGTCACCTTGGTAGAGAAGCATGAAGTGCTTTTCCCTTCCTCGCACAACTGGGGACGAACCTTGCAGTGAAGATGGTACGAAAATCCTCCCAGGCCATCAGATCAATGAGCAGGTCTTGATTGGCGAGATTGTTTTCCTACCATAGCTTTGTAGCTCCCTCGCACAGGTGGACGGTGAAGAGAACCTTTCGGTTGGGTTGCACCTCCAGGATCCAGAAGTCATTCTCTACAGCCAAGAGCCAGGCATCCATCTTGTCTCCTCCCCGGAATTTTTCTATGTTTAGCTTGATGAAGTCGAGGATGGTGGCCCCCAGATGAGGGCGGTCAAGATGGGGTGCACCATTCCCGTATGTGGCGATGTCTATAAGGGTTAGGGCACTGATGGCATCAATCAATACCTTCTTTTGCTACAACTAGAGCATCTCAAGGGTCTTAACCAGGGTGGGCTCGACTGCGAGGTCAGGTTTGGGGCCATCAACAATGTCGGAGCCATCCTCAAGCTTTAGTCCATCTTCTGGGTTAGGACCATCTTTAGGATTGGTCCTCTATAGGGGTTGAGGACGTCCTGAGGGTCGAAACCTCCCAGGGTGAAGGCCCCCTCTGGCCTCACCATCCATTGCTCTCTTCCTCTTCTCCGAGGAAACCTTCTTCCTCTGGGGAGTCTTCCTCTCCTGATCGTTCCGCGGGGTTTCTTCAGAAACCACCATGGAGGTCTTGATGCGGGCCATGCTATGTCACATAAATACTTTAACTTAGCTAAGACAATTAAATCAAGATAAATTATGCCTGTGATATGTCTATTACATGCATGAGTAATTATTTAGCGGAGGAAACCTTAATCCCTAAAGTCATAACTCTAATTCAGGGAAGAGGGACATAAATTGCTACGAATCGTTATGTTTTTATCAGGGTATCATGAGTTGAAGGGGAAGACAAATATGAGATGAGAAAGTCCTATAGGTATTTTATTTCGGCCACAAACCTTCGGCTTTAGCCAGGTGGGATTCACAATGGCCCGAGAGTCCTTGTAAGCCGACTAGTGGTGTGAAATTTGCCAACCCTCAGATCGTGATCCTTATTAGACACCATTGCCCCCGATTAATAACCTAATAATTCCCTTTAGCTCTAAGGAATTCTTTGAAACCACTAATTATTAAGGGTTAAATGGTAAACCAAGGGATACCAAACATAATGACCCCCCCTTTCCTTATTAACCCAATAAAGGTGGATCGAGAGGGCAAAGGCCAATATCAACTTTCTCGAATCCATGTTTAACAAATTACCAATAATAATTTGAAATTTCATCGAATGGAATGTGTTTGATAACAATATAAAGATAAATCTCCTCAAAGGAGTTACATGATATAATCAAAGGAAACTAAGCTTAGAACAAGAAATGGAACCATCTATCCGGCAGTCTTTAGAATTATGTTCTTTTGGTGCCATCTTCTAGATATCCATATCTTCATATATTTTGCAGATTGACCTAAAACGCATACAATCAAAATGCAAATCAATATATATATCTATACCATGTAAGTGGCGCAATGTATATCAGCAATTATCATTAAATAATTGAACTTGCATTTACTATATAACTTCCTAACCCATAGCTGCCCTAGGCCCATATCTCAGTGGTGCATTAATCCCTTACTCGATCATTGGTTTCTAGGGTTTGGTCCAACATTGGACTCATGGTGACTTTACATCATTAGACTTGGGCACATGCACATCTACAATGTAAGTCACTTCCTCAACGACTTATCCTTAGTTTTCTAGGAGTATTACCTCCTTCAACTACCCCTTTAGAGATCACATTAATGGGTTCATGAAAATTATTCTTATTATAGGTGATACTCATAGGGGTCTTATAGTTTGTATGATATAAATAAACATCTAACAGGATAATTGCAATACATCCCAAAACTTCGAAAAACATCAAAAGTCGATAAGAGCGGTTATTCATAAATAACCACATTTCTTTCTTCAAAGGTGACTTAAATCCAAACAAACAGATTCAGTTCATCAACCAACCAATCGATAAACTTGTAATTATTGTTTAACATCCAAGCATTACTTTTATGTTCCCAAAATGACACCTAGGTCTGACTTGGGTTTGATTTAGGATTTTGGGTCGAATTAGGGTTACATTAAGGTTAGGTTTCTCAAACCCTAATTGTTACATATTAAGGCTTTAAGACTTGGGAAAACTCTAATTTGATATTATGTGAACCCTATTGAGAGATATTATTGTATTTCCTGTTTAAATGTATTTTTGTTTAAGTTCTTTCTTTAGTATGTAACATGCACCTATGTATAAAGTGGCCCTTTAGGGTTTTTAGTTTGCTTCCTTGTACAACGTCCTTGTATTTATAGGAGTGAGTTTTCTCTTTTGTGGATATAGAAAATCACGACCATTCCCACATTGTATCAGAGCAGGATACCTAGTCTTGATCTCCACCAACCGCCGCCTCCTTCTCCCTCCCTCCCTCTCTTTCCCTCCATCAACCACCGCCGTGGCATCCTCCATCTTCACTACCGTTGCTGATCACACCTAAGGGGATTTACTTCTCCTTCTAGCCCTATCCTCTTTTCCAACAAGAGGATCTAGGGACATGGCTGACGATCCTTCCAAGGTTCTTATGCTCTGAAGAACTGTTATTTGGAAGAACGGTTTGACAGATCTGGGGTTATTCTTGACCACCTATTCTAGGGCTCTGTCCACTCTATTATTGGTATGATTGGGTATATCCAACATATCACCCTGCTTCTCCTAGGTAAATCATAAGTATTTGCCACTTATTCTGGGTCTCTTTTGACCTTATTTTGCTGGATTCGTCATTTCCGCTCCCGATCTGCTGCTGCCCCGACCTTTGACTCGCCGTGTTCCCGCCAGACACGTTGTGTCCCAAATCGGCGAATCCTCTGAAATACTGCTGCCCTGACCTTTGACACGCCGTGTCTTACATCGACGAATAATTGAAAACGCCGTGTCTTATTTCGACACGCAGTTTCTTTTTCCAGAAGACTATCTGTTGCCGTCTAACACGCCATGCCTTATTTTTGACACGCCGCGTCTCTTTCCAGAAGACTATATGTTGCTGTCTGACACGCCGTATCTCTTTCCAGGAGACTATCTGCTGTTGTCTGACACGCCGTGTCCTTTTCTAAACACGTTGTGTTGCTGCGTTTGGAGACTCTTTGGATATCACTATTGCTCTATGGCTTCATCTTCCTCTGAGATCATGGAGACACATGCTAGATGTGTCACTTCTGTCAAGTTCAACGGATCCAACTACATTTTGTGGGCATGATCCTTTCAAATTTATGCTCACTCTGTGGGCAATCTTGAGCATCTCACTGAACTACCTCTTCCTAAAGATGAAACGAATGACAAAAAGAAGGCCGAGTATAAGAAATGGCCAGAATGTGATTTTCAAGTCCTATCTTGGATTCTAAATAGTTGTGAATCACATGTATCCACCAATCTCCTGTTTACTGAACTACCAAGGAACCCTGCAAGACTGGGACCATATTGCTTAGATCTATTCCAGTAAGGGAAACGCCTCCCGTGTTTTTGAACTCTATAAACACCTGCATTCTCTAAGACTTGAGGAAGCTACCTAGTTTGCCTCAAATTTTGATACCTTCAAAGGTATTTGGGGAGAACTCAAACTCCACCATCCATTATCTACTGATCTCAATAAATTGCAAAAACAACAAGATGAAGTCCAACTATGCTAGTTTTTGGCATCCTTACCCCCCCAACTATGAAGCCGTCCGCCAACAAATCCGTACATCCAAACCATTACCCATGTTGGATGATGTTTATCTTCGGCTATCTCGCTTTATGTCTTCTACTACCAAAGAAGAGCCTGTTTCCCTAGTTCTTGCTGGACGAGAACGTGGAAACTCTACGCGTAGACGAGGCCGAGGTCTTAACAATGGTGGCAGAGGGCCTTCTCCTCAGTCCTATGGAAGAGAGTCTTCTCCTCTTCAACATCTGTATTGCAACTTCTGTAAACGGACTAATCATACCGAGGATAAATGTAGGAAGAAGCATGGAAAGCCCGAATGGGCAAACCAAGTCTCCACTAATGAAGTTGAAGAGTCTCCTAGTGTTGCTACTCTTCAAATGGTAACACTAAGTTCGTCTGACCTTGACAAGCTAATCGAAGCTGCTTGTGCACTTATTACCACACAATGTTCAAAATTTCGTCGAAATTGGCGAAATTTCGCTAATTATTTCGATGCCGCCAACGATCAGACATAGAAATGGCCTTACATGTCTGTACGTAGGGAATTTCGCCAGAAAAAAAATAAATTTCGACAATTATTTCGAATTTCGACGAAATTGGGTAAATTTCGATGAAAAAAGGCCCATTTGGTCTATTATTTTGACGAAATTTCAAAAAATACATCTATTATTTCGAAAAATGGGGTACAATGTCTGCAGATTTTACTATGTGATTCCTTGGGCCTGTTAGGGGCAATCTAAGTTATGTTTCGTCTCTTCCTAACCTAATTCTACCTCTCTCTCCTGTTTCTCTCACTTCTATAAAGATCTACAAAGGAAATATTTAAAAATGTGTGTGGGAGTGATATCTATGACTATGATGACCCACTAACTTTCATTTTTCAGGTCACATGATTTATGTTATAGTGCGCAAAATTAGCATGACTTTCGAGATATTTTTTATGTATGCCATTATCAATCATATCTCTAACTACATGGTTGCCTCCTATAGGCTCTAGCTACAAAAGCACAGGACGATGAACAAAGCTTGAGTTAATCCATTAATATGTATTTTATCACTTATAAGCATATGGAGATTAACAGTGAGACATATCTATGCTTGTATAAAACAAAAAAATATGAGCCAATATGTAGGTATAATTAACAAGGAGGATGACAACCATCATGGTTCAATTAGATGCATAAACCATAGTTGTCTCATGCTTCCTCAGTACTCACTCACATACCACTGTGACATTGTTTATGTACTACATCCTGTCATCCTACTGAGAGGTCCTACCATCCTAGATCATGCTATGTTTCCATAAATTTGTGTCTTTAAGTCTATATATTGTGCTTGCAAACTATGATGACTATTCATTCATTTCGCCATTCAATTGACCTCAAACTCTCCATCGAAATGGCCATCGAAATTGTTCAGCTTCCTTCTCTCACACATGAGGAGCCCCACCCCCTCACATATCCAATATGAAATATTATTGCATATTTGAGTAGATCTACACTAGTAGATTGTTCTGGTAAAATTTTGCTAAATAATTCGACCATTTTGTCGTCGAAACGCCAGGAATGCATCTGTCGAAATTTCCATCGAAATTTGTCGAAATTTCTGTTTCTGTGGCTACCGAAACGGCGTCGAAATCGGACATTTTCTTCCTTGTTTACCACATCTCCGACGAACATTGCTCAACACTCAAGTGATCCTTCCTATCTTCAAGTTTCTTCTTCTTCGACAAAAGACGATTGGATTGTTGATTTTGACGCCACAACCCATATGACTGATAATCATAATCTTTTCACTCATCTAAAGAAATCTACATATCATCCTTCGGTGCGTCTGACAGATGGATCCACTTCTCCAGTCACTGGAATATGGGATGTTAACAACAATCTCCTTAAATCTATCCTATTTGTGCCCAAATTTCCTTTAAACTTGATGTCTGTTAGTAAAATTACCAAATCTTTTAACTGCAGTGTAATTTTCTCTCCTTACACTGTCTCCATGCAGTATCTCAGGACGAAGAAGATGATTGGTGGAGATGGTTTATACTATCTACAAACCTTGTCAAATTTGCCTGCTACTACTCTTATGGCTCACTCTACATCTTTGTATCAATGGCACCTGCGGCTTGGTCACCCTTCAACCAATAAGTTGAAATCCTTATTTCCTAGTTTGTCTTCTGAAAAATTTGCATGTGAATCTTGTCAACTTGGAAAACATCACTGATCTGTGTATTATCCTCGTAATAACAGGAGCCCTAGTTTGTTTTATTTAATTAATTTTGATTAATGGGGACCTTGTCGTATTGGTAATCGTACTGGTGTGCAATATTTTGTATCTTTTATTGACGATTGGACTCGTGCCACTTGGCTTTATCTTTTAAAAGATCGCTCTGAAATTTTAGATGTTTTCTCCAAGTTTTTAAGTGAAATAAAAACTCAATTTTCTGCTACTCCTATATTTGTCCGCACTGATAATGCTTCTGAGTACGTGCAACATGGTTTTCAGAACATTTGTATCTCAAAAAGAATTGTCCATCAAACCGCATGTGCCTATAGTCCACAGCAAAATGGTGTTGCTGAAAGGAAAAGCAAACACCTTCTTGATGTTGCTCGAATTCTCCTCATTGAAATGAAGGTTCCCAAATTCTATTGGCCTGATGCCATTCTGTTAGCCAACTACCTCATCAACTGCATGCCTTCGTCCATCCTACAAAATAAAATTCCCTACCAACTTCTCTACCCACACGAACCTATTTTTCCCTTGCCACCCAAAGTTTTTGGCTGCCTTTGTCTCGTCCACAATCACCAACCTGGACTCGATAAATTGTCTCTACGAGCCGTTTGTTGTTGTTTTCTTGGATACTCTCGAACACAAAAGGGGTACAAGTGTTTTGATCCTGTTGCACGTCGATTGTATGTTAGTGCAGATGTAACCTTTTTTGAAGACACTTCATTCTTTTCTGAACCAAGTCAACATGAGTCTTCTCCTACTGTACCACTTCCTAATGTACCTCTTGCTACCGTGCAGTTCGTCAACGAGTCTTCCACCCATGTTGTGAAAGTTTATGAGCGGCGGAGCAAAAGACCTCTACCTGAAGTATCCCCCGCTATGACCTCTTTGGAGACTGATGATCCACCACCAGTTCATGTTAATTCTACTGACTCTAGTCAAGTTTTTGAGTTGGACATGCCTATTGCCTGACAGAAAGGATAGCGGTTTGGTGCAAAGTATTGCATTTCTAAACATGTTTCTACAGATCATTTAAATGCTTCCATGTCTATATTTATTGTTGCAATGTCTGCTATATCCATTCCAAAGACTGTTTGGGAAGCACTTCTCCATCCTGGATGGAAGAAGGCTATGGATGAGGAGATGATGCTCTTCGGTCCCGTTGGACATGGGCCCTTGTTGATCTTCCTCTAGGAAGCAATCTTGTTGGATGTCGCTGGGTATATACTGTTAAATATCTGCCAGATGGAACTATTGAACGTTTAAAAGCTAGATTGGTTGCCAAAGGATACACATAAGAATTTGGAATTGATAATTTTGAAACTTTTTCTCCAGTTGCTCGTCTTAATTTTGTGCGTATTCTTATTTCCTGTTGCTGTCAATCAACGATGGCGTCTGATCAACTAGATGTCAAAAATGCTTTTCTAAATGGTGACTTGCAGGAAACTGTCTACATGTCCCAACCTCCAGGTTATCTTGCTGAGGGGGGAGTATTCAGGGAAAGTTTGTCTTCTTAAGAAGGCTATTTATGATCTTAAGCAGAGCCCTCGAGCATGGTTTGACAAATTCTCTCTTATACTGCAGCAATTTGATTTAACAAGGTCTCAATGTGATCATTCTGTTTTTATCAAGGCCACCACTTGTGGAATTATTATTCTTATTGTATATGTGGATGATATTATTATATGTGGTAGTGATACCACAAGGATTGCTGATACAAAGAAATATCTTATGAACTTTGTAACCAATGACCTTGGACGTCTTCGGTACTTTCTTGGCATTGAGGTAGCATATAACAAAAATGGGGTATCTCTATGACAAAGGAAGTATACTCTAGACTTATTATCTGAAATCGGAATGTTGGGCTGTTGACCTACTGTCTCACCTATGGATCAGGTACATGATCTATGGGACGAGTCCACTCATATGTTAAAAGATACATATTGCTACAAGCGGCTAGTCGGCAAACTTCTGTATCTCAATGTTACCAGACCATATATATCCTTTTCTATAGGAGTTTTTAGTCAATTTATGGATTGCCCTCGGCAATGTCACTGGGAGGCTACCTGTCGTGTCTTGAAATATTTAAAGAACACACCAGGACAAGGGTTATTTTATAAAAGGAATGGACATCTTGATGTTCTTGGATATTCTTATGCTGACTATGCAGGATGTAAGTCTGACAGGAGATCTTGTACCTTCGTAAGAAGTAATTTGGTTACTTGGAGGAGCAAGAAACAAAATGTAGTTGCAAGATCTAGTGCCGAGTCTGAGTATTGTGCAATGGCACATACTACTTGTGAACTTTTATGGATTAAATCTATTCTTGAAGACTTTGGGTTTCCTATGACCTACGCTATTCCCATGTATTGTGATAATCGTGATGCTACCTTCATTGTTAGTAATCCTGTATTCCATGAGAGGACCAAACATATGAAGTTGACTGCCATTTTCTTTGAGATGCTGTATCGGATAAGAAGATTACTACTCCTTTCCTACCATCACGTGAGCAAACTGCAGACATATTTACTAAGCCTCTCTCTGGCAAGCGGGTTGAGGAACTGTGCTGGAAGTTGGGCATGATTGGCATCTATGCTCCAACTCGAGGGGGAGTATTGAGAGATATTATTATATTTCTTGTTTAAATGTATTTTTGTTTAAGTTCTTTCTTTAGTCTGTAACATGAGCCCATGTATAAAGTGGCCCATATGGGTTTTCAGTTCGCTTCCTTGTACAACCTCATCCAATTTATAGGAGTGAGCTTTCTCTTTTGTGAATATAGAAAATCACGACCATCCCCACAAACCCTAAATCTTAGATTAGATCTGATTATATCTTTTCATCGAATTAGATCATAGTTTATACATCCAAATTAACTTAGCAAACTATGATTTAATTAGGGTTTATATGCATTAGATTCCATCAAAGTATGCATTACAATGGGAGTTGTTTGAGTGAAAATGGTTGGGAGATGAGGGGGTTATGACCGGAGAGGGAAGTCCAGGCTGTGTTGGACTCAGAGCAGGAGGTAGGGGTCTGAATCCTTCTTTTACACGGCTAGGTCCCGCCTCTCACGGGCTTATGCCGGGTGATATACATTTAAATATTATTTACATTCGATTATCTCTAGGAATTACCCATTTGATCTATTCTTTAGAAAATCCTAGAGGCTTCTAGAAAACTCCAAATGCTCCCAAATTTTGAGGGAACCTCTATCTTGGCATTATCTCGGATTGTGCAAAACTTGATGACAAAATACGAATATTAATTAACTTTTTGATGCCTTTCAAGTAATTGCTTATTTCAATTATCTAAGTCACATAATTACCATTATCTACTCAAACTTGGCAAGTATCCTTATTTAGATATTTTCCCACGTTGGGTTAAAAGTGGGCCCCAACTAAGCTCGTTGGTTGCCCTCAACTTGACATTCAAGTAATCCAAGATATTATCATGACTTAATTACCCAATTATTCAATATTCTTGGAATCTTCTAGATAATTGAAGTTTCCTACATATCTTTAGTCATCACTCACTAATATATTTTTGAAAACAGCAAAACACACAAAATTCCTCTTATTTGGGGAATTTGCATTCATAAACTAAAGTTGCTAAACAAGGCATATAAATCTAGGGCATGGAACAAAATTTCAATTGAAATTGCAAAATTTCATTTTTTTGCAATCGGACAACGAAACACCAGTACACAGGAATTTCACAAAACTTTCGCAGCTACAGTCGAATACGTAGAAACTGGTCCGCAATTTCGCGAAAATTTTCGCAGCTACAGTCGAAATTTCGCAAAACGAGGTATTTTAGTGCAAAAAAGCCCAGTTTGGGCCTTGATATTGCGAAATCAGTGCGAAATGCAACACCTATTTCGCGAAATTGCGTTCCATCGACTGAATTTGCTGGGACTTTGATCTTTTAACAATTTTTTTTTGTGATATCTTGCTCTCGAAGGTTACTTTACTTAATTCTAAGGCATGTAAACCCTCTTCCTAGCCCATATACTACTCCTATTTCTACTCCTTTTAGACATATCTTAATAAATACTCCGAAAATCCTAAATTTCTAAGTGACATTTCTCTTAAAATTCTCAAGGTCTTGAAGTGAACTTGTAAATATAAGAAACAATAGTGTGAAATACATTTATCTATACTTATTTTGAAGATCTAATCAATATATTTCATATTTATACACAAAATGGCTACAAAAGCTTTTAATGGAAGTTCTTATATTTTTGCATTTTCACTTATGTAACCATATAAATATTATAAAAGTAGCCTTGTACAAAATGCTGTGTAAGTTGTAACTTGTAACCCTAAATATTTTTATTATTATTCATTTATGTAACCCTAAATATATTATAATAGTAGACTTGTACAATAAATATACTAACCTATAATATTGTAACTTGTAAGTTGTAACTCTTTATAAAGTCTAGTACTCTAGCTATTTTAACTTGAGGTTTGCAAGTTTGTAACAGTCTAACTGTTTAACAGACTTGACATTTCTGTTCATTTGTGCATTCACTCATCAAGACATGGATCCCACCCTAACCTCTAAACATATAAATTTATTATATAATCTAGTGTGTCTATGTTTAAACATTGTGTTTGCAAAATTCCATAACTTAATTCCTTCATTTTGTTATCGAAATTGCCATCGAAATTCTGTCAAAATTGTTCAGCTTCCTTCACTAACAAATGTGGGAGACCCCCACCCCCACATATCCAATATGAAATATTATTGCATATTTGAGTAGATCTTGGCGATTAGATCGTGCTGGTAAATTGTCATGATTTAATTTGCTTATTTGGTCGTCGAAATCGTTAGGGCTGTAAATATCGAAATTTCAGCCGAAATTTCAAAAAATTTCTGCCGAAATTTTTTGTTTCTGGGCCATTGGACACGACATCGAAATCGGACATTTAATTCTATGATCTAGGGTTCTCAAACATTACCTTATTAATACTTTATTTGCATACAAGTACATCAAATGCACGGAAATTCATGTTGTAACTCAAGATGTGATAATTAACTTGCAATTTATATAGCAAACAATCCCGTATTTCATGAACGAGCACAACTGATCGAGGTGGATTGCCACTTTTAGAATGTGGTATCTCAAAGAAAATCACATGTTCAACATGAGATCATATAGCTATACTTACTAAACCTCTGCCACCATCTATGTTCCAACATATATGGTAGTTGGCTGTGTATGCATGATGTGCATACACTAGCTTGTGAGGAAACAAGAGTTATCTTAGTTTCTTTGTATTGTGGACTTCCATGTAATTTTGCCCATCACGGGTGTCTAGTCCCACATCTTGTATTGGGTCTTCCATGCTTGCCCAAGCCTATCGAAATAAGCAAGGCTCCTCCATGTAGTAACTAACCAATGATTGTGATTTTCTGCCCGACCACTTTTGAAATGACTAGTTAAGAAATAAAGTGGAAGTGACATATATTTAGTCCAAACTATGAGGGCGATGGCTTCGATTGTTTGGGCATGAGCTAGGAAGATCTGTAAATACACTGGTTTTTTAGTAATATTTTTGATTTTGACAAAATTGAAGAGGAAGAAAATGTATCCCATACTTTGTTGACCTGATAAGCTGAGATCTAATTCATTACATCCATACTTGTTGAGGCACCCGACTAGTCGGCTGGTCGTTTTGGTGGCCAACGACTGGCCTGCCGCCCAAGTTTTTCACCATATTGAACGTCCGCCCAGACCGACTGGTCGGCTAGTCGGCCGACTAGTCTGCTTATTTGGTGGGCGTGACACTTTATTTTTATTTTTAAAACTAATTATATATTACTAATATATATATAATTAATTATATACATATGTAACTATATACTTATAGTTATAGTATATGTATTTATAACTATTATAGTTATATAGTACTATATAAGTCGGCCGCTTATTTGGTGCTCGCGACACTTTATTTTTATTTTTTAAACTAATTATATATTACTAATATATATATAATTAATTATATACATATGTAACTATATACTTATAGTTATAGTATATGTAATTATAACTATTATAGTTATATAGTATATTTAACTATAACTATATAAGTATATAACTATATATATAACTAATATATAACTAACTGTATATTACTAATATATATAATTAATTATATAAGTATATAACTATATATTTATAGTTATATAGTATATATAACTATAACTATATAAGTATATAACTATATATATTACTAATATATAACTAATTATATATTACTAATGTATATAACTAATTATATAAGTATATAAGCATGGAACATGACTTCGACTTCGAGACAACTTCGACAGGTTTGGACACAGAAGTTTGTGAAATGTCGAGGAAATGTCGAGGATTTTTACAACCAAAGTTTCGACGCAACTTCGACAAAAATTAAGCAAAAAAATACTGAATTTGTGATGAAAATCGATAGATTTCAACTTCTCCAAAAAAAAAAAATCGATAGATTTCATCAAATCTAGCTTAAAAACACAATATGTTTACATATAACTATAAGCATATAACCATCCATGTAGATTTGCAAACGTAGAAAAACACACGGTTACATACCAGTCTGTGATGTAAGTGCAAGTTGTGCAACTAGGGATTTCTTCAAGATATACATGTTTATGACAAATAGACAACTTAAAAGATTACAAATTACAAGTACTAGCATAACACAAGTAGAAAACAACTAAGCAATTTAACAAAAATACCAATAATACAAACTGAATTACCCACTTGAGTTGAGTCTGATGAGTGCCAAATGCCAACTAAGACTAATACCATGCCGAATGTCTTGCATGCTCTTCATATTGACCAATATGCCTTGAGCCAGCTATCTGGTTATCCACTCTTAAAGCATATTGCATCCATGCTATATTTTCTTTGTGGTTTAGCTCATAGTCAACTACAAATGTCGCAAAATCGGAATCAGAAAGGTCCGCAAGACATCCAAATCGAGCATAAGAAGAAAGATCAACAGCTGTATATGATTTTGATCTGGGAAGAGCGTCAGAATCATGTGACAAAGGTGTAGATGATCTTTCATGTTCAGAATGTGTGCAGGAGGGCTCATTACTAGAGAGAATAAAAGGATCATAGGTCTGCCCTTGAGATCTTTCATAATCATTAGTTGGATTCACCATAGAGCTATTAAATGGATAATGTGCTGTGCTTTGAATACTGGTCCCGTGGGATCCACTAGAAGTATAATGACCAAAGACACTATCAATATCAGTGTTCTGCTCTGGAATTTGATAATGAGTAGGTGCAACGCTATATCCACCACTGCCCATTCCGAATAAATCATCCATGATACGAGATCCTTCTGCATTGCCAGTACTAGGACCACTAATATGCCAAGATCCCATAGATTCAGTTAAGTTATCAACGGATGGTTGTTTTGGCACTTGAACTTGTCCTTGTCCTTGTTGTCCATAACCATATTGTCCATAAGGATCATAAGAATCATAACCATAACTTTGATCATACCCATGGGGAACATAAGTCTGTGGCGGGGGCAAGCAGGGCAATTGTTGTTGTTGCTCAGGCTGTGGTTGTGGCTGACTGGAGTTATCCTTTCCTTTTCTTTGGTATTGTTTTGTAGGTGCAGGCCTAGGAGGAAGATCTGCTTCTTTTCCAGTCCTTTTAAACCTTGATAAATCAACAGGAGGAGCAGTAGTAGAAGAAGAATCACCAGATGTAGACTTATCAATGTATCCTCCACTAGATGGTATGGTTGACCCTGAGGATGCTTCACTTTCATCTACAGGTAGAGGGCCAAAGAAATCACTAGGATCATCCAGATCTTTCTCAAGTCGATTGATTGCAGAGTTTGCTTGAATTCCCTCTTTTTGATTATATTGTTCTACATTAATACCCATCTGACTTGCAATTGTAGGATCAGGGTCACCACCTGATCTACCTACATCTAAAACAGGAGTACAAGTTTCCTCATTCAACCAAGCCTGCATGGGGTCATCATCATCGTCTCTGTCATGATAAATGTAAGCCCAATCCAATGGATCTTCAGTCATGAAGTCTTTAGTTGGCTTGCTGAATCTTTCATGAAGATATTTTTCCTTCAACCTTATGTTGTAATGCACATATACCAAAGTATGCAATCGTTTTGCCCCTAGCTTGTTCCTTCTTTTTGTATGAATTAAGTTAAAGGTGCTCCAATTTCTCTCGCACCCCCCTGCAGCAGCCGTTTGGGACAACACTTTAATAGCTATACTTCTTAACTCTTCACAGTCAATTCCATATTCGACCCACCATTCAGCTGCATATGAAAGAATATATAAAGTTAATAACCATATATGATAATTCATAGGTCTGTAATAAGAATGTAAGTACTAAGTATGTAAATTCGAATACCAGGTGCCATCTTATCCCTTGCATATACAACACCTTTCATCCCAAAGACGCCTTGTGCTTCCCTAAATCTCTTCATCTGTTCAAGTTCAAGTATATATACACATAAATTTATAGGTCAAGATATGCTATATGATCAAGTTATTCTTATTAATACTTCATAGTAAATTATTAAGTTATAACTTACTTGCGCTACAGCTAGCAATGCCTTGTTGCTGTCATTGCCGCTGTACTTGTCAATCACTGTATGTACCACCATTTGTAGGTCTGCTTTCAGCCCTAGATCAAGACCGTATTGGAACCTAGGATTGAGGTAATAAGCTGGGTACGGAAAATAATTGAAGTGAGTGATAAGACAAAATAGTCAAATTTATAATGTAATTTGTAAATTGAAAGTTAATTCAAATTTTTTACCAGCTTTGTGAAGGGGATGACTAAGCATTTTCTTCCATCTCTTATCAATTGATTCGAGGAATTGTTTACAAGCCCTAGATCCCGCTGCCTCCTCTACACGTTCTCTCATCATGCGCATAGCCTCATAGACATAAGGCAAGGTGGCTTTTTTGTCGCCATCCACCATTCGGAGAACATGCACAAGTGGGCTCATTATCTTCAAACACCTTGATAGCCTTCTCCAAAAATTGTCATCATTAAGAATTTTCCTTACTGTTGTTGCCTGCTCAGATTTACTATCTGGATGACGAGCCCATTGTTCAGATATAAACATCCTAAGAAGCCCTTGTTTCTTATCCTTTATACTTTGCATTGCAATGAAATTACTAGCAAAGCGAGTAATTCCAGGATGTACCAAATCTCCATCACAGTACTCCTTGCTTCTCATCATTGCTAGAAGAAAAGAGCGGTTATATATGAAGTTGGTGACCCTCCTCGCACTAACCATTACTTCATTGAATAAAGTAGTTTTCCCAAAGTCTTTAAGAATCAGATCAACAGAATGTGCTGCACAAGGAGTCCAATAAAGAGAATATTTTTTAGAATCTTCAAGAAGTTTACCAGCTTTCTTGAAATTGCCACCATTGTCCGTCACAATCTGAACCACAAGCTCTTTTCCTACATCTGCAATTACACTCTCCATTAACTTGGCAAGATATTTATGGTCCTTGATATGTCCAGATGCATCAACATACTTTAGAAAGTAGGTCACTCCCTCATTAAATGCTAGAAAATTTATAATTTGCCGCCTTGTACCACTTGTCCAACCATCACACATCAGAGTAACACCGAAGATAGGCCAAGTCTTTTTTCTCTGCTCATCTATCCACTCGTCTATTTCCTTCTTCTCAACAGGTAAGTACTTGTTCATCAACTCATGTGGAGTTGGGGCCTCAGTTCCCTTTCCATGTTGTGCACATACATCAATCATGTGTTGCATATATGGGCCAGACGCCACATTGGGAGCAATACCATGTGCAAAAATAAATTTTCCAATAGCTTGACCTACAATCTCTTTGGCATTTTTCCAAATGCCAGTTATTGTTTTCTGCTTTACATCCTTCCTGCGGAAAGTAGGCTCAGAAGACGTGAATTTCATGCTACGAGATCTGAAATTCTCCATTGTAGGGCTCAACATTTGACTTCTTGTCGCTTGAGGTACACTAGATCCACCCCCTGCTTCATAAATAGAAGAACCAAACCCTTTCCGGGTTTCCATGAATTGTCTAATGTCATCTCTCTTATGCCTTTCCATCACAGATTCTTTCATGATTGCCCTCCATGCTTTTCTTTTGGTTGGTGTGTCAATATCACTAGGGTACACAATGTCATCATCATCATCATCGTCACTATCATCTACACGGATGACACTAGGACCAAACAATACTTCTTTGAATCTGTTATCTCTAATTGTTTCATCAGCTCTCTTCATATTCTTTTGATTTTCCAAATCTTTAAAGTATTTCTTCCCTTCATCGGGACATCTCCCACAAATTTTCACATTCTTGTCTCCTCCTGTCAGGTGCTTTTTAAACCTAGAAATACCTCCACTACCAATCATCTTGTTGCAATAGTTGCATTTTGTCTTTTGCTTAGTGCCAACCATTTGGCAATGCTCCCATCCTGGATCAGTTTTGCCCCCAATTTTAGATCTACCACCATCACCACGTTCCTCCCTCCCACTCCCATCATCCTCCTTCCCACTCCCATCATGGCTCATCCTACCACCCTCAGATTCAGAACCGGGGAATGAAGTAGACATCTTGAATCACACTTTCGTAGTCTGAAATTAAAAGACATATACAAGGGTTAATATTTAATACTTTACAAATCACATGTAAATAGTAAACGTTATCCAAATGCAACAAAAAATATACTTATATTTAATTTCAGACCTATATAAGTGAATCGGTTGTTAATTTAATGACTCATATACTTAATATGAAGTTATGAACATAGTACGTGTATGTGATATCAATTATCAAGATTAGAATTTTATGTTCAAAAGATTTCACATTTACGAAACAAATCAGACCTCAAATTAAGCTAATATATGCTGCAATTATTATACTAATTTTTCTAATACATACTAGAATTATTTATAAGTTTTGAATATTTATTCATAAAATTTCAGCTTATTAATGAATATTTAATACAAAAATCCGTAATAAACAGTAGATTATAAATTTATAATCAACTTTAAGTATATTTTTCCTTTTAGTAGTGTATAGTATAAGTTAACTATATAATATAAGAGTGTAATTATATAAATTTAACTTATATTATATGTCAAATCCCAAAAAAACATGAGAATATTAAAAAAAACGAGTTTAGGAGGGGTTGGAGAGAAAAATGTGATAGATCTACAAAAATTTCGTAAATATATGTTTAGATCTAGTAGAGAGGGAGTAGATTTACTAATTTTAGTTGTTAAATACTAACAATAGTGAGTAGATTTCAAAAAATACGAATTTGGGAAGCAAACTAGAAGAAAATACGAATTTATGATAAATTTGTGGTAGATCTAGTAGAGAAGGGGTAGATCTAGTAGAGAAAGGGTAGAACTACTATTATTAACTAAGATTAAGCAAAAAAAAAATCAAAATTACCTTGCTCCAAGCTCCAGCACCTTTCTTCTTCTTCTTCAGCCGCAGTCGTCAGAGTCGCCAAATGTGTCGAGGCTATGTGTTGCTGTGTCGCCCGGTTCGGCGACTTATTAGATTTTTTGAACTGGGCTGGGCCTGTTTCGGCGACATTTGGGCCCATGTCGTTGAACCGGTCCAATAAGTCGACGACATTGTAAATAAAAGATGTTTACATGCATTCGACGTCGCCCACTGTCGACATATTCGGCGACATATCGCCTAATGTCGTCGACATTTAAATCCATGTATATAAGTATATACTTATAGTTATATAGTATATATAACTATTTTTACATAACTATATAACTATATATATTACTAATATATGAGTATATAACCAGCATATTTTGGTATATATGTATTTAACTATATATTACTAATATATATAACTAATTATATGGAAAAAAACCTACGCCTGGGCGGCCGACTAGTCGGCATGGTTGGCCTAGTCGGCCTGGTCGCCCAAGGAATCAAGGTGACCGACTGGCCGCCTTGACAAGTATGATTACATCTGAACGAGAAGAAAGTTCTGGATCTATTCCATCTCAATGGAGTATGGTTATTCAAAGCAGAGCAAAACAGAAAAGAAGGATTGATTTGCCAACATCAAAATGGTTGGGATCAAGGTTTAGATGATGATGAAGGGGCTAAGGGCTGATCTGTATCTCCTACTCAAGGTGTTTGATCCTCTAAGGCCTCCTAGGCATGCGGAAGTGGCGTCAGTTGTTGGGAATGGAGTTGCTGAGCAGTGCATGGGAGGTGAGTAGTCTGCTATTTTATTTTTTTCTTTTATAAATGTTGAACTTAATGATTACAGAGAGAAAACATATTTAGTGTTGAGATAAATGCATATGATTGCATGGTACTAATTAGTGAAAATCATTGTGGGAAGATGATCATCAGGTACAAAATACCAGACCAGACTTGGATCATAATGTTACACTCTGCGAAAGATATAAGGATTTGCTACAGTGTGGGAAAGCAAGCCCAAATATTCAACATGATTAATTTTCATAGTTATAAAACGGAAATATCTGATTGGGTGAATGGCAGCTAAATTTAAACATTCAAGGTATAAACAAATATCCAAACCTTACTTTGACCAATTTGTGGCTGTGTAGGTGGCGTAGATTTAATTTCGTCGTGTGATGCTCAACTCTACATGATAAAGTCACTCTTTTTTTATTGAACTTTCTTTTCATTCATACATTTGTTTATAGGTCCCCTTATTTGTTGACTAGCCATTTCTATTGTGCTGGGATTGAAGCAGATTTGCTAAATTTTTAAAACACATATTATACATGATTCACTTGTCATTTTTTAGTTATCGTTTGAGTTTCTTTGCTGCAGTTAGTTGAATATTTTTCTGCAAGAAAGATATCCAGCGAAACCTTGCGCCGAAATGCTGTTATGCAACGAATATCGTTTGAAAAGGAGGTTTGTTTGGTTTTATTATTACATTTGATAGTAATGATCCTTGACTAGTTTATTTGGTTTTATTATTACATTTGATAGTAATGATCCTTGACTAAGTTATTTATACATTGCAGGTTGTTATTGCATTCACATATAAAAGAGAAGGGACTCTTGTAAATTGCAAGTATCGAGACAGAAATAAAAAGTTTTGGCAGGTTTTGTATATGACTCATTGTCTTATGAGCACCCCTTCCACACAAGAAAATCATCTCTAAATTGTTTATTTTACTGGCATTTTGAATCTGCACTAAATAGACTTGTAGAGCTGTGTATTTAGGCTTGATTCTATGTTTCTCTTTATGTATTTACTTTTTCATGCCATTATTCTCATTTTTGTCTCCCACCAGGTAATTTAATTTCCTAGTCACCTATAAATTAGTGTTGTCTCTATCAGCACATAATACATTTCTACATGGTATTCAAGCATGTCTTAAGTAATAGAACTCCCCTTCCCTTTCTCCCTCCCTCTCTCGATGCCACCCTAGTAGTCCTACTTTAGCTCCCTCCTCCCTCCTCTGCTGCCCCCACTCTGTTGCAACCCCTCCTCTACCTACCCTGCATGGTAGCAGCCGTTGTACCTCTCTCCCTCTCTCTTCTCGTGCCACCGTAGCAATCTTATTGTAGCCCCCCCCCTCCTATGCTGTGCCCCTACCCTTTGTTGCACCCACTCCCTCTACCTTCCCTGCCCACCAGCAGCTGTCACCCCTACCCCTTCTCCGTTGCGTCACCCTCCCTGTACATGTCCTGCCTATTGCACGCACCACCCCCCTACTGAACTCTCTCCAACACTCCCTCACCCCTCTCTACCTCCCATCTTCTCTTTCAATAGCAATAATTCCACTTATATATCCCTCCTAATGTACTAAACACCCCCATCATGGCATATTCTACCTACACACTTGCCACAGATTCTTGAGTGTCCCTTATTCTCGGGTCTATGCTTCATCGAGATACCTTCTGATGACTGCCTGCCAACTATAGATATGTGAGATTTATATATTGCTGTCTACCTGCCTGGCCTGCACCACGATGGTGTCTGCTAGATCTCATGATGGTTCTAACATTACTGCTCGACGTGTCACCTCTATGTTGTTCAACAGTGATAACTACACAATGTTGGCTAACTAATTTTTAATCCATGTCCACTCTAACAACTGCCTTAACCATATTACCAACACACGACTAAAGAAGGATGACGATGATACCACAAAGTTGAAATCCCGGTTTGGAAAGGAGTCCCACACTCCCTCTAGGATCCTGAACAACATGGAGCCTCCATTGGTCGCAACATGATTTTCTTTTCCACTGCCAAGGAAGCCTAGAATCATCTGCTCAGGCCTACCCCCCTAAAGATAATGCTTTCGACAATTTTGAACTCTACCAGAAAAGCAACTCCCCACAAGCCCCACCTCATTAAGTCCTCCAATTTTGCTACCCACTATGGGAAATATTGCGTGCTCTAGCGTGGGAGGAACTCTTACCATCCACTATCCACTAATGTAAAAGTTCTTTAACAAAAAGGAGACATGACGAAGCTTGTTCAAATTCTATCCTTGATTCCCTATATCTGACCATGAGCGCATTTGATAGCGGATTCTTGGATGTCAATCCTTGCCTCCCCTCCATGAAATCTACAACCAAGTGTTGTGTTACTCATGTGACCACCTATTCTTCTTGAAGAGTCTTCCGCACTCCTAGGGCCATGATCGTGGCTGCGATTGTGATCGTATTCCTTCAAAAGGAACTAGAAGATCTTTGATGCAACTCCATATTGGTAGTTCACCACTAATACTGCGGATAAATGATGGGATAGATTTGGCAATCTTTAGTGGGCCAACAAGTGAACCACCATCGATCTGACTCTACTAATGAAACTCTTTGATGCAACTCCATATTGGTAGTTCACCACTAATACTGCGGATAAATGATGGGATAGATTTGGCAATCTTTAGTGGGCCAACAAGTGAACCACCATCGATCTGACTCTACTAATGAAACTCTAATGTGATCATATATATCGAAACCAATATGGATCATAGTTGTTGAGATGCCTGCCTAGGCGGTCTTGCACCTAAGAAGGGGGGGGCAACTAGGCTGTCTCCTACCTAAAATGAAATTGGGCGCCTGTGCGAGTGCTTAGCACTGCCTAGGACACTTGGGCAAATTTTTTATGTGAATTATTTGTTTTGTATAATGTCATTTTGACATCTATATGACATATGTAAGTGCTTTTCTGCATTTATAGGCTACTACCTCACTCTTAGATGTCACTTTAGGGTGTAGAGCATTAAAGATACACATAAAATACCTAAAATACCTTATATATTTGTATTTTATAATATAAAAATGCAAAAATAAAAAATAGGTCAACACCCAGGCGTCCTAACTGGTCCAGGTGCCCAACCAGGCCAACCAACCGCTCGAACGCTTTGACAACTATGATCTGGAATCTGGATCATCTCCAAACTCAGATCAATCTGTTATGCGCCAAGCTGATATTTCCCAACTTTTAGTGATCTGCTTTGTATGTAGGTTTTCAATGCCCCTACGAAATGAATCTTTGATTCTGGTCTAATGCATATATTTTTGGGAAGCCACTCACCCTTCGGTTTTCTTGTTTGCGGTTCTTTGTTGTTAATGGCATGAGCTATACACTTATTAATACATCATCCTTATTTTTTGTTTTCTTCCAAATTTCCTCTAAATTTAGTGTCTATTAGCAAACTTACTAAAACCTTAATCTGTAATATAGTCTTTTTTCCATATTCTGTTTCCATGCACGATATTCAGACAAACAAGATTATTGGTGGGTGCCATACTGCCATGAAGGTGGAGATGCCCTGTACTGCCTACACAATGAACTGAGGTCGAATGCCAATGCTTTTTCATCCTCCACATAATTTTTAACGCTTTGGCCGTTCTGCCTTGGCCAAGTTAAAACATTGATTTCTACATTTATCTGTATCTAGTTTGCAGTGTCAATACTGCCAATTCTGAAAATACCATTTGCTCAGTGTTTTCACAACTTCAACATACTCAAAGTCGAAGTCTTTTATATTTGATTCATCCTAATATTTGTGGACCATGCAGTGTATTTAAGCACAAAGATACATGTTATTTTTGAGATTTATTGATAAATGTTTTTGTGTTTCTTGAATTTATCTAATAAAAGAATGTTCAAAACTTCTTTGAGTGTCCCACCTATTTGAGTGAAGTATAAAATCAATTTTCTACTTTTGTAACTCATACTTGCACTGACAATGCTGTTGGTTTATGCAACACACCTTTCGAATACACAACTTTCAAACACTTTCTGATGACATAATTCATTAAACTACACGCTTCTATAGCCCACAACAAATGGAATCACAAACAATAGGCTCTATGGTTTCAGATTCTATGCCAGAGAGCGAATGCTTTTACCAAGGCAGATGCAGACTTCACCACCGTGATTGATCGACATAGATTACAGGTGGGGAAGAATCTAGCTGGACCGAAGAAACAATCTTTACGATATCCCATTAAAGGTGTACTTCAAGCGTATGAAACAAGGCCACTAGCAAGCCTAATGCCAATTGGAGAAGGTTTGCTATAGATGTTGTCGTATAGGTCACCTGATTGACAATTGCCTGATACGTGTCCCCTCTACCTCTTAACATTCGCAATAGAGTGGTGTTTACCCAACTAGGGGGTCGTGGAGGAGTCCCTTTGAGGACACACTAGCCTTAACAGCTAAAGAGAGTCACCGTGCTTTAGACAGACAGAGACCTGGTTCACACTAGTGCGATGGAAAGAATTCACAAAGCTTTTTTGGTGGAATCGCACCATGAGACGACTCGGACGAATATGAGAAGGGTGCTGTTAGGGGTATAGATAGAATGTGAATTGCTTATTTGATGATTTAACAAGTGTACAATGCAGTCTCTTATATAACAAAAGAGAGTGGAGACTAAAACAGAGATGAGCAATATGAGACTAAACTATTGAAGTAAAAACATAAGTGAGGCACATGCTAGGCACATGACACTCAACAAAACACAACATATCTCTATACTCCCCCCTCAAGCTGGAGCGTAGATGTCGAACATGCTCAACTTGTCCACTAGAGTCTGAAAACGAGCTTTTGGAAGAATCTTGGTGAAAGACGTCCGCTACTTGCTTTTTAGTGCTGAGATATGGAGTGCAAATCCGACCAGAAAGAACTGTTTCTCGAACAAAGTGACAGTCGACCTCAATATGTTTTGTTCTCTCATGAAAAGTGGGGTTACTTGCAATAAAAATGGAGCCCTTGTTGTCACAGAACATCGGTATAGGGCTGGGATAGGATATATCGAACTCCTGGAGGAGACTCTGGACCCACAGAAGTTCACATGCAGTATGAGCCATAGTTCGGTATTCTGCCTCTGCTCTGGATTTGGCTACGACAGTCTGCTTTTTGGTTCGCTAGGTAACAAGATTTCCGCCCACAAATGTATAATATCCTAACGTTGACTTACGATCAGAACGACTTCCTGCATAGTCAGAGTTTGAAAAACCAGATATATTACAGTGGCCATGCTTCTTATACAACAAGCCGTTGCGTGGAGAGCTTTTAAGATACCGCAGAATGTGACATATAAGATCCCGATGACACTGCCGAGGTTTATCAAGATACCTGCTGATGAATCCTATGACAGCAGTGAGGTCAGCTCTTGTAACTTTCAGATAAATAAGCTTGCCTACCAGCCTTGTGAACTGGTGATGATCAACATAGGGAGGAGAATTTTCATCGTCCCAATCCATATTTGGGTTAAGGGGAGTATTGGCTGGTTTACATCCAAGCATACCAGTTTCTTGCAAGAGATCAAGTACATATTTCCGTTGAGAGAGACACATCCCTGCAGATGATCTGGGAACCTCAATGCCTAGGAAATATCTCAGCTTTCCGAGATCTTTAGTGACAAAGTGTTTTTCTAAGTAGGTTTTAGCTGCATGTATACCCACGATATCACAACTAAGTAAAATAATATCGTCAACATAAACAATAAGAATGATTAGTCCAACCACTGTTTTGCGGATAAAGACTGAATGATCTGAGTGAAAACGACGGAAGCCAAAAGTGACTAAGATCTGACTGAGTTTGTCGAACCAAGGACGTGGGCTCTGTTTGAGACCGTAGATGGCCTTTTTCAGTTTACAGTCTTTTAAGGCAGACTCCCCCTGAGCAACGAAACCGAGTCGTTGCTCCATGTAAACTTCCTCCTGTAGATCTTCCATAGAGAAATGCATTTTTAACATCTAGCTGAAAGAGGACCAGTCTTTGTTAACAACAACAAAAATCATAATTTGAACATAATTTAATCTTGCAACAGGAGAGAAGGTCTCGAAATAGTTGACACCATATGTTTGTGTGTACCCTTTTGCCACAAGCTGAGCTTTCAGGCTTTCAATTATTCCATCAGGTTGATACTTAATGGTGAATACCCAACGACAACCAACAATAGGGCATGAAGCAAGGCGATCCACAAGTTCCCATGTCTTGCGATCACATAGTACCTGCATTTCCTGATGCATTCCCGGTTTCCATGCAGGAATAACTAGAGCTTCTGCAGCAGTCTTTGGAATAGTGACAACATAAATTGCAGAAGTGAAGCATGCAAAACTGTTATGCAGTTTGCAGAAGAGCAGTAATGACTGATAGGATGTTTAGTGCAGGAGCGAACACCTTTGCGCAGACTAATAGGAAGATGCAAGTCAGAAGTTACCTCAATGTTTGTTTGATCATCCGCAGAAGGAGGAATTGGTTGTGGAGGGACCATGGAAGGAGCGCTTGTCTTTGGCCGTTGTTTGTACACTTGCAAAGGGCGACCTTCAGGCTGGTCGGAAGAAGGGAAATCCTCAACAACATCTGGTAGAGGCGTGGGTGCCAACATATCACGGGAGAGCGTTGCCCCATCATCAGAAAATAGGGCATATGCTAAAAAAAGATCACATCCGCACCGACAAACCATTGCTTGAGAACCGGATCAAAGCAACGATAACCTTTTTGGGTTTTAGAATATTCCAAAAAGATGCATTTAGTAGAGCGAGGATCAAGCTTCGTCATCCCAGTGTGTAACAAAATATGTACACCTAAAAATATGAGGAACAGAGAACAAAGGTGCATCAGGAAACAGAATGGTGTAAGTGATACGATTCTTTAAAACAGATAATGACATGTGGTTTATAAGATAGCACGCTGTAGAAATTGCCTCAGGCCAAAACGGGTGAGGGACTTTATAATGAAGAAAAAGAGTGCGAGCAACCTCCAATAAGTAGCGTTTTTACGTTCAACAACACCATTCTGTTGTGGAGTATAAGGACAAGTGGTTTGATGGATGGTGCCACGAATAGAACAAAAAGATGTGACAAACTTTTGCATATATTCTAGGGCATTATCAGTACGGAAAATCTTAATGGGTATATTGAACTGGGTCTGTATTTCAAAAAAGAAGATACTGATATTGTCCAAAATGGTGCTACGATCTTTGAGTAAATAAAGCCAAGTAGCACGAGAACAATCTTCAGTAAAAATCCGAAAATATTTAACACCAGAGTGACTAGGAACAGAACATGGACCCCAGATTTCCGCATGAACAATATCAAAAAGTGCCTTAGAACCAATTTCTTTTTTAGTAGGAAATACAGACCGCGTTTGTTTTCCCAAAACACAAGATGCACAAGAAAAAGTTTTGTCAGATAATGTAGGAAATAAATGCTTCAACTTTGTTGCAGACGGATGACCAAACCAGAGGTGCCACTGAAGTCCTGTTACCATTGATTAAAAAAGCGGCTCGTGCGCCCGCTTTAGCGGCAGAGCATAGTAGCCGCTGCGATTTGCTGTTTTGCGGCAAAAGAGCTTTTTTTACTGTAGCGGCCGCTGTGGGCCGCTTTAGCGGGCCTTGGGATGCCTTTTTGAAGTGCGCTTAAGCGGCTGTAGCGCCCACATGGGGGCAAAAAAGGCCCGTTGCCTTGCAATAAGCCAATAACTTGCAGCGTTTTGTTCTTGGGGAGTCCCCGATAGATACGCAAGGGTCCCGACTCCTCGTTTCCTTCAGCCGCTGCCCTAGCGGACTTTCCCGATGCGGAAAGGAGTCCCAATGGCGTCAACAGGCTTATTGAAAGCCCTCTCCCGCACGGACCTTCTTCACGGTGAAGCAACGAACTCCGGCGCACAGCAGCGCTTCAAGCCGGACAAACGCAAAGCAGCCCGGCAGCCCCTTGACACGGAGCAGTGCCTGGACGCAGACCAGTGGCAACCTACAACACCGGCGGAGGCCCTTGAAGGCGGAAAGCTACCAGAAGACAACGGCGGAGTCAGTTGAAGCCTTGAAGGCGCCATTGGCTAGCAGAGACGCGGCAGACGCCCCAAGGAAAGTCGTCCACGTCAAGTAAGTTTCCTGACCCTATTCTTCAGGTCTTCTCAACCCTGTTCTTCTTTTTTCTTTTCTCTCTTGTCTCTTCTATCCTACATTCCTACATTACGGTACTTAAAGTACCCTACTACCCTGTTATGAATCCTACAATCCGATTCCTACTGAAGTATGTGTACGGTGAATCACTTAATTAAAACTTAACTCTTCCTTGCTGCTTAATCTTGCTATCTGATCCGTCTGAAAGAAAATTGCTGTGCTGTTGTTCCAATGCTATGATTATGAAATCATCCATCGTCAGTAGTCACCTACTATCAACGTCCCTAGTCAGTAATTACCTAGTCAGTAGTCACCTACTATCAACGTCCCTAGTAATTTATTTTTAATTGATCAGTAGCTTGATAGTAGCTTAATTTTTTACACTTACTGATCTGTATGAAAACTGCTGTGCTGCTTTTCCATGCTACTACCATTTATCACAGATTGCATACATTTTGAATGAGTAATTTCAGTACTACTGTTTTGAACCAGGTATTTCACTTCAGTCATATAATGAATGAGTAATTGCAAATTTGCAATACTACTGTTTTATGATAAAACTTTTATCAGTAAATCAATGGTGATTGATGAATTTTGAACGAGTAACATACATCAGTAACATGATGTTACTAACATCAACATTGAACAAGATGCAATACTCTTAAAACAGTAATTTACAACAGTAATTTACATGATATGTATGATGTGAGTGAAATATCAGTAATTGGATACTATTAATATTCAATTTCACAGTTTCACTATACTATTTAATAATTGAGTATCAATAATGACTACTCAATCACTGATTATTCTTTTGTCAATCACAATTAGTATGGTCGGTGGTGCTCAAATGTCGGCTAAATCAAATGATCCCGGGTGGAAGTATTGCACTCTTTCAGATCCAGCCCGAAGGGAGAAAGTTAAATGCAACTTCTGTGATCATATATCAACGGGTGGAATTTTCCGATTGAAGAAACATCTTGCAGGCCAACGTGGAGATGTCGACGCATGCAAGAAGGTTCCTCCCGAGGTGAAGACGGAAATTACTGAGTATTTGGAAAAGTTTGCTGCAAAGAAGAACAAGAGGGCTCAAGAGTTGAAAGATTTGCGTGGTGATGTCGAAATTGACAAAAGTGCAGATGACTTTGTCGATATTGGGGATTCACAGAGGAAGAAGCCGAAAGTTGTAGGTCAGCTTGACACTTATTTCTTTAGAAACCCAGAAGATATTGTCAAAGACAGGGTGGTATCTAAGCAACCAACAATACCGAATAAGTTAGGTAAAGAGCGAAGGGCTAGGACATGTCAATATATAGCTCGATGGATTTATGAGGCTGGTAAAATCCTAATTCGTGCTCGTAGATTTCTATTATTTATGCTAGTAGATTCAAAAATTTTAGAACCCTAATTGTAATTATTGTTTGTTTTTGTAATTAGGGATCCCAATGAATACTGTTAACCTCAACAACTTCCAAGTGATGTTGGAAGCTATAGGTCAGTTTGGACCTGATTTGAAGGGACCTTCCTATTATGAGTTGAGGGAACCGTTACTCAGATAGGAGGTGGAAACTACCAAAGAAGCCCTTGCAATACATAGGGAAGAGTGGAAACGGTCTGGATGCTCTTTGATGACAGATGCTTGGACAGACAAACGCAATAGAAGTATCATGAATATATGCGTCAATAGCCGTTACGGGACCTATTTTCTCAAGGCAGTTGATTGTTCAGGTCAAATACACAATGCAGACTACATATTCAACCTTGTCGATGATGCTATTGAAGAAGTAGGAGAGGAGAACGTTGTCCAGGTGGTTAGTGACAATGCTGCAGCTAATCTTGCCGCGGGTCGCCAGCTGAAGGAAAAGCGACCAATGATCTTTTGGACCCCATGTGCCGCACACTGCATCGACTTGATGTTAGAGGCGATCGGAAAGTTGCACCGGGTACAAAATGTCCTTAAAAAGGCAAAAACACTCACTATTTTTATCTACAGCCATCACCTAACTCTCAGTATCATGAGAAGCTTCTTGGGACGTGATCTAGTTAGGCCAGGTGTTACTAGATTTGCTACAACATTTTTGAGTTTAGAAAGTCTCTTAAAAACATGTCCAATTTAAGAAAGATGTTTGTTTCTGAAGAATGGCTCAACTGCAAATTCTCGAAGAGTCCTAAGGGCATTAAGGCTGCAGCTACTGTTGGTGGGTCCCAATTTTGGAGAGGAGTTCAGTTAGTGCTTAAAATTTTCAAACCGCTTGTCAATGTTCTACGACTGGTTGATGGGGATAAAACACCTGCTATGGGCTACATACAACAAGCTATGGTCGCCACACTCGATGAACTAGATACAAAGTTAGCTAATGATGAGCCGCTTCGCAAGCAGGTGTTTCAGATAGTGGAAGAAAAATGGGACAAAAAGCTGAATCGACCCTTACATGCTGCAGGTAGTTGAACACCACCACTCTTTTGTGCAATTAGTTTGATGAAATTCGATATTCATATTATACTAAGTTACTAACACTCAAATCATATAGGTTATTATTTGAACCCATTTTTGTATTGGAGAGACCCTGACATCGATAGTACTAGTTCGATTATGGATGGTCTCATAGAGTGCATTGAGACATTCTACCCTGAGCCAGATATCCAAGATGGCATCATCATGAGGAAGGAGTTACCAGCCTATCGGAATGGGTCAGGTTCTTTTGGAAGAGCAGCTGCTATTCGACAACGAAATGACATCAACATAAATCCAGGTATGGTCTATAGAAGGGTCTTAACTCTTTTTTGTTAAATAGATCCTGCCTTACTAATTTCAATTTACACCTACCCTACAGTTCAATGGTGGATTAATTTTGGTTGTGATACACCTTACTTGCAAAAAATGGCCATCTGAGTGTTGAATTTAACTTGTTCGTCGTCAGGATGTGAGAGGAATTGGAGCACCTTCGAGATGGTAATATAAGCAACCCTTAGTAATTTACTATTATAAAATGACTATGTATGATTAATTATTTATGTTAATAATCTATTTCTTGCTTAGATTCATACAAAACGGAGAAATAGGTTGGATGTGAAGAGGCTTGAAGCATTGGTATTCATTCAATTTAATGCCAAACTCAAGGAGCGAAAGGAGAAAGACGAAAAAGATTATGATCCAATAGAGTCTCAAGATAGAGACAAGGCTAAAGATTGGATGGTACATCTAGACCCAGATGAAGAAGAAATCTATCCAGGTGCTGGACTTACTTGGGGAGAAGTTGCAAAAGCTAGTGGGGCAGAAGAAGTGGCAGAGACTAGGAAAAGCACAAGGTTGACTACTTCAAAAGTGGATGCAAAGAAAAAAACAAACAAGGAGTATGGTGATGTTGAATCTGATGATGATGATGACAACTACATGGATGTTGACAATGATCTTAATGACATTGAGGCATCTTTAGATGATGAGTTTGTTTTCACTCGCTCTACGAGCGAGGACTATGGTTTTCTTTGAAGTTTCTTTGCTTTTTAGCTTGTAAACATTTACTTTTGTTATTCAGAACCATTTTGATCTATGAAAGTCATTTGTAGTGGTGAAATATTATTCAAAATACTTGATTTTTGAGTAATATTTCTGTTTGTTGCTAGTAGGATGATCACAAAAATTTTACAAATCAATATGAAACAATGTGAACCGCTTTTTCAAAAAGCGCCCGCTTTTATCCGCTTCAAAACCCGCTTCCCGCTTTCCGCTTCAAGGAGGGCAATCCGCACGCTTCGCGCTTCGCGCTTTCTAAAACACAGCCTGTTACTGATGTAGAAAGAAGAGCAGATGTTGCCGGCGGTCCATCCAAATAGTAGAGTCCATCTGGTCCTTCATGGTCCGAACCAATCCTCGTCTTTCATGCAGAGATCCTTCAAAATACAACCAGAGGGATCAAATTTAATAGAGCACTGAAGCTGTTTTACAGTTTTACTGACAGATAATAAATTTATAGAAAATTGTGGTATGTATAAAACAGATTGGAGATGGAACTTTCGAGACAGAGGAACATTGCCAATGCCATGAACTGGAGTCTTAGAGCCATTCACAACAGTGACAAATGAAATATAAGAGTTTTAGTCAGAGTAGAAAATATTTGGATGTCGCCAGCCATATGGACAGACGCGCCGGAATCAATGCACCATTTATTATTACCAGCAGGAGAGGCAAAGCATGGCAGAGGAACCCGCAGTAGATGTCGAAGGTAGCCGAGTCATGTGTTCTTGGAAAAACTTCTCGATCTCCGAGTGAAGCCATGCAGTAGACGAAGAAGCAGATTGTTGGTTGGATGCAATATCAGTTGACTTCTCTGTAGATGCTTGGTTAGCTCAGGCTGGTTTACCATGCTTGATCCAACACCTATCTTCGTTGTGATTATCACGACCACACCAATTGCAGAAGTGAGGCCCATTAGCTTGGCCTCGACAGGAGCATGAGAGGAGCCGCGTCCACCAGTAGGAGGTAGACGTCTGCAACAGCCGCGGCCTTGACTGCGACCACATCCAGAGTCAGTAGTGCGAACAACTAGAGTTGGATGCTCAATAACATGATTGGAGGTCATCGATGAATGTCTTTGAACTCGCTTAAGAACATCGCGAAGAGTAGGCAGGGGGTCGATTGATAGAATCTGATCGACCACGCCAGAGAAGATGCAGGAAGGGCAGCCATAAACTTGACCAATTGTAGTTTATTGCGCTGCTTCTAGGCTTCTTTGATGTCGGTCGTCAAGGGATGGTAGATTTCATACTCATTCCAAAGAGCAGAGCACTGGTTGTAGAAGTTCTCGACAGAAGTGTCAGAAAAAAACTCCTTTGGCCCAGGCTTTTGAAAATTTTAAAAACACGTGTAGGATTCTGCTGATGTGAATAGAAATGGGAGAGCTGGTTCCACATCGCCTTAGCATCATGAAGGCATAACAAGGACTGACTGATCCACGACTCAATGCTATTAAGAAGCTAGGACATAGCACCAAAGTTGTCTTTGGACCATTGTGCATAAGTTTGCTTGCTTTTTTCATCCGCAGTATCAACAAGAGCAACATGATGATTAGTAGTAAGATGTGAGTCCCGGCCTTGTGCCTTGACATAGAGGACGATGGACGCCGACCACAAATGGTAATTAGAGCCATCGAGCTTGATGGTGGTAACACACAGAGAACAAGGAGGCTCAACAATCAGTTGATAAAGAACCTACTGTAGGGCAGTAGCAGCACCGGAGATCTGACGCATTAGACTAGAAGGGACCCGTGTTGGGCAGATAGACTGATAAAGGAACCTAGGCTGTCATGAGGAGGATCAATATTCCGTCACGAGGCGCAGGTAGAGAAACCCAGAGAGATAAGAGACTCTCAATGTGTGGTGGCTATGGCTGTCCGGAAGATTGCACGTATGGAAATGAGCGGGAGGAAGTAAGAGAGGAGGACAACAATAGGAGTGGGCAGGGGTAGGTGGGCGGCGGTGGGCTTAGGGAGGGAGAGGGGCGGCGACAGGTGGTGGGGTGGGAGGCGGCCGGGGGGGGAGGTGGCGACGGGTTGGGGGGAGGAGCTAGGGCATAGGGGCAGGGTGGGAATTTGCAACTCGGGGAATCAGACCTGCTCTTGATACCATATAGATAGAATGGGAATTGCTTATTTGATGATTTAACAAGTGTACAATACAATCTCTTATATAACAGAAGGGAGTAGAGACTAAAGCAGAGATGAGCAATATGGGACTAAACTACTGAAGTAAAAACATAAGTGAGGCACATGCTAGGCACATGACACTCAACAAAACACAACTTATCTCTATAAGGGGAACTGGCCCAATGCTTCCACAATGGTGAGATGGCTAGGAGGAAGTCGATGGTGTTCTTTACCCCAAAACAGGAAGCTATTAAAGCGAAAGAATCTGCTGGTAAAGATGAACAAAGAGGTTGGAATATTAGACCGCGATGGATATCGCACCGAGAAAAGGAATGGAGAAGGCCTGGTACTGGCTTGAAGATGTATCCCTAGCTTGTCGGGATGATGGATTACTCAAAGAGATGGTCTCTTCATTCAGTGTTCTTGTTGGTGTGTCTCGAAGGAGGATATATGCAGACAATGGCGCATGAGTTTGAATTTAGTAGAAGTGTTTGACAAGGATGTGCCACAATTCTCATCTGTCACATTAAGCCAAAGGAGGTTTTATGCCAAGTTGTCAAAAGTGGTGTATTTTGAAGATGATGCCAATACAACTAAGAGAAATGAGCTGGCATGAGTTGTTCAGATTCTTGTGGAGGCGTGCTCGTTGTCTCCGTGACACAAAACATGTCCCGTTGTCCATAGGAGTTAGGTGGATGGAGATGATGTCCTTTCCTCTTTGGGCATGTTTAGTTCATAGCATGGGAAAGGAATGGATTTAAAGAATGGATTGGATCGGAATGGGTTGGAGAGGAATTGATGAGGAAAAGAATATGAATGGAATTGACTGTGTTTGTGTAAACTGTTGCATAGGATTTGTTCGGCTGGCAACTAACGTTGGTCACCTCGTCTGCTGTCTCGTCCTCACTATAATGAGGAATTACATGCATCAAGCCTCCGTTGTTGCCTGTCCAACAACATTTATTTGCCGAAAATTATACTTTCTATAGTCATATGTTTCTATAGTTATTTCTTTATATCTTTCTCTTTGGTCCCACATTGGTGAGTGAGTACTATAGGTATGTTTCCTTTAAGCCTTAAATTAAGAAGGCTATTTGCTCATGCTTGATTGTTAAATAAGCAAGTTCATTTCTTAACAACAGCGATAGGGATCAAGACCCGTATATAATTACCATGATCACAAAATAGATTGTCTCAAAATGCTCAACATTATAGGTTTGCGTTAGCCCTTGGCAACTAGTTTGGATGGTGTTTGTAAGATCATAGTTTGCATTTAACCCTTGGCTCTAAACCCTATGCTTGTCTATGGGCATTGACACAAGCACAT
This sequence comes from Alisma plantago-aquatica, assembly GCA_963693085.1. Taxonomy (NCBI): domain Eukaryota; kingdom Viridiplantae; phylum Streptophyta; class Magnoliopsida; order Alismatales; family Alismataceae; genus Alisma; species Alisma plantago-aquatica. Next base: position 458,551,487 of record OY856415.1, read on the forward strand.
CATTCACATATCTTTCATAGTCTTGAACAGGAGAAGAGAGTCAGTAATACCGGTTTCTATGCACTATAGAATCATTCTTAACCCAGACACATAATTTATCTTAATATTGCCATCAACTTTAGCAATGAGCATGACATGAAATTTATTATTAAGATGGACAAATTTGTCCTTAGAGCTGACATTGATCTCCATATTACCATGCCATTGGAGATAGTTTTTACCATCTAACCGGATAGTGTTCACCCAGTCTCGGGGCTGATTTAGAGTAGAGTCATTGGTTGAAACATATAGGCAGTACTAAGGACAAGGCTATATGTAAGGTGGGTAAATATACACCTACCATCCACAACCACCAACAATAACAATATATACCTGCACACACGGGTGCATATGTAATTTTCAAGGGAGAGAGCTCCACATGACACTCACATAGGCAAGTAGCGCACAGGGGGAATGAGGCCTCAAACCTGAATAGATGTAGGCTTTGAAGAAACATTCGAAGCCTGCTTAGACAAATAAACAAAGTACCTCCAGAGACCTTGACCATCGACCAAAGGGGGGTCTAGGCCTCTTCACCTGACCATCTGGGAGGAGGATCCTAGGTTAGCCAACCTAAGAGGGGCCAAGCCTAAGGATGACCACTCATGAGATGCTACATAGCCGAGAACTAGGGAGGAGAGGAGAACATTTATTTAATGATCTTGAGTGTTTTATATATGTATAAGTATAAATTTATGTATGCATTTACATCTACATTTGTCTCTCCCCTCCCCCTCCCCCCTTTGTATCTATGTGTTGTCCATGTGTGCAATGCTCCAATATAAAACTTGTGGTGGACAAATTAACAATAAGCCAGAAATTACGTGTCTGTTTTCAGGCCGGTCAGAAAAAGAAAAATCACAAAAAAGTTGTTAAAAGGAAAAATCATAATCTATAAAATTGAACTAATTCATGAAAAGTAGTGATCACACTCTCCTTGGACAGAGTGTTTGACAAGGTAATTTATGAAGTTTCACTGAATTTTGTACAGTGCATAATACATGAAAAAAAAATGTATAACCTACATACAGATCATGGATTAACCCTCATTTTATTCTTTAATAGCATTTAACACATCTTTGAAAAGGCTAAATCTGTTATACATGTGGTTACAGTGATTTTTTGAGAATACCTACAATCTGATGCATTTATTTAAAATTCTAAGGGGGTATAAGTATCAAGTTAAATTGTTAGAAGATGCTTTTACTGGCTTCATCACATATATAAGATTCGGATTATCTGATCCCGTTCTAAGATCTGGAATTAAGGAATTACATGTAAAGTTGGAGAAAATATGTAAAAGTTTGATATATGCATGTGTCTTGTGGTCATCTATCGAGGAGCTATTTGTGACTAATCCGAACTTAATTTATAGTAAATTCATATATCTAACTTTAGTCTATTATCTAACAAGGCCAAAACATTATAAAAGTCTAATTATCTAAACATTCACAAATACAAAAAAAAGCTGCACCAGTCTTCCTTTGTGTACATAATACTGAAGTTACATGAAGGCATGGTTAATATGAGATGCATACAAGGTCTTGATTCATGAACAACTCAGGAGTAGTAAGTTAATTCTATATATTTGTAAGGGTCCATGAGTTAGTCATCTGTGACGTGCGACCCATGAAAAAATTCTGTGATACACAAATATTTAAAACCCGTCATTTTATTTTTTTAACTTTTTATATAGCTTCATATTGTTTTTGGTATTTTTCTTGAGGGTTCATTTGGTTTCTTCGATATTATGTAATCACATTTCCCTGCCATGAGAATTTCATAGCCAAGACATTGTCTTTTCATTGTAATTCTCTCTTTTCAGGAAAAAGATGCTGAAAAGATACTCTACGGGCTTGATGACATAAAGCGAGCCGAGGATATAATAATTGTGTGTACAATGCTTATTCTTATAATATATGTAGCTATCGTATTTTGCTACTTATAAATTAGTTAATGAGATGAACCATTGCCTGAGCTGCTATTTTGTGTTTTCAATCTCATGATTTGCTTGTAACCGCCTTTGGTCATTGACACACTATTTATGAAGGTTGAAGGTGAAATGGACAAGCTATCAATGGAAGAAGCTGGGTTCATGAACTGTGTGAGTGTTCCTGATGGCGCACCAGCCAAAGTTTCTACAAAATTGCCAGATGAAGAGGAGGTCCGTAATACAGACATATGTATTTATGGCCATATGAATTACTTTATTCTTCTGTATGAGAACTAGTTTATGCTAGTGAAAGCCTTGTATTCCCAAAATTGAGATCTGTTCTTATTCAGATAGTGTCAATCCTGGCATTATAGATCTAAAGGTAAGTGATATTACAAATTTACACGGGCCTATGATTCATCCACATAGTGATGGAAATGCGTTATCTAAAGGGTGTACTGTCTTCTTTCCCTCTGCTTTTGAATAATCCACTGAGCTCTCTTCCACACCCCGTGGCATTCTTTGTGAGGCTTCCAACATGCAATCGATATTGCTTCCATTCAGCAAAACTGATGTAAAATTTTAATTGATTTTGTAGGCTAACCTTACCCTGGCACTTGCCTTATATTTTGTGGAAAATTGTCTTTGTTGAACTTGTATCTCAGTTTATGAAATCACTTGCTTTCTAAAGCTTGATTTTCTAGGATCAGATAGAGTTTATTATCATGTGAAGTATGGGTACCCGGATGTTTCTTAATATAAGATGAAGGAACAAGTAGCATATCAAATCAAGGCCTTGTTTGATAACCAACTCAATTTACATTTGCACGCATAGTGGTGCCTTTTATACGGATCTATCCCTTAACCACATGCTCAATTATTTTTTCGTTTGATACGATAACAAATTATGCCAATTTAAAATGTTATATAAGATCATGTGGCTAGAAATAAAGAGGAATAACTCAGTTGCACTGAAGACTAATGCACTGATGAAAAAAGCGGCTGGAGTGGCTGTTAAATGGCCACTCAAACAGCACCACACCCTCCCGTTGCGTTTTACTGCTGAGCGGCTAATGAAGTGCCCTTTCACGAAGCTGCTGATTTTCCGTGTTGGCCCATTTCAAACGGATTTGTTGGGCCTGCTAAACCGAACCGTTTCAGGGAAGAAACTCGCCAATTGACCTGTATGTTAGATGAAAAAAAAAACAGAAACCAGTGCCGGGACCAGCAACCCTCATGTTCCCAGTGCGACATGGATTGGAAAAACGGTCAGTCGTATTACTGCTTTCAACCCATACTTGTCAAGGCGCGCGCCTAGGCGGCCACCTAGGCGTCAAGGCGCCCCAGGGCTGCGCCTAGGCGAGGACGCTTTATTATAATGCTACAGTGACCTAATTTTGTGGGTCTAGTTGTATATTTACTTATTTTAATGTTTGATATGGCTACACCAATGCTCAAAATTAATAGTGTTGCCTATTTTATGTGCCAAATATCACTTTTTAATTGGATCTAATACTCTTTTTTGGGTTTGACTAGATCTAATACTCTTTTTTGTTTGACTGGATCTAATACTCTTAGTACACATTTGATTTTTCTTAGTTTGCACCTTCAATTCAGATTGTACTAAGTAGCTATGCTATGAAGGATAGTGATTACATTGCTTAATATTTGTAGCTATGTATGACAATAAATATATATTTATATGTTGATCACTCTTACATTCTTTATAATAATTCTTTTCGTGTCCTTGACATTATTGTCAAATGATAATATATATAATTGGTTATTTTTTCATACAATAAAATATATATATATGGAGAGATCGACTATAAATATGTAGATAACTACATATATAACTACACAATGTGTGTATATGAGTGGGGAAGAACCATGACACATGTATATGTACATAAAATATATACATAAATTATGGTCGCCTAGGCGACGCCTAGGCGCAAGGCGTCCGGCCCCAACGCCGTGTCGCCTTGCCGACTTAACAAGTATGTTTCAACCAGCTCCAGCTGCCTGTCTGAATTCTGATTGGGTGTAGCTAGTCTTCCCTAAGGGGTGACACCTCTTCCTATCTAAACAAAAGACGACAAGGGTATGCCAAAGCAGGCCTACCAGTGTTCGAAGATTGTGCGATTGACCACAGTTCATCGTCGTCAAGATATATCTTACTGGTCATCATCTTTAGGAGCTATGTTTAATAAGTCCCTCAATAGATTGCTAGGTAATCCACACTATTTTGGTACTTCCAAATTTACTGTTATGTATGCGTATAAAATAGCTGTAAACATGCATATACAGCTTGGATAATTATTGTGATGCTACAGTTATTGTTTTCTTTCCATCATCCTTCATGCCAATCTTTACATCTTAATAAGTAATAATTTGATATAGCTTCATCTGGAAACCTATTAATATTTCTTTTCAAGTTAAACCAGCTAAAGTAATACCTACATTTTGTTACTATTAACTAGTAAGTGTTTAAGGTGATACGATAACCTTGGTAAGCCTGCAATTATCACTAATCATGATACCGAGCTGATACCAAAAATAATCAGCATATTGTTTCTGTATTTTATAGTTTAAAACAACAAACCATTGTTGTTCATGTGATCAGTATTCTAGCGACTATTGTTAAAGTCTGCATTTAAAATATTAGTGCTGTAACTATATCATACTTACTGTTTAAGTATGAATTTGGAATACCAAAAGAGCATTCCTATAACTTGGTTTTTGAGCAATTATTTCACTAATATAATTAGTACCATAGTGTAAATGAATATAAATATCTACATTTTATGGCTAAACTGTCTGCTTTTTTGAAAAGCGTTTAAGCGCCCAGGGAGGGCCAACTGCTCGCTTCCCGCTTCACACTTTCCAAAACTTAGGGAGTAATGATTAAGCTACTGCTTTAGAACAGTGTTTGCCATTTTATAATGTATTAAGAAGGCCATAATTTATTATAAGTGAATTCACTACAGCTTTATCTTGCCTGTTGAACTTATTATGTACTCAAGTTCAGCAACTTACTTTATATTAGGTATTAAAAAAAGATGATCCAGTCATAGTAAATTATATTATTTTTCTAGACTACATCTATGCTTTTCTCCCGTTGCTAATGGCATACCAAAGACTCCACTACACATTTTCTGGTACAAAAAGCTCATCTGTGACTTATTATTGGAATGAATCTAACATGTTATACAGTAGATGCATTACAATTTTGAAAACTTATAAATTTGCAGACTTCTTTGTCAGTTTTTATACAAATTTGCAGCGTTGCTTATCTTCCACTCCTTGTATATGCGTACTACTTGGTTAACTGCAAATTGACGTACAGTCATGTAATATCCTATTGTTATCAGGATTCCAAGTTTGAATATCTTTGGAATTGCAAATCGTATTTTGAAAAGGTAAGTTAACTGCGATTTATGAAAATATTTGGGCTTTCTTTATCGTTCAAGATGTAGCATTTTTGCTTAATATAATTGGAAATTATGCAGGCTTCTAGAATTATAATAGCCACAGATGCAGACTCACCTGGACAGGCTTTGGCTGAGGAGCTTGCAAGACGTCTTGGTAAAGAAAGGTTACACTCTGGTTATTCTCTAACTGTTAAATTCCCCCTCACAGGAATTTTTAAATTGCTAGAAAACTTTTTTTCCTGCTTTATTTGTTTCTAAGATGTTACTTTCTGTACTAACAAAAACCAGATGCTGGCGGGTCGAATGGCCAAAGAATAATGATGGCAGCGTCTGCAAGGATGCAAATGAGGTCATACATAATGAAAATCCCATCTTGTTTGCAGCACCTTAAACAGAGTGGACGTAGTAGTTGATAGCTCTTTCATTTAATTTTTTTTCTCATAAAAATGCTGGAACTGTTTCATAAATCTCGGCATCTATTGAAGAAGCGAATGTCTTCTTCAGCTGGGGTGATATAAATATCATCTAACACGGTGTGTGCTATTCATTGTCGTAACTAGCTGATGGATTCGATGAAGCAACGGAAATGAGCCCTTTTTATCTATTTTACCTGAAAGGAGTTTGAGCCTCAATTCAATAGAAAGATTTACAATAATGTAAAGAAAATCAAGAGTTGCTAGCCTCATATTGATGACTCTCCATAGGAAAATCTTGATTTTTTAGGTAAAAGTGTATGGCACCCCGCCTTATACAATCAATCCTAGTACTGTAGTGGCTGAGAACCTTCACCCACATATAAGCCTAAACTTCACATCCATTACCATTGAAGTTGTCGGCCATCTAGTTTTGTCACCACCGTATCCTCTTCCACTGTTTCTTTCCCCAAGGTACAATATACACCTCGTTCTAGTTCTGGATTGCAAGTTTGGTGTGTCTGTTGTACAACATAGTATGGTTTAGGGTCCTTCATGAAGGTTTTCTCCCCCTGTCATCAACCTTCCCATATGCTAAGCTGTACTATATGGACTTTGAGACTGGGACGGGGACAGATTGCAAGAATACGGTTGAGGGGCTAAATATTCATTGCACTGTTGCATTTCTGCAGAAACATTTGTGATGAAAGCCCTTTTTTGATCTTAAATCTCCAAAGCCAGTTAATGAGAAGAGTGAGCGTAAATATCATACAAGATTATAGGCCCTCACCCCTGTGTCTCTTTGGTATGTTAGTTCCTTTCCATCTGACCTGACACCTATATCTTTCTTTACCAAGATCTCTATTTACCAATATTTTATTCACCAGAAAACATGTAAACCCCCAACTTTATGTTCATAAAATTTAGGCGTATAACATACGGACATGATGCATTATAGAAGAAGCTTATATTATTATTTTGGCTAGGAGAAGTCCTCCTAGAGGAATTTTCCCTTTCACCTGTTCATTGTTCTAAATTATTAATCAGTCCATCCATTCTCTTAGTTTGAGTGCTCCTGAAGCTAGAGGGATGACTACATATGCGAAACGGAATGAGATTTTTTTTGCATCCAATATCTTGGGTCACCATATCAACTCTTATTAGTTGGAATTTGCATCCAAAAGTTTTAGGTAAAATTGGTCTTAAGACTGCTATCTTCACATATGGCTAAGAATGAAGAGGCTAACATTCACCATCTTCAATGAAATAATAGAAACTTTGGCATATCGCTCCCTGTTGGTATATAGGTTGTATATAATATTTTGTTATACTACCTTCATCATGAATGCGAAGTTGACCCATGATCAATAAAAAAAAGGAAACTGTAGATCGAACTTGCTTCATTTTTCTTTAAAGAAGATAAATTCCCCTCTTGTGGTCTTACCTTTCCATTAATCAGGATCTATGATTGCAGATGAAAGAGGAGATAAGGAGTCTCCTTGCCTTGGTTTTCTTAATGAAGAAAAACTCACCTTCACCTTGTCAATGACTAGGATATAGACCTTCTGCACCAATGCAGGCTTCCGTCCATCTCTGATTGTTCAGAGAAGTCCAGTATCATCTAGTCGCTGCAGCAGAGAGTTCCAGTTTACTCTGTCATTTCTTTTTCAAGATTCACATCTATAATCCACTCAAATTTTCATGCTTTACCCATTGCCATGTTTCATGGGTGTAAGAATTTAGTTTTAAATAAGTCTGGCTTTTAGACAGTATCAACCGAGTGGCAATCACTTCCTCTTGATATTTTCCTTGTCTATTGACTGGTTCCAGGTACTAAGAATGAACTCTGTGACTCGTTCTGCTTTCTCCTGTCACTGATTTACAAAGATCATGCACTGTTTAGTAACCTGTTTGTATTCTCAATGTAGTTCAAGATATTTAATTTTGAATGCATTTGTCTACAGGAACATATTGAAGTCAGGCATTACATATATTACTAAGATGAAATTAGGGCTGATATAACGATCCTTGCTCAGTTTCTTATCATCAAGTGATTATTTGCCCAGAGCTTGTCTGATTTGGCACTAAAACCACATATCAGGCTACATATTGGTCTGAAAATTTTCGGGACTACTTGACCTTTGGCAGGGTCTAGACCAAACTTCATTGAACAATAAAACTGTGTTTAGGTTCAATCTTACAGCAACACGATTTAGTAATTACCGCACATTTATATAAGGCCTATTTTTAGAATGGGTCATAATAATTGACCATTGATTTGGATGCCAAATTGTTTGTGATTTCACGTAGGGTTTTCGAGCTTGAGATCGTGATGTAATATAATCTTTGTATGAAGACTATATGGCAAATGCTGTCTATATGAACATGCAATAAATACATTATTTAGCAATGTTCAAAGTTTTGACGAAATTGTCAAAATTTCGGCCGAAATTTCTGTTTCTGTGGCAATCGGACATCGAAATTGACTGACGAAACTCTCGAAACAGGCAGGTCATCGATTTTTTTTTCTACGTTTTCATATACTATGTACTACCTAGAGCATATTTTTTTGCAAAATTTTGTGTTTTTAAGTCTATATATTGTGCTTGCAAACTATAATGACTTAATTCATTGATTTCACCATTGAAAATTAACATAAAAATCCCCATCGAAATGCTCATCGAAACAGTTCAGGGCCATTCACTAAAACATGATGAGACCCCACCCCCACACATCCACAATAAAATATTATTACATATTTGAGTAGATCTACACTAGTAGATCATTCTGGTAAAATTTCATAAATTAATTCGTCTATTTTGTCGTCAAACACCTAGTAACACATTATTCGAAATTTCTGTGAAAATTTGTCGAAATTTTTGTCGAATTTTGTCGAAGTTTCTATTTCTGTGGCCACCAAAACGACATCGAAATCGGACATTTTCTTCCTTGTTATTTAAAAACTAAAATAAAGAGTCATTATCAACACAATCATAATGTAAATGTTGAAAGTATGTTGACGATTTATGTTTACATCCACTAAATTTGGATTCAAATCATGCACCTGAATTATTAAACAACTTGTCAATCACAGAGCTCGTGAACCTTCGTCTATATCATCCAAATTTCAATCATCATTACACAATTCATACTAATAATCTACATTATTTCGTTTTCACAATCTAAGAGCTTGATTCTCAAGTATTTGTTTTACTTTGAAATTTACTTTATAAGAATACATATTAAAATCTTATCATGATTCATTAATAGAGAAAAGTATCACTACATCTGTGTGTGTGTGTGTGGTAGTCAGTGAGAGCTAGATCTTGGTGGGTGCACGGGACACATTTGGATAATTCCTTTAGAGGATCAGTTTTTCATGATCCAACAATAACATAGATTAAATGCTTGCTGTCGATTTACTTGTTTATAAAATTTCGTCTGCATAATGCCAGTATGTCATCCACTAGTGGAAAAATTTAATACACCATGCCACCATTGAGTTTCAGGGTAACTGTTAGATGGAAAATATGTATACTGTATAGATGGGCTAGCAATAGCTTTTGGTCATAGAGATATTCTATATTTACATTAGTTAAATGGCACTCTTTCCATCCATATAGTTATGTTTTAGAAACACAGTGTTAACCTTTTCATCATTCAATGCGTCTCATGCTCTCATCATAACTTGTTTCTCCTTGAATCGTTGCAGTATATATATGTGGAAAAAGGGATTTCTTAGGTGTAGAAAATTTACTATCATACTATCAACGGCATCGTCATCGTGATTGTCACCGTCACCGTCACCGTCATCGTCGTCGTCATCTAAGCCTCAATCCCAACCATGTGGGGGTCGGCTACATGGATCCTTCTTTTCCAATCAGCTTTGCTCTGGGTCATTCTCCGATCAAGATGCAAAAATTCAATATCTCTCTTCAAAAGCTCTTCCCTAGTTAATTTGGGCCTGCCTCTGCTTCTTTTAATTGTGCTTGACTCAATAACCTTGCTTTGAATAGGTTCATATGTTGTTCTGCGCTGCACATGCCCATATCATCTTAGACAACCCTCACACAACTTTGTTCTCGATGCTCACCACCTCCACTTTGTTCCTGGTGTAGTCATTCCTCGAACAATCGTTTCTTATCTTCCTACACCCATCTCAGCATACACAATTCGACCACATTCATCTTGTTGAGAACTTGTTTCTTCACTGCCCAACATTCACTCCCATAAACTATTATACCCATTTTAATTTTCCACTAAAATCCCAATTATCACGGTCCAACAATATGAATATGAAGTATTACACTCAGATAGGATGTGTTTCAAAAATTGTTTAGATATGAGTTATGTAGTGTGCCCATTATAATGAATCATGCAAAAACAAAAATTGGTTATGCTTCTTGATTATGTTTACCGTTCAACTCTTTTCTATGATATCCCATAATCTACACCATTATTTAAATGATATTTGAAATTGTCCAAACCATGTTACATCCGCACGGTTGGATTATGTAAAAAGATTTACTAATGATGTGTAGTTTGTGAGATATCATTGAAAGAGATGAATGGTAAATACAATTGTGTTCGGTAAGACCGACCAATCAATCATCAGACCATGGTCAGACCTTTTTGGATAGGTCTAAAGACTTTTTAGGCCAACTTGGAATACTAGTCGTACAAACCGGAATAGACTGGGTGATATTGTCAAGTTTGGTTCACTCTGGAGGCTAGGTTCATTGTTTTGCATGGCCCTAATTGGCCTTGTCACACACTATTCAACATATATATTTTTTCGGATTCTTTCTTTAGCATTGTCAGAGAATAAAAGGCGACTGCTTGTTGTATTAAGAAGAGAAAACCCTGCTCCTATTTGTAGGAGAATAGGGAAACATACATGACGCAACCTAAACCTAATGGGCCAAGACATACTTCGACCCATATTACAGACACTAACATAAATAAACAAACTATCTAATACTCCTTCTCAAGCTGAAGTTGGGAGAATCCCAAATCAGCTTGCGAACAGAGAGTTGGACTAAAAGTAAAGAAACAGAAGAAAAAGATAAACTAAGCCCATACAAGAATTTTCTTTAATGCACTCAAAAACTCAGACACTCCCCCTCAAGTAGATAATCTATGAAGGGCAAGCAGGTCGCAGTCGCAGAAGCTACTTGATCATCTGGAGGATAAATAAGTATAAACAACAATGCTTCATGGTCTTTATCACAGTTGCTAACGTCGCAGCCCAGAGAGTGCTGGGCACAGGAGCGGTAGTAGTTGACGTACAAATAAAGTACGGACGGGTCAACGTGCGGAACAGAGCACGGACATCCAAAGAGTGTTGGTTCACAGTAGAAAAGTCCAGAGAGTGCTGGTACACAGTAGTAATAGTAGTCAACGTGCAAACAGACCACGGACAAACCGAAGAGTGCTGGCACACAGAAGTAGAAAGTCTTCGTGCAAACAAGGCACATACAAGTAAAAAGGTCAACATGCGCAAAGCATTGACAAGCTAGAGAGTGCTGGCAGACATGTGGTCAAAGTTCCAAAGAGTGTTGGGTCACAACAGTCAACGTGCAAATAAATCTCAGACAAATAGAGAGCCAATGTATCAAAATAGGAACATGCCAGAGGGTGCTGGCGCACAACAACAAAGTAGATGACATAGCCGGATAGAAGACCATCAACTTGAAAAAGCAAGCAGTAGACATGAAGCTCTAGATAGCAAGCTCTCCAAGAAACATATAGCACTAAGCTCTCCAAGAAGCATATAGCTGTAAGCTCTCCAAGAAGCATATAGTAGTAAGCTCTCCAAGAAGCATATAGTAGTAAGCTCTCCAAGAAGTATATAGCTGTAAACTCTCCAAGAAGTATATAACAATAAGCTCTCCAAGAAGCATATTGTAGTAAGCGTCAATAGTAGAAGTCCACAAATTCTTCAAGAAGTGCATAAAAGTCCACAAAAATATAGGACATTAGAATATAATCTTCCTCTCCATCTCATCTCTCCTCTATTTCTCCCCCTCACACCAATCACTGAAAGAACCAAGAGTGGTTGGGGTGGACAATGATGAAGACACCCCCATGAAAATACGTGGTAGCACTGCCGGGGGGTTTGGGGGGCGCGACCCCCAATTAGGGGGTCGAGGGGAGGTCGCCCCTCGCGGGGGCTCAGGGACAGAGCCCCTGAAAAAAGATCTACAATGATTTTTCAGAGGAAAATCGAGCATTTTTTTTTCATAAAGACCATTTATTAGAAGGAAAAATAAATAATCAACCAAATCTCTTATGTAGCTATGCAGATCATCCATCCATCATGGAGACAGATTGATCATGAATAGGCAATCAAACGCTTTAGGAACAAACGATGGCAGAGTCCCTCCTCCGCCGCCTCAAGAGTCCTTAGCGATAAACAATGTGCAACATCGGCAGATTACATAGTATAAAATCATCATCAAAATCCCAAGAATAAACCTCAGTGGGACCAAGACCAACGTCACGAGCGAGAAGCCGAGCATCACTTTCTCCGAGAGGGGGATCTTACCCCTTCCTCATGGCCCCGTAGTTTTGACGTACGCCATACATTTCCAGTCGAGCTTGTAGAGGCTGTTGCACCTACCGATACTGCAGAAGGGGAGGAGGCCAACTTGAGAATCAGCCGCTGGCCCTTCTCCGGGCATGGCCGCAGAGAGTCCTCGTGCCTGTTGTGGTCTAGCGGCAGGCCGTTTCCACTTATGATTGGGGTGAAGGCCATCCAAAAAGAAGGTGCAGGAGAGGGATAGTTGGGATGGAGATTTTGAGAGGGGATATGACTTCTGATTGTGTGGGAACTGGTGTGGTGGAGGCAGAGTGACGGTGGTAGGGGAGTAGTGGGGGTAGCGTTTTTGCAAGTCGTGCGTGCTGCAACAACGGGATCAGGATCATGTAGGGAAAGGGGTAGAGGCACATGCGACTAGCAGGGACTGCTCGAATTAGGATTGTTAATAGAAGCAGATGAAAAATAAACAGGATAGGCGGCAACTCTATTGGCAGCCAGGAGGCAACAGATGCAAGGCAAAGAGATATAGGAGGGAACATTGACGGCCAAGAAGTTGCCGGCGGGCAGCCAAGCCAGACCAAGAAGGCGGCAACTGCCTGTAGGCGAAACAAGTTCTTTTTGTCTCCCTTAAGGACTAGGGTTTTTGGATCACTGCTTTGATACCATATCAGAGAATAAAAGACGAGTTATTTTATTAAGAAGAGAAAACCCTGCTCTTATATATAGGAGAATAGGGAAGCATACATGACAAAACCTAACCCTAATGGGCCAAGACATACTTGGGCCCATATTACAAAGACACTTGATAACATAAATAAACAAACTATCTAATACTCCCCCTCAAGCTGAAGTTGGGAGAATCCCAAATCAGCTTGCGAACAGAGAGTTGGACTAAAAGTAAAGAAACAAAAGCAAAAGATAAACTAAGCCCATACAAGAATTTTCTCCCCCTCGGTATTACATTAAAGCACTCAAACACTCAGACACTCCCCCTCAAGTAGATACTCCATGAAGGGCGCAGTCGCAGAAGCTTCATGATCATCTGGAGGATAAATAAGTAGAAACAACAATGCCGAGGCTATTTTTCTTAATTCTAAGGTATGTTTCCCCTATTCCTAGCCCGTCTATACCTCCTACTCCTGCACTCTTCTTTAGATATCTAATGAAATACTCTAAAAATAACATAGCTCTAAGTGATGGATCTGTTAACAATCACATGGTCTACAAACAAAACTTGTAGATCTATAAAATAATGGTATAAAGTATTTAGATCTACATACATTTAAGATTATTACATAGTTTGTATTTATACATAGCTCAAAAGGCTATTTTGGAATGTATTTTGTTAAATTTATGTATAAATTGTTGACTCAAGGTCAATTAGGTCAATGTTGACTCACGTCTAAATTGACTAAACCCGTGTTTTGATGATGACTAACCATTCCACATATTGGTATCTAATGTCTCTGCTTGAGTGATTTCAGATTAGGTATAGACACACTCCAAATGCCCTAACTTGCGCATATCAAATTGGAGAAAAGACAAGTCAAAGTCATGCAAGTGCACATTTTTGTAATATGATGTAAATCCATTAGAATCATGTTGTAAATCACTTGTAATGATTGTATGACTTGTAATTAAGCGTAGAAAAAATCAGGAGCACTTAGATCGAATGTTTAATCACTCAAAAGCCATTTACCAAAATTCACATCAGGCTGTTCATCGATCGAGTTCTGTGAGGTGCAAACTCGACCGATCCTGATTGGATCTTGAAAATGACTTTTGATCGGTCGAGTTGTGGTTTCACAGAACTCGACCGATGGAGTAACTGAGCAAATCGATTTTCATTGGTCGGTCCAGTTTCCCCAGGACAAACTCGACCGATGATATGAATATCGGCTTTGTCTTTTACTCTATCGGTCGAGTTACCTTTATAGAAACTCGATCGATTGCACTGTACGAAAAAGTGCAGAAAAGTGCTTCTAGCCGTTGTGGAGTTGCAACAAGTGAAAATATATCCGTTGCAAGCCACAAAACGGCTAGTTTTCGTTCCCAAGTGTTCCTAAAGGCTAAGAGGCATCCCCAGCTATAAATAGGACCCCTTGGGCTTCATTCCAAGGTTGAGCATTCATTGCAAAACTCTATGTGAGGTTCCTATCCTATAGTTGAGTGCTTCCTACAACATCCTCTCTCTCTCTAAGCTTAATCACTTTCTACATCCATTAGAGTGAGTAGGAAATCTGTAAGAGAGCTAGTCCTACATGTATATCTTGTGAGGCTCTCACTTCCACCACCTCCCTATCTCTCTTTTCAACCATGAAGATGAAGGTTCTCTCTCTTGTCCAAGAGAGGTGAAGAAGAACAAGGGAAGGCGTGTCTGACGGTCCCTAAACAGATTTTTTTTAAAATTTTAGTCGAAAGTTTGATATTTACGTCCCTAACAATTTCGACGACCAAATAAGCGAATTAAATCATGAAAATTTACCAGGACAATCGAAACGCCAAGATCTACTCAAATATGCAATAATATTTCATATTGGATATGTGTAGGGGGGTCTCCCACATTTGTAAGTGAAGGAAGTTGAACATTTTTGATAGAATTTCGATGGCAAAATGAAGGAATTAACTTATGAAATTTTGCAAACACAACGTCTAGACATAAACACACTAGACTACATAACACATTTCTATGTTTAGTGGTCGAGATGGGATACATGTGTTAATGAGTGAGTGCACAAATGAACAAAATATCAAGTCTGCTAGACAATTAGACATTTAAAAGCTTTAAGTTACAACTTAGAATTTAAAATACAATTAGAAGTTTCAAACTTACCAACTACAACTTGTATAAGTCTAGTGTTAGCACCTAACAAAGGGACTCAGGTTCTAATCCTAGTTGCCGCCTTGATTTATGGCCCTCCTAAGCATTCCGCCTCCGCCGTGGGCGTGGGAGAGGTGGGAGAAATATTTCTCTTAATCCCAGGTTACATGGGACATTTATACATAGATCCAAGAATGAACTTTGTTATTTTCGGAGTATCTCTCCATATTTCTGTAGAAGAGTGTAGAAATTGATGAAGGTAATGCACATATGGTATAGGGATAGGGGAAACATACCTTAGAATCAAGAAAGATAGCCTTTAGAAGCAAGAGTTTCAAAAAAATTGCAAAAATACCCAAGATGTAGTATTATTTGCCTTAGGAACAAATTTTTCAAAATTTAATTTGTGTTTCTATACCATTGCGCGAAATTACAGCCCAAACCGTGCTTTTTGCTAAAAAATTTCATCATTTTTTTTGTCGAAAGTTTGCACCTAGACTCGAAATGTTCACAAAATTACGTCCCATTCCCTACATTTATGTGTTTTGCACGTCTGATCGTATGTTTCGATGTCCGATTATAAAAAAATTAAAATTTCGAGCAAAATTTCGCAATTTTGAGCAAAATTTGACAATTTTGATCAAATTTTTTTCCATGATGGAAACTTTGTTGAAATAGTTCAGCTCATTCACTTACAAATGTGGGATACCCTCCCCCATATTTAATACGAAACATCCTTGAATATTTGAGTAGATCCTGGCATTGAAATCATCTTGGTAAATTTTCATGATCGAATTCACTCATTTTAGCGTCAAAATCGTCAGGGCCGTGAATATCTAAATTTTCGTCAAAATTCTTATTTCTAGGCCATCAAATGCAACACCAAAATTGGACATTCAACTTTATGCTCTAAACTCTGAAGTTCTCCTTTTCATATTGCACCTATGCCACACTGTATTCTTATGTCCTCCCTGGTCTCCATCTATATAAGAAGGCCTATTTTTTCTCATAGCAAAATAAACAAAGATTTTAACTTTAGCTATAATATTCTACTTGGCATCCAAGCATGCGATAGCCTAATTGTTTTTGCTCCTCATCATAGCTTGTCACGTCTTTTTTTTCCTCTATCACACCCTCATCCCACCTGCCTTCCCCTCGACCCCCTCCCTCTCCTCTCTCCTCTCTTTTGTCGCTGAGCGCTCGCATCACTGTTGTTGGTCGTTGCTTGCCGAACTCCTGCACTACCGCTGGAAGCACCCTTCTCCAACTATCATCCGTCGTCGCCATTCACCACACCTCTACATGTTATTGACCCTGATTAGTGCCGTCCTTATCTTTGCCACATGTATTTGCTAGCCCTAGGACTGCTTTCAGGAGCTACTATCTTATCAGCTGCATCTGCAACATTTGGCTTGGACTCCGACAACGTCCTTTGGTATTATCACAGTAGCGGCCTTTGGCCATACTGGTGCGAATGTTGCCTTTTTCTCTTCTCTGCTTGATTGCTCCTTGTAAGATCTTCCTCCCCATGCATTTCTTCTAAGGCATGGGTGTGTGTGTCTATCTTATTTAATGACTTTATTCTACACTGAATCATTCAAGTGGTAGCTTGACGTGATAATTTTGTGTCCTTAGATTTACCGAGGTAGAAACCTTGGTTTTTACCTCAACGGATCACTCACAAGTGGACAAATCTTATTGCAATATGGTTTAGCATCCAACCTAAAGGATGCTATTTTTAAGAATATGCTTATTTAACCGAACTAGGAAGAGAATATAACACAAGAATTTGATTTGGTTGGTTAAACTAATTTGCACGATTTAAAATTCTAAAAGAAGATTTAATTATTAGATGATGAAAACACTAGGGTGGATGAGTATCACGAACACTACCCACGTTCACTCTGCACTACATCATAAACAAGGATGAACTAACTAATGCTGAAGCCAAGTAAATCCAATCCTTTAGGAATGAGGAATTGACTTAATATATATCACTAAGTTTACTGTCACTTACCTAGAGGTCATGTTCCCATTGCCTCGGAAAACACATGTCTGAGGTTTTCTTAAAGGGTTTAATAAGAAACAACCGATATCCTTGATCTTGGGTTCAAAGTTCTCTACATCCAAAATCTAATAAACATGTAAAACTGTTGATCAAAGAAGATTGCTAGCTTAAAATGATTGATTCAAAACGTAACAAGGTTCTTACAACTTAGATGCAAGGAACAAAAGGGGTAGCGGGGCTACTCCTAGCATCCTAGCGAGGGAATGACTCACCCTTCATGGAAGAAACAAGATCAACAAGCGAAAGGAGAGAAATGATCGTCGTCGCTATGAGCGGAAGAGGTGCAACCATGGTGTGTGACAACAACTTTCGTCTGGAACAACATGACCGATCAACATGGCAGTAGGGTAACACCCTGGATGTTCGTCGAATCACCCTTCATCGTCTTTCCATCTTTGGATCTGATCCACGGTAGAAGAGGTCTGTAGGTGGGTGGATGGAAGACGGCAACAACGATGGAGGCAATGGAAGGCTCAGTCAGGCTAGCTTCTTTGGAGGTCAGGCCTTGAAAGCCTTGCAAAGGTAGCAGTGTGCGAGGATCATGCGAGGCGACTGGCTTCAAACATTATGGTGGCAACACTTTTGTGCTTTAAACTCTAAAAATGAGAGACTCCTCTTGGCGGCTGGGTTCAGAGTTTCATGGGCCGCAACCAGTGTATTAGAAAGCGGGAGGCGTGTGGACAACACCCTGTAACCGATTAAGCGGTAGGCGGGCGATGAAGCGGAAAAGCGGGTGCCTAAATTTTATATATTTTTATACAAAATTACATGTATTTGTATATAAAAATATATTTCTAAGGAGCTTTTATACATATCTAATCAGCAAATCAGTAATTAACTAAGTATTCATCAATACTTTACTAATATGTATCTCTAATCACTAAAATCAGCAAGCAGATCAGTAATTGTATATAACAAACTATGAATTATTGATTTAAAGTAATCACTAAAGTAGTACTAACCAGTAGTACCGATCATTAATCACTGAAAGCAGCAAGGAAATCAGTAAAACTACTCATGCATTAGAAGTATAATAGAGTAATATGATATTTACTTAGATGCATTACAACAATAACCTATAATTACAACTTACACACAAAGTATGCATTCTAAATTAGGACTAGCTATATCATAGAACATTTAATGTATACAAGTTACATATATTATAGTCGACACTACTTGGACTATGTAATTATTTAATGTTACATGCTTACATAGCAATTTTTTAAAAAAGGGCAAAAAGCGGGTGAGGCGGGAGAAAAGCGGGGATTATGTTCAAAACGCTTAGCGGGCACTTAGGGGCTAAATTAGGCGGCTGAGGGTCTTGGTCGATTAAGCGACCGCTTAAGCGGCCGATTTTTAATACACTGGACACAACAAAGGTGAAGCGTCACACGAGCATATGGAGAGATGGGCTCAGACTTGGCGTCAGGCAGAGGTAGCGGCAAGACATCCACTAGTTGTCGCGTTAGGGTGATAAGGGCGTTGACAACAATGAATGCATTAGGCGGTGGCATAAAGACGAACAATCACTCCATCACGCTTGGCTTCTTTGTTCGATGCCGGGCGTGTGACAGTGAGCACATCGAGGAGTGGAGGTATCGATGAAGTAGCAGTAGTTGCGTTAGATGTTGACTTCCGGTGGTTGCATCGGCCAGTGAAACACATCAGGTGGGATGATGCGGGGCATTGGGCAGTGACTCACGTCAGGTTCAGTTGCGTCAACGGAGACATCAACCGAGGCATGGTATCGATTAAAGTGGTCACTTGGTCGATGCGAATCTTGGGGGGGTGATGCTGGCATTAGAGCTTAGTTGAGAGGGCTAGCCCATCGGTTAACGATACTCGTCATTCGATGCAACTCATTGGTCAATATAGATTCTAGAATGCTTAGGCCGATGAGTCGCGTTGGGTAGGGCTTAATGGGGGTCAATGCGATGCATCCAGTATGGATTTGGGCCCAAGAAATGGTAAATTTGCCCTCTTTGAACTCAATTAAAATTCTGTTCGGTGTGTAGAGATCAGGCTCAAGCTTTCCATGAGAGTCAAGAAATCACTTCAAAACTTGACAAATTAGCACAAAACTAAAGTAACCTAAATTGAAAAAATTCTAAAACAAAATGTAAAGTCTAAATGCAAAACTAGGCTGAAAATGTGACTAAAACTAGATGAATATGCATTCAACATGGTTATATTTTCATCTATTGCGTTTCCATCCGGTAGCTTCTCTCATGACTGAGTGATCATTCTAGTATTATTTTTAAAGTTCTATTTCTTCCTACGTAATAGTAGATGCAAAAGGCCCAAGTATTATATACAATGATCGTAATATTTTGTACGAAGACTGGGCTAAATCTTCTACCTTCTCTGGATGAATGTTGTCTATGCCTTGATTGAAGCAAGAGATACACTTAATACATTGAAAATCCTAAATAGGACAATGTGGAATGTTGTCATACTAACAACTAAGTAAAAGGATGGTTGTGGAAAAATAAGAACCTCATATTGCTTTTACGTGTATGTTTCACTGTTATGTCACAATGACATCATACTCAATGAGAAAAATGCTCGTCGAGATGGTAATTTTAGGAATAAATCATTCTTTGAGAATAGCGAGAATGCACTCTTGATGCCTACATTATTCTGTACAGGCCCTACTATAACACTAAAACTCTAAACTTTGACTCATCGTTAGGATTGTGATAATATCAGACCTTTCAAATTTTTTTCAGACCTATGTTTGCTTTTGGTACGAAGTGACATTTTGGCTACTGACCACTATCCATCTATTGATGAAGCATAGGCGTGTTTGCAACTGTCATTGGAAGCATAAGTTATCATCGCCAACCTAGATGTTGGGGACCATGTCCTAAATGCAGTTTCTTTGCAAACTAGGTCGTAGAGAGGATCATCACTTCTATAAGCAACACAAAAACTCTTATAATAGAGGATGATGCTCCCATGATCTAGGTGTTGCTCATATGACTCAAACTAGGGAAGACTCCTCACATTTCTCTCTCGAAATAAGAATATGAGCAACTTCTTCAGGCATCCCAACATTCTAGTGAAAGTTGTTTCATTGCAACTAACATGCTCTTTAGTTAATCTGTTGCCTATTTGGGGAAGTTGTGACATTCATGGTTGCTACTCACTCAAATTAGATTGTTAACTCTAGTCAAAGAAGATATTTCATCGAAATTGGTGAAATTTTAAAAAAATCGATTTCGGTGGCATTTGCTACCGAAACATAGGACGTTGTCAAATCCATCGAAACTGCTACCAAGATTGTTTCCTTCGAAATTTTGATAAAAATTTCGATGGATTTTGTCAATTTTATTGGATTTTGAGGTTTTTTGTGCACAACTAAAAAATTTCGGTAATTGCGACCCTTGATGTTATTGTTGATGTATGAAGAGGGGAAAAGGGGGGGATTGGTGTGAATGTAATTTCACCATTTAGTACTCATACCTACTATGCACTCATGGGTATGTCATTATTGCATCACATTTCCTAATATTTTCTATTGAATGTATTTAATACTAATGCAATGCATGCTTTATGTAGTTTATAATTTTCTTCAATGTGAATGACATGTATAGGGGTGGTGGTTTATCAAACAATGAGGGTTCTAGGAAGCCAATTAAATAAAAAAATAATGATTTTGCTAAAAAACATTGCACTGTTGATCCTAAGGCCAATGAAATGATTATTGTTAAGTCAATATCAACAACAAACTATCAACCCAAGTAAAATGTGTGAGCGAATACCCTACATATCCAATATGCGATATTATAGCACAAATAAGTACATGCATGCATATAGCTCATGCTCGCAAATTACATAACTTAATTCCTACATTTTGTCATGGAAATCCTTCATTGAAATTTGTAGGAAACATGACAGTATACTTACCTCCCACATGGACTCCTCAACCTCATGGCGTAATTCGTTCATTTTGGCGTCGAAACATGCACAATTTTAATGCATAAAAGTATGCATTTTAGGTGTAGAGATGACACCTGCAAAATTTCATGGTGTAATTCATTCATTTTGGTGTTGAAACAGGCACAGTGCATACCCTTGACTCTAGTGCAATTCAACACATGATTGTTATGCAGCATTTCCTTATCTTAGATTCTCAGATACCCCACGCATTAATTGCTTTAGCATATGGATCCATAAAAGTCGTTCAATCATGTGGAATTGTTCCCGTCTCTGCATCCCTCCATTTACCATTTGTCCATATGTTCCCTATTAGATGTTACAAAGTTTATTAGTTAATAGGTCATTTGATATATGGACCTAGTTGTCTTGACCCACTAGGGTTAAGTTTTGCTTCCTTGCACAAGTCTCCTTTCCTATATATTGCAGAGGAGTCTGCCATCTCTTAATAAGAAATACAACACACTTCTCATCTTTCCATATGGTATTATAGCATTAATCGTAACCCTAGGGAGAAAAAGAGAGAGGCTTTGCCTGCGGGCGGTTGCCGTCTCTTCTTGGCTTGGCCACCCACTAGGCATCATTTTGACCTCCATGGTTTGCCTCCTCCCTTCTTCCTTCATAAAAAAATCCCTACGACAAGGCACTCCATTCCGACCATAACCAATGCTCATATATTCTCCCCCAAGTCCTATCTAGTTGTCGCTTCCGCGTCTTCAACCTATACATTGACGCCCAATAATCTCCAACTGCGAGCAGTGGCCGAACGCTGCCACATGCCACCACGCGACACCAACGCCAGTAGCGACAGTTAGCCAACGCAGTCACCACCACCTGCGACTTGCAGTTGTTCCATTGTCGTGGCTCCAACAGGTTGGACCATTGCCACCACCAACCCCAACCGCCAACCGCAACAACAACGACAATAGAGCCTCCACCGCAAGTAGTGGTGGCAAAAACACGAGTTCGCCATTGGATGCAGCAAGCAACGACACAACAACCAACTTGTCGCCGCCTACTTCTCCGTGACTAGACCCCTTTTGCCGCCAACCCAGAATGCGGTTGCCACTTGCCACCACATGCTGCCCTGTCCGCCACAACCATCCAGCAGAGCACCCCATTGCCAATGTCAGCCGCATGAGGCGACACCTAAAGAACCATGACTATTGATTTCATCTTGGCTTTCCATGCAATCTGTCCACCGAGAGCCTCGACATCCGCTAAGTCGCCACAAAGCTTCCTAGATTTCCAGAAATTCCCTACTTCCACTCTATTTTCACATATTTTATGCTTGATCCCCCACTGAAAAACGTTGTACACTTTTTTTCCAGGACCCACTAATTGGGAGTTACACTCCAGACCCCTCCAACAGTTCGGCGATCATCTACCAAGAAACCCGTTTGCCTCTATCTTCAAAAGCTACATCTCTCCTTCGGCAATTTTATTCCCCATACCACCCCTCATGTGTGCATCTCTTTCTACGCGCATGGGGTATGGTCTCTTGCAGCACCAACTAATTCACTTCATAATTGGTGTGCGAGCGGATATAGAGAGAGTATGATGAGAGAGAGAATGAGGCGAAAGAGTATGAGAAATTATACATATCAGTCCAAGCTATTATAATCTCCATAGAGCTTCCAATTCTTTAGCACATCCATCTTTCCAATGTCTTTGTGGTGCTTCATGCCCATTAAGCATCATGCTTCCAGTGATCATTGGTGCATCTCTTTCCCAATGACACCGTGCTTCTTTGTGTTCGTGCCATAATATACACGTGGGTTGGCTATCTGTGCTTAATCTAGTTGGCCACCACTTCCATGCGACATTTGAAGAATCTCAGTTATATCATTGACACGTTGGGACAGACGTCGTTGTGCTTAACTCGACCTCTTTTTCCCTTTGGTGTTAGGTTTGTGGCGCTCTTGCTGCATCTCATAAGATGGATGGCTACTTTTCAGAAGCTCGTCAATATCAAGCTTACAAATACTCACCTGCAAGGTTGATGATTCATTTAAATTTTATCTTCATCGAGCTATTTTATTCATGTCTTCTCAAAGTTGCATTTCCCATTTCTTAAGTGCTAAGATGGTTCTTCTAGTGATCTACTTGGGCTTTCCTTAATGGTGTCTTTCATTCCCGTCAAGGCCTCGGGAGTCACACTCCAGATGGATCTAGTTTGACAGTCATCATCATGTCATCATATTTGTGTTTGAAGATTCCTCTACCGCTATGTCGTTGGATGTGTTGATTGCACTTATTCCAATTACACGTTCCTTTCTAGTAAAGATGGCACAGTTGTGGTGTTTTGTTCGCATGCTCCAAATTGAGGGTGATGTTCTTCACTCCATATGCACTTCAAAACAACGTTCAAAATTTTGACAAAATTGTCAAAATTTCGGTTTCTGTGGCAATTGGACATCGAAATTGACTGACGAAACTCTCAAAACAGGCTGATCATCGATTTTTTTTCTACGTTTTCATATACTATGTACTACCTAGAGCATTTTTTTTGCACAGTTTTGTGTTTTTAAGTCCATATATTGTGCTTGCAAACTATAATGACTTTATTCATTGATTTCACCATTGAAAATCAACATCAAAAATCCCCATCGAAATGCCCATCAAAATAGTTTAGGGTCATTCACTAAAAAATGATGAGACCCCACCCCCCACATATCCAATATGAAATATTATTACATATTTGAGTAGATCTACACTAGTAGATCATTCTGGTAAAATTTCGTCAATTAATTCGTTTATTTTGCCGTCGAAACGCCAGGAACACATTTATTAAAATATCTGTCGAAATTTGTCAAAATTTCTGTTTCTGTGGCCACCAAAACAGCATCGAAATCGGACATTTTCTTCCTTGCTTCAGAATATCATCTCCCGAGCTCAAGTATTTCCAACTTGCAGAACATAACTTCAAAGGAGGCACCATCAAAATCATTTTTTGAGTCATGTTTAAAGGGGAGTGAAAATCTTGTATGGGGAGTGATATTTTTATTTTCTATTTGTCATATCATCTAATTGAGTCTTATATGTCCAAGTTGGATATGTGTTTCACCCATACTCCAGCTTGAAGGAGTTTTATATGTTGGAAAGTTTATTAGTTAATAGGGCATTTGTTGTATGGCCTGATTGTCTTGGTCCATTAGGTTTAAGTTTTGCTTCCTTGTACAAGCCACCTTTCTTCTATATAGGAGAGGAGTCTGCCATCTCTCAATAAGAAGCACAACACACTTGTCATCTTTCCACATTCCCAATTATCCTTTTAAGCCTATATTGTCTCAAAACTTGTGGATTCTTTACATAGCGTGTCACATTTGGTCCAATTATTTTGTTCTGCAAAATTCCCAGAATTTTAAATACAATTGGCTTGATTCTAGATTAGGTGATTTGTACTACAAATATCCAATGTTAATGGTACTAGTCATTTATCTTTGATGGCTTCACCTCTTCGGCTCCACCAACGCGATAGACATCCATTTCTAGAGAAACTCAAACATTTCAACCATAGCTTTCCAGATGCGGATTTATTTAATTTGATTTTGCTAAACATGCAAATGCCACCGTTTATCCTTTACAAGTTCTTCTGCAAAACAATCATTATCTTTATTTGATAGTGTTCACAGTGACCTGTGTGGTCCTTTCTGTACCATTATTTATATTGGTTATGATTAACTTACTATATTTGTCGATGATCATTTACACAAGACCGGATTTATCTTATGAAATCTTGTAATGAGACACTAGCTATAATTAAAACTTTTTTGGAATAAAGTACAATTCGAAACTACTATTTAATAACGATTATGCCCTTGAGTACGTTTTTTGATTTCTACAAACTAGTTGGTATGATCCACCCAAGGTCTTAGCTCATATCATGGTTTAGGATTTTGGTTAGAATGGAAAAATCTCGGAAAAAATTTGTTTAGGACATGGACCGGATATAGAAATGCAGGTACATAGGGAATAAGGGTATGGTACTTAATTTGTGAAAAAATAAATTTCATCATCATCATCTAAGCCTAATACCAAGTTCCCAACCACGCTGGGAGAAAATAAAAAAAAAATTCAAAATTTTTTAAATTTGAGAATTATTACGTATAATATTATTGCATACAAGATACTTTTTATAATATGTTATATATATGATTGTGTTTAGATTGCAGAATCAAAATCTCCATCAAAATATTTTGTTTTTGTTTGCTTCCACATGCAGGTACCCCCAGTTCAACATATAATAGTTTTGCATAAATATGTGTATTTATCTATGTAGATCTCAGTAGAATTTTGAGATAATCAATATATTATAAGAACAACTATGCTGCCAAAACCTCTCTTCCTGATTGTATTATTCTCTGATTTCTTCCTCCATTACCTCAGTTCCACACATGATCACCCTTTAAATCCTCCTCTTCCCCCTCCCGCATGACCTCTTTTTTCATTGTTTTACCTCACCTTGATACATTCTGCTAAAAGGCCGCACCGTAGCACCGTCAGCCTTGGAGTGACTCTAGTAGAAACCATTAGTCCTAAGATCACCCCTCCCATCTCTTACTTAGATCCCTAGCTGCTGCCATGAGCCAACCTTTAGTGCCACCTAGGTCTTTAGTTGGCCTTGGGTCCTCTTTTACTTTTGAAAGTACAACAAAAATGTACTACTTATTCAAATAGCTCCTACTTGCTCTTAATGTATCTTTAGGGCTTGAGACCTGCTCCTCTAAAGACTTCACTTTTTGTCCGATGGTCAATGGAGGCCCAATGGGACCGCAATATCCCATCTCCTTCAACCTACATGGTCGTAGCTTTGAGATTTTGCCCTTGAAGCTGATTTCGGGCACTTTGTTTCTTCCCCATGCATCATCTAGGTCACATTGGGTCTTCAACTACTTTGTTTCTTCCCCATGCATCATCTAGGACACATTGGGTCTTCAACCACATATTGCACTTATCACATCCAACATCGGTTGTGCTGAAATTTGTGCATATACCACATACCCAGATATGTTTTTCCGCATTGTACTAAAACTTCACCAACTTGAACCGTTTTCCTCAATGATGACTTCAACACCAAGATGGCCATGTTCTACCGTCATTTCGTGATGCATGCCACTTCACTCAAAGCAGCGCCAGTGGTTTCCATGATCCATTCTTTCCACTGTCCTGGATGCAACTTCCGATTAAAAGACATTGATTGGCGTGATCTTTTATAATAGAAGCCTGATGTACAACCGACCTGTCTTCTTTGCACGTGGACATGTAATTGTCTCATATCCTACAATATTAGTTTTGATCTTGAGACAAGATACTTTACAAGGGAAGCAAGATTCATGCAGGACAAGTCCTACTCGAGTCAAATGCTCGATGATGCTTCTATCTAGGACTTTATTAGTTTTTGTGAAACACAAAGCAGTTTTGGGAAGCGTAGGGTTGCACAATGTGTGCACCCTCATATATATAACACTGAAACATTTACAGAGAGGTCCACATATAATATGGAAATAACAAAACAACTAACAAAATATATAAAACAGGAATATATATTAACACTCCCCCTCAAGTTGGAGCATAGATATCAATCATGCCCAACTTGTCCGTCAGTGTGCAGAATTGCTTCTTCGCCAGCAGCTTGGTGAAGATGTCAGCAACTTGGTCTTCAGAACGAGTGAAGGGAGTGCAAATCTTGCCAGTCAGAATGGATTCCCGAATAAAATGACAATCTACTTCAATGTGTTTAGTAAGCTCATGATAAACTGGATTATTCGCAATGAAGATAGCAACTTTATTATCACAGTGCATAGGTATAGCAGAAGAAGAATCAACCCCGAACTCCTTTAGCAGAGAGCGCACCCACAACAATTCACAGGCAGTATGGGCCATGGCCCTATATTCAGCTTCAGCACTGGACCTGGCCACAACATTTTGTTTTTTACTCCTCCAGGTAACAAGATTACCTCCAACATACGTACAATACCCAGAAGTAGATTTTCTGTCAACTCTGCTGCCTGCATAATAAGAATCAGAGTACCCTTCAAGAGAACAGTGTCCATGCTTCCTGTAGTGAAGTCCCTTGCCAGGAGACTTCTTCAAATATCGTAGAATCTGACAAAGAGCATCCCAGTGACACTGTCTGGGTTTATCAAGGTACCTGCTAAGAAGACCCACTGCAGTAGAAATATCATCTCTGGTTACAGTCAAATAAATGAGTTTACCAATCAGCCTCCTGTACTTTTTATGATCAGCAAAGAGAGGAGAAGAGTCATCATCCCAATTTACATTAGGATCTAGAGGAATATCAGCAGGTCTCGCCCCCAGCATACCAGTCTCCTGCAGTATATCTAGGACATATTTTCGCTGAGACAACACAAGAGCATTAGAATTTCTAGAAACTTCTATGCCCAAAAAATATCTAAGCTTGCCCAAATCTTTGGTAGCAAAGTGTTTGCCTAGATGAGATTTAGTAGCCTGAATACCAAGAGAATCACTGCCAGATATGATAATATCATCAACATAGACAATCAGAATAATAATACCAGCTGAAGTCTTCTTGGTGAAAACAGAATGATCCACCTGAGAACGCAGAAACCCAAAATCAATCATAATTTTGCTCAATTTATCAAACCAGGCACGGGGACTCTGCTTCAGCCCATAAATAGACTTCTTTAACCTGCAAACTTTGTGAGACTCCCCCTGAGCAACAAACCCAGGAGGTTGCTCCATATAGACTTCTTCTTGTAAATCACCATACAAGATGGCATTTTTCACATCTAGTTGCAACAGTGGCCAGTCAAGCTTAACAACAACAGACAGAAGAATTCTGACAGAATTAAGACGAGCAACAGGAGAGAAAGTCTCAAAATAGTCAATACCATACGTTTGGGTGTAGCCTTTAGCAACTAACCGTGCCTTCAGCCTTTCAACAGTACCGTCAGGTTGATATTTCACAGCATACACCCATCTGCAACCTACAGGTTACATTGAGGAGGTGGATGCACCAGCTCCCAAGTATCTCGTTCAGCAAGAGCCAACATCTCCTCCATAGCAGACAACCATCCAGTACTCTGTAGAGCATCCTGGATATTCTTTGGAACAGCAACAACAGACAAGGCATATACAAAATTGCTAGAATGAACATTCAGATGATCAGTAGAAACAAACTGAGCAATACTGTGTGATGTGCAGGAACGAGTACCCTTTCTAAGAGCAATGGGTAAATCAAGATCAGAATGTACCTCAGGTGTAGTAGAACCTTCTGGAGGTGAAGATTGGTTTTCATGGGGGGTTTCTTGAGTAGAAGGTGCTCTGTTCCTGCGTTGATAAACTATAAGAGGAGGCTTATCAGCCTCAGTAGTGACTTTGTCAGTAGTATCAGGCACACAATCAGAAGTAACAGGTAGAGGTGAGGCAATAAGATCAGACCGTAAACTGTCACCACGAGTCGAATAGTAAGGGGTATCCTCAAAGAAAACTACATCACTACTAGTATACCATTTTCTTGCAGTAGGACTGTAACACCTGTATCCCTTCTGGGTACGAGAATATCCCAAAAAAATGCACTTCTCAGCACGAGGAGACAGTTTATCAGAAGTAGGTCCAACTAACCGTACAAAACAAGTACATCCAAAGATCCAAGGAGGCACAGTAAATAGCTGAATATCGGGTTGAAGAACTTGAATAGGTATTTTGTTTCCAATCACAGATGATGGAATACGATTTATCAGAAAACAAGCAGTCAAGATAGCCTCAGGCCAAAACGAGCGAGGAACATGTGCATGCATCATAATAGTTCTAGCAACCTCTAACACATGTCTATTTTTACGCTCAGCCACACCATTTTGCTGAGGTGTATAAGCACAGGAGGTCTGATGTATTGTACCCACAGATTTACAAAACACATCCACATCTTTTTTAACAAATTCCAGTGCATTATCAGTACGAAAAATTTTGACAGGCATACCATATTGTGTTTTTATTTCAGCAAAAAAGAACTTGATAATAGACAAAACTTCAGACCTACTTTTCATCATAAACAACCAAGTAGTCCTTGAAAAATCATCAATAAAAAGAATAAAATACTTATGACCAGATAGACTCGGCACATGACAGGGTCCCCATACATCAGAATGCACTATATCAAACATATTTTTACTGCTAATCTGACTGCGTCTAGGATAAACAGCTCTAGTCTGCTTTCCAAGTTGTCATGACTCGCACTGAAAACTACAAATGCCAAGATCAGACACTAAATGTCGAAGCTTTTCTGATGATGGATGGCCCAGCCGGTAGTGCCACTGTAATGCAGAAACTGAGGTAGATAATGCAGGAGTCACAAATGCTTTAGCTGCTTTTGGCAAATGATCCAGATAGAAGAGTCCATCAACACCTTCATACCCCCCACCAATCTTCATCCTCGTGCGAAGGTCTTGAAAAACACATGAACCAGGAATAAAAGTCAGACTACACTGTAGGCTTCGCAATATCTTGCTGACAGACAACAGATTCAAAGGAAATCTAGGCACATATAAGGCAGATTTCAGCAGAAAGTCAGAAACAATATCCCCTACTCCAGACACCGCAGACTTGGAACCATCAGCCAACATAACAGATGAGGGTCTAGCAGGTTTAAATAATTTGTGAAACAGTGATCGATTTCCAGAAATATGTGAAGAGGCACCGGAGTCGATGACCCACTTAGTATTACCAGGAGTAGAAGAAGAGCTCAGGAAGGCAGTGTCATAACCAGAATAAGTGGCAACATGAGCTCCACTAGTCGAAGCTTGAGACGACGCACCAGCTCGCTCAAGAAGAAGGCGCTCCACCTCGGCACGGATGTAGTCAGCAGTCGCTCCTGAGGAGGCAGAGTCAGTAGGCTGAGTCGTGCCTTCTGATGCAGTAGTAGTGGAGTCAGCAGCTGCATTGGCCCACGCCGGCTTACCATATTTCTCCCAGTATTTTTCTTCAATATGGTTGGACCGGCCACAGAAGGTACAAAGGCGCTGTCCTGACTGAGGACGCGCACCAGCAGTAGGGGCAGTAGAAGAGGCTCCACGACCAGGAGCAGCCCGTCCTCGTCCTCCACTCAGGGGAGGACGGCTATCAGTAAAGCGACCACGGCCACGACCAGAAGCTGCAGCAAGAGCCGAAGAGTCCCCAACATCAGTAGTCAGAGACGAGGAAGACGAAGGCAAACGCTGAAGGCGTTTGTAGGCACTCTGTAGTGACGGCAGAGGGTCACTGGCTAAGATCCGATCCACAACTCCAGCGTAGGACTCGGGCAAGCCACATAGAAACTGGACCAACTGAAGCTCCTGGCGCTGACGCTGCATGGTAGCCAGGTCCGTGGAGAGAGGATGATAGGATTCCAGTTCACCCCATAATCCAGTGAAGTCAGAGAAGTAATCTGCAATGTCCGTCCCCGTGAACTGTAGACGTCCCAGCTGCTTGGTGATGTCAAACACCTTCTTGGGGTTCTGACTATGCGAGTAAGTACCGGCGAGCTGATCCCACATCTGCTTCGCCGTAGGTAGGTGAAGAAGTGTGACACTAATCTTCTCAATGCTGCTGTTGAGAATCCAGGTCATCACAGTGGAGTCGTCACGAACCCAGTCGTCATACACCTTGACATCTTTAGCATCAGCGTCCTCTGCGGGTGCTGGCGGACCAGCACGGGTAAGATGTGAGTACTTGCCCTGGGATCTGGCATAGATCGTCATGGAGCAGACCCAATGCGGATAGTTGCGCCCATCAAGCTTCACAGTGGTAACCTGATGGCGGAAGTCATCATGCGAGGACGCCATGGGAGCAGTAGACACAGCAGGAACAGGCACGATCAGGCAGGAGACGGTCTACGCCGTCAGACAGGCACAGCAGGCACAAAGAACACGGAGAAGACCTCTCACATACGGTCTACGCCAAAGCGCAGAACAGAACCCGGTGGCACAACGGCCTACACGGGCAGGCAGGCAAGAGACCGAAAAAAAAACGGTCTACGTCTTCAAGCCACCGGATCACTGTAGGACTTCACGGAGCCAACGTACCGGCGGCTAGGACCGCGGAGGCGCACCGGCCCCCGACGACGGAGAGGGCGCCCGGCCCCGGCGGCTGCTGCCCGGCGGCTGCCGGCGCTGCCTGCTGCCCGACGGCTGGGCGGCGGCCGGCGGCTGGGTGGCTTCTGGGCGGCGCGGGTGGGAGAGGGGGGGCGACCGGCCGGAGAAGAGAGAGAAGGGTGGGAGGGTGGCGGCTGGATCTACTGCTCTGGTACCATGTGAAACACAAAGCAGTTTTGGGAAGTGTAGGGTTGCACAATGTGTGCACCCTCATATATATAACACTGAAACATTTACAGAGAGGTCCACATATAATATGGAAATAACAAAACAACTAACAGAATATATAAAACAGGAATATATATTAACAGTTTTATTATTAAGTTATTGTGTTTAGGATTTATTATGCAAATGTTTCAACATTAGGAGCTATAATGTGATATTTGGGGACTAATTTGTGAGTTCTCATATTAGCTAGTTTAAATCATGTTTCAGTAGGGTCATGAGTAGACATAAGCCAATTAGGGCTCCCGTGCGTTATCTTATATTTGCATGCCCGAGGGTGTTGTCTTAATTGAGTTTTGACTACATGGTTTTTATCAGTTTTGTTTCCCAATTAAAGTTCATGTAAAATTCATATATGCAAAACCTTATAATTAGCTAGCATTGTGGTTTTGTCAAGGCAAAGTTAGTGATATGTTTGCAATTGATGATTTTACAAAACCGAGCATTGATTTCTCTCCCTCTCTATTTTCAGTTCAGCCATGGGAATTCAATTCCTAGCAACAAATGATGATCACCATACATCAATGAACAACGACATACATAATGTATGAATGGACATAAACTTAGGTTTTAATTATGGTAGAGGGAGATTTTATTTTCAAATGCAAAAAACACATGCATGGTGTTAAATGAAGATAACAAGTAGATTAGGTCATGCTAATTGTGCCAAAGAGAAGATGACCTATGACTTTAATGCACATCAACAAAAGAGACAGACCACTTCATTTTTTGGTAGTATATTTTCAATTTAGAACTACTATATGATGAAGCAATCAAACACATTTTCTCCATATACTATGCAATTATTTTAATTTTGCAACCTTCAAAAGTTGATGTGTTTTCAGATATGATGTGAAAAATAGTCGAACATGCCTTTATAAGTAGATCATGCAATCAATATGCTCAAAGAAAAAATATGTAAGTATAGAATATAATGTTTTATCATCTATAAGTATATAATACTACAAGTATTAGTTAGTGCATGCAAGGACAACATATTGCATGTTTTCACAAACACGATTTAATCCCCTATATTGTGCATTTGCTAAATTAGCAAATAAATTTTAGAAGGGAACAAGTTTAAATGACAGGCAAAACGAGAATGAATCCATAGAGTTATTTCTTAATTTGAAGAACATAGTCCCATGAGGACGCCAAAGACAGGCCAATTTGCTAAAAATGAGCAAGTGAGCCTCTTATGTATATTTGGTATGCGAGGTAGGAAAGCAGGAGAATGGATATCAAATGGGAAGGGAAGGGAATAGAGACATCTTATCGGTAATGTATCTGGTTAGCTAGGGGGGAAAGTACTGTTATTATACAAAGAAGACGTTGTTGTCCCCTTCCCCTCTACATCCTAATTTACGCACTTTTGGTATGCAACATTAATTGAAATTTTTATCAAAATTTCGATTGAAATAATATGTTTCACTGGGGATTGGATATAGAAATGGTGATACCATACACTTGGTCATGCATTTTGAGAAACTTCGCAAATATTGAGCAAAATTTTGGGCATGCTTATTCCAGAAATATGACAAATTTTGCACATTTATTCCAAAAATGCAGTTCGTGGGCTGGTGCATTTGTTATCAGCTGGCTAGAGAGGAGCTAATGCTTTCGGGAGTCTATAGCTTGTATCTAACGCACATAAGATGTAGTACAACCTAATTCTTTCACCATCTTTCACTTCTAGCCTATTGGATTAATACATACAATATTCAACCTACAAAATTGGTAATTTACACCAAATGGTCGATAGCCCAACTGGTCGGGTGTGGTGGCGCCCCATGAGGCGTCCCGTGTTCGAATTCCTGCGGGATACTTAGGCTGATTCGCCCATCTTAGGAGCATCTCGGCTCTGCTGCCCGGGTCGGAGAGAGGGAGAAGGAACCTTCTTTTAGATAAAAAAATGGTGATTTACAAGATTGTAGATATACCTAAACTCTGGGGATTTACAACTTGATGCTCTAGATTACTTGGTATCATGTTTGAACTATAATGCACAATGTCTAAATACCCAAGTGGTACAAATATTTCACAACTGCATGGTAAAGTTACGACTAGCT
The DNA here is from genome assembly GCA_963693085.1 of Alisma plantago-aquatica. NCBI lineage: Eukaryota > Viridiplantae > Streptophyta > Magnoliopsida > Alismatales > Alismataceae > Alisma > Alisma plantago-aquatica. The sequence goes on from OY856415.1 coordinate 458,585,084, forward strand.
ATCACATTATTTCATTTTGCTTTTGTAGTTGCAATTTGTAACTAACAATCAACAATATTTTGAAATGACGAGGATGACCAATTGAAGGTCCTCAAGTTGTTTTGTAAAATTGGGTGATGCAATTTGTTGGAGATGAAGCATACTGAGAGCACATGAAGACATTTAAAATGTTACTGAAATTACATATTTAGATTCAATATGTAAACCATGTAAAACATCTTATGTAGACAACCACCACCCACATCACTCTAGTTTCATATAGATATTTAATATATTGATATCCAATTGTGTAAGTTGTAATATCAATAAAACATTTTGTGACAGAGTCAGGAATTACGGAAAGCTTAGGGTTGCACAACGTGTGCACCCTCATATATATATAACTGAGACAATTACAGAGAGGTCCATATATAAAGGAAAATAACAAAACAAATAACATGCTTATGTAAAACAGGAAATATATAATGTAACACTCCCCCTCAAGTTGGAGCATAGATGTCAATCATGCCCAACTTGTCCAGTAGCATGCAGAACTGTTTCTTAGCCAAGAGCTTGGTGAAGATATCAGCAACTTGGTCTTCAGATCTCGTGAATGGAGTGCATATCTTGCCAGCAAGAATAGATTCTCTGATAAAGTGGCAATCAACTTCAATATGTTTGGTGCGCTCATGATGGACAGGATTATTTGCAATAAAGATGGCAGCTCTGTTATCACAATGCATAGGAATGGCCGATGACGACTCAATCCCAAATTCTTTCAGAAGAGAACGCACCCACAGCAACTCACAAGCAGTATGGGCCATGGCCCTGTGCTCAGCCTCAGCACTAGATCTGGCCACTACATTCTGTTTCTTGCTCCTCCAAGTGACAAGATTGCCCCCTACAAAACTACAGTAGCCAGAAGTAGATTTTCTATCGACTTTGCTGCCTGCATAATCAGAATCAGAATATCCTTCAAGAACACAGTGCCCATTTTTTTTATAATGAAGTCCCTTGCCAGGAGATTTTTTTAAGTATCTCAAGACTTGGCATACAGCATCCCAGTGGCATTGTCTGGGTTTGTCGAGGTATCTGCTAAGAAGACCCACAGCAGTAGCAATATCAGGACGAGTAACAGTTAAATAGATCAATTTACCAATCAACCTCCTGAATTTTTTATGATCAGTAAACATAGCAGAGGAATCATCATCCCAATTGACATTGGGATCAAGAGGAGTATCTGCAGGTCTCACACCAAGCATACCAGTTTCCTGCAGGATATCAAGAACATACTTTCTCTGCGAAAGAACCAAGGCATTAGAATTTCTAGAGACTTCTATGCCAAGAAAGTACCAGAGTCTGCCTAGATCTTTGGTAGCAAAATGTTTGCCCAAATGATCTTTGGTAGCCTGAATACCAAGAGTGTCGCTGCCAGAAATAATAATGTCATCAACATATACAATCGGAACAGTAATACCAGCAGAAGTCTTTTTAGTGAATACGGAAATGGTCAGCTTGTGACCTCAGAAAGCCAAAATCAATCATAATCCTGCTCAGCTTATCAAACCAGGCACGAGGACTCTGCTTGAGCCCATAGATAGACTTCTTAAGCCTGCACACTTTGTGAGACTCCCCCTGAGCAACAAACCCAGGAGGTTGCTCCATATACACCTCCTCCTGTAAGTCACCATACAAAAAGGCATTTTTCACATCAAGCTGCATAAGAGGCCAGTTTAGATTTACAACAACAGATAAAAGAATCCTGACAGAGTTAAGGCGAGCAACAGGAGAAAAAGTTTCAAAATAATCAATGCCATAAGTCTGAGTGTATCCCTTCGCAACAAGCCTTGACTTCAACCTCTCAACTGTACCATCAGGTTGATATTTGACTGCATAAACCCACCTGCAGCCTACAGACTTACACTTAGGAGGTGGATCCACCAACTCCCAAGTGTCTCTGTCAGTAAGAGCAAGCATCTCATCATTCATAGCAGATGTCCAAGCTGTACTTTGCAAAGCTTCCTGAACATTCTTAGGTACAGCCACAGCAGATAAGGCATATACAAAATTGCTGGAATGAGTATTTAGATGAGCAGTAGACACACACTGAGCAATGCTATGAGACGTGCAAGAACGAGTACCCTTACGGAGAGCAATAGGTATGCCAAGATCAGAATTTACCTCAGGAGCAGCAAAGCCTTCTGGAGGAGAAGATTGGTTGTCTTGGGGGGGTACATGTGTGGAAGGTGCTTTATTCCTGCGATGATAAACAATAAGGGGAGGGTCTTGCTTAGCAGTAGTCTCAGTATCAGTGCGGTCAGGCACACAGTCAGGCTCTGATGCCATGTGACAGAGTCAGGAATTACGGAAAGCTTAGGGTTGCACAACGTGTGCACCCTCATATATATATAACTGAGACAATTACAGAGAGGTCCATATATAAAGGAAAATAACAAAACAAATAACATGCTTATGTAAAACAAGAAATATATAATGTAACACATTTGTTAACTACACTATAGATAGCTTTTGTTGACTGTAATAATAGTATTATATCACTACATTCCTTTCTTAGTAGCACACATGAGGCATACCCACCCCATCATATTAGATATGAGATAATACCGCATAAGTGTTTTTAATTGTATAAGTTGTGCTTGAAAAGTTTCTAAATTAATTTTTATTGTGTAAATTAGTATCAAAATCCCTATCGAAACACTTCAGTTTTCTTTACTAGTATATATAGAAGCCCCACCACATATCAATTTGCTATTAATGGAGATATAAGTGTTTTTTTCTCAATGCGTGTGTACATTCTATGAGAATAGCGGCAGATGATGCCAACTGACTGGTTGATGACCGGGTTTGGGGTTTCCGCGAGAGAGAGAGAGAGTGTGTGTGTTAGAGAGACGGTTATAATGGCTACACTTAGCTTCCCTTCTCCAATTTTGTTCATCGTTGAACACATAGAAGTTCTGGAAGGCGCGAAGGATTGGGTACTAATTAGGAGTCCCTCATCTCCGTACTGGCCCACCCAATGTTCTGAAAATGGTATGCGGTATGCATTTGGTTAGGGTGCTGCACAAAGTATATGTGGAATGCAGGCGCATATGCGGTTTCGGATTTTTTAATAAATTAATTACATGAGCATTACAATATTTATTTAAACTATAAAATGTTTCACCTAAATATGTATTAATATGTAAACATATAACTATTTATGTATAATATGCTGTATGTGTATTTATATGTATACATATATGTATATATGGGTTGGTGTTTGTGTGTATAAGTAGTTTAAATCAATAAGTAATTAAACAAGATAAATGATAAACAAAGTACACACATATCATCTCTATATGAAAAGCAGCCGCATACAGGCCACATATGGTCGTATATGCGTTGCATATGCGGCCATGAGTGCATGATGAACTGCATAGACATATGTAGATTGGGAAGGTGGTCAAAACGCATATGTGACCACATTAGCGGCCTCATGCGGGGCATATAAGAACATTGAGCCCATCGTGACTCCGCATAAGGGAAGCAGATCGTCGAAGCATATAAGTATTGGTATAATGAGAGGCTCATCAAGTGGCTAGAGTCGGAGACAACCATCCACTTCGAGCGCTATGCACCATTGGATGTTCGTACCCTTGGAAAAGGAGGCCGTCCTGGATAACATTGTTGCTACCAAGCACAAGACCATCGACTACCACATCATCATTCAAACGATGTGTATTCACAATGTCGAGGAGCTAGTAGGGATCAATAGGGTGTACCAAGGCTGATATAAGAGGTCAGTGGGGAAGTGGGTTTTGCTCGGTATCTACAAGTACGACGTCAATGAGGTCATCGTGGGATTGGCTCTCACGGAGGCTAAGATCCTTCTTGATGTCATCAATGAGTAGAAGCCAGCCGGTGTGGATGAGATCACACAAACATTGACCACTGGGAGTAGGTCGCAGCTCAAAGCCACTTTCAACAAGGTCAAGGATAAGTTCAACATGTTCGTCTCCAAGAACTTGATATTGAACCCTCCCAAATGACCTCATCTTCGGCATCGACATCATCTCCCTGTAAAAGTACCTTGAAAAGGTCCTTGGGTCCATGACCAACGAGCCTGTCACAGACGAGGATGCGCTGACCTGTGTCTTCATCAAGCATGCGCTCACCTATGAAGCACGGATACTCCAAAACAGATGCCGTACCCGTATCCGATACGTATCAGATACCAATACTCCGTGGATACTCCTGGATACGTATCAGACTCCTAATCCGTATCCATCCGTATTCAAGCCGTATCCAGTCGGTAAAAACTAGAAAAAAAATTTGGGCATGACGTTGCTTGATTAGCATTTGACACCAACTCATGTCTCAACCCTCTTTGCTAAGTAATAGCTTGCAGCAAGGCTGTCACAGTTGCTTCCTTGAAGTAGTTCAAGGTTAGTCACCATTCCTCTTGCTAAATACAATCTTCCTTCTTCTCTTTATTTTTTATACCTCTGTTTTTTGGGATTTCACTTTTTAAAGAACTTCCAAGCACCGGTACTCCAAAATAGGTGTCCTACCAGTACTGAATGCATATCTGATACTAATACTCCCTAGATACTCTCTAATACATACCAAATACTTCTTCAGTCGTATTCCTTTTTCTTATTAGCAAGATATGACCTCAATGCAGTGAGGATACAACCAACCCATTTAGCAGCCAAGAGAGCACCCCACTCGTGTGATCCCTCAAAATCCTAAAACCATGTGACTTCCAACTCTAGACTCCCCCTATTGTATTGTGATTTGAGAATGAAATTGGTAGTTTCTATTAAAAATTTAAAATAAACATTAGAAAAATTGTTGTATCCATGTACATGTATCTTATATTTTCGAAAATTGTTGTATCCCCGTTTCGTACCCGTATTCATTTATGTATCTATATCAGTGCTTCATAGTAGCTAGCCATACATGACAGAAGATAGTTTGGTATCACAGATGACACAACTCACTTTACAACACAACATTACACGATACATGAAATGTGAAAGGTTTAGAATATGATATTATCATGTCTTTTTGTAACTTCTGTCTCACATTAATATGAATGAAAGACTCCATTTTAAATCGTTGTTTGATATTATGGTATTGGTTTCCATTTTCTGTAGAAATATTGTGATTTTTTAATGAAATTTGATTGTTTTCATATATTTTTAAAATAAATTTATTAGTTATTTTTAAAAATATTAAAATAAATATTAGAAAATTGCCGTATCCATGAGTACCCGTATCCTATGTTTTCGAAAATTGCCGTATCCCCGTACCCGTACCCGTATCGAATTCGTATCCGTATCCGTGCTTCCTAGGCGCTCACATGTGTCTTCATCACCCGTGTCAAGGGCCTCAGGATGATCAAGGACATGTACTTCCAAAGGAACAACGTCAATATCGACCAAGTCGTTGTGAAAGCCACATCCCTCCAGTATAAGGACTTCCTCCTTGCTCTCATATGCAATTAATAAGTAAATTAGGTCCACGACCACGCCCACGAGCACGGGCACGACTAGAACTGCGGATAGAGTCCCATGAGCGAACAACCAGAGCTGCATCCGCAGAGGTTCAGAAGGTAGAGAGGAGACAAATGGTTGATGCTAAACCTGCTTAAGAACATCAGGCAGACTAGGTAAGGGATCACTAAATAAGATCTGATCAACAATGCTAGAAAAGGAAGTCGACAAACCAACAAGTAATATGGACCAATTGAAGATGGGATGATAAACCTCAAACTCATGTGATGTGATATCAACAAAGATGGTATGATAAACCTCAAACTCATCCTAGAGTGCACACTTGGGTTGCAGTAGTCCTTAATAGAGCCATCAGTGGCGTATTCCTTCTTAGCTAGGATTTTGAAGATCTCAAACACCTTCTTGGGATTTTGCAGTGAGAATAGACATGCGAGCTGTTCCCACATTGTTTTGGCAGTCCAGAGACAAAGAAGAGACTGAATGTCGGTTCAACACTATTCACCATCTAAGTCATGCACCTACTGCAGGCAGAGGTAGTGAGGTGCGAGTAATACCCTTGTTCTTTGAAGTATAACTTGAAGGAGGCATACCATATATGATAACTATCCACCTAGACAGTCGTGACACACATCCAGAAGGGCTCAGAAGACATCATGAGGACGAGCAGTAAGATAACACAAAGATGTGTGTCCATAGCAATAAAATGAAGATTAGCAGATAATCAACAACAACGGATTAAGCTCTAAGACCCAACAAATGGGCATTAACAAGTGAGAAAAAAGAGAACCTACATCATCGTAGCATCAAGGCATAATCTGACATGCAGTATCGGTAACGTCCCACAAAAAATAAAGAGGAGACCGAAGATGAGGGAGTTGAGGTTTAGAAGGAGACATGGTTTGAATGTGTGTAAATCAGTGGTAGTAGCGGCAATTATGTAGGAGAGGAAGAGGGAGGTCGGTGGTAGAATGGTGGCGGCGGAGGGAAGGAAGGGGTGGTAGGGAGTGTGGTGGCGGCATGAAGTGGGTGGTAGGGAGTGTGGTGGCAGTGGGAAGGGAAAACGGGGTGGCGGTAGGGGGAGCAGGAAGTTGGGGGTGATTGGCGACGGTAGACGCGGCGACTAGGAGGGTAGGCTGGCAGCTAGGGAGGGGGCGGGGGGATTCGTGGCGACGGGAGGAATGGGTTGGGGGGGGGAGCGGACATCAGTGACGGGGTGAGGGACAAGGGGGCAGCCACAAGGGGTGGATGGCGGCACAAGGTTAGGGTGGAGGGGGGTGGGAGGTTGATGGCGGAGTAGGGACAAGGTTAGGGAGGATCAAACATGCCTGATACCATGTAAAGGAAGTAATAAGATTTGATGTAATTAAGATAATCAAATACCCTCTCTTTAATAGGACGAGAGAAAAGGAAAATCAGACCTAAGAGACACGGGATAAAACGAAATAGAATAAAAAACAACACAATATAAAGCAAACACATGTTAACACTTAACATTTCCGATGTTCTGAACATTTTGAGTTTTTTTATTTGCATTGCATATAAACTAGTAATTCATATTCACTGGAAAATACATGTCATTGACTTGCATAACCTGTTATGTAAAACAATCCTCCTGGTGCCTTCACACAAAAGAAATGAATTTAAGAAAAAAAACTGAATGACAGATATACGAAAATGTATCAGCAAGCAATTTTCTTAACAACTATTAATCTTTAATGAATGACCAAAAAATTTCTGATCCATCTTGCATACGATCTCTGTTCTCCAATTCTCTTGTTTTATATTCTGTCATACTGTACTTTATCAATTACTTAGGTGTTCATCATTTTTCACCTGTCTTTCAGGTTCTCATGTATCTAGGACCTGATGCACTAAGAGAAGTAATTAATAATGCTGAAATTTATCCTATACGCGGCCTCTTCAAATTTAGTGACTTTTTTCAAGAAATTGACTCTTACTATAAGCACAGCTTTGGGGATGAACTGGGGTTTTCAACTGGATGGAAATCTGTTGACAATTTCTATAAAGTAAGCTGTTCTATTGTTTCCTTTCTTTCGCCTAATGTTGCCTTCTCACAGCTTTATTGTACCATATGTTTGTATGCTATATTATATATACCTCATAATTATCACGTTGTTCCTAAATGAATGTTTCCTAACATAATGTCTGAAAAGTGCTGTCTCGTAGTTATTTGAAGCTGGAAACTTTTGTTTTTGAAACAATGTAATCTTGGGTAGGTAGATGAGGTGGGGAAGTGAAATGACATAGGAATGCTATATCTTTGAAGCAATTCAGGCTTGCATAAGAGCATACATGTCTTGTGTCTGGAGTTTAAGGTAGTGCTATTCTCCGTAGAGACTCAGGTCTGTGTGAGAGCACACATCTTGGTGAGGAATTAGGGTACCTGGAGAGAATTGTTTCTGTTCCTTGACAAGAGGTATTGGAAGATTAAATGCAAGCATACATCCTAAATTTCTTTCAGTATAACTAAATACATTCAACTTTTCTGTGTAGGAACAAACAACACCATAGTTGCACCTTTTCGTTATGCTAAAGCTTGTTCCATAGTTAAATTGCGAAATTCTTCTTCTTTAGAATGCTCACATTCATCCTTAAAGGCCTGTTCTGCTCCTCACTCAAAGCTCAAAATGGAGCTTCTTTTGACAGACAAATTTCTCGAATATCGACACTTTTTTGACTTCATGATGAAGTACTGAGAGTCTGGAAGCTTGATAAAACCTCAAATAAATTCGAATAAATTGCAAACCTTGACAGAAATTTGGGACTACTGAGCAAGTATATGCTTCCTCTACAAAATCTCACACCTACAATTTTAGCTAACGTGAATGTACAAATACATACAAAGATTTCCACGAGACATGGAGGTATTAAATGCATTCATGATCTTGTGCAAAAACTCGAGCCTGCACCCAGTTCTCTTAGTTCTAGAATGTAGGAGACTGATTGAATGAATGAGAAAATACTGTCGCAATTTAAATGTAGTATCTTTATAGCTCTTCATTTTGGTGCTTTAAAGTCTCAGCTCTCTCCAGCTGTCATCTTGCATGACACAGTGCATTGAATAATTTGAATTGATGTTATCACTATTATGGCATGAATAGTTGTTGATGTACCAAGAAAATCCTAATTTGACTGTTGTCTTAGACCTAGACATTAGATCTTGTAGACTAAAGTATATATATATTTATGCCATCGAAAGGAGCAGCCTTGTTTTGGAGGTGGTATTGTGAACCATATCTATACCTAGATGATAAGGAGCATGATGATTGATACTTTCCTTCTCTAAGAAGTAAGAAGTATGTTCTATAGACTCCTTGTCAACATAGTGACTTCATATGATTAGACAAACTTACTAATTAATTAGTGACAAGAACCACAACAAGTTGATTCTATCTCTACCTCGATGATAAGGAGCATGGTTATTGACACTTTCCTGCTCTAAAAAGTAAGAAGTATGTCCGTATGATGTCCACACTTATCAATTAATTTTAAGTTTTTCCACAGTTCGAAAAAAGCACCCCAGCTACCAAAATCTAAGAACTGTAGTATAAGTTTCTTTCCCTATTCGGTTTCTATGCATGATCAAAGGATTAGGAAGATAATTGGTGGGGGATATGAAGGTGATGATGGACTCTACTACTTACGTCTCTCTACCTCTGCGCTTGTGTCTACTATGTTCCACCCTCTTGTTGGCATCAACATGTGGCCACCCTTCAATTAGAAAGATAAAGTTGCTGCCACCTGACATCTTCAGTTCTCATTCCGAGTGTTAAACTCTCTTGTTGGTATCAACTTCTTGGCCACCCTTCATTTGAAAAGATGAAGTTGTTGCTAGCCGACATCTTCGATATAATTTTGAATGTGAAACTCTTTTGTTGGCATCAATGTGTGAGTGAGCTATCCTTTAATTGAATAGGATGCTGCTGCAACACCATCTCTTGTGTATCCTTCTCATCAGATGTGTCATAGTCCTAGTCTTTACTTACTTCGTTCATTCAGATGTATGGGGTCTTTTGTCGTGTGTCAACTTGCACTAGTGTTCACTTTTTTTTGCAAGTTTCATAGATGACTGGTCTCATGCAACTTTGATGTATTTGCTAAAAGAATGATTGGAGTTTTCAATATCTTTGAAACTTTCTTGTATGAGATATCTAATCAGTTTTCTATGGCTGGGAAAACTTTTCACACTGAAAACACATTAGAATTTATGCAACAAGGGTTTGAATTAAAACATTTTGGACCTCGTGAAGTTATTCATCAAACTAGATGCCCTTATACCCTTAATAGAATGGCACTGTTAAATGGAAAAATTGCCATCTTCTTGATATTACTCACACCTTATTAAGTGGGATGAGTTTTCCAAATGTTGTTGGCTTGAAGCGTTTCTCACTGCTAATTGTTATCATTCATATGCCTTCTGCCACCACGACAATGCCATACACCACACTCTCATTTACACCCATGGATACATTTTTTCATCTTCCACCTAAGGTTTCTGTCTTCTTTGTGCAAAATCATCAACCTAGCCTCCACAAACTATCTCCTCAAAGTGCTATTTCATTGGCTACTCTTGTACACAAAAGGATTACCAATTTATCATTGTTTTGATTTGGTTGCTCAACAAAAGATGTGGTGTGAATGTATCAATTTTTAAGATATTTCCTTCTTTTGTTCGCCTAGTAACTCCATTCGGGAATTTACTTTGCTCAGCCAACATACTCCCACTTTTGCGGTCACCCTAATACACCCCATTTTTCTGATTGATCCACTAAGTGGTCCTAGGCTAATTAGGCGACTAACCAAACTCTGCTTTTTGAAAAGCCTACTACTTACACATTTTATTTTAGAAACGACAATCATGCGTTCATGACATAAAATCTCATCTTCTGAAGCATTTTGCTACTAAGGATTTGGGGAAACTCTTGTACTTGCATAGTGACAATTTTGAGATTTGACATTTTTTAGCTTGCTTGAAAAAATTGTAATTCAAAAAATTGAAAAAGTTATTAAATCAATGTAAATTTGGCCAAATATCGACCAAATATGTTGGAGAAATTGATGAATAAGTCACCATAATAGACCCATCTATATGTATATATGTATGTGTATATATATAAACATATATGTATGTATCTAAGTAATTTTATCATATGTATATATATTTACACACTCGTACATACATAATGTATGACTTGTATGCACACACACACACTCACATGGGCACACGCATCGCACGCGCACACACATGTGATAATACGCATGTCATATATATATGTATGTATCCAAATGTTTGTGTGCTTAACATGAGATATCCCATAAAATATGAAAAAGACTATTCTTTTGCAAGACAGAAAGATAGAGGAAACTCTATGGTTAGTGTGGGAGAGAAAGATAGAGGGAAACTATATGGTTAATGTGGGAGAGGAAGAGAGGTCTGTGTGATGTTGGGCTGATCATGACACATCATAAGTGGGCAACCAAACTTGTTAAAAATAACATGGGATTTAATTTTAAAAAATATTTCAAAAAATATTTTGAGGAAACGAGCTCTGCCTTCTCTCTAACCCACGCTAGGGTTTCCCCGCTGGGGGGAGGGGCGCCGCTCCACTGGGCGTGCCCTCCCCTTGGCTTCCTCCTAGCCACGGCGACTGAAGCGGAGGGATCGTCATCCTGGAGAAGATGCCGTCGAGTTAATCCAGATGCCGTGACAGTTGTTTCTCTCATTCGAGTCGCGGGTGCCCTGCGCTCCGAGAGCCGCGACCTGGTCGAGGCATCTGCGAACCAGGGAGTCTTGCTGGCTGCTTGTCCGAGGCAGTTCACGGTTTGGCGGAGGGGAAGGCGCGACGAGAAGCTTGATGCTCGGATCCGGGGTGAGTGCGGCTGGTTCGACTTAGTCGGCTCTGGTTCGTTAATGGTGATGGACGGAGAGATGCTGCTGGCCAGGATCCGGAGCTCTGCTCGACCGTTTAGCCGCCGTAGGCAGAGCAAGGGTGCCCCTCGACATCCTTCTTCTTCCTGCCCTCCCCCCCGAGCTACGATTCTGTCCTTGTCCAAAGCTTCGGCGGCGTTGTGTCTCATTCGACTCCAGCTCGCCGTGCCCAGCCAGCGGCACTTCTTTCTTGACGGCGCCTGAGGACCTGGGGTGAACCGACCCAGAAGCGGGAGCCATCTCCCCTTGGCTGTGTGTTGGTGGAGCTCAGGTCTGTTGGTGGCGAGTTTCTGCTTGCCCACTGCGCTGGTCCCCCAATGGGTTGTTCGTCTTTGGGAAGGGTGATAGGGTTCCCCCCTGTCGCCCCTGCTGCTGTGAATCAGCAAAGTGGCCTCGGGCCTCCGGGTGGTCGATCGAGCTCCCAACTCTCTTGTCCTCTACTCCGGCTAGGGTGAAGATGATAGGCGTTGCTCTTTCTTGCTCTGCCGGCAGATGGCCATTGACGATTTGGCAGCAGTGGTCGCTCAGCTACGGATCTTCTTTGTTGCAGTGCTTGGGGCTCTTCTCCGGACCTCAAGCTGCCTGGTCATCTGTTCCTGGCATTTTGATGGTTCTTACCGTTGCTGTGATGATGTGATGCTGGAACACCTGCGAGGTGTTCGATGGAATGCCTCTGTGCATTCATGTGCTTTAGTGCATAGTAGTAGTAGGGACACCCCGTGGTGTTCGACCTGCGACCGGGATTCTGCTGCTTCTGTTTCGTTGAGCTCACCCGACACTATTGGTGCTGTCCGGTTTCTTATCCTAACCTTAGTACCTTCTTCGACCACTACTTTCAAACGATGATCATATTGCTATGTGCGAAGGGGAGGTATGATGGTTGGGTAGATTACTGCTCCAGTCATCAGTCGGCGTTTGGTGTCTTCTACGAGATGATGGTTTGACAGGATGGACAGTGCGCTTAGCTGCTGTTTTGAGACAGTTAACCTCCAAATCTGAAGTGCGGCCTTGATTGGTGCGTAGATAGAGGCTGGGTGTCCTTGGTCTTCCTTCTGTGCCTGCACAATTTGTGGGTGGTCTTTATTGTGAGTGTAGCTCCTCAGATTTTTAGACTGATGGATAGTTGGTCTCTTGTTTATGTATTTTCTGGGACGTCTTCTTCTGGCTTGCAGTTTTTTTTCTGTTTTAGGGATCTTATGTTCGAGACCGATTCATTCTGGTCTTTAGTTTCTTTCTGTAATCCTGCAAAGGATTAGGGGGTGCGTCTTTTTGTACCTAAAGTTTTGGATTTTAATAGCAACAAAGTTTTCGCCGACCAAAAAAAAGAAATCCTGGAATTTCATAAAAAAATCTAAAAAGTCACATAAATCACGAAAATTTTCCAAAAGTATTATTTGAGGAATGCATCCCAGTGATGGTTGTTGAGGAGGCAAGGCGCCAAACCTGAGCGCCTAGGTGTCATTAACAATAATGTCAAGAACAAGAAAAGAGTTATTGTAAAGAATGTAAGAGAGTTATCAACAAGTAAATAGATATTTATTGTCATAGCTACAAGTATTAAGCAATATAATCACTATCCTTCATAGCATAGCTATTGAATAGAAGGTGCAAAATAAGAAAAATCAAAAGATGTGTGTTAAGAGTATTAGATCCAATTAAAAGCGATATTTGGCACATTACGTAGGCAACAATATTAATTTTTTACTAGCCACATTGATCATCAAAATACATAAATAACAGCATGACCCACAAAAATAGGTCAAGGCGGCATTATAGGTGTTAACATATCTCTTTATTATCTGTATTATTTATTTCTGTCATTTCCTTATTACTGCTGTACCTCTATGTAATTTACCCATCTATTATAAATAAAGAGGAGATGGCTCTCAACCATCTCACGCTTCCCTACGTAGCCCTTACGTAAACTAACATGGTACCAGAGCCACTTCTACCCTAGCCGCCGCCAACAGGAGTAGCCCCGGGCACCGCCGCCGCCGGCATCAGAGACAACAACCGCTGCCGCTGCCATCGGCAGTAGCAGCAGCCGCCACCGCCGGCCCTAGCAGCAGCAGCCGGCACCGCCACCAGCAGCAGCAGCAGCCGGCGCTGGCGCCGTTGGCAGCAGCACCAGTAGGCGCCGCCGCCGGGCTAGCGGCTTCCAGTCGCTGCCGCCGTTGGGACAGGAGACTCCCACCACTGTCGCCGCTGGAGTAGCTTCAGCCGCCTAAGCTCGAAGACAGTTGTAGTTACTGTTTGGAGTTTTTCGGTTTATCCAACGGGTGTCTAAAACCTAAACCGAAGGACTCGTCACCTCCAAAGTGTGGCCCTAATCACATCTCCTCCATGTGTGATTAGAAAAATCGATTGGAGGGTGTTGATGCGTCAGTAACGCATCTTTCTGTTGTGTGACGTGTATCTCTCCGTCATTCAAGCTTTCACCGTGACGCGTATCTTTCCGTCACAAAGTTCCACTAAATCATGGTGAATACCAAGATGTCTACTATCTACAGCGAGATGTCCCCTATCCCCTCTATAAAGTTGAATGGAAAAAATTATCTTCTATGGATGAATGCTGTCCATACAGTTTTGGAGTCTCGTGATAAGGCGAGACATGTTGACTCTGTTCCTCCTGCTGCTACTGATAAAGAATATGCTGAGTGGAAGCGTTATGATAGTCTTGTGATGACTTGGTTGTAGGGGAGTATGGAACCTGCAATTGCTGCAAGGTTCATATTTTATTCTATAGCCAAGGAGATATGGGAGGCAGTGAAGAAGCATTATTCTCAGGAGAAGAATGCTCTTCGCCAGTTTATGATCTATGATCGTCTTTTTGTAGAGAGACAGGGTGACAGGCCACTAGAAGAATATTTTGGAGCGATTCAGGTTATTGCTCAAGAGTTGAGTTATTATCATCCTGTGTCAGTTGCAGAGCAGATCAAAGACAGAGATGATTTGAATACTGCCAAATTCTTGTCTGGACTTAGCTCTTCCTGCAGTTCTGCCTAGAGTGTTATCCTTGCCTCTGATAAATTGCCTAGCTTTGAGGAAGTCTACTCGAGAATTCAACAATCCAACTTTGAGTCTTTTGATCCTACACCGGTTGTATCTTCTGGGGAGTCTCAAGCATCCATAGCTGCTGTCGTACAAGGAGGACGCCCTGGTATGGGTAGAGGATGCGGAACACGTCCCAGGTGTACTTTCTGTGACAAACCATGACACACAGTGGAGAAATGTTGGAAGAAACATGGGAGACCTGCTGTACCACCAGTGGGGGTAGCAAATTATGCTACTTAGACTGAGCCTTCTGCATCTCCAGCTGTGAGTTCTAGCTCCTCAGGCATTACTCTCACCTAGGAGGAGTATGACCGCTTTATTCTTGCCACTCAGCACATGAATCTGGGATGCCATCTTCAGCAAACCTGGCATCTACTGCGGGTAATCAGGCTACATCTCTTATAGCTTCTGGTTCTACTTCTTCTTGGGTGGTTGACTCTGGCGCATCGCAGCATATGACTGGTATGAGGAGATTGCTCCACTCCATTGACTCGTATATTCCTCATAAATTTGTTACACTGACAGATGGTTCAGTAAGCTGGGTGTTAGCTAGTGGATCCGTTCCTCTAACACCTATAATTGATCTTAAATCTGTGCATTTTGTGCCTGAGTTTCCGTTCAATCTATTTTCTGTTGCAAAATTGATTAACGCTGTAAAATGTACAGTAACATTTGGGCCCTCTTGTTTTGTTTTACATGATCTCAAGAGTATGAGGACGATTGGTGGGGGGCCTAGGATAGGTGATCTCTACATCTTCCATGGTGACAGTCTGCCTCGCCAAGTATCTGATCCTGCTTCAGCCGTCTTGTTGAGTGGTTCCCCTTTATTATGACACTGCAGATATGGACATCCGTCTTTGGAGAGCCTGCAGAAGTTGGAACCTGAGTTGTCCCAAGTGTCATCTTTAGAGTGTCAGTCGTGTCAGTTGGGAAAGCATCATAGATTGTCTTACCCCAGTCGTGTCATTAAACGGGCATCGTCCCCCTTTGAGTTGGTTCATAGTGATGTATGGGGTCCTGTTAAAGACCAGAGTTATAATGGTTTTCGTTATTTTATTTCCTTTGTGGATGATTTTTCCCGTATAACATGGATTTATTTACCCAAAAGTCGGGAGTCTGTGCTGTCTATTGTTAAACATTTTCATAAAGAAATCCAGGTTCAATTTGATTGCAACATTAAAGTTCTTCAATCTGATAATGCTTTAGAGTATGTTCAAAAAGCCATGTCTGACTTTTGCAGTTCTGTTGGTATGCTTCATCATACATCCTGTCCTCACACCCCTCAACAAAATGGGATGGCTGAGAGGAAATATCACCACCTTGATGTTGCCAGGTCTATCATGTTTCAGTCCAATGTACCCAAGAAATTCTGGTCTGAGGCCCTTCTCATTGGCTGCTTCTTAATTAATAGACAACCCTCCTCTGTTCTCAAAGGGCACACTCTACGTTCCACGGATCAACCCTTTCCTATTCCTCTTAGAGTGTTTGGCTGCACTTCTTTTGTCCACAACTTTGATCCTAAGGCTGACAAGTTATCCCCTAGATCGATTAAAACCTTGTTCCTTGGGTACTCCGGTACTAGCAAAGGATACAAGTGTTACTGTCTTAGTCTTAACCGCATGTTTGTGTCTAGGGATGTTACTTTCCATCAGACTACTACATATTTTTCTGATGCCATGAGTAAGGGGGGAGCATCTGAGTGAGGGAGTGCTACCATCTTTTCAGAGTGAGAGAGTGCCAGTGTGAGGGAGTGCCACCCATCATTCCTGATTAATATATTATTCAGGAAAAGCAGGTAGCTGATGAATATGTAATTGAGCATTATCCACATGTTTATAGCAGCCGAGGTAGAAAGAATCCAGGAGAAGTAGTAGCGACACCAGTCTCTGTGCCTTCCCCATCGTCCTCTACTCTAGAGATTCCTGCATCTGACCTTGACATCCCTATTGCTGTCCGGAAAGGTACTCGTTCATGTACTATTTGACATCCTATTGCGAATGTGTGTTGTTTGTCCAAATTATCTAAGCAGGCTCGCGCATTTGCTATTAGGATTGATTCTGTGGATTTACCGAGTGCTATGAAGGACAATGGCTGGAAACAGGCAATGCATGTTGAAATGTCAGCCCTATTACATAATGGCACCTGGGATCTTGTTGATCTACCTGCAGGTAAGAAGGCTGTGGGATGTCTATGGGTATTCACCATCAAACACAATCCAGATGGCTCAGTTGAAAGGTTGAAAGCCAGATTGGTGGCTAAAGGCTATACACAGACATATGGGCTCGACTTGTTTGAGACTTTTTCCCCTGTAGCTCGTCTGAATTCTGTGCGAATTACTATTTCTCTGGCTGCTACTTTTGATTGGCCTCTGTTTCAGTTGGACGTCAAGAATGCCTTCCTTCATGGTGATTTGCAGGAAGAGCTCTATATGGAGCAACCTCCTGGTTTTGTTGCTCAGGGGGAGTATTAGAAGGTGTGTAAGCTGAAGAAGGCCATATATGGACTGAAACAATCTCCTAGAGCCTGGTTTGACAAGTTCAGTGATGTGGTTCTTCAAATGGGCTTCTCTCCTTCTGTGACTGATCACTCGTTATTTTATTCTACTTCTTCCTGTAGAACTACAATTATTGTTGTGTATGTTGATGACATAGTGATTACTAGTAGTGATTCTACAGGAATATCACGAGTGAAGGAAGGTTTGCAGGGACAATTACAAACAAAGGATCTGGGTAAACTGAGATATTTTCCGGGCATTGATGTGCTTAGATCTCATACAGGTATCAACCTATCTCAGAGGAAATATGTGTTAGACTTACTACAGGAAATAGGCATGACCGAGTCCAAGCCAGTATCTACTCCTATGGACTATCACATCAAGGAAATGGCTGATGATGCAGAGTATTTAGATCCAGTATATCACAGGAAGATTGTTGGTAAACTAATATATTTGACTGTTACACGACCTGATATTTCCTTTGCTGTAGAGGTGGTGAGTCAGCATATGAGCTCACCACGGTAGTCACATTGGACAACGGTCTGTCGAATTTTGAGATACCTGAAAAGTACTCCTGGAAAGGGAATCACTTATTATAAATCGAAGATGCCTGTCTCTACGTTAGTTCTTACAAGTTATGCAGATGTAGATTGGGCTAGAAATCAGACTGACAGGAGATCCACTTCAGGATATTGCACCTTTCTAGGGAATCATCTGATCACCTGGAAAAGTAAAAAACAAAATGTTGTGGCAAGTTCTAGCACTGAGGCTGAATATCGGGCAATGACACATGCATGTTGTGAGTTACAATGGGTAAAGTCTGTTCTTTCTGAGTTAAAGATCCCTGTTTCATCTCCCATGGAACTCAAGTGTGACAACCAAGCAACTATACACATTGCCAGGAATCCTGTCTTTCATAAGCGCACGATGCATATAGAAGTTGATTGTCATTTTATCCGAGATCAGATCAAGAATGGTGCTGTTGTAACACCATATGTCAAGTCTGAAGATCAACTGGCCGATATTCTGACAAAGCCATTGGGTCCAACAGTATTTCATAATCTATGTGGCAAGCTGGGCATACACAATGTGTACACTCCAGCTTGAGGGGGAGTGTTAACATATCTCTTTATTATCAGTATTATTTATTTATGTCATTTCCTTATTACTGCTGTACATCTATGTAATTCACCCATCTATTATAAATAAAGAGGAGATGGCTCTCATCCATCTCACGCTACCAGACACAGCCATTACGTAAACTAACAATAGGCAAGGCGGTAGCCCCTAAGCGCAGCCGTTGGACGTCTAGGCATGCCCCTTAACGACTATAATTTGACTGATCGAAAAAAGAAAAAATCTTGATTTTTCCAAAAAGTCGTTGACTTTTATTACTTGGCTTTCTGGTGATAGAGAATGCTATTCTTAACATGGAATGTTTCTATCACAGAGAAAACACACTCTGGACCTCTTAAAAAAACAAGTGTAATTGGATCGTACAAATGCATCTCCAATGGACTAAAAGCATGATCGCTAAAGCTCCACCTCAGAAGATTCAAAGGACAAAACTTGGTACTAGAGGCTAGTGGGCAAAAAATTGTAAATTATTATTAGGCCTGATAAATCATTAATTGGGGCATCCCCCATTAGTTCATGAACTGTCCTGAGCCATGTCACCGGGAAACAACTTGCCATGTCTTGAGATATTTGAAAAGGCTCCTTGTAATGGACTCTACAGTCGCAAGAATGGTCACCCGAATCTTTTGGGATACCCCAATGCTGATTATGCATGATCACATATTGATAGGAGATCTACTTTAGGCTATTGCCCAGTTGTTGGTGGAACTCTTGTTACATGACGTAGTGTAAACAAATAATTGTAGCAAGGTCCAACATTGAAACTAGGTATAGGACAATGACACAATCTGTGAGCAATCATGGGTAAAATATGATCTTGCTGAATTTGGGAATGCAATCTACTACTTAATATTCAAATTCCAATTGTTGTGTAAAACTTTAATCATCTTATTGCTTTTTCTAGATTTTCTTTCTTAGAGTTTATAAATCTAATGGGTCGAACATATTGTCTAGTGGCTTTACACTTCCGAACTTCTTTTTGTTTCTTTGACCTTTCATTATATATCTTCCATCAGGTTGTACCTGGTGAACTAACCGTGGTAACCGGAGTTCCCAATTCGGGAAAAAGTGAATGGATTGATGCCATCATTTGCAACATAAATAGATCCCAAGGATGGAAATTTGCACTTTGTTCTATGGAGAACAAGGCTAGTCTCTAGTTTTCTTGTTGTCTTTACTCTTTTTATGAACTAAATTAATGTTATATAATTACTGGGTGAAGGTTCGTGAGCATGCGAGAAAGCTTCTAGAGAAACACGTCAGAAAACCCTTTTTCAACGCCAGGTAATGCAATTCTCGTTTCTGTTATTTTTGCAACGTCCTTAATGTATATTACTATATTGTATGGATGTTTTAAAATAGGTGCTTTCCCTCATTTTTTCTGATTTTCACTGTTCCAAAATTTTGTTTACGACAAGCTGCATATGTGCTGCATTCACAATCCAGAATATTTTTTTTGCCACTTCTGCATATATGGTCTTAGTGTGCGGCTAATGGCTGCTTGTGGGCCGTACACTGACATATCCAACTACATTTTTGTTAATCTCTATGATTTTCTTAATTAATTTGGTGTTACTTATATTCGAAACTAAGCAATAATGTATAATTAGTTGTAATTATCGTTGAATGCTGTTAAATTCTTCCCAAAACAACTTCTTGTTGTTTCAAATTAACTTTTGATTCTATTGTAGTTTATATGTTTTGGACATGTTTATGTGGCGTTTAATGTAATGCTTTTGGTCATGCTTATGTTTTAATAGCTTTAATATTTTCATTTACTTTTAACTTTTTCCGACTTTATATCCCATTCATCTTGCAGACACTTCACATGCACACTTAGTTGTAGTTCTTCTCATTAGAGTATGCTCATGTCACCTTAGTTACCATTCAGGTTTTGATAAATTTACAGCTTGCTTGAACAAGTCGTACTTAAAGAAAATTTGGAAAATCAAGAACAAAAACATCAAAGTTTGCCCTGTTGTTTCGAAAAGAATCGATAAAAAGTGTTCTATATGCATTATGAATATATGTATACTTACAACATATATGCTTATCATACTTACATATGCTTATTTATATGTATGTATTTATACCCGTATGTATGCTTATACATATACATTAATATATATATTTAATGTGTGTATACACACATATATTTATATATAAATGCGTGTGTGCACACAATATGCCAGGGCCTATTCTTTTGCTAAATAGAGAGAGGAAACTTGTGTAGTCATAGTGTGGAGGAGGGATGCATGATGTTGGGTTGGGTTATGTTATGTCATAAAGGGCCAATCGTTAGAAACTCTTCATTGCAATTTTACTTTTAAAAATATTGTTTAAATTTTTTGATAAATATTGTGGAAGTCTGTAAAAATTATGAAATGCAGAGTTGCAAAAGTTGAGAAAACTCACCGATGTTTTATTCGGGCAAGTATCACGATGACCAAATAATCTCGATTTTCTTATAATGTCACTAGTTTTGGTTATTAGGCATGTTACAGATTGAAAAAATATATCAAAAGCACGTCTGTTGCTGCGTATCACATGTACTCATGTGTTGAATAGTTTGCATTGTAGGGCATATTTTTCTGTTGGGGTCTCAATTATGAAACTGAATTTGTGCTTTGGAAACTTAAAGTTGTTGCTTAATGTGAGCGCCGCAATTGCAGCGTGAAGAGAAGCAACATGCTTCCCTTCCTTTTATTAAGAATAGAACAGGAACAATTACATGGAGGTCCAGTAGAATAGAGAAAACA
The DNA here is from genome assembly GCA_963693085.1 of Alisma plantago-aquatica. Lineage (NCBI taxonomy): Eukaryota > Viridiplantae > Streptophyta > Magnoliopsida > Alismatales > Alismataceae > Alisma > Alisma plantago-aquatica. The sequence continues at coordinate 458,605,976 of OY856415.1, forward strand.
TCGAATGAAATGTCTGATTTCGATGTTGTGTTCGATGACTCAAAAACTGATTTTTTTTGAAATTTCGATATTTACGACCCTAACGATTTTGACGACCAGTGAATTAAATCATGAAAATTTACCAAGACGATTAAACACCAAGATCTACTCAAACATGCAATAATATATCATATTGGATATGTTGGGGGGGTTCCCACATTTGTAAGTGAAGGAAGTTGAACAATTTCAACAAAATTTCGATGGCACAATGAAGGAATTAATTAAGTGATGAAATTCTGCAAACACAATGTCTAGACATAAACACACTAGATTATATAATAAAGTTATATGTTTAGAGGTTAGGGTGGGATGCGTCTTGATGAGTGAGATTGTAAAAAACTTCAAGTTACAGCTTAGAATTTAAACTTACAGTTACAAGTTACAAGCCTACGGAGTACAAGTCTACTGTTAACATTTAACTAGGTTATACGGGACATTTATACATATATCCAAGAAATAACTCTGTTATTTTCAGAGTATTTTTCCATATCTCTATAGAACAGTGTAGAAATTGATGAAGGTAAAGTATAGATGGTCTAGGGATAGGGGAAACATACCTTAAAATTAAGAAAAATAACCTTTAGTAGCAAGAAATAAAAAATGGCCAAAATACCAAGATGTAGTAATACCAGTCTTAGGAACAAAATTTTCAAAATTTCGGTTGTGTTTTTGTACCATTTTGCAAAAATACGACCTAAACTGGGCTTTTTGCTGCAAAATTTCACCCTAATTGGGGAATTTTTGCACCTAGGGTCACGATTTTTGCAAAATTATGTCCCATTCCCTGCATTTGTGTGTTTTGCATGTCCAATCGGAAGTTTCGATGTCGTATTGCAAAAAAATGAAATATCGAGCGAAATTTCACAATTTCGGTCGAAATTTTATTCCATGAGAGAAAATACATAATGGAATAAAATAAGATATAAATAACTCTTAACACTCTCCCTCAAGCTCGAGCGTACACATCATGTATACCCAACTTGTTGCTAAAATTCTGAAACTTTGCTGGACCCAATGGCTTGGTAAGGATATTAGCAAGTTGATCTTCAGATTGGCAGATTTGACATGAGGAGTCACGACCTTTTTGTTCTTGATTTGATCTCTGATGAAATGACAGTCCACTTCTTTATGTTTAGTGCGTTCATGAAAGACTGGATTGTTGGCAATATAAATAGCAACATGATTATCACATCTGAGCTCTACAAAGGATGCCAAAAGAATTTCAAATTTAGAAAGGATAGAATGAACCCATTGCAATTCACAACAAGCACGAGACATTGTTCTATACTCAGCTTCTGTACTAGAATGAGCCACAATATTTTGCTTCTCGCTTTTCCAGGTGATAAGATGATTTCACAGAAAAATGCAGTATCCAGATGTAGATCGCCTATCACTATGATCGCTAGCCCAATCAACATCTGCATAACAAGTAAGAACAAGTGTAGAACTAGGATTCTCTGGTCTAAAATATGTAATTTCTTTCCTATGTGCTCCTCCAGATACCTTAGAATGCCACAAATAGTTGTCTGATGTGATAGTTTTGATTAACTCATGTGTTGACTCACCACTCCTATAACAAAGGAGATATCAGGGCGAGTGGCTGTCAAATATATCAAATTTTCAACTATCTTTCTATAATATCCTGGATCAGAATAGTCCGAATCATCTGCATTTCCCTTCACATGATGGAGTAGAAACATGTTTTGACTCGCTCATTCCTATCTCATGAAGAAGGTCAAGAACATATTTCCTCTGAGACAAAATCCTACCTCTATTTGAGCGAAGTACTTTACTTCCGGGAAAATATCTCAACTTGCCTAGATCTTTTGTATGAAAATGCATTTGCAATCCATCCTTCACACTAGATATGGCTACATAATCACTGCCAGTAATAACAATATCATCAACCTACACAACAATAATAATGGATCCATTGGATGTATAAGAGTATAACAAGGGGTGATCAGTCACACAGCGTGAGAAACCCATCTGTAAGACAATATCACTAAATTGATCAAACCAAGCCCGAGGAGATTGTTTCATCCCAAAAATGGCTATCTTCAATCTGCACACTTTCTAAACCCCCTCCCCCGAGCAACAAACCCACTAGATTGCTCCATGTAAACCTCTTCTTGTAGATCACCATGTAGAAAGGCATTTTTGACATCGAACTGAAATAATCGCCACTCAAAGGTGGTTGCAAGAGAAATAATTATTCACATAGAATTGAGACGAGCTAAAGGTGAGAAGGTTTAAAAAAAATCGACCCCATATGTTGAGTGTATCCTTTTGCCACAAATCTAGCTTTCAATCTCTCTATCAATCCATCTGGATTAGGTTTGACAGTGAAGACCCACCTGGAACCCACAAGATTTTTATCTGAGGGCAAATCAGTAACTTCCCATGTATCATTCTATAGAAGCGCAAACATTTCAGAGTTTGTAGCCTATAGCCACCGTCCTTCATTGCATCCATATGGTTCTTTGGAATAGTCACAAAATCAATCCTAAGAGCAAAGGAGCGAGCCTACTTAAATAAGTTGGATAGACAACAAACACCCGCAATAGGATGACAAATAGTACAAGAACGAATACCTTTGCGAACAACAATGGGAACATTAAAGATCAGATGGATCTTCAGGAATCTCTTGAGTAGAGGAAGATCATGAAGGCTTAGGGACTGGAGTCACTACCTCATCATGGTCTTGTTGTCCTCGTCTGTGATACACCTGAGTATTGCTGAATCAAAGGAGTAGAGGAGGGAACATTTCCAGATGGTTCTTCCTGAATTGTAGTATCCTCAAGTATAATAGGTGGCACTCTCTCACTTATTTGTGGTGGCACTCTCTAACTTATTTGTGGTGGCACTCTCTCACAAAATTGCTCCCCGTTACCATGAACAAAATATGGAGTTGACTCGTGGATGGTGATATCCCTAGATACAAACATACGACAACTGCTAGGGTAGTAGCACTTGTAACCCTTATTGGTGTTAAGAGTACCCAAGAAAAATAGTCTTAACTGACCGAGGAGATAATTTATCCACCTTGGTATCAAAATTGTGAACAAAAGAGGTACAACCAAACACTGTAAGAGGAACAAGGAGTGACTCATCATTAGGCCGCAAAACAGAGAAGGGAATGCTTTCTTGAAGGACAGAGGAAGGTTGTCTATTAATAAGAAAGCAAGCAGTGAGTAAAACATCAGACTCAAAATGCTTAGGGACATTAGATTGGAACATAATTGTCTTGGCAATATCTAGGAGATGACGATGTTTCTTCTCAACCACCCCATTTTGTTGTGAGGTGTGAGGATAAGACGTACGATGCACCATTCCTACAGAACTACAAAAATCGGCCATAGCATGTTGCATATATTCCAAGGCATTGTCTGACTGAAATTGTGAATGATTTGGGTCAAAGAGATGCTCGGTTAGAGTGGTTCTCCTTTATTATACAGAGTGAGAATATTTACATAATAGACCCAACAGGAAAAGGAAATAGTAAAGAGATACGTAAATAAGGAAAACTATTATCTAACACTCCCCCTCAAGCTGGAGCGTACACATCATGCATGCCCAACTTGGAAGTCTTATGCTTGAAGGCTGAAAATGGAAGTGGCTTGGTGAAGATATCTGCCACTTGCTGACCAGTCCAAACATGAGGAGTTTGAATCTTCTTGGAGAGCACTAAATCATGAATGAAGTGGCAGTCCACTAAATGTGCTTGGTCCTCTCAGCAGACACTCATTTCTGACAAGACCGACACAACCTACTGTAGCTCACAACAAGCATGTGCCATGGCTCGATATTAAGCTTCTATGCTGGATCGTGCTACCGCATTATGTTTCTTGTTCCTCCAAGTCACCAAATGTGACCCAAGAAATACATAATAGCCAGAAGTAGAGCGTCCATCTCCAACATCACATGCCCAATAAACATCGGTGAACCCAGTGAGTTCCCAGGATGTATATGTGAGATTCTGCCCTGTTAAGCAAGTAAGACCCTTCCTTGGTGATCCTTTGCAAGTAAGAAAATGTCCGATTTCGATGCCGTTTCGGTGGCCACAATTTTTTTTTTTGACAAATTTCGATAAATGCCTTCCTGGCGTTTCAACGGTAAATTAAACGAATTAATCTATGAAATTTTACTAGAATGATCTACTAGTGTAGATAGACCTGTCAAACTGGGTCAAAATCCGCGGGCGCCCACGGGTCGACCCGTTAAGTTGGGTTTGGGTAGCGAAATTTGCCACCCGCTGAAAATCACCCAAACCCATACCCACCCGTTTATTTAGCGGGTTTCACGGGTGACCCACGGGCACCCGCGGGTGACCCAGTTAACTAAAACAAATATATTTATATACATAATATATGCATACACTTTTTAAAAGATGTTACTTGTTTCATACAAGTCAACTCTTTACCTTTACAAACAACAATTGTATGCTCTTTATTTTGTGTTTGCAATAGGCAATAACAAGTACTTGTAATGTTAGAAATGTCTAATGTTACATGATAAAATAATGTGTTGTTTTTGTGATATTTATCTATAAAAACCACATCGGTTTTCCTATTTTACATCGACATACAACAACTAGCTGCTATTTTTCCTTTAAGTTAGCATAAACATATATCTACAACTAATACAATGGTTTGACATCAAACATAGCAGTTGGTTTCTTCCTTTGCACTATATTTGACATAAAAACAATAGTTGCAAGATGGTTTAAATGTTGTTTTTAGTATTAGGGAAATCAACTAGCAACTTATTGTTGATTGGACACATTTTAAATGGGCACCCGCGGGCAATCCGCAACCCGCTGGGTCGGGTTTGGGTGTGCTTTTCGTCCACCTGTTTAGAAGTGTATCTTTTTGGCCCGCACCCGCCAGACCCGCACCCGCAACGACCCAACCCAAACCCAAACCCACCCACCCGTTTGACAGGTCTAAGTGTAGATCTACTCAAATATGTAATAATATTTCATATTGGATATGTGGGGGGTGGGGTCTCATCATTTTTTAGTGAATGATCCTAAACTGTTTCGATGGGCATTTCGATGGGGATTTTGATGTTAATTTTCAATGGTGAAATCAATGAATTAAGTCATTATAGTTTGCAAGCACAATATCTGGACTTAAAAACACAAAACTGTGCAAAAAAATGCTCTAGGTAGTACATAGTATATGAAAACGTAGAAAAAAACCCGATGATCTGCCTATTTTGAGAGTTTCGTCAGTCAATTTCGATGTCCGATTGCCACAAACAGAAATTTCCACCGTAATTTTGACAATTTCGTCGAAATTTTGAACATTGATCCTTTGATAATAGCAAAGAATCCTGGTGACTGCCATCCAATGTGACATCTTAGGCGCACTCATGAATTGGCTAACAACTCCCACGACCTAAGAAATGTCAGGACGAGTAATTGTCAAGTAAATCAGTTTCCCCACAATTCTTCTATACTTTTTTTTGGTGACCGAGAAAACCTATCCCGGGCGAGCCCGACATGGTAAACTCTCGAGGCATGAGAGGGTGTGGTTCGGTCACCGCCCCTCGCACGCCAAATCAGCGTGGATTGCCGTTCGCAAAGTGCCTTCGATGATGTTCGAACTCGGGTCCTTCATTTGGACTTACCGAGCTCTTACCACCTGGGCTACTATGGTCGGACAATTCTTCTATACTTTACTAGATCCGAAAAATCACTGTCATCAGAAATAGAAGTCTTTGTATGATAATTCATAGGCGTGGAGACCGGTTTGCTCTGTGCCGTGCCTGTTTCTGCAAGGAGGTCAAGAACATACTTCTACCGAGTGAGTTTGTGCCCTTCTTGGAGCGTAGAACTTTTATGCCAAGGAAATATCGAAGATTACCCAGATCTTTCGTTTGAAATTGTGTTTGCAGCCATTTCTTGAGTTGTAGAATGCCAGTAGAGTCATCACCAGTGATGATAATATCATCCACATAAACAACTAGAATAATAGTGCCACTTGAAGACTTATACACAAATAGTGAGTGATTAGTAGAAGACCGAGTGAATCGAAACTGTATAAGTGCAACATTGAATTCATCAAACCATGCCCGAGGTGACTGCTTCAGACCATATATGGACTTCTTTAACTTGCACACCTTCTGACACTCCCCCTGGGCAACATAACCAAGAGGATGCTCCATGTACACCTCCTCAAGCTTATCACCATGAAGAAAAGGATTTTTGACGTCCAACTAAAGAAGAGGCCAATGAAAATGAGTGGCAATAGTCCACACAGAATTGAGCCGAGCCACCAGAGAAAAGGTCTCAAAGAAGTCAACGCCATGTGTCTAAATGTACCCCTTTGCAACTAGACGAGCCTTCAAGCGATCAATAAGCCCATCGAGTTTATGTTTCATAGTATAAACCCAAGGGCAGCCTACAACAGACTTGCCAGGTGGATGATCCGCAAAATCCCAGGTAGAGTTCTCATGAAGTGTTGCCGTCTCACTATCTTGGATCCAACCATCATGTTGGACTGCTTCTGTATGACAACGAGGAACAACCGTGGAGTCAAGGTGAAGAGCAAACGTGCGGGTTGCGGGTGAAAAATGAGACAAGCAACAAACATTTGCCAATGGACAACGTATAGTGCAGGACCGTACACCTTTCCTAGCTGCAACTGAAAGATGTAAATCTGAAACTGAAGCATCAAGAGAACTTTCAATAGAAACAGGTAAAGAGGCATGCTGCTGGACTGGTGACACTACATCCTCTGGGTGCCGCCTTGCTCGCCTGGTGTAAACGAGTGGAAAAGGTTGAGGAGGTGGTGGTGGTGGTTGTGGGGTGGTATTTATAATACTCTCATTACACGACACAATAGAGGTGGCTCTCTCTCATGCTCAAAGATGTAGTCACTCTCAGGATTGTGCTCCCCATCACTGTAAACAGAGTCACTAAAGAACACAGTAGACTCATGAAATGAAGACGAGGACAATAACACCTGTATCCCTTATGTGTGGGAGAGTATCCCAAAAAGACGATGCGAACGTCATGGGGAGATAGCTTGTCAGCTCGTGGATCAAACACATGAACAAAAGCAATGCATCCAAACACACGAAGAGGAACAGGAAAGGGTTGCTCATCATGTTGTAAAACAAAGAAGGGGATAACCCCTTATAAGACAGGGGATGTCTGAAAGTTAATAAGAAAACATGCATTGAGAAGAGCTTCAGACCAATATTTCTTGGGCACAAACATTTGAAACAGTAGCATACGTGCTACATCAAGTGGCGGTTTTTGCATTCAACAACCCCATTTTGTTGGGGTGTATGAGGACAAGTCGTTTGGTGAATCACGCCAATAGAATCACAAAACGTAGAAACAACCTTTTGAACATATTCTAGGGCATTATCAGTATGAAGTCTCAATATGAGCATCAACATGAATTTTCAGTAACTGATGAAAGTTTTGAATAATAGGCAAGACTTCATCGCGAGACTTAAGTGAGTAAACCCAAGTCATGCGGGAGAAATCATCAATGAAAGACAAAATATCGAAAGCCATTATAACTTGGCTCTTTAATAGGACCCCAGACAACACTATGAATAATATCGAAAGGACGCTTAGAGTGTTTCATAGTGCGATTCAGAAAAGAAATGTGATGATGCTTGCCTAATTGACATGACTGACACTCTAACGACTTTATTGAGGTTAAGCCTGGGACAAACTTCTGAAGACTTTGTAGGGATGGATGTCCATAGTGACAATGCCATTGCAAGGGAGAGCAGCTGAACACGGTGGATGTGGCAATTGGAATCTGGCGAGCTGGGCGACTACCTTTAAAGAAGTAGAGTTCACCTTTCCTAGATCCCCCACCAATCGTCTTCCAGCTCCTGAGATCCTTAACACAAAGAAAGTAACTCCGAAAATTACCAAGCATTTTAAGGAATCAACCAGCTTAGCAACAAACATTAAGTTAAATGGAAAGTCTGGTACATAATGTACAAACTACAAAGTGTAAAGCTAATTGGATGATGCTTGTACGGTGTCACACGTCTGGACTCGTCTGACAGAACCATCATCAAGTGTCACAGAAGAATGCGGGATGTATGAGTTAGAAGAAAGAATCATAGATCGTATACCCGTCATATGCTGGGAGGCCTCGGAGTCCACCCATGTAGAGGATGGATGAAAGGCAACAAGTGAAGTCCCTTGGTTACCTGCATCTGCAACTAGATTGACCGAAGTACCAAGGGAAGCTTGTTGAGTAGCCTGTAGAAGACGGTCATACTCCTTGGAGATTGTAATGTGTGATTGCACTTGTTTAGAAGCTCCAGATGTTGATGTTCCTGATGGATTGGCAGTATAATGTGCAACACCAATTGGAGGCTGACCATGCTTAGAATAACATTTTTCTTCTATATGACCAAGTTTTTGACAGAAAGTACAATTTGGACGATTTCCAACACCTCGTCCTTGACCAACTTCCCTACTGTTCCTTTGGCAGCAACAGCAAGAGAAGCATGATTCTCAGTGTGTTCTCCTGGAGTAGCAGAAAAAGACTCAAAAGATGACTGCTGAATCCGTACAAAGGCTTCTTCAAGGATCGGAAGTTTGTCTCTGGCCAAAATGACACTCCTGGCTGGAGCATATACATGATTTAAGCCTGATAGAAACCTTGTTGTTACTAGATCATCTCGGTCCATCTGGTCATCAGTCTTTAATGGCTGATAGAAACTGAGTTCTTGAGAAATTGACTGGATAGTGCCAAAATAATCCTCAAGAGAGCGACTATTTTGTTTTTCTGCAAACAGACAATCATAAACTGTATAAAGACGGAGAGCATTCTTCTCATGAGAAAGTTGTTTCTTTGCAGCTACCCAAATTTGTTTAGCTGTAGAGTGGGACATAAATCTGGAAGCAATCTGGGGCTCCATGCCCAAGCCAGGATTTCACCAGCCCATTTGTTTTTCTGCTAAGTGGGATAGTCTTTGCCACCTTCATCAGGGGGTTCTGACTCAATAATTTCCACCTTCGCACGCGATTCAAGTACAATATAGATAACATTCATCCAAAGAAGATAATTCTGTGAGTTAAGCTTCACAAAAGTTATCTGAGATTGGCCGTCGTAGACAACTGTAGCGGAAGCCGCTGGCTTTGCATCTCCCGTTTTGAGAGATTAAGATAACAACATCACACAAACAGAAGAACCACCGCGACGAGGATGTAACAAGTAGTGTCTGGGAACTGTACGACATGTGAAATATTAGACACGTTGTGTGAGCTGCCAGAGACATAAATCAGCCCCCCTGACAAATAGTGGCACGTTGTCGGATTTAGCACACACTGTCGATGGATGATGCAGTGCTCCTACTTGATCTGCACACGTCGTGTAGATAAGGTACAAGCCATGTCCGATTTCGGAGGCGTAACCTTGAATAGTTGTGCCACGTCGTGTCATGGATGTGACACACTATGTAGTTTGCGAACAGTACCGTCAGAGCAGAGACGCCTGGATGGCAACACGTCGTGTTGTCTGGGGTACACGTCGTGTGCAGCGGTGACAGACTTCAACCTTGACGGGAATTGGCTTCGTCAAAGGGCGAAAAAGACCTCCGGGAAGACACTCCAGAGAGAGAATGACCCCGGGAAGACGTGCCAGGGGTGACCAGAATTAGCGCCATCACTAGTCAAATGATGATGCAAATTCGATACATCAACAACCCCTAAGGATGTAGGCACTCATCCACATATCAAGATTACGTGGAGAGGAAAGAAGATGAGAAGAAAGGTGCTCCTCCTTTCTTCGGGATAGAACGAGGGCTTCTCCTCCTCTCCTTCAAGCGGTTACCGTGCCCTGATGGATCGGAGGAAGATCGGCTACTCGGTGAGGAATACTGGCGACGGTGGTGATGGAAGAGAAACCAGAGAGGGAGAAGAGAGAGTGGGCGGAGCAGGGGAAGGGGGGCGACGACTAGGGTTGTAGTAGTTGAATATGCGCTGATACCATGTGAATGGATTTGGTTCAAAGCGATGTCCGGTTAGAGCGGGTTCTCCTTTATTATATAGAGTGAAAATATTTACATAATAGACTCAACATGAAAAAGGAAATAGTAAAGAGATACATAAATAAGGAAACTATTTTCTAACAGGTTTTTTTTAATATTGCATTCAAATTGATCCTTTTTTTCTTGTTGAATTTTTTTTAACAATGGACAACACAAACTCTCTACTCTTCAACATATACAACCATGTCATGCGAGAAAAATCATCCACAAAGGTAATAAAATATTGATAGCCATCGTAACTACTTTCCTTCACAGAACCCCGGACATCATTATGAATCAGATCAAAGGGGCGCAAGGCCCTTTTATTGACACGACTAGGGTATGGCATCCTATGATGTTTTCCCAACTCACAATCTAAGGCAGACACCTGTAATAACATAGGTCCTAACCTCTGCACACTTTCCAGAGGAGGATGACCATATCTATAGTGTGCTACAGTAAGGGAGAACCACTCAAAATGATAGCAAGGGGTGCAGATACTTGATGAGGTAGACTCGCACCATGAAAGAGGTAGAGATCACCTTTCCTAGGCCCCCACTAATCGTCCTCAAACTCTTGAGATCATATAAAACGAAGCAAGGGCTGATTATCACTGTACATTTTACAATATCAATCAATTTGGTAATAGAAAGAAGATTAACTGGAAATTCGGGCACATGATGTACACATTGAAGGTCAATATTAGGAGTCAAGGAAACCGATCCACTGGCTAATGCTCTCCGCACTGATCCATCTGCTAATGTCACAGACAAGTGTGGAATATGTGAGTTAGTGGAATGAAGCAGTGTCCTCATACCAGTGTGAAGCTTTAAAGTCAACCACCCATGAAGAAGAGGAACTGGACGCCAGTAAAGAAGTAGCCTGATTACGAGTAGTAGACACCAAGTTGGTTGAAGAAGAAGTTCCCGTGCTTAGGTGCTGGGTAGCCAAAATGAATCTATCGTATTCCTCCTTAATAAGAGTGATGCCAGAACTCGGAGGAAGCTCAGAGGACTCAGTACCGCTAGTAAAGTTGGTTGTCCCCACTAGTGGCACAGAAGGTCTACAATGCTCCTCCTAATATTTCTCCATAGTGTGTCCCATATAGCCATAGAAAGTGCACGCACTTAGGTTGTCTGCCACCTCCTCGACCTGCACCTGTATGCCCCCTCTAACTGTAGCAACTAAAGATGCATGAGATTCTCCATGAGGACACATGTAGAATTAACTGGCTCGAAGTTGGACTGCATAATTCATGAATAAGCTTTCTCCAAGATGGGAAGCTTATTAGTTGCCAAGATAACACTGTGTGCTAAACTGAATGAAGAGCTCAGCCCTAATAAAAACTTTGTTGTTATCAAATCATCCCTATCCTTGATATGTTCTTGAATAGTCATTGGATGGTAAAAACTCAGCTCCTGAGCAATAGATTGGATTGCTCTAAAATATTCCTCCAATGTCCTGTCTCCCTGTTGTTTAGCGAACAAGCAATCATATATCATGAACAAGCAATATGCGTATTTGATGCATCCACAACCTCCAACAGAGAGTTCCTTAATCACACATGGGGGAGGGGTGATTAGGAAGAAGCAACCGTAACCGCGGACCATCCAACGTGAAAACTAGAACCCTGTCGTGAGCGGTCGACTGGGTCCACTCTGCTACTGTTCCTGGCCGGCGACAACGATGGTTGTTGTTCCTGGCCAGCGGCTGCTGCTGCCGGCGGCGACATTGCTAGCCGGCAGTGGTCAACTTGCGCAGGAGAGGGTGAGATAGAGAGAGACTAGGGCACAGTTCCTTACGATGGAACTTGCTCTAGTACCTTGTGAGCGCCACCATTGCAGCGTGAAGAGAAGCAACATGTTTTGCTTTCTTTTGATTTAGAATAGAACAGGAGCAATTACATGGAGGTCCAGCAGAATATAGAAAATACATAAAAGAAATAAATCAAGATATAAAATAACTACCTTAATATTTTGAGTATACACATTAATTTTTTTTTTTGTTTATTTGGGAATTAGATCTTGCTCCATAAATGCTAATTCATTACCAGGTTTGTTAATATAATGTCCTTGCTAATACTGCTTATTTGTTTTATGGGGATACTATGAAGGCAATAACAGGTTGCCACATTCATTTCTACATAGTACTTTATCTGGCCTTGCTAAGTTGTCTTTATAAAATTTCATGTTTTGATTATTTAGTCCAATAGACGGTTTCTTGCTGTTAATTTATGTATTCTGCAATAAGTGACACCATCAATTCAACGAAATCCTCAGTTATAGTAATTCTGTTGAACGGATGAGCATCGAGGAGTTTGAACAAGGAAAACAATGGCTAAATGATACATATTATCTCATACGGTATGTTTTCTTTTGCTTATTTGTGCTCGTGATACAACCTGATTCAAGTTATCACATACTATAATAGTCATGTTGTGATTCTTTTATATTTTCTTTACATTTTTTGAGATATAGTCCTATTAATAGTTGCAAGATTATTTTTCAAAAAGTGTATATATAGTTTCATTCTGATGGCCTAACCTTTTGCTTATAGGACATTCCCTTAGTACACATTCTTTTAATTTACTTTTTTTTTTACCAATTTAAACAGTATCTTGACCGAATGGTATTTTAAGGTTTGCAAAGAAAAAAAAATCTACTTCTGTCAAGCAAGGGCAACCCTATTTCTATGTAGCATGTAGAAAGTGATGACACGACAATCTAATATCTTTAGATGATTTGACATAGGAAAGTCCTACTCTTTCCTGTATATAGAAGTGGGAGGAGCACAATAGACAGAAATCTAATGGAGGTATAGACTCTAGGACCATATAACGGTAGACCATTTACTTGCATACTTGTCAACGCGTCTAGGCGGTGGGTTTAAGCCAAGGGGCGCCTAGGCCGCCTAGACTTTTCTGGCCCTTTTTTTAAACTTTTTTTCAGTTACATATTTAAATTTCTGTACACATGATGCTATATGTGATAATGTAATTGTTTATTCATTAAATGTTTTTCTAGGTCTAATTTGCATTGATAATTATAGGAGATTCAGGGGCAAGAGAATTAGCAGGAAGGAAAAGAAACAGCAGTAAGAGGAAGATAAGTAGGAATTGGAGAGAGAAAATGGGATAAAAAGAAATATGCAAATGGTAAGAGTTGTGCAGAAAGAAGTCAGAATAAGACAAACACAAGGGCAGTCTAAGGAGATTGAAAGAGGATGAATTTAACAAAACAAAATAAAAAACAGCAGTAGCAGGTGCTGATATAGAAAATATAAAGGATGAATAGGTCAGTAAAAATAAATGGAAACATGCAAACAACAGTAGCTGTGAGAGCAGATTTAGGAGGAAGAAATCAGAAAAAGAAAACAAATATATGCAAATAGTAGCAGTAGATTTGGGAGCAGGAAATATAGGACAAATCTGATATAAGAAACATGCAGATACTCAACATAGTGGTAGGAGGGGATATAGGAGGAATAACTCAGAAAACAAACGTAGCAGTAGGATTTAGGAATAAAATGCAGCAGAAGGGATAAAAAAAGAAAAGAAAAAGAAGCCAGAACAATGTTCAAAATTTCGTCGAAATTGGCGAAATTTCGCTAATTATTTCGATGCCGCCAACGATCGGACATAGAAATGGCCTTACATGTCTGTACGTAGGGAATTTCGCCAGAAAAAAAATTAAATTTCGACAATTATTTCGAATTTCGACGAAATTAGGTAAATTTCGATGAAAAAAAGGCCCATTTGGTCCGCATTTCGACGAAATTTCGAAAAATACATCTATTATTTCGAGAAATGGGGTACGATGTCTGCAAATTTTACTATGTGATTCCTTGGGCCTGTTAGGGGCAATCTAAGTTATGTTTCTTCTCTTCCTAACCTAATTCTACCTCTCTCTCCTATTTCTCTCACTTCTATAAAGATCTACAAAGGAAATATTTAAAAATGTGTGTGGAAGTGATATCTATGACTATGATGACCCACTAACTTTCATTTTTGAGGTCACATGATTTATGTTATAGTGCGCAAAATTAGCATGACTATCGAGATATTTTGTATGTATTCCATTATCAATCACATCTCTAACTATATGGTTGCCTCCTATAGGCTCTCGCTACAAAAGCACACGACGATGAACAAAGATTGAGTTAATCCATTAGTATGTATTTTATCACTTGTAAGCATATGGAGATTAACAGTGAGACATATCTATGCTTGTATAAAACAAAACAAAAACATGAGCCAATATGTAGGTATAATTAACAAGGAGGATGACAACCATCATGGTTCAACTAGATGCATAAACCTCAGTACTCACATACCACCGCGACATTGTTTATGTACTACATCCTGTCATCCTACTGAGAGGTCCTACCATCCTAGATCATGCTATGTTTCCATAAATTTGTGTCTTCAAGCCTATATATTGTGCATACAAACTATGATGACTATTCATTCATTTCGCCATTCAATTGACCTCAAAATCTCCATCGAAATGGCCATCGAAATTGTTCAGCTTCCTTCTCTCACACATGAGGAGCCCCACCCCCTCACATATCCAATATGAAATATTATTGCATATTTGAGTAGATCTACACTAGTAGATTGTTCTGGTAAAATTTTGCTAAATAATTCGACCATTTGGTCGTCGAAACACCAGGAATGCATCTGTCGAAATTTCCGTCGAAATTTGTCGGAATTTCTGTTTCTGTGGCTACCGAAACGGCGTCGAAATCGGACATTTTCTTCCTTGAGCCAGAACAACAGACATACGAGGAAGTAAAAAAATGTAGCAACCAACACTATGAGGACTTACCAATTTGGCCCAAATCAGACCTAATTTCCCCAAATCAGACCTGTTTTTCCCCATATCAGACCTAATTTGCCTAAATCAGACCTATGTCAACTATAAAATGACTCAAGGTGATCTAATTTGACCAAATCTGGACGCTATTGATGCCAATTTAGCCTTTAAATGGCTTTATTTAAGCCTAAAAGGCCCTTAGGCGCCCACTTAATGCAATAAGTAGGCTGGGCGCCTAAGATGCCTTGCCTAGCGCCTAAGATGCCTTGATAACTAAGTTTACTGGACAATAATTATAACCTCTAACACCCCCTTAGCTGGAGAATGGGAGAATCACATGTCCAACTTGTACAATTAACATAAATGAGACAAACATGACTTACAAACACAAGCATATAGACGGACATTAACATGGTCTACATACGCAGAAATAAATATATACTGAATACAATATGTGCGCTCCCCTTGAACTTGGTTCCTCGGACTGACATTCTTGACCCTCCCCTTGAAGTAGATAATCGTCAAATCAACAGGTCGACTAATAAAAGTTGGAACTTACCATGTCAGACCTGTATCAGGAAGTAGAAGACATAAAGATGCAAAGAATTCATTGACTATGATATTGTTTTTGAAGTAGTTTCTAGAAGAAGACTACTATTAAATGACACATGGTAGTCTAGACAAAATATGTGTCACAAGATGATTATGTTGCATCAAACAATCAACATGCTTGTTATGGACATGCAAGCTAGAAACTTTGATGGTGAAGCTAGGTGAATAGTCTTCTAAAGGGACTGGTATGCCGGATCGACACAACCAACTATACAAATACTCTAAAATGCTTCCGTTATTAGATGACTGATGTGCCACTTGATTGGGATGATCAAACGTGACCAATTGAGATACAAATACACCTAAGTAGTAAGAAGAAAATGCTGAAGAGAACTCTCTTGATTCAAGAAATCATCTTCTCCCATGAAGACGAAAGCTGGATGTGGAATTATTAGCTGACAACTCAAAAGCAGAACAAAGAGACTTGACATCGTCTTGAAATCTAGATGTGACACAAAAGTTACCCAGAGTTTCATACTAATTGTCCGTTCGGTAACGCGTTGGAATTCAACGCTGGGTGGATCGCCGCTGGCAGACCACCGCGTGAATTTGATGCGATGGAAAATCGACAGAAACAGACGCTAGCCAGTGTTGAATCCAGTAGAGAAAAGGAGCGGTAACCTGCTGATGTTTTAGTAGCAGCGATGGGCATCTGCCCAGACGCTATTCATCCTGCCCGGTCGCCACTGGACGTGTTGCCGAACACTGCATAAGATAGTAGATGACCCACATCAAATAAAGTGAAAGTACTTCATCTCTACCCATTATTCCATCTCTTCCTTTTTTGTCTTTAAACTTTTAACTCTTCAACGCTATCTCTTCTCCCCATACTCGATTCTCCTTTTCTCATCTTCTTGATAGAAGTAGGGGACATAGGGATGGGGAGAACATGAGGGAGATGTTGCTCGACGTAGTGTTGAAGTTGTTTGTTTGACAACTCTGTGGCTTGAAAAAACTGAACCTCATGCCACACTGCTTGAAAGGATTGAATCTTGCATTGGAGAGAGGTTGACCTAGTGCCTGAGAGAGCTTGACTTCACACTTAAGTGAGCAAAACTTCATACTTGAGAGAGGATTGTTGGAACTTCAATTCTCGTATCCCTGATTTCTGGGTCCAACTCCACAGTGAGCTGGCTGCATGTTTATAAAGGGGTAGTATCCTTGAATATTTTTTGTGTTTGACACATAGATAGCTCATTATCGAAACATGTACAATTGGGACAACATGACTAGCCAAAGGACAGTTGTACACCATGTTGAAAGACGACAAGTTTTTTTGACAGAAGATTAGACACTATGTGATGTGGAACACATCTTGAAGAAGAAGAACAAACAAGATAAATGACAAATTATCCAAATTCAATTCATATTCGACTGCCTGGACAAAGGCCCCAAGGCTGGCTTTTATAAGACTACAATACTTGACCTACTTGATAATGGAAATAAACTCCTATTTAGCAAAATTCGAAATTAAATAAAACAAAAACAAGCATAAACATTTACGAATAAGTACACTAATGAGATAATTTGCACTTAGGTCCCTAAATATAAAAATAAAGCAAAATAAATAGAATAAAGCCTTATACGTCCTACATCAACTCCCTCGAAGTTCAAAGGACGAGCCACCGGTGAGTCAGGTACATATCCTATGCAGGCTCTCCCAATAGTGGCTGGTGATTGGAAAATGGATTGGACGACGTCGCACAATCAGAGTTGGAGTATTGTCAACCTCAAGCATGCCATAAATTATGGCCCATAATGTTCATGCCATATTAGAGACTTTATCGCCGGAGCACCTCAAGTATTGGCGACACCAAGGTGGCATCGTAGCCATCATCAACTGGAAGAGCACAGAATGTCATTTAAGGGCTTTAGTAATTGGCGTGGTGCACCCTGGACATCATCCGCTAAAGGTGGCATCGTGGAATGCAGGGGCATGAGATCAATACGGATTGAACTATTGACATCATCCTTTACTGGGGGTTATGGAGGCACTGTCTCTGACTCGTCCTTGTCAATCACTGAATCACAAGTGGGGAGTGCAACTTCATCAACTTCTTCTGAAGTGTTGTGGCTTTGGTCACTCAAGGGAGGTGCATCCTCAGGCTCAATTTTGTGTTGTGATTGCACGATAATTGTAGTCTTGACATGGCTGGAGTCAGGAGTGGGCTAAATTCCATACTTGGTTAAGAGTTGCCTCCAATTATTGCGGGCTAGGTGTTGTAGAAATTTATTTTACTTCTGTACAAAGTCATCTAGCCGACGGGGAACTTTATCATCTTGTCGTCGCATCATGTTGTCCATTTGTTGTTGAATAACCTCCAAGGTGGTAGTAGTTTTGGCCATGTAGCCATCCAGTTTGTCGTTGACTTGTTGAAGAGTCACCATGATTTTATAGAGAAGAAAGCCCCCTTAAAGTTGATGTAGAAGGAGGTGCCTCTGAAGGAAGTTCGGCCCAGTAGTCCAGTGTGCGCGATCCGCAGATTCAACTAGCAGCTTGGAGGAAGAAGGCCTGGAGACGGCCTCCAATGTAGGTGTTGGGAGAGGGCCGAAGTGGGAATGTGTTCCCTGTGGAGAAAAAAAATGGGGGGAGAATAGCCAAGTGGCTTGGGATTGTGCGGAGAAACGTCCGCGGTGCAGGAGTTAGAAGGGCGGTTGATGGGTGATTGACGGAAGTGTATGCCGGAGGCGCGGAGGCCACTGGGTGGATCCGTGGGGGATGATTGGGGTCAGGTTCTGCGGAAGAGGCTATGCTAGGGAGGGCAGGCTTTGCGGAAGAGTTGATTTACGGCATGTGAGGGGCTAGAGGACGAGCGGTTTGCCAAAGTGTGAGGAAGTGTGGTTGGCCTGTGGAAGGTGACGAGTGGTTGGGATACTGACCAACGGTGAAGCCACGAGGTGAGGTTCACGACCCACTGATGCGTGGGCTTCTAGACGAAGATGGACATTGGGTTGTACTACTCACAAGATTGGGTGAGGAGGGTATCAATGGAAGAAAATGGGAAGGGAAGGGACGGATCAGGGACAATAAGTAGCGGTATGGTGGGTTTGCGTAGATGGAATTACGGGAATTTGGGAACTATGAGTTGATAAGCGGGTGGTGTGGTGAGTTTTGTTGATTGACAGGTGGGCTAGGCATGATTGACTGAGCGTCGTTGTTTGCGAGGAAGTGTCTATAGAGGAATCTGTGGGGATAGAAGAGATGGCGCTGGATGAAAGTTGGGCACGATGAGGTGATGGAAGTCGAAGTAGAGGGTGAACAATTGTGGTTGGCTTGCGTGAAGAGCTGCATGGCTGTGCAGGAAAGACGTCAACATGGAGCAAGATGGTAACCGAGAGTTTAGGCGGAAGATAACATCAGTTGGCTTGGGTCTTGTTGAAGGCGGGGCAGGTAGGTATTGTGTGTGGTGGGCTGGGAGTGGGAATGGAGACGACAACATCTGGAAACGCGGAAGGGATGGATGGAGGAAAAAAAAGAGAAGATGGAAATGGGAGGGGGGCAATATGACGGGCGGAGTTACTGTTCCTCGGGTGAACATCATCAATCAGAAGGGCCAAAGAGAAGTAAAGGGGGGGGAGAGGAGGTTGTGCCCTAATAATTTTAGGGTTTGACTCCGGTACCACTTGATGTAGAACACATCTTGAAGAAGAACAAAGAAGATAAACGACAAATTCTCATAATTCAATTCATATTCGACTGCCCGGACAAAGGCCCTGAGGCTGGCTTTTATAAGATTACATGACTTGACCTACAAGTAATGAAAATAAACTCCTATTTAACAAATTTGGAATTAAATAAAAACTTAAAATAAAGAAAGGCATAAAACATTTATGACTAAGTACACTAACTAGATAATTTGCACTTAGGTCCCTAAATATAAAAAATAAAGCAAAACAAATAGAATAACGCCTAACGTCCTACATCACTATGTGAATGGAACACAATGTGTGATGTGGTAATGCCTTGTGGATTGAGCACACACCATGTCGAAAGACGATATCATTTCTTGATAGAAGTCATTACTTACTAGATGTGTGGAAATTGGTAAGGAACACGACGTGTCTGGACTATTTTGAAGAGTTAGACTAACTTAAGTATGCCATTCTGTGTCGAATTGACATGACGTGCAAGGGTACACAATGTGTACTTGACTTGCATGACGTGTAGGGAGACAATGTTTACTTAGGCTACATGTTGTGAAAATTAGGGTTAATGATCGTTGCTGCTCTCGACGACATAACGTTCATTTTAGCTGCACGCTGTCAGATAATGTTGACCAATACTAGAACTTAATGACACAGTGAGTACTTGGGCTGCACATTCTGTCATGCCACCGTTGACTGCTAGCACCTGTTCACATGTTGTCTAATCGCAGGTCGACGGCCAAATATGAGAAACGATGACCATAAACAAGGAGACAAGGGTGAATCTAGCCGGTTGACATCAGAATGGGTGATCAACACCGTATTGCACTTCACGGTCAGAATGGATTATTCTTTTGGTGGGTTAGCGATGTTTTTCTTACATCGTGGACAATTTGGATGACGTTGAATTGTCAATGAACAAGATGATGTTGAGGAATAGGATGAGGGGAATGACAACCAGCCATAGCGATGGAGAGCAGATGCCTTGGACATTGAGAAAACTTCACTTGGGGGGGAATAAGCTGAAACGTACATCGAGATTGATGTGGGGAGGCCGACAAAGACAACACTAAAAGAAGGATTGGCCTAGATAGGAAGCGTTGGCCGACCACTAGCTTGATCTCTCTTGTAATTTTTTCCCATTGAGGTTGGATCTACATATCTATACCATGTAGAAAGTGATGAGGACAACTAGATACATTCAGATGATTTGTAAATAGGCAGACTCTCCTAAATATTGGGGGGGGGACACTTGAAGAAATCCTAATGAGTCTACCAGACTCTGGCCAATACTGCATTAGACCCGTTTACTTGGTTACAATTATAACCTACATAGGGAATAATAAGTACAAAAAATCCTGGGTTACCAAAAAAAAAGTACAAAAACAAAGTAGAAACCAATGTTTTTAGAATCTGAGTAATGGTCAGGGCGTGATTGAACCGTATCAGTTTGAGCTAGTTGAGCTGTAGTTGTTGAACCCGCCTGATCAGAAATGACATTAGCATTACATCATCAAAATTAAGAAGTGGACAAAACCAAACTTATCTCTTGGCGACGATGGTAATCTAGGTTGGATGGTCAAAGCATACATATATACATAGTTACATACATAAAATTGCATTTGTTATTGCTCGTATATACTATATATGCACATGCATGTGATTTGATTTTTGTGTAGTCTTAAGTACATATACACGTCTGTAGTATGCTTAAATACAAATATATATATATAGTTATAAAAAAAATTTCATCATTTACATGAATATATATATGTTTATGTATATCTGTGTGTTGCGCAAGGGCCGACTCAGATGGTAGGGACATGTGTAGGGGTGGCAATCGGGTTTGGGTTGAGCGGGTTTTATTTCGGGTCATTTCGGGTCAACACTTTTTGGCTAGACCTTAAACTTGCAAAAGATGGATTTTCCGGTCGAAACCCTTGACCCTAACCCGACCCGCAAATAATTTCGGGTCTGACCCCTAAATCCAACACGAACACAATAGTTTAAAAAAAGTGCTATGATTTGTCTAGTCATTGATAATTCCCAAGTGTAATTAACAAATTTCATTGTGATAAGCTTACGATGTGATTGAGAAACACGTATAAAGCCTATTGTAGTTTGTTCGAGAGTTTCAATACAAATTCCTAATATAATTAGTATAATAAATCATACAAATCAATACAAAACTATGTAGAATTGTCAAAATAAACTTCATGATTGATGGATTAGTAAATTAGTGGGCCATTGGGTGTCTTAAAGTATAGTATTTGTAATTTTATTAAAATATGATTCTGAATTTCGGGTCAATCGGGTCAATTTGGGTCTAAAGTCCAAACCTGGACCCGACACGACCCTTAATTAATTTCGGGTTCTTCGGGTTCGGGCCAATTTATGGTCGGGTCGAAAAATCTTAGACCCTAAACTTGTTTAAAATTTATAGTTTGGGTCGGGTCAATCGGTTCGGGTCTTGTTTTGCCAGACCTAGACATGTGCAACCCAGACCGACTAATGCGCCTATACGAAGCAATGCAATTGAGTCAAGCACAAAAAATAGAAAAAGAGGAAGGCTAAAAGAACATGGGATGAGCTTATAAACTGAGATTTTGAATCCCTACATCTCAACCAAAATATGGCCCATGATAGAGCTGAATGAAAACGAAGGATCCATGTAGCCGACCCCAACATAGTTAGGACTGAGGCTTAGATGATGATGATATATATATATATATGTATATATATATATATATATATATATATATATATATATATAGTATGTATGTATAGCTGGAATGCACTCGAGTGTACCGGGGACGCTATACACCACAATCATTTTCCATCATGAGGCATTTTTTTTTGAAAATCTAAGCTGTCGATCTTCTTAAATATCTTACGAACATACTATATAATAAATTTGAGCTCAGTTGGACACTTATAGGTCATGCATCTAAAGGAGGCAAAAATCATGCATTTCAAATTAGTTATGTACGTCGATTTTTTGTCCTTGGATGAGTGACTTATACTCATCCAAATGGGCTTAAAATTTGTATGGGCCTATTAATATTGTAACCATGAGGATCAATGAATTAGATTTTGCAAAAATATGGTCCAGATGGGAAAATACCATTGGGGTGTACGGTTGATCTGTACACTCGAGTGTATTCTATCCGGACTCTATATATGTTTGTGTTTGTGTGTGTATATGTATGTGTGTGTATATATATATAAATCAAACTAATAGGATATAATTTAGAATTCAAATTTGAATATATATATATATATATATATATATATATATATATATATATATATATAAATCAAACTAAACGATATTATTGGGGTTTCAAATTTGATTTGTTATTAATACAACTATGTACATATAGTTTATTATCACAATACTTTCATTATGTATTATGTATAGTGCTCACTATAGTTCAAAGGACCCAGATTTGGTTCTCCTCCTTGGCATAATTATGTATTTTTTAGGGAGACACAGAACTCATTTGACCAGTCAGTCCAGTCAGGTCTGGTGGTTTGACCAGTTGAACTAGTCCGATCACAATTCTCACCGCTCTCTAAAAAAAAAGGACTGACCAGTTTTTGTGATCGGTCAGTAAATGGTTCGCCGGTCAAGTCCGGTTCCAATAGGTGATAGTAGACTAAAATCAATGATTTAAAAAGCGGGTGAAGCGGTCGCTTAAGAGGTCAAGCCTGTGTCCCATTGTAATTTTAGCTGAAGCGGGCATTGAAGCGTTTTGGACTGAAGCGGCCACTTTTTGCCGCTTCAGGTCGCTTTTTCAGCCCCGCTTAAAAGACCGCTTTAGGGCGCTTCACGGCAAATATTGCTGGAGTGGCCCAATCACTCGCCAAGTCTATAGAAAAATGAAAGCACTACTTTTGGGAGATGTGATGCTCCACCTGTAGTATCTCAAAAGGTGTAAGAATGTTTAGTAATTAGCATTTATCTTTACTTTGTTACTGCCGTTTGTACACTCTGTACAGCTAGACTAGTACTTTGTACTGTCAAGTTTGTATATGATATTATCATGTATATTTAATGTTGTTTATTACCGCTGATACTCTAATAGTCTGACATTTAGTATACTTGTACAAAACCTTTGCACAACCATCTGTGGACTGTAGCAAAATGATGTCGTAAAATATTATGTTGTCAATTATGTACTTAGTGCAGTAACTTTTTGTTATTTATGATCTACTATGTATGATATTAGCATGTATGTTTAATGTAGTTTATTACCACGACAAATTAATAGTCAGCCATTTTGTATACTTGTACAAAAATTTTGCACAACCATCTATAGACTGTAACAAAATAAGGTAGTAAATTTGTTATATTGTTTATTATATACTAAGTCTAGTAGTTTATTGCCCTTTAGGATTTCCTGAGTAATATCTAATTATCTTGATTCTACTATATATTGTCATGCATTTCTCTTTATTACTATTTAAATGTGCATCTATTTATATTATGTTGAAGACTACCTTACTCAGTCAACAATATTTGTACAAAGTATTAGTATTTAACTACTACTACCTCCAAATTTTTTTACTAAATGATCATTTCTAATCCCAGCTGTTGAAAAAATATTAAGTACATAGTACTAGTATGATACTTGATTGTTGAGCGAGGACTATGTGGTTTTATGATGTTTGAGTGTTTTTAGCCTGTAACAATTTATTTTTGTAACTAGGACCCTTTTTCATATGTAAAAGTCATTCTGATGTAATGAAATATCATTTAGATGCTTGATTAATGATATGTTAGCAGTAAGACGGTCACCAAAAGTTTTCTACATTTTTTTAAAACAATGCAGACTGCTTTTTCAAAAAGCGCCCGCTTTAGTCCGCTTTAAAGCCCACTTCCCGCTTCCCGCTTCACGCTTTCCAAAACCTAGACTAAAATAGCAAAACGCCTAACTTGGCAAAAACAAAAATAACTTATCATACTTTGGCTCTCAAACAATAGATGAAATAATAAAATATAAAATATTTGGACAATCGCCCTCAAGTAGCAACATATTTAGCTTGTTACAAAATGATAGCTTCCATAGAAAAAAAATCCTTTGATTCCAGCCATTACTAGGCAATGATAATCTTTAGCATCAGCATACTGGGAAAAAGGAGAGAGTGGTTCTTCATATGCATTGCAACCTTGCCGGCCACCCCCACCACAAAACGACTGACATGGTTTCTATTGATCCTAGCCCATGCTTTCGATTAATGCTATTGGAGCAGTGGTTAACATGCTGGCCGAAGTGAACACAAGGAAAGCGCAACATGTGGCAATACCTTGTCATTCAAGGCTAGTAATTTCATTCAACTACTCTTGCTTTTGCTAATATGAATGGGCCAAAGACATTGTATAGAGCGCACTAGACAAGAAAAGTTAGTTTCTAATGCCACAAGAGTGCGACAACGTGAGAAGAGTTAAGGGCGATCAAGTGTCTGGGAGCTTCCTCTGGATAGACGAGGAAGCCTGCAACAAAAGTGGCGGTAGAGCCTCAGCCAGGAAGATGCAATCATTGCCGTTACGATGCCAAAATGAACGAATTAAATCATGAAATTTTGTAGGTGTAATCTGAACGCATAAATGCATTATTTTATGCAATAAAATTCTTTACGAGGTATGTGGGGGTAGGTGGTCCATCATGTGGGAGGTAAGGAGTCTATCCTGTTTTCTAGGGATTTTGATGAAGGATTTCGATGATAAAATGTAGGAATTAAGATCTGGAATTTAACTAGCACTATCTATTAACTTAACTAGACACACTTATGCAATGATATTCAATTAATAACACACTAATAACATAGTAACTTACTAATTCATATCAGTGGCATGTTAGGTGTCACGCTGGTATCCTACATAATATTGAGTTCATATGGTTGACATATTGCTCCCTTGACATGTACAATATCTGAGCTTGGTTTACATGTTGCTCATACAAGTCATGTACAATACTATATTACTCATTTCTATTGTGTAAACAAAAACAATACATTGTAGATTTTTTTTTTAAAAATAAGCTTTTAAAATGGTCTAGAAAATGATAAAAGGTTAGCATATAATGATTAAAACATATTTGAAGGCCTACCAAATACTAATTTTAACTCATATAAAATTATCACACAAATATATAAAACATTGTATAATTGTAATTATATTTAATTTGGTGACAAAAAATGAAATTATATTTAATTTAAGCAATTTTTAACTAAAAAAAATCTATTTTCCTACTATATTTCTTTTATATATGTTCACATTACTCTTTACTTTAGTAGAACTTCTACTAAACATAAATTAGTAATTATTTATAAAAATGATATTGTAGTATTACTAGTAATTAGATAATTACATGATGATAGTAATTAACAGTGTAGGAATCAACTAGATCTAATGACAACATTGTAGATGTACATAATGTAATTATAGATATATTTATACTTAGCATCAACCCTGTGTTGTACAGGCCCCCGCCTGGGCGGCGCCGAGGCGCCTAGGCTTAAGTCAGCCCGCCTCAAACCGGGCGCCCAACCCCCTAATTGACCTAAGTTGTTGCCTAAGGTCTTTTGAGGCCCAAATTTAGCCAATTCAAGGCTAATTTAGCTTAAATTAGATCTGAATTTGATCAAATTGAGTTATTTTATGGTTAAATTGGGTCTGATTTATCCCAAACAGAGTCAATTTATGGTAAACTAGGTCTCATTTTGGGGAAAACAAACCTAATTTGAGGGAATTAAGTTTTATTTGGTCATGTAAGGCTTTGTTTAGATCAACATAGGGAATTTAGGATTAGTTAGTTTGATTTGGTCATGTTATGCAAATTAGGTTTGATTTTAGGGCAAATTATGTCAAATTTGAGCAAATTAGGTCTGATTTGGGGAAAATATGTCTGATTATGGGGAAATGGTCTGATATGGTGAGATTAGGTCTAATTTTTTCAAATTAAATATTGTTTAGGTCAATATAGGTTTTATTTAGGCCAAATCATGTCAAAATTGGGCACATTAGGTCTAATTTAGGGGAAACAAGTATGATTTGGGGGAAATTGTTCTAAATTGGATGACTAGGTCTTATTTGGCCAACTTTTGTCTCATTTAGGTGAATATATGAAAAATTTATGGAAATTGGGATTGATTAGGTCATGGTATACAATATTAGGTCTGGTTTAGGCAAAAATTAGGGTAAACTAGGTCAAATTTAGATCAAATGAGTTTATATTAGGGCCAATCAGTTCTACTTTAGGTCTTGTTAGTTTTGATTTAGACTAAATTCTACATAATAGTATTATGCATGTTTTGGCTACAAACATTATGCATGTTTAGCTTTCTGATTTCTATATGAATTTTGTTAAGGTAAAACTTCCACAATTCAATCCATATCTAATGCTTTTGTTGCTTTCTTCAGGTGATGCTAGCACATTGGTTGCATATTTATCATGTATATTTATGTGTAAGAATTGTATTTTTCAGAAATTTTACATATATTTGTTAAAATAAAAAATATATAAAAACGCCTGGGCCTCCGCCTGGGCGTCCCCTTGGAACGCCTGACCGCCTGGCCGCCTATACAACCATGCATCAAACATATCAATTGTGGAGTTATGCTAGGTTTTGGGGGTAGAAAGTAGGTGAAAGTGGAAGGAATTAGTAGGAAAAAGACACAAAGAGATTGCAAATGATAGAAAATGAATGAAATTAGTTAAACTTACCTTGAATTTGGTTGATTTGAGCCCTCATTGCCAAAAATACCCAAATGCACCATCTTTTCTCTTTCCTAGCAGCAACAACAATCATTCTTACAAAAATTGGTAATACCCATCACTATACCGCCGGTTTCGGTCGGTTATGTGAAGTCAGTAGTGCATTTTGCACCGAAACCATTGAAACGTGTCGGTATTGGTGGAATACCCGCCGGTATACCAATATTTGTGAGCCTATTGATACAT
Source organism: Alisma plantago-aquatica (assembly GCA_963693085.1). NCBI lineage: Eukaryota > Viridiplantae > Streptophyta > Magnoliopsida > Alismatales > Alismataceae > Alisma > Alisma plantago-aquatica. The sequence continues at coordinate 458,633,070 of OY856415.1, forward strand.
GTGCATGTTTCTGTACCCTATGGCGTCGGTAACGGTATCTTGAGCGGTATACCGCCGATACCGTCAATATCTCATTCCTTGGTTGCAGCACCGTGTCTGTTCTGGAGCAGTTGCTTCTGAAGTTTGAACAGTCTTTTGGATTTTTGGGGCACACGATAGCCTCTCCAATTCTATGGCAATGTGCTGGCTGCAGATATGGGAAAAGCCATAAAGGCTGCTCCTCTCCAACATCATTTTCTTTGTCTGCTGATCTGGAAGCTAAAGAGCACCGGAAAAGGTTCAATGTGGCAAGCTCGATGCCAGCCTGCAAAGATGATCTCTAAAAGAGCCCAGTGCTGTGCATGGAAGATTTTTGGAAGCCTCTTGCTGCTTTTGGGTTCTTCCATGATAATTATAGATAGGAATATGCTGTCTACCAAGAAGATTCGTTGGTTTTCACTGCTTTGGTGGAGATCAACAATTACCAGAAACGAGATCATACAAAACAATTCAGTTAACTGGGTTAGCTCATGGGTGGCCTATTAAAAAGCAATAATGGCTTCCCTCTGGCCGTGGATTATGTTTTGCTTCTCTAAGTCTTAGGTTGCTGCTTGCTTTATTACCTTGTGGAGACAATCAACTAAATTTTATTTCTACTAAGCAAGGCCAGGCTATTTATGAGTAAGGAGCATGCATGTCTGAAGCAACACCGGAATAAAAATGTCAAAAAGGAAAATACCTAACTAGGAGAGGACAAAGGCAATTTGAATGACCAATCTCAGTCCAACTCTCTATTATAATTAGATACTATTTACATGGGTTCTCCACTCGCTCTGGTAGTTAGTACATGTAGTCCAAGTGCCAGATAAGCATAATTTCTTCATTCATAGATAGTCTAGTCAGCACGTCATCTATTTGCAACCCGGACAACAAAAAAGCCCCACCTATTGTTCCTTACTCTCTTTCTGTGTCTTTAAGCAGATGTTAATGTGAACAAAGATGAAAGAACAGAGACCACTCTACCATTATTATTTTGCACTGTGCAGTCACATTGATCAAATAACAGTGTACCACTGCCACTGAAGGTTGTCATCACCGTGCTAGATGTAACATCATCTCATTTAACGAATCAGGGTTTCTATCATCTTGGTCTGATGCCATGGAGGTAGTGCAATAAATCTTCTAGAAGCCTAGAAGGTAAAATCATCTGTTGGAATAACCTATTCACATATAGCCCTCTGCAAGAAGTAATCATTGTTGTCTTGAGTCTTGACTACTCGATTTTCGACGATTCATGACTATTGTATCACCAATGCACATCACTGATTGCACCGTGACATTACTCCTCCAGCTGTCAAGCGCAATCTTTTCACTTCAGAAATAGTAGTTCCATTATCATTTTGATCTCATATTTGACGCGTATTTATGGTCTTAAGCCATTTCTGGGCTTACAATTTACTCCTGCTTATTTTTATAGGTTTAGGACATTTTACAAACTCCATATTTGCCTTAAATATGTGTAATATAACATATACCAATGTACTGGAGGATGGCTGTGTAGACACCCGTGCAACTCCATATGTCTTGACAGAACACTTGGTGGAGGGTTTCTCTGGGAACCCTCATTAGAACCATTGCTTCATCCTTTGTCATTCTCATCTGCATCTAGGGGTTCGTTTTCCAAGAATGATAAGCGGAAAAATAGATAAGGAATCCGTCAATGCTGTTCATAAACCATTGCTAATTTCTTGTCTGTTGCTATCAAGTTGATTCTTGCTTCATATCTTAAACAAGTACCACGCCCTTAAGCTGCATAGAACCAGCAAACAACAGCAAATGAGTTGACTAGAAAGAAAGATGGTCTATGTCCACCACCTAACAATCAGTACTAGTTCTAGCCGTAGTCACAAATTCGGTATTCGGGGTACGTTCGGCTGGGCTGAAAATTTCGGAATTCGAAATTATGTGTGAAATTTGGGAAAAAAGCAGTCAACATAAGTGTACGGTCAATGATTCAGGAAAAAGTTGGGGAAAAAATGGGGCACACGCGCACACACACACACACACACACACACACACACACAGATATATATATATATATATATATATATATAGAGAGAGAGAGAGAGAGAGAGAGAGAGAGAGAGTCAGGCTAGAATACACTCGAGTGTACAGATCGCATGAATACACTCAAGTGTGTTTGCATATCAAAACTATTTTTTACAAAATGTAAACCATTGATCTTCACCGTCATACTATAACTAGGCTACATACAAATTTTGAGCCCATTTGGATGAGAATAAGTCACTCATCCAAGGGCAACAAAATCGACGCGCGAAAATAATTTGAAATGCATAATTTTTGTGGTCTTTATAACATGACCTATAAATGTCGAGCTATTCACAACATGTTTAAGAAGATCAACGGATTAGATTTTTGAAAAAAAATATTGCATCATGAAAACTACTTTAGTGTATTCTAGCCTGATTCTCTCTCTCTCTCTCTCTCTCTATATATATATATATATATATATATCTCAATTCATTGACACACATGCATTGCACACAACACATATATAAATGAACAAGTATATATACATATAATGAAGGGACCCATGTTCCAACCACTGGATAAACATGTCTTGATTTAATACCCCCTGGGCATCCGACCTCCGCTACAGGTTGTGGGAGGGGGGAGAAATCTCTCGCTAATCCCATAGACTATATATATGTGTGTGTGTGTGTGTATGTTTCTCACTGGATCGTTGTCATATATATATATATATATATATATATATATATATATATATATATATATTACAACGATCCAGTGAGAAACATATCTTGGTGAGAGCATGAGAGACATTTGAATAACTCTTCATAGAGACCAAATTGTATAATCCAACCTTAATGTTTACCTTCCAGCAAATTTTCATCATCATCGGACTTGTGTAGCATTCACAACATTAGAATACTTTTCACCACTCTATACTGAATTTCAGACTGACCGTTGGATGTAAAAAGTGTATTGTACATATGGATGTGTAAACAATATCTGATTGCACCGATTTTTTGTGGGAAGGTAAATGAATGGATGCTTTTCGCATCTATATGGTTGGATTTTGGAAAAAATGTTGAAATCTTTAGTTATTCAAATGCCTCTCATGCACTCACCGTAACATGTTTCTCACTGGATCGCTACCCTATATATATATATATATATAGACTCTCTCTCTCTCTATATATATATATATATTTATATATATATATATACACACACACACTTGAACGAAGTCAGTCTTATACAGTATAAATTGGGAAAAAGTATTGTTAGAGTCTATATTAGAATATTTAGTTAATAGGTTAATTAGTTAGTGGGCCTTTAGTGTCTCGGCCCGTTTAGATTACTTTGGACACAAGTCTCAGGGTTTCTCCCTTGCTTCTATATATAGGACAGGGGTGTCCAGTCTTGTACTCATCTAATCCCGATGCATTCAATCCAATCTTATTTTTCACATAGTATCAGAGCGGTGAACAAAAACGGCGGCGTGAACAGTAACTTTGACGGTGCACAGTACGTGGCGTGAATAGTAACATCGTGAATAGTGCGGCAGAGTGAACAGTAATTCCTGCGTGAACAGAGCGTGTTCGCTCCTGAGGGAAACCTAGCCGCCGCCCCTCCTCACTCTCCTTTCCGGCGCGCATGCAACCTTAGCCGCCGCTGCTCATCTTTTCCAGAGAGCAACCGAGGGGAAGAACCCCCGCCTGTGGGTGACCGCCGCCGTTGCCATGGCTTAGGTCGGCTGCTCGCTAGGCATCTCTCAGCCTCCATGGCGTATCTTTCTCTTTCTCAAACGATCTAGTTTTCTTTTCGTGTGTCGGCACCATCACCTTCCTGGTGCCATCATCATCCTTCTTGTGCAAACGCCGCCACCGACGATCACCCAGCCATCATTCCGAGCGGCCAGTAAAAAGCAGCCACCATCCGCATCCGTTGAAGCCATCGCACTCGCATTATTCAGCAACCATCTACCGCTGCATCGCCCTGATGTGCTCAGCTCCAGCCTTCGTCATCTCCTAAGGAGAGGCTCCACACTTGACTCCGCAGGCAGCCTCATGGCATGCAATATCTCCGGAGCCGTGCAGGAGACCAATATCATCTCTTTCGTTGCGGCCAAGTGCTACATCAACCGAGCGACACAATCATCGTCATCTGTCCTACTGCTGTGTTGTTGCCATATCATCCAACAACCATATCCCCAGCCGCCGACCACAACATTCAGCCGCCACCGTCATCCATGCCCCTGGTCGCTGCTCCACTGCTGCTCTCCATCTCGTCGTTGCTGCCGCAACGTTTTCGCCTATCCTTGGCTGAAGCACGGTCACCCATCACTCTCCACCGCTACCAAAAAACCCTATTACTGCCCTCATATACCTGATGCCTGCTGATATTCAGATCCTTAATCGGATCTGCCCTTGGCTAATCGAATCCAGTTTTAAGCCTAATTGGATTTTCCCCTTTTCGGGTTGGGATTAAATTCATTTATTTTTCTATCCGGATCTTACATTGACCCATTTAGCATATTCTGTCTAGTTATCGGTTTCATTCTCCACATATTACACATCTCCATATCACAAAATCCTCTCGAATCCCCACCCACCAATATCATGTGTGTATCCCTTTCCACAGTGCGGGGGGAGATATATCCATTTCTCCACTCCAAATACTCTTGTCGTATTTGGTGTGCAGGGGGGGAGATAGAGAGGAGAGGAAGAGATGAAAAGAGAGAGAGAGCGAGAGAATATGTATGAGAGAGAGTATGAGAGGAGATGATATATGTATTCAGGCTATATATGTTCCAAGTTATTATTTTCATGGAGCTTCGCATTGTTCAGCACATCGATGCTCTACTTCCAGACAACATTGAAGGATCTTCATTCAACTTCAACACTGAGCTATCCGCGTTCGTACCGCGCTATGTACATCAGGTGTTGATGGTGTACTTCAGCTGCATTTACATGAGACAGATGGGTGCTTCTTCAGATTTCAGAAGCTCAGCAAGCCTGCCAAGTATACATCTGTAAGGTTGATAGTTCATCCAGAGATATCTTCACCGAGCTGCTTCATAACGTCTTTTCCGAGCCGCATCTGTTCTTACGACATTGCCTTCTGCTGATCTACTTGGGACTTTCCTTGATAGATGATCTCCTTTCCCGTCAAGCCCCAAGGTTCATGCGTCAGAGTTATGGCACTTGCATCTATCACCAACATATCGTCCGTTCGTGTTCGTGCCACGTTGTGCACATCTTCTCAGACAATTCGAAGATTTCGCTACTGCTACATCTACATTGGGTATCCACGTTCGTGCCGCATTAAGTACGTAATCCAATGAAGTTGTCGTAGTCGTGGTATTGATGATCGTCTGCTCCAAGTGGCGAATTACTGCTGCAACATTCAAGTCCCATTTTAGACGTTCTTCATTCCAGATGCACTCCAAAAGACCTTCATCAAAGCTCGAGGATCTCCAGCCTGCAGAATACAATTTTAAAGAAGAGAGATATTGTTACCAAACGGTTCAGGGGGAGTATTAATTAAGGGGGAGTATCAATTTTGTATGGGGAGTGATATTTATCTTTTATCTTTCATCTATCATTTCTTTTATCATTTTATCGAGTCTTGTAACCTCCAAACTTTGGACGTGTTTCACCCATGCTTCAGCTTGAGGGGGAGTGTTAAAGAGTCTATATTAGTCTATTTAGTTAATAGGTTAATTAGTTAGTGGGCCTTTAGTGTCTCGGCCCGTTTAGATTACTTTGGACAAAAGTCTCAAGGTTTCTCCCTTGCTCCTATATATAGGACAGGGGTGTCCAGTCTTTTACTCATCTACTCCCATTGCATTCAATCCAATCTTATATTTCACAAGTATTAAATTGGACAAAGGTAAAACATGAATAAAACGATAATAAATCTGGTAATTGGAAGTTCTTTGGCTTGAACATATGGTTGGGGAAAATTTTGCATTTTCTAGAATAAGGTAAAGAGTATTTCTTATTGAGTGATTAAAATGAATACATGACCCTCTCTTTTATAAGAGAAGAGAGTAAGACATAGAGCTAGGCAATATGGGATAAAAGTACAAGAGGCTTACAAAGACAAAAGCCAAAAATACACTAAGAAACAACATAGTACAGTAAAATATATATACTAATACTCCCCCTCAAGTTGGAGCATAGATATCAATCATGCCCAGCTTGTCAATCAGAGCAGTGAATCGAGTCTTCGGAAGAATCTTGGTAAAGATATCTGCAACTTGATCATAAGTATGTGTATAAGGCGTAGATATTTGACCAGATAAGACATCATCTCGTACAAAATGACAGTCAACTTCGATGTGCTTAGTACGTTCATGAAAAGTAGGATTACTTGCAATAAAATTGCAACCTTGCTGTCACAGTTGATAGGAATAGAATTGGAATGAGCGATACCAAAATCTTTCAAAAGGCCACGGACCCAGAAAAGTTCACAGGTAGTATGAGTCATGGCTCGATATTCTGCTTCAGCACTAGAACGAGCAACAACTGTTTGTTTCTTGCTGCACCAGGTGACCAAGTTATCACCTACAAATGTGTAGTAACCAGAAGTAAATCAGCGATCTATTTTGCTCCTAGCGTAGTCAGGGTCAGAATACCCCACATGATTACAGTGGCCATGTTTCTTATACAGAAGACCTTTCCCAGGAGAACTTTTTAAATATTTTAAAATATGGCAGGCAACATCCCAGTGACATTGACTCGGCTTATCGAGATACCTGCTAACAAGTCCAACTACAGATGTGATATCATCTCGAGTGACAGTAAGATAAATAAGCTTCCCGATCATGCGACGATACTGATGATGATCAGGATAAGGAGGAGATGTCTCGTCATCCCAATTAGTGTTTGGATCCAACGGGGTACTGGTTGCTTGGCTCCAAGAAGATCTGTTTCAGATAGAACATCCAGAACATATTTGCGCCGAGATAGGCACATACCAGAAGATGACCGAGACACTTCAATCCCATGAAAGTATCGAAGAGTACCTAAATATTTAGTGGCAAAATGAGTTTCCAAGTAGCGTTTAGTAGCCTGAATACCTACAAGGTCACTCCCAGATAATATGATGTCATCAACATACACAATCAAGAAACAAGCCTAGAGGAGGTGTGTTTGATAAATACATAATGATCAGACTGAGAACGACGAAACAGAAATTTTTGAAGAATGGAGCTCAGCTTATCAAACCAAACCAGGCACGGGGGCTTTGCTTCAGTCTGTAAATTGCTTTGCGCAGACGGCACACTTTTGAGGACTCCCCCTGAAGCACAAAACCAGGAGGTTGTTCCATGTATGCCTCATGCAGATCACCATATAAGAAAACATTATTGACATCGAGCTAAAATAAAGGCCAGTCAGAATTAACAGCTACAAAAATGAGTACACGAACCGAGTTTAGATGTGCAACAGGTGAGAAGGTCTCAAAGTAATCCACATCATATGTCTGAGTATCTCCTTTGGCAACAAGGCGAGCTTTGAGACGTTCAATAGTCCCATCAGGCTGATATTTGATCGGAAAGACCCATCGATAGGAGGATCAACTAACTGCCAAGTGTTGCGTTCAGTAAGAGCCTGCATTTTAGATTCCATGGCCTGACGCCAAGCTGGATGCTTAAGAGCCTGAGAAGCATTCTTAGGAATAGATATAGCAGAAAGAATAGATGTGAAATTTGCAAAATTAGTCCCCAAGTGACAGTGATACAGAAATTCCCGATGGGATGTTGTGTACAAGTCTGAGTACCTTTGTGTAAGCTGATAGGTATATCTAAGTCAGAAAATACCTGGGATGGAGGTGGATCTGCCATCTAGGATGAAGAATCTGGATGGGCCATGGAGGGAGTTGGAGCCTTCAGTCTTCTTTGATAAACCTTCAGTGTAGGAGCAGCAACGGGATTGGTATCGGATGAGTCAGAATCATCAATCAGTAGTAAAGGTGTATCCGCAAGTAAATCTGATGTTACGACGGAACCAACAGAAGAATAAAACGACATATGTTCAAAGAAGACGACATCAACAGAGACCAACCATTTCTTTTCAACAGGATCATAGCAGCGGTTCCCTTTTTGAGTCCTAGAGTACCCTAAGAAGACACATTTGATGGCTCGGGGATCAAGTTTAGTTAATCTAGGACGCATATTTTTAACAAAGCAGGTGCTTCCAAAAATTCGAGGAGGGACAGAAAACAACGGAGCATCAAGATATACAAGTGTTTTTACCAGACTGGGTTAGGAAAGCAGTACTGCCATCAGTGGAAGTCTCCGTAGATGAGGCCAAACACGCTTGAAGCAGTTTCTCAAATTTCGATCGGATCCAATCGGCAGATGGTGGAGCAGAAGAGGAGGCAGTAGTATTAGGTTGCTCAGACATTACTTGATTTGCCGATGCATGTTTCCCATGTTTGATCCAGCAACAGTCTTCATTATGATTAGTCCGTTTGCAGAAGTTGCAATAGCGTTGTTCAGTAGCATCAACAGTAGAGGAGGACCCTGTCCTTGACCTAGAGGAGCGTCCATGACCGCGTCCTCGACCGCGGCCACGCCCACGCCCACGGAAGGAGTCACCACTCCTAACGGCGAGGGTTGTCCCGTCAGAGACATCAGGAAGTGCTTGAGAGACAGAGGGAAGACGCTGCACACGCTTTAGAACGTCGCGGAGGGTAGGAAGAGGATCACTAGAAAGGATTTGATTGACTACCCCCACAAAGGACGACGACATTCCAACAAGAAATTGAACTAACTGTAACTCATTGCGCTAGCGTTGGATCTCAGTAATATCTGATGATAGGGGGTGGTAGACCCCGAACTCATTCCAGAGCGCAGAGCATTGATTATAGTAGTCCTCCACAGAATCAGTAGCCGAGTACTCCAGTTTGGCCAAGTTTTTGAAGATCTCGAACACCTTCTTCGGATTCTATTGGTGAGAATACACGTGGGAAAGTTGATCCCACATCTCCTTGGCCGTCTTCAGGCGGAGCAAAGACTGGCTGAGTTTGGGCTCTGCACTATTGACCAGCTAGGTCATGACGCCATAATCTTCCTTAGACCAAAGATCATAGGCATGTTTTGTCTTGTCATCAGCATCTGTAGCAAGAATAGCTGGACCTTTGGTAGATAGATGTGAGAAGCGTTCTTGAGCCTTGACGTAGAGTTCAAAGGAGGCTGCCCAAAAGTGATAGTTGGAGCCATCTAGTTTGACAATGGTGACACAGGTTGCGGGGAACGTCTGGGGTCGCCACAGCGACAACAGGCAACGTGAATCAAAGGAGCAGGCAGCAATAACAAGCAGAAGGTTGACGTAGCAGTCAACAGAGGCAGCAGCAGAAGCCCAACACATGGGCAGATCTATAGATAGAAGATAGGAGATCCAAGCATCGGATCTCAGGAACCCACGTAGGGGCAACAAGGAATATAAAGGAACCTACGCCAACATGGAGGAAAAATTACTCCACCATGAGGCGCAGGCAGTCAGAGAGCGGAATTGATTTTACATCTTCAACGTACCAGAACTGGAAAGTGTCCGATGCTGTCCGGAGACCAGCGGGAAGAGGATGGGTGGATGGGGTGATCAACATGATGATATAGAAATAAGGGATGAAGGAGGTGGTGGGGACGGACAGTTAGGAAGGCGGTGGTGGGCTGTGGAGAAGAGGGGTGGTGGCAGCGGAAGCAAGGGAGGCAGGGGGCGGTGGCGACAACAAGGGAGGCAGGGGGCGGCGGGCTGGTGGTGGCGACGGTTTGTGGTGGATTAGGGATAGCGGGGAGAGGGCTGGTGGGATGGAGGGTTTGGCGGCAGCATCAGGGGAGGAGGGGAGGGCCGGCGGCAGCAGGGTAGAGGTTGGGGGGGGGCTGCAGGGCAGCTGCAGGGCAGGGGGGGGGCGGCAGGGTAGAGGGAGGGGTTTACGGAAGATCGGGAGGTTCTGATACCATCTAGAATAAGGTAAAGAGTATTTCTTATTAAGTGAATAAAACGAATACATGACCCTCTCTTTTATAAGACAAGAGAGTAAGATATAGAGTAGAGCTAGGCAATATGGGATAAAAGTACAAGAGGCTTACAAAGACAAAAGCCAAAAATACACTAAGTAAGAAACAGCATAGCACAGTAAAATATATATACTTAATACATTTAAAACACAACTTTTTAAAAAAGTCAGCGAATATTGTTATTATGGTTCTAGCAGGCCCTTCGACCATAGCTCATGATTATGCTTCCTCTTCTTCCTGTTACCTTGAGAAAATAATTATGTCAGGTGGAAACTCTGTTGTCTACCTATGCATGTGGTACATGCATACTATTAGTGAAGTTTGATTCATGAAGCCTGAATGCTCGCTGCAATCTTTTGATAGACGCTGATAATCGATTTGTTTTCCCTAATTGATTGGCTTATTGCAAATAAAGAGTGGCTGTAAAAGAGCTTATTAAAGAAGGAATGTGAGCCACATCTTAATGTCTATGTTTGTCTTCTGCTCATGGTGTTTCATACATTTATTTATGTATGTGTTGTATGGTAAGTTCAGCATTCATAAACATTTTTTTTTCTCTTGTGAACAGATGTGAGGATGATTCTCTGCCTTCAATTCAGTGGGTTCTTTCACTTGCTAAAGCTGCAGTTCTTCGATATGGAGTGCGTGGGCTTGTAATTGATCCATACAATGAATTGGATCATCAGCGGCATTTGAATCAGTTAGTTTAAGCATTAATTGTTACATTCTATACAAATATCAAACTGATATCATAAAAAAAAATTTTGTGCTTTGTTGGATACTTCTGCTTTCCAAATTTGTAATCCGTAGCTTCTTTGACACAGTGATATTCTTATAGAAGTCAAGCTCTATGTGAAATGCCGTTGGAACATAGAAATTTGATCTAATTATATAGTTAGACAAGCTGTATGCTATATTAGATCACTTTCTCTTGACATGTTTATGCCTCTTATGGTTTCTTTTACTGTCATTCCAGGACAGAGACAGAATATGTAAGCCAGATTTTAACTAAGATTAAACGATTTGCTCAACATCATTCCTGCCATGTCTGGTTTGTAGCTCACCCAAAGCAGGTATTTGTCCAACTTTTCTTCGGAAAGCCTAATTTTGTATGCCCAAACATCTTACTAAATTTTATTCTTTAACATCATTTTAAGCTGCAAAACTGGGGAGGTGGTGCTCCAAACATGTACGACATCAGTGGAAGTGCACATTTCATTAACAAATGTGACAATGGTATAGTTGTTCACAGAAACCGGAATAAAGATGCAGGGCCATTAGATCGGGTGCAGGTGATGATGTCTTGTCTTACCAATTTGTTATTTCATTTAGTGTAATATCTTAACTGTTTTTACTTGATTCTTGGTATTAGATATGTGTTAGGAAGGTGCGAAATAAGGTTGTTGGAAGTGTTGGAGATGCCTTCTTGTCTTATAATAGGTAAATCTCATTTTTTTTCTCTTATCCTGGGAAAAATAATATTTTATGTGTACTCTTTTACATGAGTGTTTGAGTAGAATTACTTTCCTTTATTACACTGCTATTAAGATTTAGAATATGCATCTCTTTTCTGTCTCATTTGACACTGCTTTATATATGCCACTTCCGTACTTATTATTAGGCTATAGGCCTCTATTGTCATACAAAGCTTATGTATCCCTGTCTATTTTCACGACATGGAATATAAGTTCCAACCCTAGGGAAAGAACAGAAAAACATTTGAAGAGCTTCCATCTGTTTACAATCAGGCCTCTCTATTCCAACATTGACCAATTCCATCTGCTACCCCCCAGCTGGGAACTCATTGTCTGCCACAGAGATCACAAGCTAACCATGTCTCACACTCTTATCGGTTTGCTGGCCAGCCCTCTCTCTTTTAAGGCCAACTATTTCTGCGCCCTCTCTGTTATCCCAGCCAGTGTTTTCAGAAAGCGTGAAGTGGAAATCAGGCAGATAAGGCAGCTTAAGGGGTAGGCTGGCATTGTTTCAAAAAGTGGATGATCAAGTTTCTATATATATTCATACATACATATATGAATGTTCTTATAATTTTGAACTTTTATACATATGGGATTAAGAGAGGCATTCTCTCCCCCTCTCCCATGTCCGTGGCGGAGGCCGAACGCTCGGGAGGGTGGTAAATCAAGGCGGGCAACTGGGATTCGAACCCGGGTCCCTTTGTTAGAAAACACCGTGCTTGACCACTTGAGCCAGTCTTTGTTGGAAACTTTTATACATATGTAAACCCGTGAAATAGTGTAAAATACAGCCTATAAATCAAATACGAATAACAAGAATGTAGTAGTATTTTAGTACTGCCATTATATAATACAGTATTATGGTACTATGCTGTAGTTATATATTACATTTCTTACATAAGTACATAGTCATACGTAGTTATATACTATAAAAGCATATTGATATTGTGCATACTTAGTTTTCAGTAGTATAGTATTACTACATAGTATGTAGTACATACTGTGCAGTATGCAACAATATAGTTTACACAGCAGTTAATAGTATCATAAATATTTAAGTATGTTAACATAGAATATTTTAATGTAGTAGTAAATACTTAGTATAATATAGTGGTATACGGTTATAAAGTATAACTAATGTAACAATAGTACAATATAAGGCAGTAGTTATGTGATATATATAAGTGCATACCTAGTATACAGTACTTTCACATTTTACAGGTGGGTTGATCCACATCTGACTGGGCTTGTATTACATACAATACATACTTAGTTTTATGGTATAAGTATTATGTTACATAGTACTATGTAGTAGTATAATGTTACATAGTACCATACATGCGGGCTGAATTACAACTAATTGAACTTGGGCTGCAATTAGGCATTATCCACGCTATTCATAGAAAGTAGGTCCAGGCGGGTTCCCTAATTGAAGTAGGAGGCGGGCGCCTAAGGCAGCCAATGGGCTGGACTGCTTCAGCAGCCGCCTAGCCTGCTTTTTAAGACTGCTCCTAGCTTGTCAAACATTATATGGTGAGGAGGTCTTGTCTTACCCTTATGTATTGCTCCTATTCATACAAACAATTGATTGGGGATACCTCCATGCTTGGCTTTCTAGCACCAATTTCATCAAAGCAAGCATCGTCATGACTTCTAAAACAACAATAGAGAAGGGGTTAAGGCCTATATAAAAAAGCTCATTCCCTCAATTGCATTGCTCGATCAACCGTTTTCTATTAACCAGTGCTAGACATCTTCTGCAAACGAGTCATTGTTCTCCTAAGGCAGCCAATGGGTTGGACTGCTTAAGAAGCCGCCTAGCCTGCTTTCTAAGACATTGCTCCTAGCTAGTCAAACATCAAATGGTGAGGAGGTCTAGTCTTACCCCGATGCATTGCTCCTATTCATACAAACAATTGATTGGGATACCTCCATGTGTGGCTTTCTAGCACCAACTTCATCAAAGCAAGCGTCATCATGACTTCTAAAACAACAACAGAGAAAGGGTTAAGGCCTATATAAAAAAGCTCATTCCCTCAATTGCACTGCTCGACCAACCGTTTTCTAGTAACCAGTGCTAGACATATTCTGCAAATGAGTCATTGTTCTCCTTTGGCCGGTAGGCTACGCCATTGTCATTTGTTTGTGCCCTCTAGTTGATCACCTTGCAATGCTGCCCCTGATTCTGCATATGCAGTGGAGAAGATAGGTGTTGTCCGACTACCTACAAGTCATGTACATCCACAAGGCTGGCATCCCCATGAGAGCCCTATTAGGTCGATTAGTCGTCTGTTAGTTGATTTTGGTGTTACATATATTTTTCGTGCTTTCAGATCTGTTTCTAGGGACTTAGGTGAAGGTTAATAACATTTCTATTTTCTTCAATTTTGTTATTTGGTTTGATATTATTTTGTAATTTTGTACAATTGCCAGTGTCGTTTGAATTAGTTAGTCTTGTTTTAAGAACCCATCCTAGGTGTATTGTTCGGGCAAAGTTGATTTTGAACTTAATTATTTTGGGATTGATTACTATCAGTTGATATTTAATCTTACGCTGTAGATCTAAGTTTGGGCCTCCCCTCATTTTAGTAATAAGTCTCCGAATATTACGAAAAATCTGCGACAATTCGTGATTTTATAGGCCCCCAAATGTTCCGCACAATTAATACGCCAGTCACCGATTTTTCACAAATTTTCCCACTTTTTCGTGATATATACAAATTTTCACGATTCTTCATGACTTGTCGTGATTTTTCTTTTTTAAGTCGCTTGTTCTTTTTTTTTTGCCAAACCATGTATATAAAACTCCTGGTATACACGAAACCTCCAGCCCCCACTCTTCCGACAATGCATTGTTATTGCTCAACTATTCTTTAATTCTTTTCCTACTTTTTCACTCAATAAAATATTATCTTGTGACCTTAATAATTACATGTATTTAATATGCATATATACTTACGTATATATGTTTATATATGTCTATATTTTTGTGTATATACATAAATTTATAGCCGACTTATTCTCAATTATTTCTGAATAGTTGACCAAACTTTGATCGAAATTTATCAATTTGTTTCACGGAATTCTCCGAATTTCAATTTTTTTCAGCCAGCCGAAAAATTACAGAGTCCGAATTTGTCTCATCCCCCCATCTACCCTCCCATCCCCACTAGGTTCTAAGATCATCCTCACCATCCATCCAAAAAGAATCCCGCTTTTCATGAACCATTTGCACGTTCCCGCCAACCTCTTACTCTCTCCTACTTCTCCCTAGATCCCTCCATTGGTTATCCACTACCCTCCTTATTCCTTATACTCTGGTCTTCTTATTTTTCTCTCTCCTTATTGAGTTCTACCATTCGATCTACACTAGAATATTTTGCAGCATCAATACGACCAAATTAACACAAATTCCTCCCGCTATAGCAAACCACCTCTTCCAAACTTGTGTGGCCATGCCAAGACCCTCAGATTGATGCAAGAGGGACTCGCCTCCATATGACAACTATCTTACCACTCTAGGCTGAGGTGCAGTGCCCCCAATTGGCATGAGTAGGTCTATACCTTCAAACCTCCCAACACTTAAAGGCGGGCATGCGACACCCCTCTCCTGTCCTCAAGGGCTAGGTAGGCTGAAGCTGGAAGGAGGCAATACAACCTTTTCTAGTAGCCTCCATGCACGTGGTTGGGGGATTTTACCCAAATTAACAATAGTAGTGGTACCTCTCTCTCTCTCTCTCTCTCTCTTTCTCATTGGGGATCTTTAGCCCAAGCATAAAAACCAAGGAATGAGGTATCCGATTTCGATGCCGTTTCGACAGCATGGAAACCGGAATTTATTGAAATTTTGACAAAAATTTCGATAAATGCAACAATGCCTGTTTCGATGCCAAAATCAACGAATTAAGCCATGAAATTTCACAGGGATGATCTTTACACCTAAATGCATCGTTTTATGTAATAAAATTTGATATGGGGATAGGTGGGGAGGGTCCTTCATGTGGGAGGAAAGGAGACTTTCCTGTTCCCTGGGAAAATTTCGAATTTTGGGCATAAAATTTCGATGATTTTGACATAGCGGTATGGCTGCAAGATTTCGTAGCAGATGGCGTCGGAATCGAAATTTTTGACCAAATTTCGACGATTTCGTCGAAACCTCATTCCTTGGTAAAAACCTAATTAGTTCAGATTCTGCATTAGTTTTCACAAGGGTCTTGGCATGTCTGCGAGCCCATGTGCATGGATTTCAGTGTATGGATGTTCACCCCACTGCATTGACAACTGTACCATGGTTCATAATGAGGATTGCAATGCCAAAGCTATCAAGGTAAATGATCATTTGATGGAGTACGGCATGCGCCTTAGAGAATACTGAGGCCATGCTTGCAAACATTCGGGACAAGTTTTGCTTCTTCCCACATTAATAATAATAGTTGGTTAACCCGTGTCCACCTCCCCATGACCACCATCAGGACATTAATCTGCATCTGCACCATGATTTGTCTTGAATATCAATGTCTTGATTCTTACGACACTAGCCATCCTAACTTGTTCTACAAGTAGTTGCACAATATGAAGCCTTTTCAACTAGCACCGACTCATTGAGAATCGTTGCCTATAGTATATGGAGTCAAGTTGTGGGCACAACATTCTCATGATGGAAGTGACTTTGCAGTGTTTGTTGCATGCACACTTGGGCCCACATGAAATCCATCTGTACAAACTATGAACAATAGTTGTGCCTCAAATTGTTGGATTTGGAGCAGTTCTTGGATTGTCGTGGAAATTTTGTGACCTGGTGTAACAAGCCGAGGTCAACTGGGAGGGTACACGATGACCATGTATTGTCGTGGCCTCTTCACATTGATCGACACAACGCTCGTCGTCTTGCACATCTAAAATATGGGCAACACTATCATGTTGCGACCCAAATCAAGCACAAGCAAAAGCTTTCTGCTTGGAGACACTAGCCTGTCTTGGACGGATTTTGGCTATGCCTTAGTCGTTTGGAGCAGATCACAGAGTGAATATAAGTACTTGCAGAATAAAAAAATTCAGAGAGGAATTTTACTTGAGTATCCATCCCCACAATGTGAAAAAAAATCAATCAAATGTTTGACCTCAATCACAGTGGTTACATATTTTATTTATAAATCCAACATGAACCGTATTTCTATCTTATACGTTTACACAATGTTAAAACAATAATGACATGATGCGCTTTACTAGTGATGAAATTTGACTGAATTGATACATATTTGACCAGATATGTAGATTGGGTACATGATGCGCTTTACGAGTGATCAAATGTCCGATTAAGAGTTTACAGATTAAAGATCATGAACCTGTCCTATCACAAGTGAGTCAAAAGCACAGATAGAGACACTCAGAGTAGGAATATTAGAATAGATTTATTGGGGGTCGTTCCATTTTTGTAGAGTCCAAATATAACAGTTGTATTAGAGGAGTTTGTCTACAGGGGAACAATATGAATATGATTTCCCTGTATTTTAACAAAAAAAGTCTATGTATGAGAGCTGTTAGGCCATGTATTCCATCAACTACAAATTGTATACAGGATCATATGACAGACATATTTGACCTTACATGTCTAACACTTAATCTGATAAGTCATATCCAGTTTGATAGAAACTACATTTAATCGAATATACCTTCAGACAGCAAAAAGAATTCGTATTATTTTAGAGAGCAAATAGAAACTGAAACTGAAGATAATTCCCTAGTCCCATGATATGTTTGATAGAAACTACATTTAATCGAATATACCTTCAGACAGCAAAAAGAATTCGCATTATTTTAGCGAGCAAATAGATACTGAAACTGAAGATAATTCCCTAGTCCCATGTTTGAGCCAGTGCGGTTCACATGCGTGTTTGGTCTCCTTACTGTCCTAGTCATTGTAAACACGTCCATTTAGTATCTGCAAAAGCCTAATTTTACCCGTTCCAAGTCTTACTGAAGGCTGTTTGTGTAGCTCATGCGATTGCGGCTTTCATCATAGCGAACTGGCACAAGTGGTAGTCATGCCATTGAAGATTCTCATACTTGAGAATTAATTCTGAGTAAGGCTAATTCTAGCGGTCAATAGTAAACTCTACTTAGAACAATTCTGTAGGTTTTGTTTTAGGAGAAAGAATTAGTAAGTGCTGATTGAAAAAGTATGTAAAAAAATATTGATTTACAATAATAGTCATGAAAGGAAAAGGGAAAATATCTTTATCTAGTAATGTACTAAACAATATCTGAAACTTTTATTATAAATTGCTTAAAGAAGGTTCAAGAGAGGATACAGAGATGCTTAGATCCTTGGTATGTTACTAAGAGGTCTTAGGTTCAAGCAAGGGTGACCGACATTGATAGAGTCACCAAATTTTTTGTTTTAAACATTTTCTTAAAGGTCTTATTCTAGGTGATCAACTCTTAACCACTTAGAATGCATTGGAATATGATCATGGTTGTTTTCTTTAATCACGAAATTTTCTGGCTTTTTGGTAAGATGTGAACCCACATGTGAATATTTTGTTATTACACCTGATAATCTTGTCCACTGTATATATTATATCTTAGTCTACGTCATTTGACGTATACACAATATGATATTTTACATGCCGTTGTTACTAATACAAATTAGTTTGGTACTTTGAACTGTTTTTTGTACTTAGTATTTTTCTTTTACTTATGGTGCACATGTGATGCCAAGTAAAAGTAAGCATTCACTTCTCGACTAGTTGTTTCACTAGAGGACGAAGTTGATGAAATATCTTCCTGTAGAGTAACCGGAGAATATGAGGATATTGATGGTCCAAGTAAGACATTCTGAATAGCTACTTAACGTCCATTCTTGAGTTGCTTTTGGATGTGTTGAATGGCAATGATGACTAACTACCAGCTACCCGAGTCATTATACTTACGAAGTGACACACAGCAGTGATTATACATCTTTGGATCGCTGGAGAATTAAAGGGTGTTGATGGAGATGCAAATCCAAGTGTGAGCTTTATTGATCCTGCCTGTTGCATCTGATTGGGTTATTATTTGACTGCTGCCACCTATAGCTGAATTTGTGCAGAACATTTCGATATGTTACCATCATTCCCTTCCAGCGCAGACTGATGATGTCTGCACCAGTTTTGCAATCTATTGCCATTGGATGTAATGTTTATAAAACATTTCTATACAGTGGTAGCCATGTAGGGCATAAGCTCATTTGATTATGTATATGCAAGTAAAATGTGACACTTAGCATTTTACTAAGCAAATATTCTTTGTTGTATATATGACGTTTGCCCAGCACAGAGGCTTTCTTATATTTGAATGCTAAATTTCACTGACGTGGACGGAAACTATTTGCATTCAGACTGTTGGATGTTTTTTCTTTTGGGATCGAATTAGCTAGTGTGACCTCATTAGAATAAAAAGGATCGTTGCTCAGATGAAAGTCTTACATTGAGCAGTTTAATTTTCAAAAAGGCTTTCACAATTTGATTGAATAAACAACAGTAATTATTAAGTACATCTAAATAGAAACCCATCATGTCTCTTGGTGACTGAAAATGTTGAGCTCCTCTTTTCCCAAAAGAGGAGCGTAACCAACAACACCGCATCTGAGATTCATAGCAATCTTCTTCGAAAAAAGTAGGGTGGCTAGTGCGTCTTCAGAACTTGTGCGCTCAAATCTGAATTTGACGAAGAAAAGATGGGTCTTCTGTAACTTCCAATCTGGAGAGTATGCAGCCAGGCAGAGGTTACAATGACCCAAATTAAGTAAAGCATCAAACTCGGAAGAAATCAGATCGATGTCACACTCAAGAGGACAAGATGACATCGATCCACTTTTTGCTTCCTAAATCATATCCCATAACTTTTTAGGGACATGAAAATAAATAGCGTTATCCACAATAGCAGCAAGTTTGCTCCATATCCCCATATTTTCTTGAACAAGACAATCCCATGTACCCTGGTCAATAGAGTAACCATACACGGAAGATATATTTGACAAGTGCATGATAATGCGGTTCATTGTGGGGTCGGGGATCAATGGACAACTAACATATGTATTCACAGACGAGTCCGTAAGAAGCTGCGGTGGATGAGACAAGGCATCCCACTCGCTACGGTTTGGGTCAAAAACTTAACCGAAAGAATCAGTCCCACCGAAGGAATAGATCTTACCATCAAAGGAAACACAAATTTGGCACTGGTCGAGGAGATTTCGGAGGGCCTGTTCTCCAACCGTTTTCATGATTTTCCAGATCTAAACATGAAGTTTTAAAGTGGACGTGGTTTCCGCTTTCAATTAGAAGTTCAGCGAATCTATCGTCAGAGGAGGATGACCGCCCAGTATAGATGATTGATCCTGAGATCACCATTGAAGTCATCCCACTATCGTTAAACAGGCACCCTACTGGAAATTTTGAAACTACATCCGCTTTGGTATCCACTACGTATATTGAGCCATAGCGATAGCTTTTTCCGCTTGTGGTCTGCCCTGATTGTATCAAGTGCACGAAAATATTCCGCCCTGTCATGACTCTTCTATCTCTGTGTGCTCCTTTTGTGTTGCTCTGGACTATGGCATGAGTTAGAGTCGCTGTCCATTTTATAAGACGCCCCACACGACTCTAGACTCGTCCGTTTAGGGCACGTTTGGTTTATTGTATTCCATCGGATTTCAATCTTGACGGACAACTGGAGTTTATGTTTGGTTGAAACGAGTTTGCTGAACGTGAAATAATCATGAACAAACGAGTTAGGAACAAAAGAGACGCTGCACAAATTTCGTCAGAGCGGGACAACTGAAAAAGCTATTCAATATAGCTTATGCGGGTGGGACAGTCTGTCCGTACGGCTGGCACTAGCTGGACAATGGCGTCCGCGCTAATTTGAGATGGAAAGTAACATCCAGCATTCACTGTATATCAACAAAACGCAGGATTTTTAGTTTTTTACATCTTCCGCAAACCAAATATAATATTTGTGCTGCTGGATACCAAAATACAACCCAATGCGGCCAGATCAGTCAAAACAAACATGCCCTTAAATGGTTTCCACAATCCGTGTTTGGTACGCGTCAAACATTGCCGGAAATGAATGATATTTTCCGATGGAAACAGTTTCCCCTGTTTGATAATGCAGCTGGATGGCATACCGGTCATCCCGCGGCCACTCTGACCCGGCATGCGTGGAATAATATAAGGCTGCACTGCCCCTTGGGTTTTGAACAACATCAGCTATGGAATAATATTTTGCAGCATCAATACGACCAAATTAACACAAATTCCTCCCGCTATAGCAAACCACCTCTTCCAAACTTGTGTGGCCATGCCAAGACCCTCAGATTGATGCAAGAGGGACTCGCCTCCATATGACAACTATCTTACCACTCTAGGCTGAGGTGCAGTGCCCCCAATTGGCATGAGTAGGTCTATACCTTCAAACCTCCCAACACTTAAAGGCGGGCATCTCTATGCGGTACTCTCACGGCTCCACCTGAACAGGGGATGAGAAGGGAAACGGTACTCTCACGGCTCCTTAACTGAAACTTTTCATTTTTTCTAACTGATGCACGTCGCCGTCGGTGACCCCGATCATTGGGAACCAGTACATTACGAGATAGTTGGTTGTTTGGCCGCCGGAGAGAGACTGCATGCGTTTGGTTAGAATTAATGCCCGAACGAGGTAGCTGAGCTAAGGGCCTGTTTGGTTTGAGTGAGTTAAAGTTCATTACAAACAAATGTCAAGTTCTGTACTTTTTTTTGTATTTGGTACGGTAAAGTGGAGTGCAGTTGGTTGATTAGTAACTGCATCTAACTACACATTTCATGACAAATTCCCAGAAATTATACCACGCCCAATTAGGGAGTGGTCGAAGGAAAACTCTCGGCTGCTGTACTGTACGCGACGGACGAAGCATATATTACGCAGATTTGTTGCCGCTCTGCCGGCACCAAATAGCAGCAGACTGAAGAAGCAAATTTAGTTGCCCCATACCAAATAAAATCAAAGCCGTGCAAAATACCTGATTATGATTGATTTGAATTCTAATTCATTCAACTACATATGACAACGTCCTACCAAACTAGTCCTAAGCTGGAATGAACTGAGCGGCCGGCCGCCACACATCAATGGAAAACTGAAAAATATAGACTAAGGAGAAGGAGAGAGAGTGAGAGAGAGAGAGGTGACCGTTCAAAGGTAGCTGATGGGTGTGGGAGTTGCCGAGTTGGACTCGTGGGTTGTGGATCGATCGACTAGTGGGATGTTAACACTGTGTTTGGTATACAGTCGAGATGAGTTTACTTACTCTATGAGAACAAAAATAAATTTAAAATTTCAATGCGGGCTGAGGTTGCAGCTCTATTGCGGCTCTGTTGCGAACCTTCCGACGTATACGGAAGAGAAAGGAAACACCGATCCTTTCTATCCTATGCTTCTCTTCATCCTTTTCTTTTCCCTTCCTAGTTTCCACCAACCAAACACGCCGGTCTGATCTGGCCCGTGACCCCGCTTGTATAACGCAATCTTTATCTGGTCTGTAGGACGAGCTGGACTAGGATTCTGGACCTTTATTTTTATTTGGCGTTAGACTATTCGAAGGTAAGCCTTAACCGACTGTAGCCTGTAAACTGTATTCTATGTATTTTCTGTTCTATAATGGTATCCTATATAAATTTTATTTCTGTTTGTAGTGTTAACTTATTCACTTACGTGAAAAAAATGTATCATAAGATGTGCTTAGTTGGTCCCATCGAAACATTTCTTAGGCGGGCAAGAGATGCGTCTGTCTTTAGACATCTACGCTAGGTCTTACGCTGTTGTCAGCCTAAAAAAGCAGGCTTGAGATTAGAGCCCCAAACCATGGGTGACCAAACTTAACTTCATCCATACTAAAACGTTTTAAAACATTTTGTATGAGTTTGCCATCATATACTTAGTAACCGGGAAGGCCCTTCTTACCAAATCTATGAATTAGTGTAAATTTTTCATGAGAAATCTGATCATTCTAAGCATACATTTTCCCATACATTGACATGGTGAAAAACCAAGTGTAATGGTAAGACACCAATGTTTTATAGGATTAGGGAAATAAATTAAAATATATAAATTGTTACAATTTCAAGTTGGTTGCAAAAACAATTTATCAATTCATTTGATACAAAATTTATAACGGAACATATAGAACAATATTAGATATTATATGCTATCAATGAGGTCTCTCTGAAGAGAGAAATGTTTATCTCTCCCAATATTGTTGATGTAACGAGAAATTCAATCATTGATGAGAACTTAAATATTGTACTCGAACAAGAGTTTTCTTTTTGAATAGACTTTTTTAATGTGGTTATATATGGTGGACTGCTTGACCAGGTCCATCTCTTGATGAGGCCTTTACATATTTGGTTAGTTGGACTATGAATGCAGCTAAGAAAATTTTATGGGAGTCTCTAATAGTAAAGAATTGGATATAAGATGAGTGACAAGAAAATATTTCTGAAGATGCAAGTGGACATCATTTTTAAGGATCTCTAGGTGCATCATCAGACGTTAGCAAAAGAGTGTATAGATTTTTTCTAATGTCCATATTTTTAAATGAAGTGTATGTTTCAATTAATTTCTAGAGTGTAAGTAAATTGTAAAGTCCTTGCCATACAATCATCAAACCAATAAAGAGGCAACCACACCTCTTCTCGTAGCACCTCAATGACTCAATTCCTTATGTGTCCCACCTCATTATTTGAAGAGCAGGATTCATCATGGTATAAACCTATGCCATTTCTTGTTTAGATAGAATAATGTGAATATCGTCTACCTCTACTCGAGTATATCCTTTCTTTAGGAATCCAAATTCATTCACAACGAGAAGTTTTGGGTTGCCTTTATGTGAAGAAAAGATGTAGGGGTAACATAGTTCCATAAAAGAGAATGGAAAATTCAGAATAATGGATGAGCTAGCTACTGATGACTTAATAACCATTTATGGTACCAAAGGATCTTTTGTGAGAGTTAGAATAAGAAATTAGGTTAAACAAAAAGTCAAAACTTAAACAAGCACAACTCCCTAAATATTTTATAACCCATGAGTTGATATCTGGAGAGATAAGAGGTGTAGGAGCTCACAATGTTTGGCGTGGGACATTATTTAAAGAAGCTCCAATTTAACCGCAACACAAGATTATATTGAACACCATAAGATGTGAAAAGTCTATTGGCCCAGTGGTGCAACTAATGCCTCTCTCTTGACGTGTCAATTTTTTTTCCAATTATGTGTCTAGTATGTGCACCAAGTGGTTAAAGGCAACTTGAAGTAAATTGAATATAATAGACTTGGTGAATATTTATCATCTGTAGATAATAAATAGTATGATCTTGTACACAGAATTGGATAATCATAAAATTTGTAATAAGTGTGATACACTATATTTTAGAATTATTTAACGTGCAATTAGTAAGTGAGTTTCGACCTTAAAAATCTCTTAGTTACACATATAAACATGCATATAGTAAGGCAAATATACAATATAAATATATACACTTCTCCACATTTCATCCAAATTATAAAACGAAAACTCTATTGGTTAAGTGGAACCAAGAGATGGTCGTTTAACATATAAGTTACACCCACAATAATTAGTTGGAAGTCCAACAACATGATTTATAATGACTAGTGTTCCCTTAGTGAGTCCAATATATTTTGTTTGTTGTTCTCTATGTCAATGTTATGAATCAATATCCTCAAGGACCCATCAAAACACTCTAGATAAGCAACTATACATGTTTTGTAGTTAACTGTCACATATTGGGAAATCTGCGAACCATAAAAAATACCAGAGTACGAATGCGGAAGCACAAGAATAAATGAAAAATCAAATTGATGCATACACCATGAACAATCTGAACATCTGACATGTAATATTATTAGAACATTCATTATTACAACTTACATTTACATATTGAAAAAAGGATTTTACATGTCTATGACTATGTATGATAAATAAGGTCGTTATACAATAGGTACAACCTCACAACTGCCCACAAGCCATCTTTTCTCCCATCCTAGCTCTGAAGAAAAAATTATTAAAATAGGTAAACAAGTCAACACTAGAAACACAACTGTGTTGAATAAGTGGTGCCCATAAAGGACATACAATACTAGAAAGAAAGCTTAAATGTACTATATTAGAAAAATATTACTTAGCATAATTTTAAAAGAAACAATAACAACATTTGATCAATAGCTTAGTCTATTCGACAATATTTTATCATGACTTTTCCCATTATGCTGATATCAACAAGTATATATATGGCTCCATCGCCCAAACGAGATGAGGGGAGGTCACTTCCCTCCATCTCTCCATTCAAAGGAGGAGGTCACCATTTTGTACAAGTTCCGCCCTCCGATGTGAGGAGGTCACTTGTACCCAATATCATCATCTTCATCATAATTAGGGTAGTCATAATGGGCATATAATTTATGTTCAAGATTATTTGCAAGACATATATCTAATTTCAAAACATTATTCAATAGAAAATAAAGTAACACAAACAAGTTCATGATTAAAACAAATTATAAAACATATCAATCCGACATCAGTTTTGTATGTAACTGACGACAAAGTGTTCGCGCCATGTCCCTGTGAAAAAAAAATTATCCACCCAAATTACTTATTAGTTGTCGATTCTACTAAATAACCGATTGACTAAGTCCAATTGGTGAGACTCAATTTTTCTATTGGAGATCATTCTATGTCGTCAATTTTGTTGAGGAAAGTGATGATTAGGTGTTTTTGCGCCATGTACCTATGAAAATATTTCTCCTCAAATTACTTCTTCATCGTCAATTTTCTTGCTAAATCGACGACTATACCCCTAACCCAAGGTCAAGTTTTTTTATTTGGATATGTCGGCTTTATCAAATGTGACTGACGACTATATTTAAACCATTTCATCATTTTTTTTTACCAACAAATGACTATGGCCCTAAACATAGGTCAATTTTTTTTTAATGTTTGGATATGGAATTAGTCGTCGATTTTGTCAACCGGAACCGACGACTATCTCCAAACTGTATTGTCGTTCTCTCTTTGAACCGATGACTATGACCCTAAATTGGGGTTTATCTTTTGTTTGTATAAGGATTTAGTCATCAATTTTATATGATTAACTGATGACTATGTGCTTAGTTGTTGGCTTTTCTAAAAAAATAATGACTATGGGTAACTTAATAGCACCCGCACGAGACATACTTTCTCCCAGTCTCTGTTTCATCGTGATTTCCACCTAGGACTCTGGAAATTTGTTGTCATTTCTTAATCCACTGTCGCCGCTGTCATTGCTCTTCCTCCAGCTGACACCACTATAGACTTTCTATGATGCTCGTTGCTTCTCTTTCTCCAGTCATCGCCGCTCTCCCTGTGCTCGCATGAGGAGTTGCTCACTTCCAGGAGCTTGGTCCTGAGGACGTTGGAGGAGTTGTTGTTCTCACCACGTACGAAGATGTTGTGCTCACTGCCGCCAGATCTTGGGCCTGAGGACACCAAAGCTTCTGCTTCCTCTACTGCTAAGTAGGTTACATATCCCCCAAACAACCCACTACCCTCATTACTTGTTAAAATACCAATTTTTCCTCTTTGTAGCTAGGGTTAATCTAGATTCCTTTTTTCTTACGCTATCTTAGTTACCTTGTTGATAGTGAATCACTTTTTATCGTTAGATACTTATTGCTCTTGCATTGATTAGTGTTAATTAGGATTGCTATGTCTTAGTTAGTGTAATTTGCCTTCTTTTATTAGTTTGTTAACCTTAATTTCTAGTTTAGCTTAGGTCATATCTCCCTCCCTAGGTCATAAATAATTTATGTGTAATGATTATCTTGATGATGAACATGCATATACATTGGAGATGCTGAAATCAATGTTATAGAATATGGTACGTAGACTAGGGTATGATTAAGATTACAAGATGTCGCTATTGTAAATCAACTCATACATTATTTGTAATCTTAGGACCTCTTTGAGGGACACTTTTCAAAGATCTAGTCAAGAATCTCAAATCATGGTGCCTAATATATTTCTCTTAATTACTATAATCTTTGTTTTCTCTATTGATTAACTAATCTAAATGGAAGAATGAATCAAATTAGATGATGTTACATATAACCTAGGATATGAAAGATTAAACTAGGATCATAGGTATAGGAATGGCAATATACATATATTTTGTTATCTTAGAAAATCGTCTGAGATTTACTCACTAGGAGTAAATCTTGGATAGTCCCCATTTTGGTATTGTTCTTGAACACTTAATATCACATAGGATGTAAGTGTATAATGTATATTCAGTTTTCAATATGTTTCATCATCACTTCCCCATTTGTTCTCTACGTACATATGTTGGTGGGTATTTTTCCGTCTACATCGATGTACTTAGAAAACTGCCAAAATTTTCTTAAAATTTTAAATACTCATTATACATTTACTAGTGAGATTAGGTATTCAAGAATGGTATAGGTGGTACACACATTCATTAGTGAAGCCTAAACCCTAATTTGTAAATCATTAAACCTAAACCCTAATCTTTAAACCCTAAACCCTAATTTATAAACCCTTATTCCTAAATCTAAAACAATAAATCCTAATCTATCTGTAAATCCTTAACCTAATCGGTAAACCCTAAACCCTAATACTTATTTTCTTCCAAAATTCCATCCTTATCGAAGGTTGCGTAAAGCGTTCAATGGATCGAATGAGGAATGGAGTGCCCTAAACCTATACCAGGGGAGGTTGTTTATGAAAGAGTAAAAGACTTTGTCAATGAATTCAGTAAGAGATCGCAATGTACCATTCTGACACAGAGTAATAAATCTTTATTCAAGAAGAGGCCAATATTCTACTATCTTCCTTATTGGAGTTCGTTGGCAGTTAGGCATTGTATCAATGTCATGTATATTGAGAAAAATATTTATGATAGCATCATTGGTACTCTGTTGAATATACCAGGTAAGTCTAAAGATGGCATAAAATCCAGAATGGACCTACGTGAAATGAGAATAAGGAAAAAGTTAGCAGAAGTAGTTAGCAGTGATCGAAAAACAATTTAGCTCTTGCTCGTTACACATTGTCTAGAAAGGAGAAGAAAACTTTTTGTGAGTGCTTGATTAATGTTAAGGTACCACATGGATACTCTTTCAATATCCAAAGACCAATATCAATGAAAGATCTAAAGTTGATAGGTCTTGAATATCATGATTGTCACACTCTAATGCAACAAATATTTCCAGTGGCAATTCGATATATATTGCTGAATTATGCAAGGTTTGCAGTCACCAGACTTTGTTTCTTCTTCAACACTCTATGCAAATAAGTTATTCATCCTGAGAATCTTAATAACTTGCAAAGAGATGTGGTTGTTACCCTATGCCAGCTTGAAATGTATTTTCCTCCATCATTCTTTAATATCTTGTTGTCCATTTGAATAGGGAAGTGAAAATATTGGGACAGATTTTCTTGCATTGGATATACCCTTTTAAACAATACATGAGTGCTTTTAAAGGTGATGTTTGAAATCCTTATCAGCCTGAAGGGAGTATTATTAAGGGTTACGTGGCGAGGGAGGTTATGGACTTTTGCAAGGATTTTCTATGTGGTAATGAAGCTCCTATAAATGACAAGCATAATGATTAGGACTATTCTGCCATAGGGACTTTAGGAGCATGAGGGAAAGTAATCAGTCATGAGCTCTGAGAACAATCTCATTTGTATATTTTACACAAAATCGACGAAGTGAGTGTCTATATCACTAAACATACCAATTTCATCAAGACAAAATATCCAAAAGGCAATTCAATGTGGCTTTCTAGAGAGCATAACAAGACATTTATTAGGTGGTTTAAAGATAAAGTCTTACATCAACTATCTCAAGCACCAAATAATGTTGCTGAAAATATCAAATACCTCAGCTTTCACCAAAAATGAATGTTATGTCTTATTAAGGGTTTGACATAAATGGGTTCTTGTATTACACAAAACATCAAAATGATAAGAGCATCATCCAAAATGGTGGTGTCACCCTTCAAGCGTCTTCACTATTTGTAGTAAAAAGGATAAGAGTCCATGTGAAGCTAAATGTCATATTAAAGTGTCCTTGAACATTGGGAGTTTGACTACGTAGATTTTAGCATTCCAGTCTATAAGTGTAATTGGGTTGATAACACCAAAGGAGTTGTAGTGGATGAATTGGGTTTCACATTAGTGAATTTTGAAAAGATTGGAGAGAAGGGTGAACCAATCATAATGTCATCGCAGGTGAAGTAGTATTTCATATCAATGATCCTACAAATGAAAAATGGTCGGTTGTTCTTCATGGTAAATACAATCCATTGAAGATCCTAGAGATGAAGAAGAGTATTATGACAAGTATGATGACTCAAGTCCTTTCTCAGTAGGCTAGATAACACCAAATATTGAAACTGACACTAACTTGTATGTGTGTGGGGATCACCATGAGGGAATTTTAATTGATAAAAGATCTCAATATTAGAGACACACTTTTATTTTTTAAATGTTAGATGTGCATTTTACAACCTTATATTTCATTGTTTGACTATTTTTTATATGTCATTTTTTTTCGGATGACATCTAACCATAAATATGATGCCTGTGATGATGATTATTGTGAGGATGAGCAACATCTCGATGTGCACCAAGACATTGGTGTAAGTTGTGCATTTTACAATATGTCTATCTTGTTGTATTGTTTTATCACATTTATAAGTTATATCTATTTATGACCTATATGTGTTTTTTTTTGTCAATTTTAGGATGAGGATGTACGTCCTGAGGATCATGTTCATCTTGATGAGCAGCAAAACATTAAAATAAGGGGCATCACCATGATGAACAAGTTGATACAACAAATGGGTAACATGCTAAAGTTGGTCATTGACTTTGATAATGCATGAAATCCTTATTGAAAGAAGTACAACTCTTTTGTCTAGGGGTTCTTACTCATAGCCATTATAGTATAGAAGTAGAATTTGTCATAAAATTGATAAAAGCAAGAAAGACTTCATATGTAAAGAACTATGTGTCAGATATTATCATTTGTAATTTTGTTTTTAAAACTATTTACAAATCTATTTTTAAGAATATTGCATTAAGTATATGAACTTTTGCCCAACATAAATGACCTGGAGGAAAATCTACATCGCAAAAAGGTGATGCAATGTTGTTGGAGGGTACTAAGGAAA
Source organism: Alisma plantago-aquatica (assembly GCA_963693085.1). Classification (NCBI taxonomy): domain Eukaryota; kingdom Viridiplantae; phylum Streptophyta; class Magnoliopsida; order Alismatales; family Alismataceae; genus Alisma; species Alisma plantago-aquatica. The sequence continues at coordinate 458,662,867 of OY856415.1, forward strand.
TATAGGACAAAACTAATAAGAAAATACATACGGGAAGATAATAAGAGGAAGAAATCAGCCACTGAGAAATTGAATTATCATGACCCAGAGACGTGGAGATGTTTGTTTCTATGAAAAAAATCAAGGAATTCAAGGTATTAGCATCACTACACATTTTGAATACAATTTACCTTGACCTTGATTGTTATGTTTTACTTACCAATTACTATTGATGATTGTCACTAACCAGGCTGCAAGCGATGCTCAAAGAGAAAGGTGTGCAAAGAATGTGCACAACCACATGATGGGTCCAGGCGGCTATGCAAATCTTTACCAAAAGCTACCTACATGTGTCTTCTTCTTAGCAACCTACTCCTAGGACTGCTGAGTCCTCTACTACTACTAGAACCTCTACTTCGCAATGATATATGTATAGTTGGGAGGCAATTCAAATATAGAGAAATAACCAACCGCGTAACTACTGAGGCGATTGAAAAAATGGTAAAATTTAACTCTCAAAGAAATCAACATTGATGATTGTTATGTTTTACTCACCAATTACTATTGATGATGATTATCGAGAGCTACACGAAAAATGGAAATAAGGCAAGTTCATCCCTAAGGGCACAAGGATGAATTGACACTTTCTCCAGGTAACCTAGAGCATCCTGAAAGTTTTAAGGCTGTAGGCGCTGATGTGTGTATAAGAGCGTTATTTGGGCCATCATAGTGCAAATCTATATAGAAAGGGGGATTCTCAAAATAGGAGGTAAAAGAGTTAATTGCAAAGGAAATTTAGGGAGAAATAACCCAATGGGAGGCTTCTTAGTTAGCTACTCAGACAGTGCAATTGTGTTGCCCCGCTCTTCATATGAGGTGGAACCCCCTACGATAGAGGTGGTTGGGAGTAATCATGTGGACCCAACACATAGCACGTCCAATGTAAGTATTTTTATGACATAATAGTCTTTTTAAGATGATATGTTTAGGTATATATATAACACTCTATGCAAATTTGTAGGGGTTGAAGTCATGTCGTCTAAAATTACAAGAATATGTCGTTGTTGTGGGTGAGGCTTACCCATCCCTTGTAGGTGCCACACTTCATGGATCCCCATTACATGTCGGCGTGGTTCATGTGTGCCCGAGGCTTGTCTACTAAGCTTGGGAGAAGTATCCATTGTCATATGGCCACCCTGACACTGAGACGATAGGTGGAGCAGAAGGCGGTGTGGTCACATGGCCCAAAGCAGGAACTATCTATGCTGATCATGGTTTATGGTAAATTTACATTATGTTTGTATCTGTATATACATGATAATTGATATGAAATTATATATATGCAAGACATAGGGCCTAAGAAACCCCTCACAGTTCATCATCCTCCACCTCCTCCTTAATTACTTGGTTGGCTTGCACATGACCTATTTGATTCGATAGGTCCTCAATATAGGGTTATGACACTATGGATAGGTGAACATGAAGAAGATTCACCTATGATGGTTTCTTTTAAGGAGGAGGATGTAGGTTAATGTTATAATAGTAGTATATCTCTACAAGATGCATTGGAGTTGTTTTGTTATGCTTGGTTGAATACATCTATGATAGAACTTTGGATATGGTGAGAACTTATATACCTATATATCTCATTTTTTGTATGGTAATATATTTTCTTATATATTAATGCATACATGATATATGTTTTGCAGCCACTTACATAGGGTATGTATAGAGTTTTCAATGACCCATGTGGTATTTCTAGTTCCATCCTTGATTAGCATGTAATTTAAGATCATGCATCTGTTACCATATACTTCTCTACCACATTTAAATATTTTGGTAAAAAGAAAAGGGATGTGATATTATCTCCATAAATTTTGGATAAGTTCAATTACTCTGCTTATAATTTTGACTTGAGAAATTACATCTCATTGTGGATTTTGAGTTATATTTTTTTGCCTTCTTATCACTCAGGAATTACCATTAGGTCTTATTGGTTGTAGTCCCCTCAACGCTAATTGTTTATGATCTAGATCTTAATGGTGACAAAATAGAAGATTAGAGACACAATTTGAAAAAGGCATTATTCATGTGAGTAAATTTTTATATTTATATTCGTTAACATATATATATATATATATATATATATATATATATATATATATATATTACATGACTATTTACTAATGTCAATTAAATTTGTTACATTATCATATAGGGCTATAAAACAATTCAAAAAAGCTAGAGGAAAGGTGGACACAAAAAAGAAAGCAATAGTTTGGGAGAATGTTGAGGTAGTTTTCTAACCAATCCATATTTATGTCAACCATACTTACTTTTATTTATTAACATTTTGTATGTTGACATTTATAGTGTTCTATACAAGACAACGATTGGGCATGTACATACTACATGATGCAATATATGAACATGATTGTCAGATATGCTGCAGTAGACATCGATGAGATATATACTATAATCCATATATATAGTCTTGATCATCATAAGTATATAGTCTCATTAGAAAATATGAACATATCAAACTTATTAACTATATACATCATTCTCTTTGTAGGTGTTTAAAATGAAAGATTTTGATATTCTAGAAAAGCTAGTAGATGTAGACATGCCCTATACGAGAGAAAAACTGGATGAGACACGAGAACAATAGGTAGAAGCCTTGGAAAGGAAAGTGAATTTTGAATTTTTTTGGGGTAAGGAATGACTTTTCCAAAGTTTGATATCATTATTTCTATCTCAAACATGTGGTGCTTTTGTTGCAACTTTAAATTTTATGTGAGTAAATTATTGGTTCATGTGTGAATGATGATCTATATACATGTGTGTGGATGTGAAGATGAATGAATGAATTATGTATGAATGAATGAATTGTATTTCTACATGTCATGAGAATGGAATTGGTGTATATGTAAATGAAGTATCATGTGTGTGAATTAATGTGAAGATTTATGTTTGCACATGTGATTGAAATGGAATTGGAGAAAGAATAGAATTATATGCATATATTATGTTTGTTATTGTAGGTTTGGTGCCATGTGGTCAATTTGAACTTATAGGATGATGTTAACCTGCAATTTAGAACTCCACTTCTGAACTATAGGTTCTGCATTCTATTCACTAGCTAGGCAGTAGGTATGCAGGCCTGCTATTTAAAAAAAAACTTAGTGGTCGGTTGTAATAAAAAACCTGACACATAGGTCTGAGACGTCGGTTTCGGTAAAATAACTGACATTATAGGAAAAAAACAAAACGGTCATGCTGGATAGCACAATCTCGCTGGGTAGCATGTCATAGTCGTCGATTTTGTAGATTCAATGGTCATTGTACGTCATAGTAGTCAGTTGTTTGGTTTGCAACTGACATTGAACATTATGATAGGTGTCAGTTGTTACTAAACCAACGATGTAGGGTTCTTTATCATTTATAAATGTGACCTAGTATGGCTCGCGTGATGTCAATTTTTGGAATGCAACTAAAGCCTAAGACTCCTATCTATGTCAATTTCTTTTATCCACACAACCGAGGTTGGATCTCTAGCATCAGTTTTACCGTCCCCAAAGGATTGGCATCTTAGACCTGTGGTTGTAGTGTCTCCCACTTAAGTGTTTGTCTGTAACTGATGTTATAAGATTGTTTTAACTGATGCTAGAGATAGTTTTTGTACTAGTGAAGCTATATGCTAGAAAAATATACTAGTAATTACCTTGTTGGGAAAAGGAATGACAGTTGAGATTAGAGTCACGTGGTTCAAATGCATCCAACCCTCTCCCTTAGGCCGTGTGATCCTGTATTGGGTATGGCCTAAGTCGATCTATATGGTTCCTATATCAGCCTGGGCTCCTCACCTCCAAGTAATGGGAGCAGGACCCAGACGTTCTTTATAACTATCCTCCTACAGACTTTATCTGGTTCCCTACTTCTACTATAAAATGGAGCACTGCCGCACAAGATTTCAATGGCAAGCTCTGCGGATGAAAAACAACAATGCTTTTGTAGATCATCTTAGATGTATTAGGTTCTAAAGCTTGTGTTGTATGTGGACAAGCTTTCATCAAGACTTCTTGACAACATGATGGTTGTTGGATCTCTTGGGCAGATAGAGGGGTTTTGATCTGGACACCTATCTCCCTCTCTGAAGCATCTTGTATGCTAGGAAGACCCTCACAAACTTGGTGGATGCACCCATACACAATGAGTAAGCATCAATTATAGCTTTCTAGGTTGCCACCCTCCACCATTAGTGGCTAGCTAGGCCCACCAGGATCAGAGACTCAGGCTCTGCTAAACCTTCCAGTCACTATGTCTAGTTTATATGTGGGTTTCCTCTCCATGGATCTTAATGGTAGACACCTGATCCCACTGTCCTTCACGCTACATGATTGAGGTGGGATGGATATCCCAAACCTAACCCAGCACAACCCCTTCTTCCCTCACTTACCCATCTGTTATTGGTGGTGGGGTTGAGTGCTGAGGGGCTCATTCTCCTGGGTACTCCAAACAACAACCCACATTATGGTTAATGAGATCCCTAAGGAGCGACATACACAACTATCCCAAATTCTACTTTAAGACTCTTTCCTTAAGAGTTCACATTGTGGCCACCTTATATTCAGATTTTAGACTTGGAAGATGAGGAGCTAAGCGTGGCTTCACAGTTAAATAAATGATTTAGGGTCTGAAGCTTCAATAACTTTACATCGAAAACTCATCCAGAAATGGAATTTGAAATATTCATTATGCTCAACACCAACATCCATTTAACTCTGATCTAAAACAATAGCAATTGTTATGTTAAAAAAGTCCTCAAATACACTCATATCAATGGTCATATTTACTTTAAGCAATAATAAAATGTCATCAAATGCATTCAATCAAGTACCTCTTGAGGGTATATTTATTTAATACATATAGAATCATTTTGGTTAAACATAAAGTTCAAATGGTCTTGTAATGATCATCTATTAATATCATAATCATAATGGGTATTAAAACCCTCATATCTGGATCATTACATTCACCCCACCTTAGATAGAATTTTGCCTTCTATATTCAACTTCATCTCATACTTGAGGTGGTATCAAATAGTACAATTCCATATAAGCCACCACTCCAAGGTGCAAAGACTGTCAAAATTATATATGTACTCTGAGTTGTCATCTTAGGATTTTGAGCATATAGGGGTACCCACCCAACCTTATATATCTCAAAGAGTCATTCCATAACATTCTAGTGTTTTAAGTTTTACATCCTCATTACCCTAAGTATTAGGGTCTGTTCATAATTTTAAAATAAAAAGAGATGTTACTCAAGGTTTCATCATTCACTCTAGTAAATCATACAAGGTTATGTCAAGATTTCATGCCATTATTTACTAGAATTATCAGACTTAACATCGTTACTATGGTTTATGATCAACATCATACCATGATTTCATGATTAGAGGGAATACATTCTCATATTTACATGTTAAGGTTTTCACCCTATTGCGTGAGAGTTATCTTCAAACTAGAAGCATAGATTCAGAGGGATTGAGGTTAAGAATTTTTTTATCAAGTAACCTATGATCCAAAGATATATTTATTTCATGCTCATGATTTTATACTTACATATTTCATGAATGATATGGAAGGATGGATAACATATTGATAACATCAATTTTAATGCACTTTAGTTAGCCTTTTTTCATGATAAAAATCATTTTAAATAATGTTTAGATGTTTAGTTTTACTCATATTAACTCTAATTCACTTAATGATAAGTTCTAATTTAATGTTGATGATATTTGAAGGAATTGGATGCAAATCCAATGAAGCTGAAAAAGTCTGAGTAATTGTTAAAAAACTTTACTTCAAACAGTCAACCAATCGGTCGACAAGATAAGTCTTCACCAATAAGGTTGATAAAAGACTACCAGATCAATTTTGACAGACTCGTCGAGCACCAATTTGTCGAATTGAAGAACCTCGACATCCATCTATCGAGTAATGGATGTCGAGAAAAGTACAATTCTCACATCTATCGAATAGATATCAACTGTCCACTCTGTCAACAACGGTGGATTCATGTCACTCAAAAGCTATCAAGCCAACCCCCAACACAACTTTTGAACAAATGATCCTCGATCGATCACCTTGATGATAGACACATCGACAAAACTATTGACGTTTCTCAAAGATTAGAAGACTCTTTTTGAGGATTCATGATGACAGACCAATTGACCTCCCTGGTCGACATCATCACACCAACAGATTCTCAGCTAAGAAGAACTATGGCGATGACAAGAAGAGATCGACATGCTTGTGGATCTACAACGATCTATCGAAGAAACCCCCTATCGACATACATCACGACATTTACACCGATTCCACATGGACAAGTCAGCTCGAGAGACCTCTGTCAAAGACTATAAATATACCCCTAGGGTATCACCTCAACGCATCTTGGATCCTTGGAGTCACAGAGCCAGATACTTCCGCCAAGACCTCCCAAGTTCTAGAGATGAAGGACGAGACCTTTCGAGTTTCGACCTATCTAGATCTACCAATTTAGCTTATCGACCTCGCTCCTTGGTGGCTCCGTTCCACCATAATCACCGATTCGAAGTATCTTCTTTCTTTAAGACAAGATCAAATGGAAGGAGGAAGTTGTCGACCATCGTGATATTAGTCGAGAGGTTGGTAGATCGATCATTCAATCTAACCTTGTATCGATCCCTTTCCTTTCCTTTCCTCATCATACATTCTAGTTGTAATTTTTTTATTTCTCTAGCCATGTGGATGAACTCCATAACTTGGGTTGGGAGTAGCCATCACACACTCCCAACCATGTGATTTTCTCATCTTTTTATTTTATTGCATATGTTCTTTAAAATTTTATTTGTATACTCTTATTTTATTGCGTCGTTTGATGATTAGCTACCCTCTTCCTAAGTTTGATATGAATATTGTTCGAGAGAATGATTTCAACGAAATATGGAGTATTAGATAGTAATGATACACGAGAGTGAGGAGTTTCTATAGCAAAGGTCATATTGTTTTCCCTTGATCTTTTGGTTATTACCTGAAGAGAGATAACCTTGTTAGATAGAAATCTGTTTGGATCTCGAGAGAAGGAAGGAATAAATATTTTCTTATGGATGTTTGCAAAACAAGTAGGGACCATATATAAAATAGGAGTGAAGGTTTTACATGGTTGTGGTTGTCTTTATTTTTGATACCCAATCTAATTCCCTTTTATGTTAATTTCTCAATTTATCTTCGTTTCTTCTTTGATCTTCTATAACTTAGGTTTACTTCTTCTTTAGATAAAATCCATTTTTTAATCGTAACACCATCAAATTTGTTCTTTGGTTGGGCTAGACTAAGCTAAAATTTCATGTTCTTATTCTATTATTTTCCTTGTCCCTATGTTTGACCCCGCACTGCTACAAGGACTCCATATTGAGTTGCGGATGTCTCTACAAGTTGGGTATATAGTCATAGTCTGGTTTTTTTGACTAGGACAATCACATTTACATGTTTGTCCCACAAGAAAGAGCGATCAATTTTTGGCATAGTTCCTGGGGACAAGGCAATGAATAAACTTTAAGAACTTGTGGTCTACTTAGCACTAGTCATTGCTTCTAAATATTGCAAAAAAGTTTATTAGAATATCCTCTTTTTTTCTACCTATTTTCTAGAATATTGGTTACGTTTCCAGTCTTTGACTCTAATTCGTTTAATATTTTGCTTATAGGTAGCTTACTATCGTCTCTTACCAATCCTGGAGTTCCTCACTAAATTTCCAGAGGTAGATATTCCCCTCATCGATCCAATGGCAGCACGAGGGCCACCTGATGCCAATGTTGCTAAAGAAAAGCCCTCTCTACGTTCATTGGTCACACGACCTGTCAATGACAACATGGATCCTATAGTCTTCCTCACATACTAACAACAAACTTTGAGTTGAAGCCTGGGTTCATTAGCTTGATCCAGAATCAAACGTTTGGTGGGAATTTCATTGAAGAAAACCCTTATCATCATATTGATTCCTTCAAATACCTCTATAATAGTCTCAAGATGAATATAATACCTCAAGATGTGATCTATATGAAGGGTATTTGTTCCTTTCTTGAGGACAATGCCCTATAATGGTATCTTTCTCAAAAGGGCATCACTTCATAGAAACAACTATCTGAAGATTTTGTGAACAAGTTCTATCCAATTGAGAAGACGGTTAGGTGCAAGCTTAAGATTACCGGGTTTAGGTAGACACCCACCAAAAATATGCATGATGTATGGGAAAGATATCAAGAATACTTGAGAGACATTCCACATCATGGCTATGATGATGGTTTTACCATCTCTACTTTATATGAGAGCCTTCTAATCCACCAAGAGAACATCTTTAAGCACCATAATTGACAAGGACTTCATGAAACATGGCGATGAAACCACCAAAGAAATAATCAATAACATGGCCGCTCTCCAAGCGAGATGTGACTATGATAGGGGTTCTACAACAACCGTCTCCACTATTAGTAATTCTCTAGATTCAAAGCTACTACAGAAATTCAACAACAAACTTGATAATATGGCATCTAATGTCCAGAATATGAAGGAATTCAATTACAAATACTTTACTGAGGCATCTATAAAGTGTGTCACTTGTGGAGAAGGTGGTCATGGCATAGATCTCTATATTTACACTCATGAAGTAGAAGACACTCAGACTGAGAATGTGTCCTGTGTGAATTACAAAAGACCCGATCATCCTAGATTTTCCTATGGAAACACCTCTGTAGAAGAAAACCCATTACAACTGCATCAATCTTCTCAAGCAATGGGTAGAAGAAATGGGTAGAGGGAAAGCCATTGATAGAGGAACCCCACCCAAATTTCAACAAAGCATACCTCATCCGCAATCACAACAACAGGGTGCTTTCAATGGACAAAGGGGGAGTCTCTTTCAACAACATCAGAAGTCTATATCTAGTCTGGAATCCTTAATTGAGAAGATGGGAAAATGTATAATGAGTAACAACAATTGTAACGCCCCTCCAAGCACATATACAAGTCAACAGAAGCATACCCTATGTTTTCCATAACACGGGTCACTTGGCTCGGAGGAAATCATAAAACAATATAATCATTGCAATAATATAAATGAAACACCATGCATTAACTCAAAATATAGATTCATACATTATTCTTTTAGAGGGTTAAACATAAAATATCTCATCTTATTTCAAAACCTAATACATGTAGGCTAAGCAAATCTAAAGCATGAACTGAAACTAAACTAGATAATCTATGGAGTGGTAGATGGCACCCCACCAAGGTAAAGTCTCCTTGATCAACTACACTTGAAGGCTCACTTAAAATCCCTCTTGCTCCTTTATCTAGGGACATCTCATCCCACAGTCATGCGAAATAAAGAAACAACGTAAGTAAGTGACACTATGCATGTTATAAGAACTGAAAAGTAAGCATATGTACTTGAACTGAAATAAACTTAACATGAATTAACATTAAGAATTCTTAATACACTTTATCTTTCATTACATCAATGAATTAAGAAACATTACTATATGCATTCTCTCCATCACTTCCCACATGGGGCACATCATTCTCGAAAAGCCCATCATTGCTAGGAAGCCCATAACGACCATAAGGGTCCATCATTGTGAGAAACATATAATAGTTACGTAATTCTTTCAACTTAATATTAACATTATTGTTCTTATCTTTCCATCAATGTAAATTGTCCTCATCCAATAATTGCACCAAAGTTCTCCTCAGACCGATTAAGGCTCATCTTAGTTGCACCAAAGTTCTCATCAATGCCATAAAGACAAAATAACAAATAAAGGAACAATTACAACTTAATTACGTTATCTTAATCATCATGGGATTTCTCCCTCTTAATCTTGAAATTATCATTACATGATTTACACGAGTCTTTCTTCAGTTTTTTAATCATTACATGTTCATATCATTAAACTAATGAGCATTATTGATAAGAATAGGACTTTATGATTATAGCAACCAACAAGCAATAATAAAATTTGAGGCATCGTCATTATATTAATTTTATCCATCAACTTGGAATCTAAATAATAATCTTAAATCATACATAACATGAAATTCATCCAAAGTATATATGGATAACGGCATGACCTGCTTACCTAGAGCAAGGTGAATCCTAATTTGGTATCCCTAATCTTGATCGAATCCTATGTTCCTAAAAATACATGATTTCTATTAATTATCTTCATTAGTACATCTTAAACCCTAGTCTTATGTTATTAGGAAAACAAGGTCTGACACTCTCAAATTAGGGTTTGAAATTTTGAAAATCTTGTTCCCCATAAAAAAACTTTCCAAAACCTATTTTTACTAATTTTTCCAGATAAGCCATCGATTTACTGTGAATTTTCAAAGAATGGACCAATAGGGAAAAAAAAGAGAAACTGGTTAATCACTTTAGAAGGAAATTTTGACTCGCGGGGCCCTTTCCCACTTGGCCCAATGGCCTGACGATGCATGGATAGCGGAGGTTTTGTGCAAGGCTTGCCAAACAAGACTTGTGGGCGATAATGCCCATGACCAGAGACTTACCACAATAAAATAGGGAGAGGACAAGATGTAAAATACCCCCAGACTCCTTCTCCTTCATTGCTACAGTGCGAGGAACATCCTCGGGAGCCACAATCTTTTACCAAGATCCAAAGCAACGAGTGCTTGCGAGAAATGAAGAAATCCTCAAGCACTTACACTCTGTGGGACACCAAGGCCAGAACTACAATCATGGTGGTGAAAGGACCCTTGTATCCTCCTACCTCACTGAAAAATTGTGAGCAATAGGGGAACCACTCGAACTCTAAAGTCTAAATTGGTAAAGAAAGCAAGTAAAGAAGTTGAAAATACATCCTCATCGGCCTCTCAATGCCAGGCGATGAAAAATAGGACCAGGATGGCGTTGGTCCAGCCAAATAGTGAACGACGATGATGTCCACATGGGGAGCTATAGGTCTTGGTGATTGAGGAACCCACAAGACAAAACAAGAAAAAAGAAAGAATTGTGGAGGTCTATAGATGCTTACTCAAGCGCCAATTGGGTGAAGGGAGGTGGATGTGTCTGCGAGAAGACAATGATCGTCAGAGAGGAAATTAGATCGGTGGTGCTGACTCGAGGGGTTTTCCAACCAAATTGAGTGAGGAGGAGAAGAGAATAGGGTTTGACGATTCTTTTGTATCCCTTATATATAGGTTCAAGGGCTGGTGGAAGTCTCTGTGACTTTGGGGCAGCGACAGGAGTCCATGCCTAGTTGGGCATTTCATGGAGAGGGCACAAATTCTAGGCAAACCTGGGATCATTGAGCTTGCATGGTGATACCGATCTCATCAGTGAAGAAATCAAATTAATTGGGGCATTGTAGGGCCAAATAGGGTCAGAGAAGGAACACTTGACTTGGTTGCGTGTTCTCGATCTCCTACTCAAGGTAGGAGACAAGTCCAGAGCTGTCTGATGATACATCCAATGGCTGGGAGTGACTTTCCTTAAGTCAGGTGCGCATGACACCTACTTTAGGTGAAAAATCAAAGAAATCTTTGTGTGAATTCAAATAATGCAGAACATAGGGTTAGTCCACTATATATTCGATTAATGTACCACTAAAACCATATGTTAACTTCCCTAATTAATTTGAAGGGTCAAATGAACCCCTATTGACTCTAAAATTGAACCACAAGCTAATTAGGACCTCTAGAGTCTCCCTATCCATTTAGATTTAGGTTTTCATTAAATTTTATTCATCAACTTCATATAGGTCATTATTTTAATGCAAATATTATTAAAAGGTGTAATTAATGAAATTATACTTTCTTTAATGAGTTGGTTGAGTCAAAATTGGAGTTTAGGAGAATATTTCATATATTTGGGACTTCAAGGTCACATTACACTCTATTCGATAGATAAAATCTTAAATTTGCAAATTAGGGTTTCAGATTAAGGATCATTGATAGGTTTAAGATTTTGAGGATGTAAGAACAACATTTTGGTAAACATGCAAATACAAATGAGCAATGTGAACACTCAGATAAGTGATCTTCAAACCCAAAATTGGATGATCGATCAGCAACTAGCTTCTATTGTCACCTCAATTTGAAGATCAACAGGACAATTTCCATCCAACACTGAAAAAAATCCCAAGAATGAGATAGCAAGAAAGGAAACACTTTGCTCTGGAAGTTCCACTTCTATTTCGTCACCTGAAGTACCAATCATTAAAGAAGTCAATAATAATCAAGAGAAATTTCTAGTGTTCAAAAACTCAAAAGGGGATACAAATTCCACTCTATCATTAAAAAAATTGAAGTTCCTTTTGGATCCTCTTTTCCTCATCTCTTTATCAAAGCACAATTAGAGATGAGATATACCAAGTTCTTAGACACTATCATGAAAATTCATTTGGATATTTTGCTTCTTGATGTTATAGATGAGATGCCTACATACGCCAAATTTTTGAAGGATCTCATCACAAAGAAGAGAAAAAGGGGTGAAGTTGAGATAGTGTGCCTCACAAGAACTGCATCTGCCTTTTGTCAATCCAATATTCTTATGAAACAAAAGGAACCTGGTGCCTTTAATATTCCTTTCCTCATTGGGGATACATCAACAAGATATGGTCTCACTGATTTAGGGGATAGCATTAGTCTCATGTCCTATAGTTTATCCATCAAACTGGATCTGACAAATATCATCAAATCTAATATGTGAATCCATATGGAAGATAATTCTTATATCAAACCTTTTGCAATGGTGGAGGATGTGCCTATCATAATAGGAATTTTCTTCATTCCTTGTGATGTGGTCATAATCAACGTTGTAGAAGACCCTGCTTGACGACACTTCCTTTCCACAACCTGAGCTCTAATTGACATTGTAGATGTGTTAAGCACTATAAACAGTTGGGAATAAATCTGTCAACTTCAACATACTCGATCATGTGAGGGGCCCTTCCTCAGTAGAAACAAGCTACATTGTTGAATATTGCAATCAACTATTTTGCATACAAGAACACAATGCTATAGTTGAACCCTTAATGCAAGCTCTAATCAATCCTATTTCTAGATCTGATGACCCCGAGGACAAATAAATCTTAGCATACTTGGCATCCAAAAATGAAGAAGAATAATTTCAAGGAGCTACATAAATAGTAAAATATGTTTGGCTTCAGCATGAACCAAAAGACGACTCGGTTCCATAATCACTTCCAGAACTTAAATCTCTCCCAAAAGGTATAAAGTATAAATTTTTGTATGAGGAGATGTGATGGAGTGAACTTTTGGAGTATTTCAATACCTAGTGACATAAGTGAATTCACTCTTTAAGTTATTTGAAGAGCTCCAAATTCTTTGACGAAGTTTGGATATCAAATGATATTGATATCATGATTAAGATCATTAGATTTATACCTTTATGAAGTATTTAATGGATGATCAAATAGCTGAGTTTTGTCACCAAATTTGAGTGGAATGTATCTTGGGAGGTATTAAAGCTATGATTAAAATTTGGTGGCAATTAGAGTATCCTAGAGGAAGTTATTTAGGTTTGAAGTTTGTGAAATAATGTTAATGGTTGATGATTTATAGACCTAAGTCACAGATTTTATCAGTGTCACACGCCCCTTAGTTGAGCTGTGTCTATGTGGTCAGATCCTAACCCTAGATATCTAATCTAGGCAGTGAGGCCTTCTTTGAATGAGTCATGTATAGGCTTGAGTAAAGGAGTGACATGGACCCTAAGATGAGAGATCAACGTCTCTGATGTTCTCTTCTACCTTGCAGTTAGAAGGTTGTCATGGGTGGCTCATTGCTGGGATGTGATTGTCATTTTTGTGGTAGATTGTGGGTGAAGGCACAATGCCAAGCATGGGTTCCACCTCTTCCCTTTGTTACAAATCTTTAGACCCTCTGAATGAATTGGTATGCCACTTCAGTAGGTAGAACGAGGCCCTGCCTCTCGCTATCTCTCCACTATGTTGTTTAGGTGGTGGCCAGAGTGTGAAGAACATGGATGGAGTGTAATCAAATAGAATAAAGAGGAGTAAAATGATCCATTTAGTCACATGAATCTAGTAGATGATCTGATCAGAAGCCAGATGGGGGTTTCATGGGCTACAAAGATCTAGTTTGGTCAGAGATGAAGGATGAGCTTGTGAGGGCTGAGGATGGAGGAAACATATCCTTCATGTAGGTCTTCCAATGCTAATGGAGTGTTTTGGTGGACATTCGATGGTGTGGAGGCCGTTTGACTCTTTTTCTCCACCATAGTGGGAGAAAGTAGTGGCGTGCTTGCAAGTGGTAAGGTCTAGCAATGAGGGCGGGCAATGGTGGTGTCGTGGATGTCAACTATTTTAGGCCGAAGCTAATGGTGGCCTCTGTACCCAAAGAAGACCCACCGACTCTGCTGATTGCTCATTGGAGCAGAAGCCATGACGGAGCTGGTTAGAGGATGAATAGAGCTCGTGCACACTCGTGTGGAGGGTGACATTATGAGAAAGAAAGAGGCCCAGGCCGGGTTCAGTCGCTAAACTGCCGACTCAAGCAATGAACCTGAACCAGATCCAATCGCCTGAACCAAGTTGAGAACTGCCCTGGCTCAACGTGGGCATAGAAGTGACCTGCGCCCCTAAAGGCCACGTGGCAGTGCGTGATTGGCCACAAAAAGATAAATCTTCAATAAATGTCTGAATCTTGTATAATTCGTATAAATTAGCTTGTTTATCAAAAATTTCAAGTAAGGTATCAAATTGTTTACAAAAATGAGTAGAATAATATGAAAGAATAATATAAGGCTTCTGATGCCCTAATATCAGTGATATCATGTAAGTTGTGAAATGCTTTTTTCACAGATAATGATATCAAATGATGGCATAAAATTATGATAATATGTCAGTAAATCCATAATCATGTTTATAATGCATCTGATGTCAGAGATTGTGATATTGATGCACAAAATCATGTAATTTTCTCCATATGGCTAATTAGGGCTAATAACCCTAAGTAAAATGCAATGAATACATACATGCTCAATAAATGATGGAATTTATGGAACTCCTTCATATTTTTAATTGGAAGCTAATATGTATTCTCAAGATCATAATTATGCATATAAAGCATGTTACATGTTAAATGATCCAAAAATGATGAGAATTCCCTAATATGACTAATGTATATAAACTAGGGTTAATATGTGTACAAAAAGAATATGGAACCTAATGTTCAGATAATGAACAATAATCTAGAAAATGACATTAGTAACATAATTCTAAGACAAGAATGCAAGTAATGATGCACATATCCTAATAAACTAAGTTAAACCCTAATGGACATAACTAGGGTTAATGATGGTGAGAACCTAATGGTGATCTATGATCTTGTCTTTATTACGGGTTGACCAATGTGGTAGTTGACATCAGGAATATGTGGTTTAGATTGTCTTCATCAAGGTACGACATTACCTCTTACTTGGCTTATTATACAATATGCTTGTGTCGTATGTGTAGTAAAATACTTGGCATATGATAATGTTCAAATGATTGTTCTTTCATGATATGTTGCTTGATTTACCATACTTATATGGATATGAACATGTGAAACATAAGATATCTGATCCATCATATGATAGCACTAAACTCTTTGGTAGTACAATGCATTGAAGCGATCTAACTCTTTGGTAGGAGATCACATTTCATAAATGATCTAACTCTAAAATATCTATCCCTTTGGTGGCAGATGTATGAGACATATGATAAAAAATATTCTTACAATATGTGTTCTCTTTTGTTAATAAACATCTTTGTTCGAGTATATGCCTTTTGTTATATTTCTTTATAACTGCCACATAATAGTTTTATCTTATTTCCACGCTTAGTAATGAGAGGTATATAAAAATACACGTAGGCATACTCAGTACAATATTCTTGAATATTGTGCCAACGTGTACCACATGTAATATTTCATTTAGGTTGTGGACATATGATTTTGAAGAACCAGGATTGTTGAGAGTTGTGTGGTGAGCTGATGTACAGGTGGACCTATTGTTTTAAGATCATGTAGTTTAGTGGTAGTACATGTATATGTATAAGTTTGTTGTTCAATGTGTAATATCAATTGTTGTAACAATTCATATTGTAATTATAAGTTTGAATGGTGAACATGTGTGTATGGTTTTATTATTTTTCATGTTCATGTGCTACTAATGTTTCCTTATAACTTCCTCTGATTTTATTCTTCTTAACCTAGTGTGTGGTGTTTGAATTGGGATTCTCACTGACGTGAGGTTTCAATTTTGTCGTTAGACATCAAATTAAGTTTTAGAAAATTCGGGGACGTCACAGGTGGTATAAAAGCATGAACAATAGCAAAGCCTAACATTTGCTCATTACAGCAACTCAAACTAAAGAAAAACTTGAACTTAATAATCCTTAGGGTTAGATTAGTCATCTTATATAGACTAGATCTGACCTAGCCTCTAGGTTTAGCACCTAGATGTCTGAGAACTAGGTCTAGACTGGTGCTTGTTGCATAGAAGGTCTTTAGATGTCGTTCTTCCCTTATAGTGTAGTGGAATGGAACGTTGCATTATTTGGAAATTACGTACATCAAGGGAAGAGAAAACCTAGAAATATGGTGCTCATTGTCTGTAGTAGCTACACTACTCTACACCATGTCCTCACCCTTCTCGCTAGTTTTCATGACACTATACTCTCTACTATGTGTCAAAAACTCATTTTCTAGATATGGTTTTTTATTCCAATTGGATTGAACCTTGGTAGTTTTCTCCAACACATGTTTTATCAGAAAGAAACTATATCATATTTTATTATATATGTATGTATTACAAAAATGTGTCCCCACACATGTACGAGTAGGAGGTGGTCATCCAACCTAAGTGAAAGTGAATGACATCAATCTAGAAGAGAGAGTAGTTCTAGATTAGATGTCTAGAGCCTTTTTAGAATATATGTGATAGATGGAATAGGTGGAATAAGATTAGATGACAATATAAGATGTAGAGAGATTATATAAGATAGTTTGTGATGATATATGTTGTCTTTAAGAAATAAGGTTTAAATTTGAGGATTTGAGATAAGGTTTTGATGATGTAAGTGTGTGTGCTTTATTAATTTAAGATAGGATAAGCTAAGACAAGGATGTGAATCAGCAAGAACCTCAATCTCTTTTACGAAGGAGGACTTCTAGTGTTAGGACCAATTTTAGGGTTAACTCTAGAGAGGGAGAGACCCACAAGGAGAAGGTTAGAGAACCTAAACTCCAACATATGAGAATTGTGAGAAATATGTTATGATATGTCCTAAACTAGAATACTCATGAGTGATTGAGATGAGTTGCTTTATGCATGATTCTTGTAGTCTTGTTAAAACCTAGGTGTCCTTGGGAGGAACAAACCCTGGAATCATAGAGAGGCAGATTATGTATGCATATGTGAATAAGGAAATGTGATAGCCTATCATTTGGGTGAGGGAGAGAGAGTCCCAAGACCCTAGAGGAGGTAATGTGCAAGTTTGTGTAAAGCCTCATGCTTGGGTTGGTGGTTCCTTGTAGGACTATAGTGGTGTATATATAGATAGAGTTTTGGGTAAGTATAACTCATGGGTAGAGACCTATGAAGAGAATGTCATAACATGTTTTGGTTTGTGCTTATGTGGTTAGAGCTTGTAAGGCTATCACTAGTGCCAATGAGGTAATATGAGAACCCTAGAATAAAAGAGGGAAGATAAAGTTTGTGTTGTGAGATAATCATTGAGTTGAGTTGGCTCGGAGATACTGAGCATCGCACTACCCTCATGATATGAGTCAGGAGAACCTCAATTGGACTAGATGAAGTTCTGATATATGTTTAACAAGCCACTTGTATAAGTTTGTTTATAACAACCATGGTATAATATATGTACAGATGTGATCTAATCTTGAAATGTGATATATGGACATGATATGATGGAAACCTAGAGATGTTTTAATAGATATCAATGCATAAATGGTTAACCATATACATGAATAATGATGATAATGTGATATAGTTGGTTAATCAAGTGATGAGGTCACTAACAATGTTTGTAACCAAATATGAAATATGTTAGTGTGGTGCTAATATTAATTCTTGATAAAGATGTTGAATATTGTCATCAAATCTACATTATATGATTATGAAACCTTGATATGATCTAGATGCATAAAGTGGGTTAACTTTAGTTAACTCCCTATGAAAAGGCATATGTTAATGTTGAGCGTGTTCTAACAACTAGCTCAATAAAATGTTGATGACACCTTGATATAATAGGTTAGCTTTAGTTAACTACTTTAGGACATGGTAATATGATGCGGGAACCCTAATGTATGGCTAAAGATAAAGATGCAACCCTAACATGTGAGATATTCCTTGACATAATTAGAGTTTACATAATCAGAGTTTCTAAACCCTTGTTTTAACCTTATATGAAGGGGTGGTTCACCCTAGGTGTTTTAAAACTCCTAATAGTGGGTTGGATATGATTGTACGGCTCTATTTGGGGATGTGTTGCACTTAGAGTGGTGCTCCACATGTAGGTGAAGGCATGATTAATTTTTTCCTTAGAGTACAAGTATCACTTAATTTCAAAGAAAAATTTCTTTTAAGATGTATATGATGTGATGGACTGGATTTTTTGGCTTAATTTTGGGGATGAAATTTATTTTAAGGTGTGTAGGATGTGATGGAGTGAACTTTTGGAGTATTTTGATACCTAGTGACATATGTGAATTCACTCTTTAAGTTATCTGAAGAGTTCCAAATTCTTTGACAAAGTTTGGATGTCAAATGATATCGATATCATGATTAAGATAATTATTTTTATACCTTTATGAATTATTTAATTGGATAATCAAATAGATGATTTTTTTCACCAAATTTTATTGGATTGTGTCTTGAGAGGTAGTAAAGCTATGGTTAAAATTTGGTGGGAGCTGGTGTATCCTAGAGGAAGTTATTTAGGTTTGAAGTTTGTGAAATAATGTACATGGCTGATTATTAATAGACCTAAGTCATGGATTTTATCAGTGTCACACACCCCTTAGTTGACCTAGGTCTGTGTGGCTGGATCCTAACCCTAGATATCCAATCTAGTGGTAGTGAGGGCTGCTTTGAATGAGACACATATAGGATTGAGTAAAGGAGTGACTTCAACCCCAAGATGAGAGATCAACATATCTGATGTTCTCTTCTACCTTACGGTTAGAAGGGTATTGTGGGTGTCTCTGATGTTTTTATTCTACCTTGCAATTAGAAGGTTGTCATGGGTGACTCATTGCTGGGACATGATTGTCATTTTTGTGGCAGATAATGGGTGAAGGCAAAATGCCAAGCATGGGTTCCACCTTGCCTCTTCGTTACAAATCTTTTGACCCTCTGAACAAACGGGTATGCCACTTCAGTAGGTATAACGAGGCCCTGCCTCTCGGTGCCTCTCCACTGCATTGTTCAGGTGGTGGCCAGAGTGTGAAGAACATGTATGGAGTGTAATCAAATGAAATTAAGAGGATTAAAATGATGTAGTCACACAAATCTAGTAGATGGTCTGATCGAAAGCCAGATGGTGGTTCTGTGGGCTACAGAGCTCTAGTTTGGTCAGAGATGAAGGGTGAGCTTGTGAGGGTATGTGGAGCTCCTGTTACTGAGGATGGAGGCTACCTTTTCCTTCCTGTAAGTCTTCCAATGCTAATGGAGTGTATAGGTGGACGTTCGATGGTGTGGAGGCTGTTTGCCTTTTTTGCACCACCGCGGTGGGAGCAAGCGGTGACATGCTTGTGGGTGGTAAGGTCTAGAGCCGAGGGTGAGCAATGGAGGTGTTGTGAAGGATAACTATTTTAGGCCAAAGATGATGAAGGCCTTAGTACCCAAAGAAGAGCACACTGTCTCTACTGATTTCTCATTGGAGTAAAAGTCGTGATGACACTGGTTAGCAAACGAACAGGGCTCGCACACACTCGCATGGAGGGCGACATCGCGAGAAAGAAAGAGGCCCATACTGGGTTCATTCTCTAGACCGCCAGCTCTAGCAATGAGCCCGAAATGGATCCAGTCACCTGAACCAAGATGAGAACCTCCTCAGCTCAACGTGGGCATAGGAAGAGTGACCCACACCCCTGAAGGCCACGTGGCGGTGCGTAATTGGCCACAAAAAGTTAAATATTCAATAAATGTCAAAATACTGTATTATTCGTATAAATTAGCTCATTTATCCAAAAATTTCAAGCAAGGTATCAAAATGTTTAGAAAAATGAGTAGAACAATATGAAAGAATAACATAAGGTGTCTGATGTAGTAATATCAATGATATCATGTAAGTTGCAAAATGCTTGTTTCATGGATAATAGATATCAAATGATGACCTAAAATTATGAAAATATGTCAGTAAATCCATAATCATGCTTATAATGCATCTGATGTTAGATATTGCAATATAGATGCACAAAATCATGTAATTTGCTCCATATGGCTAATTAGGGATAATAACCCTAAGTGAAATGCAATGAATATATACATGCTCAATAAATGTTGAGATTCATAAAATGCCCACATATCTATAATTGGAAGCTAATATGTAATCATGAAATCATAATTATGCATACAAATCAAGTTAAATATTAAATGATCCTAAAATGATGAGAAAACCCTAATATGACTAATGTATATAAACTAGGGTTAATATGTGTACAAAAAGGATATGGAACCTAATGTTTAGATAATGAACAATAATCTAGAAAACAACATTAGTAAGATAATTCTAAGACTAGAATGTAAGTAATGATGCACATTCCTAATGAACTAAGATAAACCCTAATGGACATAACTAGGGTTAATGATGATGAGAACCTAGATATGTGATCGTACCCCGCCTCCCGGTAACCCTCAATTAAGGGAGACCAGAAGGTCATAGCCATTATCCCAATTAATAGGATCAAAGGTTCAACATTTTACCAAGAACAATTATTAAATTTCAACAAATTATACTGAAAAGTTGTAATAAATAAAATTTTGCATACCTTTGAAAAGTTGGAATTCTAAACCTCTATCCATAGTTGAAATAGTCTAACTAAAACCTCCTTGTTCTTTAATTTGTGAATTCATAAAGGGCCGCTTTATTGTCTGTCCTTTTTGGGATTTTGTACCTAAATCACTGACAAACAAAACATCGGTCAGCCAAAGCTGGTATGTGGGGGAAACAATAATCATGTAAATATGTTAACAACATAATCATTCAATTAATCATTTAACAACAATGATTACATTTTAAATATAACTCCACGATCCATGAGTAGCCTATCCTCTATGCTGTCCCTACAGTGGACCTAGATACTACCTTCCTTATGGTAGATCCCCACTAAACCCCTCATGATCCACCTAACAGGTGAACCAGTTTATAGGGTTGAGTCACATGGCACTACCCATAGGTAGACCACTCCTTAACTCATGGTATGCTAAAGAGTCTCATGGAACTACATGTAGGTAGCCCAGTTTCTAACTCACGGTAACCTAGACCTTGCTCTAGGGTTACCCCTTTTTAGTCTTTTCAAAGCAACAGAGGTGGACCTGGATCTAGCCAGTTATATATATATATTTATGGTGATAATCATAGTCACTTTATAGTTGCATGAAATAAATAGACATCCAACCATTATTTTTCAAGCAACCGATAAAACGTTCGGGAATCGCCGTGAAACTAGAGCGATTATTCATAAGCGTAACCACATACCTATTCAGTCAATTTCTCAAGCTAATATCAATTCCAATCAAGAAAGCCATCCAAGCAAGTAGTTCAACCACACAATCAAGAATCCTGAAAAACACATGTACTCTACTTACTACACACTTTATCAAGATTCTTTTTATTCATCTTGAAATTTCTTCCTAAGGTTTCCATATCCATTTTAGGGTTTCCTTTGAAATTAGGGTTTCGCTTCATCTTTTATTATTCTAAACCCTAATTTTATACCATTACTCATAAACCCTAATTATCTCATCTATTCTTCAATATTAAGGTTATCTTAACATATAACCCTAATTTCGATTTAAAGGCACACTTAAACATTAATTAAGTCCACTAAGCCTCTTTTACATTAAAGCTACTATTTTTATCCTACTAATCCATGACAAGATCATTATGCTCATTATCTAAACGAAAACACGCCTTTTCTTTAGGTGCAAGATATCACTTAATTATATATATATTTCTCACATATTTTCTCTTTCCCTTGCTATTAAATTATTATTCTAAGTTTCTTGAACCTCAGAGAACCTTAATGGCTCGAAATTCCATCTTGGGAATATACCTTAGCCTCTTTCCTCTTATTTTCCACATTTTATCATTATTTTCAATTTCTTTCTTAATGAAGAAATACTTAATTGATCTTTTCTTTTCTTATTATTTTCTCTTTGCAACTTTGGACTCCTTGGAACCCAAGGAATCTAAGAGGCACGAACTCAATCCTTGGATTACATTCTTTTGCCTTCCAGAGGTTTCCACATCTTTCTTTTCTTAAAAATTCAATTATTCATATACTTATTGAATTTCCTTGTTATTGGGCCCAATAGACAATAAAGCCCACAAAACAATCATCAAAGCTATTCTAAACGAAATCCATGTATTCAAAACAAATTATATCATTATTTGTTCAAAAATCTTTAATATGAGAAATTACATTTCTCACCAAATGAACCCAAAAATTGGGGTCGTAACATCCTTCCCCTCTTATAGGAATTTTGTCCTCAAAATTCTATTAAGCAAACAAACAATTCAGGATAAGACTTTTCCATGTCCATCATTGGCCCCTATGTGGCTTTACCGTACTCATGGCGCTTCCAAAGAACCTTTATCATCACATATTCTTTTCTCTGAGTTCTTTTGTCCTGGCATCTATAAACTGCACAGGTGACTCAGGCCATTTCAGCTTCCCTTGGGCTCACTAGGTTCATTGCTCAGCACATGGTCTGGGTACCTCACATAGTGCTCTAAATTGGACACCTGGAACTTATCACACATTTCTTTATCATGAGGGGTAAGATCAAACTTAACCTTCTCCACCAAACCATGTCAAAAGAACCCATGCATCGGGGACTCATCTCTCTTAGCTATAACTTAGAGGGGTCAGATTTTCATGTCACATATTCTCCCACAGTGAACTGCATGTCAGTCTACTTTGGATCCACTCAAGACTCCCTTCATCTCTAGGCTCCTTTCAGCCATTGCATGATCAAAGTGACTTCATCTACATGCACTGTGGTCCTTTTCTAACTCTCACGTGGTCCTTTCACCAACATCACCTTACTGAAGTGGTGACCGACACAACCTCTCTTACAAAGCTTCTTTAAATCCCGATACTGGCTATGGTGGTCATCATCACATCTTTCATATGATAAGAACTGTCTCTAGATATCACCCTGAACGAGCACATATGCTCTCATCAGACCCTTTAGTCTGGATCACACTAACCATTAGTTAGGGGTGATAAACTGTACTAACATCGAGTTCTTCATGTACCTACTTCCACCTTTTGGAAGGGAACCTTTAGGTCAAACTCAAGAACCTTTGAACTTGCATCATGGTGTATTTGAACCATCTCTCTCATGGGTAGTTCAACCAGATATGTCCCTTGACTGAACTCTTTCTTTCTCATGTCATCTTGGTAAGGCCATCTACCACAACCCATATTACATCTCGACCTTCCTAGGTCTAGGGGATACTTACAACATCCATAGTGATGAACTCCCATTCCCTCTTGGGAACTCTTTATACTTTATATCAATGCACTGGGTTACTGGTGTTCGTCCTTCTTCCTCAATTTGCATGGCCATATACCACATGCAACTTTATCTTAGGCATCTAAAGTACTACTGTCACTTACTATCTTCATAGTACCATTGTGTATGGTGATCTTAAATCATGATCTCCTGTTTTCTCATGATTCCTTAAGATCGATTCCTCAGAAATACTAAACCTCTTTAGTTGGGGTCTCATCAGCTTCTTTTCCAAAGAAGTGTATCTGAGGTTCTACAACCATCCTTTTATTGCATCAAGGCCTAGGCTGGCTAACCAAACAACCATTAAATTGTTCAACAGATCTCGTTACATCTGAGTATTAGCCAAACATATCTCCTTTCCAAACTTAGGGTTAGCCTAACAACCTCTTCTAGCTTCTAGCCAAACTAGTTAGATATATCTCAACCAGAGCATCCATTACCACTTCACATCCTTAGGTATTAGGTAACATTGAATACATACATTCCATGTATTTCACTTATCATCTCAAACTCAAACTCTAAGTCTATCTTCATTGAGAACACTTTGAGCTCATCTTCTTGGTGATCAAACTCAACCTTGTATGACTCATATCTCATGATAAAAACATCCTCATAAGGTGACTACCTCATTCCTCTTAGTGTTTGCAAACCATCTATGTATCATTCACTTTACCAGGGTATGTTATCTTCTCTGTCCCCATATCTCGTGGCAATGTTCCAACCCACATCATCTTTATCCTTGGTGTATGGCATGCGTACTGTCCTATCTCTCACTCTCATAACAAGAGGAAATAAGCATTTGGCTACAGTCCAAATACAGAGTTCTTCCTGTTCCAAGAGTAGAGTGGTACATCCCACCTTGCCAGTACACCTTTAAGTTGAAACGTGCATCTTATGTCTCAACATCACAACCATCTTGATATCAAAGTTACTTCCATGGAAAACTGATCTGGAACCTACTTGGGTCACCACACAATCCTTGGTCATCTCCTCTAGGTCTATAGGATGCCGACACTTTTGGGGTCATCCCTCTTCCCTCATGCATCCAGAGAGTGCCCTACTCATCTGCCCTTTGGGGTCCCATGAGTTCATGAAGATGATCAATCTCCAAACCCATGGCCCTCAGACAATGATAATTGTTACCTCCTGACCCTATGGTCATGTACAACTAGGGAATTAGGAAACTTCCACTTTCATTGGTCTTATCCCTACCTGACCCTAGGATAGACTTAGGATTCCATTTATAGTACATGTCCAACTTAGAACCTTACCCAATCCTTCATCATCTCTCTTTGTATACATGGGCTGACATTCATCCTCTCATAGGGGTCATGGTGACCTGCCTACCTTGGATGACCTAGTACCTCTGGCGACCCAACCCTGGGAAGGGTCGTGCATGTTAGGGTGAAGGATAGCTCCGTCATTGATGAGGTTAGAGAAGAAACTATGGAAACCCTATGAGCTTATATGAGCATGGCATAATATGCACCCAGAATGTGTCAGTAGTGCAAGCAATAGTTTGAAACCTGAATCTGATACCAAATGTAACAACCCTGCCTCCCGATAACCCCCAATTAAGGGATACCAGAAGGTCAGAGCCATTATCCCAATTAACAAGATCAAAGGTTCGACATTTTACCAAGAACAATTATTAAATTTCAACAATCTATACTAAAAAGCTGTAATAAATAAAATTTTGCATAGCTTTGAAAAGTTGGGATTCTAAACCTCTATCCATAGTTGAACTAGTCTAACTAAAACCTCTTTGTTCTATAATTTTTGAATTCACAAAGTGTCGCTTTACTGTTTATCCTTTTTGGGATTTTCTACCTAAATCGCCGAAAAACAAAACATCGGTCAGCCAAAGCTGGTATGTGGGGGAAACAATAATCATGTAAATATGTTAACAACGTAATCATTCAATTAATCATTTAAAACCCAAGATTACGTTTTAAATATAACTCTACAATCCATGAGTACCCTATCCTCTGTGTTGTCCCTACAGTGGACCTGGATACTACCTTCCTTATGGTAGATCCCCATTAAACCCCTCATGATCCACCTAACAGGTGAACCAGTTTCTAGGTTTGAGTCACATGGAACTACCCATAGGTAGACCACTCCTTAACTCATGGTATGCTAAAGAGTCTCATGGCACTACATGTCGGTAGCCCAGTTTCTAACTCACGATAACCTAGGCCTTACTCTAGGATTACTGCTTTTTAGCCTTTTCAAAGCAACAGAGGTGGACCCGAATCTAGCCAGTTATATTTATATATATATATATATATATATATATATATATGGTGATAATCATAGTCACTTTATAGTTACATTAAATAAATAGACATCCAACCGTTATTTTTCAGGAAACTGATAAAACGTTCGGGAATCGCCGTGAAACTAGAGTGATTATTCATAAGCGTAACCACATACATGTTCAGTCGATTTCTCAAGCTAATATGAATTCCAACCAAGAAAGCCATCCAAGCAAGTATTTCAACCACACAATCAAGAATCTTGAAAAACACATGTACTCTATTTACTACACACTTTATCAAGATTCTTTTTATTCAACTTGAAATTGCTTCCTAAGGTTTCCGTATCCATTTTAGGGTTTCCTTTGCAATTAGGGTTTCTCTTCATCTTTTATTATTCTAAACCCTAATTTTATACCATTACTCATAAACCCTAATTATCTCATCTATTCTTCAATATTAAGGTTATCTTAACATATAACCCTAATTTCTATTTAAAGGCACACTTGAACATTAATTAAGTCCATTAAGCTTCTTTTACATTAAAGCTACTATTTTTATCCTACTAATCCATGACAAGATCATTATGCTCATTATCTAAAAGAAAACACGCCTTTTCTTTAGGTGCAAGATATCACTTAATTATATATATTTCTCACATATTTTCTCTTTCCCTTGCTAATAAATTATTATTCTGAGTTCCTTGAACCTCAGGGAACCTTAATGGCTTGAAATCCCATCTTGGGAATATACCTTAGACTCTTTCCTCTTATTTTCCACATTTTATCATTATTTTCAATTTCTTTCTTAATAAAGAAATACTTAATTGATATTTTCTTTTCTTATTGCTTTCTCTTTGCAACTTTGGACTCCTTGGAACCCAAGGAATCCAAGTGGCATGAACTCCATCCTTGGATTACATTCTTTTGCCTTCCATAGGTTTCCACATCTTTCTTTTCTTAAAAATTCAATTATTCATTTACTTATTGAATTTCCTTGTTATTGGGCCCAATAGCCAATAAAGCCCACTAAAAACAATCATCAAGGCTATTGTACACGAAATCCATGTATTCAAAACAAATTATATCATTATTTGTTCAAATATCTTTAATATGAGAAATTATATTTCTCACCAAATGAACCCAAAAATTGGGGTCGTAACACCCTTCCCCTCTTATAGGAATTTTGTCCTCAAAATTCTATCAAGCAAACAAACAATTTAGGATAAGACTTTTCCATGTCCATCATTGGCCCCTATGTGGCTTTACCGTACTCATGGCACTTCCAAAGAACCTTTATCATCACATATTCTTTTCTCTGAGTTCTTTTATCCTGGCGTCTATAAACTGCACAGGTGACTCAGGCCATTTCAACCTCCCTTGGGCTCACTAGGTTCATTGCTCAGCACATGGTCTGGATACCTCACATAGTGCTCTAAATTGGACACCTGAAACTTATCACACGTTTCTTTATCCTGAGGGGTAAGATCAAATTTAACCTTCTCCACCAAACCATGTCAAAAGAACCCATGCATCAGGGACTCAACTCTCTTAGCTATAACTTAGAGGGGTCGGATTTTCATGTCACATATTCTCCCACAGTGAACTTCATGCCAATCTACTTTGCATCCGCTCACGACTCATGTCGTCTCTAGGCTCCTTTCAGCCGTTGCACGATCAAAGTGACTTCATCTACACACACTGTGATCCTTTTCTAACTCTCACGTGGTCCTTTCACCAACATCACCTTACTGAAGTGGTGACTGACACAACCTCTCTTACAGAGCTTTTTTAAATCCTGATACTGGATATGGTGGTCATCATCACATCTTTCATAGGACAAGAACTATCTCTAGCTATCACCCTGAATGAGCACATATGCTCTCATCAGGCCCTTTAGTCTGGATCACACTAACCATTAGTTAGGGGTGATAAACTATACTAACATCGAGTTCTTCATGTACCTATTTCCACCTTTTGGAAGGGAACCTTTAGGTAAAACTCAAGAACCTTTGAACTCGCATCATGGTGTAGTTGAACCATCTCTCTCATGGGTAGTTCAACCAGATCTGTCCCTTGACAGAACTCTTTCTTTCTCATGTCATCTAGGTAAGGCAATCTCCACAAACCATATTGCATCTCGACCTTCCTAGGTCTAGGGGAGACTTACAACATCCATAGTGATGAACTCCCATTCCCTCTCAGGAACTCTTTATACTTTATATCAATGTACTGGGTTACTGATGTTCGTCCTTCTCCCTCGATTTGCATGGCCATATACCACATGCAACTTTATCTTAGGCATCTAAAGTATTACTGTCACTCACTATCTTTGTAGTACCATTTTGTATGGTGATCTTAAATCATGATCTCATGTATTCTCATGATTCCTTAAGATCGATTCCTCATATTTACTAAACCTCTTTAGTCAGGGTCTCATCACCTTCTTTTCCAAAGAAGTGTATCTGAGGTTCTACAACCATCCTTTTATCGCATCAAGGCCTAGGCTGGCTAACCAAACAACCATTAACTTGTTCAATAGATCTCGTTACATCTGAGTATTATCCAAACATATCTCCTTTCCAAACTTAGGGTTAGCCTAACAACTTCTTCTAGCTTCTAGCCAAACTAGTCAGATGTATGAGATATATGATGGAAATAGGTTTAAAATATGTGTTCTCTTTTGTTAATAAACATCTTTGTTCTAGTATATGCCTTTTGTTATATTTCTTTATAATTTCCAAGTAATAGTTTTATCTTATTGCCAAGCTTTGTAATGAGAGGTATGTAAAAATACATGTAGCCATACTCAATAAAATATTCTTGAATATTGTGCTGGCGTGTACCACATGTAATCTTTAATTTAGGTTGTGGACATATGCTTTTGAAGAACCAAGATAGTAGAGAGTTGTGTGCCGAGCTGATGTATAGGTGGACCTGTTGTCTTAAGATCATGTAGTTTAGTGGAAGTACATGTATATGTATAAGTTTGTTGTTCAATGTGTAATATCAATTGTTGCAACAATTCATGTTGTAATTATATGTTGAATGGTGAACATGTAAATGGTTTTATATTGTTCATGTGCATGTGTTACTGATGTTTCCTTATGAATTCCTTTGGTTTTCTTCTTCTTAGCCAAGTGTGTGGTGTTGAAATTGGGATTCTTACTGAGGTGAGGTTTCAATTTGGACTTCACACATTGGAATAAGTTTTAGAATATCCAGGGACATCACAGGAGAAGAGAAATCCAATGATCATTGAACTACAACTGCCTTCCAATCATCAAGACCAACTTTTATCTGAATTGAAGACTCGAAAGAAGGCTCTTTGTTATTGTATATATGATATCAAGAGTCTTAGCCCGACAGTATGCATGCATAGAATGAACCTCGACAAAGATCAAAAGTTGTAAGTGCAAGGTCAAAGAAAACTGAATGAGAAAATGTGAGAGGTCGTATGTAAACAAGTCATTAAACTAATAGATGTTGGTATTATATATGCTATTAGTGATAGAAATTGGGTAATTCTAGTTCATGTGGTCCCCAAGAAGGGAGGATGACAGTAGTAAAAGATAGAAAAGTGAAAGAATGAGCCACTCATGCAGTGACTGGTTGGTGTATGTGCGTTGACTACATATTATTGAATGTAGCAACACACAAGGATCATTTCCCTCTTCCTTTTATTGATAAATTTTTGGAAAGGTTGATGTATCACTCTCACTTCTATTATATTGATGGTTATTCTGGGTTTTATCATGTTCCCATCCACCCAAAAGATCAGGAAAACACCACATTGACATATTTATATGGGACATATGCTTTTTGTTGTATGCCTTTTGGTCTATGCAACGCCCCTGCCACCTTTCAAAGGTGCATGTTGCCATATTCTCTGATCTAATAGAAGCATTCATAGATGTCTTCATGGATGACTTCTCTGTGTAATGGTCATCATTTGAAGAATGTTTAAAGAATTTATCCTTAGTTCTCTAGAGATGTGAAGAAAAGCAGCTAGTTCTCAACTGGGAAAAGTGCCATTTTATGGTACTAGAAGGGATAGTTCTGGGACACAAGGTGTCCAAAGTTGGTATAGAAGTGGATAAAAGTAAAACAAAGGCCAACTCTAAATTTCCACTTCCTTCTTCAATATCATATGTCTGTATCTTTCCTAGGGGACATTCAAGGTATTATCATCATTTTATCAAAGATTTTTCTAAGATCGTGAAATCTTTGTCTAAAATGTTGGTGAAGGACACTCCTTTCTTTGAGGAACAGTGCCAGAAGGCTTTCAATGCCCTCAAAAATACTTAACCACTGCCCCCATTATGCAAGATCCAAATTGGGACTTGCCCTTTTAGTTAATGTGTGATGCTAGTGATTATGTAGTTGGGGTTGTCCTACGACAAAAGAAGGACAAGAAACACATGTTATCTACTATGCCAGAAAAACTCTTAATGAAGATCAAATTAATTACACAACAACCAAAAAAGAGATGTTGGCGCTCCAACGCCTCGACACAATAGAGGAGAGGCTGAACTGGAAGGACGATCACCCCCGCTCGAGACAGCCAAGGAGGTCTCCATCACCTCCTGGCTCTGTCTCTCAGCCATCCTCATCAGCGTCCTCCTCCGGGACATCGTCTCCTTCCTCCTCTAGCGGGCCCTTCACAATGCCTGAGGAAGGAACGATGAACAAGACAGCCGACGGGGCTCCAGCAGGATAGGAGAGTTCATGCGGCATCGAAGAAGTTGCTCCCTCAGCCTCCCTAGACAAAGATTAGGACAATGATGAATCAATCAGTGTCGGGGAGGACTCTTCTGAAAATTGAGAGGGAGAAGGGGGGACATCTATACTGATAACGAAAGACACCCCCCTAGAGGAAGGAGTTCGACGACAAACATATTCTCAGCACCGTCAGAAATCCCTTCGTTCGAGATGGCAGATTTTGACAGAAGAGCCATCGGATACCTGACGATCAGAGACTAGAAGTTGCTGAACAAGGTCCTGAGATCGTAGGCTGATGAAGAAGACGTCATCTGGAGCGACGGCTACTTCTCTATACGACGGGGAGAGCTGAAGAGCATGTTCCGCTCACTGGCCGTCGTCAGAAAGAAACTTTTTGGGGTCCTACAAGGTGTCGTGATTGAGAACGCAGGCATCAGGACAGGCCGACAGCAAATTTACAATGCCACCCCAGCCTTAGCGAGAAGATTAATGAAGGGGCTGTACGAATCTACACAGGTGGCTAGCATGCTGGAGTACATTGAAGAGCACAATTGGCCCCCTACAAGCATAGAAGGAACTGGTTCCTTTGCGTGATAGATATCCAGAATCATGACGTCTAGCTCCTCAGATGCTGCAACAAGGAGGTCCCACGCTCAAGAAATGCCTGCGTTTGCCCCGAAGATAAGCATCTGAGGCTTCTTCCACTGCATCTCCACCGCATGATCAAGTACAAAAACCAACGCCATAATGACATCTGGAATTTCTTCACACTTAGAGACTTCCCCATTCAAGAAGAAGAGGGAAGCGGAAACAACGCCTTCATAGTCCTGTACGCCATTGAGATGCTACACATTTTTGGATACTTAAGGCAGCTCAAGGGCCAAAACTTCTATCAGCTCAAAAGCACTTATACACTGCTGCTGATCAAGGACGGGCACTATTTCTAAAACGCAGGCATCCTAGAGAAGCTTCTGGACAGCGATTAAGAAGACGAATCCTCCCAACCCAGCAGCCTTCCAGAAGGAGAAGCTGAGACGGACACGGACGTCTACGGGGCAGGCAAGCGGATGGATATTCTATGTGAGATTCTTACAACTGAAGACCCCGCTTCGCCTGATGCTTCACAAGAAAAGATCAACAACTTCGACTGTTCCGCGTGTTTTTCACTAACACATGAACAGGTCAACAAAATTTTGCAGAAGCTGGTTGATTCCACCCCTGCAGACGTCATATATGAGACAGAAGACGTCATAGTCCCAGTTGAAGATCTTTGGGACGTGATAAAGGATGCCTGGCAATGTCGGTGGCGATAGCCTACATCCAGATACTACAGACAAAGTTTTAACACACATACATCGCCCATCTAATGTTGTTCAATGATATCTACCTAGCTGATGAGTCAGGCGCGAAGCAATCATTTCTGGAAAAGATACAAAGTAGCATGTCGTGTATTATCTTCTTTTCCGATACTGCACTACAATCACTGGGCACTCCTTGTAACGACAAACGTCATCATTAAGATAACAAGTGTCATTAACAATAATAAAACACGCGGAAGAGATCATCAGTTGCAGAGGATTACCAAAAATCACTAAAAATTAAAACTTTTTCAAAGAGATCCATTCACATGAAAACTCTTTCATTCAGAACCAAAGTAAAACTTTACATCCTAGTTCATATATGTACATCTCATGTACTTTTGCTTCTCGAGGAATACAAACATCAACTACTCTGTCTTATCTGTACACAGGTAGTATAAAACCCTCGAGGCTTAAATCCAAAATCTCAGATCAAATCTTCAAAAAATTACTCCTAGGACCCGAGAGTATAGAGACGACTAATAGGACTATCTATATACAACTTGACAGCTCATATCCCCACCTGGGATTTAATGATGTCCCTGCTACTGCTGCTGCTACTCTTCCTCCATAATAGGTTCCTTGCCTTTTCGTCGGTGGTTACCTAAAAATGTTGATCCCACGGGGGTGAGACAATATGTAAATTGCCCCAGCGAGAGATATAACTCTCCGCCGAAAACATTATTATTGTAGTTTAATGGAAATAAACTAAACAATGGAATCATATGTAATCAACAACAGATAACTCAATATCTATGCAGTTTAGAGCAACATTCTTTTACAAGTATATCAGTTGTTACTTGATTAAGAACATGTCACTATTCAATAAAGAATTGAATAACACAGATAACATTCATGCATCTAGAACATGCTAAGCAGGATAACATCAACCGGTGATTCTTGTATTTCAAACTTATGCAAATACGCTACTCAGATGATTACGTTTTACAAACATAACTTAAGCTCTGAGGAGATGAGGTATACCCCTCATACTCCAACTGACCACTTTTAGGAGTCGAAATCGGTACCATACAAGGTCAAGAAAGAGCCGGATTCCCATGACCTCACTACCTCCCGGTCAGTTGGAGAGAACCTATAGAACATCTCGTGTCTCTGCTAAAATAGCCTGCCAGGGTATAGTGGTATCTAGCTATAGAGTTATAGCCTGTAGCATATACTCTCTTCAGGATTATGGCCCGTAGCCAATGCCTGGTATTTTATTATGGAGTCATGGCCTGTAGCCATACTCATACTGGGGTATGGTCCGTAACCAATCACGTACATAGGGTATGGCCCGTAGCCAATCCTATGGGGCATAAGGATATGTTTGCCCATTACCCCCACATATTCAAAAATATGTGATCCGGGTTTTTGCTGCAGAGTAACCCATTTCACCATCACCTATTCCTGACGATGATGGATCTATGGTCAGAGCACTTCATGAATAGATTTCACTTGATTAATTAAGTACATTATCATATTATTTTAGCATCAGTCAAGTTCTCAAACATATTTTATTCAGACAAATGCTATAAAGAGACATGTACCACTTTCATCAGATACTTGTTCACATGGCTCAGAAGCCATTCACATCTTGTCACCTCTCACTAGGCAAAAACTTTATTCACATGGCTCACAAGGCCATTCACATCTTGTCACCTCTCACTAGGCAACAACTCTATTCACATGGCTCACAAGGCCATTCACATCTTGTCACCTCTCACTAGGCAACAACTTTATTCACATGGCTCACAAGGCCATTCACATCTTGTCACCTCTCACTAGGCAACAACTCTATTCACATGGCTCACAAGGCCATACTAATCTTGTTACTTCTTTCTAAGTAACAAAAACATAATGGCACATATGGCCAATCAACTCTTATCAAATAAACATCATAACTCATACCTAGCTATGATCATCATCTCATGATACCTGCATGGTTAGCATATATGATAGCAGTACATCAATTATCTATCAACACTATGCAAAACAAATGTATCATTATTTCAAGGGTATCACCCTTTTTCCTTTACCAGGATTAGGGTTTCTATCACATATCATTACCCTTCATTAGGGTTAGGGTTTTCCATTATTAACCATTTAGGTTTTCAAGATCATATTATCAATGATCAAACCCTAGTTCATTGCTCCGCACATCTAGGAGCCAACATTTATACCATAAGTATTCAATCATACTTATTTATTCTCATAATTTGTCATTAAATGATTATCAACACAAGGTATGAGTTTCTTTCTCATCCTTAAGTTGGGATTCAACAAAATGACCATGATAGGTCACTTTCAAAATATCTCTAAGTCAATCATAGAACACCACGACTGTGCAACCAGGAACGGCCTTGCAAGAAAGTCACCACGGCCGTGCTTCCTTGCACGGTCGTGCAAAGTGAATACACCACGGCCGTGCTACCTTGCACGGTCGTGCAAAGAGAAGATACCATGGCCGTGCTTCCTTACACGGTCGTGCTACAGGAGTTCATCTCATGAATCATATTCAAGTATGAATTATATTCTTTCATTAGGGATTAGGGTTTCACATACCATCTCCCTTCTTTAGAATAGGGATTGCATATAGCATCACCCTTCATTAGGATTTCATATCACGTTGCCCATCATTAGGGTTTACTAATCATTCCCAATTAGAGTTTCTCATGAAATCACCCTCAATTAGGGTTTCACATGGATACACCCTCAGTTAGGGTTTCACATGGATAAACCCTCAACTAGGGTTTCACATGGATGCACCCTCAACTAGGGTTTCACATGGATGCACCCTAAACTAGGGTTTACTTTTCATCCTAATTAGTGATTTCACATGTAGACAACCTCTTATTAGGGTTATACATGGAATCAGCCTCAATTAGGGTTTACATCATGTATTGGATCCATGCATTTGTTATGCATTATTGATTAGTACCATTAAGGGTATCTCTCACCTAATTACATTAGGTTTCCAAAAAGGTTTGATCAATTGGACCTTCAATAACATGAGGTATCCAATTGAATTAGGGTTTTCAATGTTGATTCCTTCAATCATTGAATTCATGGAACCAATCATCAATTGGACCTATACTCATACTTCAATTGAGTTTATTAGGTCAACCTTCAACTGATTTGACCCTCAATTGACCCTCAATTGATCATCAATTAGGGTTTGATCCAATTGAATTAGGGTTTGGAATCGATGATCCAACAACACTAATCAATGCAAGATTGATTACTTTGAAACTATTGAACCATCATCCAAATTGGGCATGACCTGACCCCAAACGGTCTTGAGGTCATTTGGATGACCTCCAAACGGTCTTGAGACCATTTTCCCATGTCCACATCATAATCCAAGTCAACCAATTAAAGTTTGGATCATTGGATTGATCACCAAATCAGCATTTGATTGCAAATCAACTTGGTACCTTTAGACCTTCAAACACCTAACCATACTCAACCCTAGACCTCCAAACGGTCTTGGGTGACCACCAAACAGTTTTGAAACCATTTGGATGAGCTACAAATGGTTTTGAAACCGTTTGGCTCATCCATCCTTTGGATTTTAGTGAAAAATCATCAAGGATTGTTCTATTGAGTTGATCATCAAATCAACAATTGATTGCTTTGTAACTTGGTAACTTTAGACCTTCAAATAGGGTACCATACTTAACCCTAGACCTCCAAACGGTCTTGGGTGATCCCCAAACGGTTTTGAAACCGTTTGGGTGATCCCCAAATGGTTTTGAAACCGTTTGGGCTAATCAACCCAAAATCTCAAATCAACTCATTGAAATTTCAGCACTAATTCCAATTAGGGTTTGCCTAATTGATTAGCCTTCAACTCATGATTCCTTGGGAATTAACCCCTAAAACTTGGTGAGTCATTAACCAACATAATTAGTAACAGTAATCTCAAACGGTCAACCCTTGGTAAACGCACTCAAACGGTTTTGAAACCGTTTTCCCAAAAAGGTCAAGTTAATCAGATTGAAAATAAGCACTTAATCCAATTAGGTTTACCTAATTGATTAGCCTTCAACTCACTAATCCTTTGGAGTTAACCCCTAAAATTTGGAGGGTCATTAACCAACATCATTAGGAACAGTAATCCCAAACGTTTAACGCTTGGTAAACTCCACCAAACGGTTTTGAAATCGTTTTCCCAAAAAGGTCAAGTTAACCAGGTTGAAAATCAGCACTTAATCCAATTAGGATTACCTAATTGATTAGCCTTCAACCTATGATTCATTTATAGTTAACCCCTCAAATTTTGAGGGTCATTAACCAACATCATTAGAAACAGGAATCCCAAACGGTAAACGCTTGGTCAACTCCACCAAACAGTTTTGAAACCGTTTTCCCAAAAGGGTCAAGTTAATCAGGTTGAAAATAAGCACTTAATACAATTCGATTTGTCTAATTGAACAGCCTTCAACCTATGATTCCTTTGGATTTAACCCCTAAAATTTGGAGGGTCTTTAACCAACATCATTAGGAACAGTAATACCAAACGGTAAACACTTGGTCAACTCCACCAAACGGTTTTGAAACCGTTTACCCAAAAAGGTCAAGTTAATCAGGTTGAAAATCAGCACTTAATCCAATTAGGATTACCTAAATGATTAGCCTTCAACATATTATTCATTTCGAGTTAACCCCTAAAATTTGGAGGGTAATTAACCAACATCATTAGAAACAGGAATCCCAAACGGTCAACACTTGGTCAACTCCACCAAACGGTTTTGAAACCGTTTTCCTAAAAGGGTCAAGTTAATCAGGTTGAAAATCAGCACTTAATTCAATTCGATTTGTCTGATTGAATAGCCTTCAAACTATGATTACTTAGGAGTTAACCCCTCAGATTTGGTGGGTCATTATCCAACATAATTAGGAACAATATTCCCAAACGGTCAACCCTTGGTAAACTCCTCCAAAGGGTTTTGAAACCGTTTTCCCCCAAACGATTTGCAAACTGTTTGGTCACCAAACGGTTTTGGTGAAACCGTTTGGTCCCAACCTTTGAAACCGTTTTCTCCCAAGATATTTAGTGAGGTGCTTGATTATGATGATTTCATCATCATCTTCCTTCGTGAAACCAATAACAGCAACCGTTATTGATGGAAATTGCAGCAAAGAAACAAGAGTGTATCAAATTGAAGAAATCAATCAACAAAGCATAGAGAATTGATGCAATAGCAATGTTTAAGGGTTTAAGTTATAAAAACCCTCCTAAAATTGAGCTCCAAAGCTCCATGTCCACGGCAACAATGGTGGATTCAACTCCTTTCACCATTCCAAGGCTCGTCCTCATGGTTTGAGCAAAAAGGAATGGTTAGAATTGAAGAGGGGATCGAAATAGGAAGGAATCCATAATTTATTTTCGATTTCCACCATGAATTCAAGGTGAACAAGGGTCAAGAAGCTTACCAACAGATTTGGGCTCGTCCTCCTGTTGCTCTTAAGTCCCCTTGAGCTCATCCAAAGCAAAGGAAGAAGAAAGGGCCGAAAAAGCCTTTCAATTGATTTGGAAAAGGCACTTTTATAAGGAAATTGATGAGAGAGAAAATGCCTTATAAAAATCCAATTAATCCCAATAATGTGGCCGCCTCTTTCCCCTCAACTTCCTTGTGTACGAGGCATATTTCATGCCTTTAATTATCCTTCATTATCCTCAATTTAAAGAAAAGCAAATTAAGCACCTTAATGCTTATAATATAATATCCCATTTGTGAGTGGAAATTACTTTTCTTTATAATAAGGTGAGTGGAATTTCACCTACTTAAGATATTTTCGTTCCTTATATTGGAAAAGGAACGTCAATCCTTATTCAAAATCAACCAATAACATTTTGGTTGAAGGCCCTTTAATTAATATATTTATTTTTGCCCTAAATTGAATTAGGGTTTCATTTAAGATTAAATCTTGATTATTTTAATATCAAGATTCTCTCACCTCCAACTTAATTCAAATGAGATGCCCCTCTCATTTTATTTGCTCTAAATGATGCCAAGAAACATTAGGGACCTTATTGAAGTGGTAATTTGCATATTGAACCCCAAGTTTTGGGTAAATTGCACATTACACCAAAACTAGGTTTTAATGCACAAGGATTGCTTTATCAGCTCTTTCTTGGTATTCAGGCTATCACAAGTCATACCTCTGCATCATATTCATTACCATGATGCTTCAACACATAAGGAATATATTATCATGCAACATTTGTAAATTAACCCCTCAACTTGGGTAAATTGCACGTTAGTCCAAAACAAGCAAACATTGCTTCAATATTGTTCAAATAGGACCAAAATTGAAACATAAGTTCCTCTTGAGCCTTAATTATTTTTCACAAAATAAAATTAAGGATCAAATGAACTTTTCTTAAGCAAAATGCCTAGGGTTAAGGCATAACCTAGGTCAGGGATGTTACACTCCTGACGGTGTACACTCGCCCACGAGCAGCAATCTTCTACAACAGCTCGGACAACAATAAAGATCATCCGGTGCAGTGTACATCAACCGCGTTTACTCCCCTCGAGCGCTTAGCAATAAAATACTACATTGAGGTGGCAATGTTGATCCAACCGTTCCTGGAGAACATGGCGAACAAATGGCACGAGCTTCAATTCTGCCACAGCAGTCCACAACAAGCTCCACAATCAAACGACTACGACATCTACGTGCTGGAATGGATCTCTAGCTCAGTGACACTACAACAAACGCCTGACAAGCTCCACCACATCGACTACCATAGAAAACACATAGAATATATGTGGGAACCTAAATCTGAAGGAGGCGCACTCACCAACTAAACCCTCACTCACTTATCACTATCCCACCTTATTTATCTCACAACTCTATGACAGAGTGTGGGGTAAGTTTGGGGGGGTACTATATATCAGTGAGGGAGGTACTAAAAGTTCTCCCATTTTGTCTTTTTTTCTCTTAAAGATACCTTGTGTACATATACATATACAAGTCTGATATAAAATAGTGCATATAAAACTCTTAGCCTCTATGCAATTGTATAAAGACATTCTATAGTAAAAACCTGATACAACTTCTCCCAGCTTATTTTCTCTAAGGTGGTGTAGGTTTTTGTTATGTTCTTTCCAAAAATGTAGTCTCAAATGACGAAGACTATTACCTTTCTACGCCAATTTTAAAAAATAATCTCGCAACAGCTAAGAGATGTGTATGCGAAGGAAAAAAGCTGCCCAAACAGTGAATTTTCTCTTGATTCCTTTACCCAACAAAATTCCAAAAAGAGAGAAAAGCCTTATGAGAGTCAATAAAAGCATGAGAGTTGTGCCAAATGAAATATGTATATATATACATACACACTTGTCTTTCCAAAAGTACCCATCTTTAGGCATGGTAGATCCGGGGTAGTGGTACGTAGGATGTGAAATCACTGCTCTAAAGCCAACTGGCTTGGACTGCAGGGACCACTTACCCCTTAACGGACCCGTACTTGGATGGACCGATGGGAAACAAGAAAAACCCAAAAAAAACCTTAAGCCTACCTAAAAACCCAACTTTCTACTCCCAAAAGTTGTTTGGTGTGAAAGCTAACTTCGAAATCTTGCACCTAAGTCTCACCAAAGCTGGAGAGAAATTTTTTGCTTAAATAAGGCAGGAAAAATAAAGTTCGTTGTTTGTGGTCAGACAAAATTCTCCTTAAGACATCTCAATACTCTCTCAAACCCCTTGTCTAAAAACTATGACAGATTAAAAAGCAATTTTGCAAAACAAAAATTTAAAATAAGTACGGATTGATTGAGGACAATCAAAATGCTAAGTTTGGGGGAGTTGATAACACCCATTTTATGGCTATTTATGGCTCATTTTCCATTGTCAAACCTGCCTTCTAAACTAATTTCCTTTCTGTTTTATCATGTTATTGCATAAAAATAAATCACACTATGCTCCTAACTCTTTTCCCATCTTTTACAGAGTTTCCTTCGCTTTCCCACTCAAAATCAACAAAAAGGCCCAACCCGGCCCATTAACAACGAATCGACCCCTTTACTGACGCGCGACACACCCACTTACCTATCATGGTCGCTACCCGATATGGCAGCAACCCGACACGGGCGTATCGCGCGAGGAGGTATCTGACAAGCAGCACGCTGCCTACCCGACAGAGAGCTTCTACCCGCCACGACCAATCATCCTGATATGGGCATGTCGCGCGCTTCAAGCCACTCACCGGAAGCAGCCGCCCGATACCTTTGCAACCCGTCACACGATAGACAAGCCATGCCGAGCGACACGCAGGTGTCGACCATCCCAGAAGCCATGTGAACAGAGCCAATTGAGGACACATGGCTCCACGAGAATCGCAACCTCTTCCAACTGCTGCCTATAAATAGCAGCTACAGGACTCCGATGGGACGGGTCAGAATCTCGTGAAAGCTCACTTCGGAAAGCATCTGGAGCTAGTGTGTCGACTTCCAAGGTGTGTCGAGCGATACTAGGTGAGCACACCCCCAACCTGAGAGGGGAGGGAGTGGTTACTTAGAACCCGTCCAGGTAGCCGCAGTAGCCCGATATGACCAAGAAGGCCACCTGATGTGCCGGGTTCCAAGATGGGCTCCTGCCCGAGACGGATCGCCCCACTACACCCGATACAAGGAACCTGAGAACCTAAGTCATCTCTAACCTGGCACGATACCGAACCCGATACAGACAACCCGTCACAGTGTATCGCCCGACACGACCGTATCGAGCAGGGAGCCTGGACCGATACACCTACCCATCACGACATGTCACCCGACAGTGCTGGCTGCCCGGTACAGACATATCGGGCAGAGCTCCCACTTGGTATCGGGTTAGTGATATCTTAGGGGTCTGCTGTTGTATATCGACCTCGTATATCAAGGGGGCCGATACCTATCTTCCCTTTTTATAGCAATTTACTTTCATTTATTACACATTGTAACTAAACCCTTTTCATATCTATGCTTATGGAATCAGTGGAGTTTAATATTTGTTGTTCTGTGTATGGTTCCTTTTTGTTGGATGATTTCTTTATAACATCTAAACTCTAGCCTGTATACTTGGACCATGTTTTGATTAGCTATCGAATCATGTTTCCCGTTTCAACTCCTTTGAGAGAGGGATGTTGTAACTCTTAGAGTTTTATCCGATCCAGGAGTACAAGAGTGCCCAGGATCGGCACCGTCCCGGTCTCCTTTCCACTCCAAATCATGTCCATTACTCTTGAGAGAGGGTATTGGCACATAGTTGGAGGTACCCTCTTTGAGAGAAGAGAGTGCAGGAATTTTTCTGCCACTGTTTGTTATGCCTAAGTATTCTTCCTTCGTGCTTTACATTAATGATAGTTTTATCTCCCCGGATTCTATTTAAAAAAACCCTTATAAAAAATCTCTTAACCCAAAACTTAAATCTTTCTTGTAACTCCTTTTGGAGATAGGGTTTTCTGTTTGATTC
Source organism: Alisma plantago-aquatica (assembly GCA_963693085.1). Classification (NCBI taxonomy): domain Eukaryota; kingdom Viridiplantae; phylum Streptophyta; class Magnoliopsida; order Alismatales; family Alismataceae; genus Alisma; species Alisma plantago-aquatica. Next base: position 458,704,510 of record OY856415.1, read on the forward strand.
TTTGTGATTCTTTTATGTGACGTACAACCTTTCCTTGCACCCCCTTTTGAAGTGCTTAGACAAGCGAAACCCAAGTTCTAAAGCGTCGTTCTTCCTATCCCTGTGTTCGACCCCGAACTACTTCGACCCTGTGCTAGTTGTAGGTGTCTTAAACATTCGGGTACTATAAATTATAAAAGTCTGATAACCTAGGCATGTCTCCATATTTTGGACCCACGTTTAAGGCTCGTCAACTTTTTGGCGCCATTACCGGGGATAGGCAACAAAAACCATTCTACGAACTTGAGTTTTGTTTGCACTTTGCCAAAAACCTGTACATTTGTATATAACACTGCAGCTATTTAATATACATATCATACACTACAGATACTTTACACAACATACTGATACTTTTTTCATCCTTCTTTCTTTGTAGGTGCTTTCCTCTCTCTCTTCCAGGCCAATCTTGCCTTAGCAAGACACGGCCAATCAACCTCCTGTGGCTCCCTTTCTCCGATCGTTCCACCAAGTTCAGGCGAATGAAGAGAGAAACCCGGTTGTGACATAGCCCCTGAACGTCATGAACTTTGAGCTGAAGCCTTCTTTTCTCCAGCTCCTGCAACACAATAGGTTCGACAGGAACTCCTCTGAGGAGAACCCGTACAACCATCTAACGAAGTTCAAGCAGACGTGCAACATCTTTAAGATCAACAAAGTCTCGTTGACGCACATCTACATCCAGTGCTTCCCATTCTCTTTTAGGGATAAGGCACTAGAATGGTACACCAGTCTACAAGATGGGAGCATTCCCGACTGGGACCATCTTGCCGATGCTTTTATCTCTAAGTTTTTTCCCATCGAGAGAACCATCCAATGCCAAAACAAGATCGTGAGGTACTCTCAGAAGCCTTCAGAAAATCTTCACGAGACTTGGGAGAGGTTTTTGAGTTATCAGCGTGAGTGCCCGCACCATGGTTTCTCTGAACCAAAGCTAATCACCATGTTCTACAATGGGGTGTGTCCTGTTGAGAGGAAGTCTTTGAATGTTGTAGCTGGTAGCAACTTCCTGGGAATGAGTGCCCTGAGGGCCTGAGAGATCATTGAAAACATGGACACAAACCAACAAGATGGCAAAAATGACCACAAGTCAATGAGCCACACCACTCCTGAAGAGTCTAAAGCAATGGAAGCGCTCGCGGAAAAGCTTGACAAGTTTGTGACTGATGTTCAGACCCTTGAAGAACAAGTCTACAAGGGAAAAGTTCCGCAAGAGACCATAAGAAGCTGTGTAACCTGTGGAGAACCTGACCATACATCGGATTTCTATCCTCACACTGCACCCAAAGAGGATCATGACGAGAATAGTATAGAGAATGTGAGTTTTGTTCAGTATCGAAGGCCCGATCACCCCAATTTTTCTTATGGAAACACTAGTGCTGTAGAAAACTCTCACCAACTGGTGGGTGGGAATCCTTCGGGAGGACAATCTAATTAGCCACGGCAGGCGGGGTTTCAGCAACAAAGAACTTATCAACAGAACCAACAACAAAGTCCGTCTATGATGACTGAGCTTATGTCCTTTGCCAAGAAGTAGAACGACCTCAATGAGAAAATACACAAGAGTCCGGTAGACAACACTGCTCTTTTGAAGTTAATGCAACAACAGATGGGGGTTTCTCTGCCCAGATAGGGGAGCTCCAGCAACATAATAAACAGATCGATCAACAGCTGGCGAGTCTCGCCCAAACCATCAACCATCAGGTGGGGCGTTTTCCCTCAAGTACCAATCCAATCCACGAGGCCACGAGACTGCGAAGATGGCCGTTTTACGGTCAGGGACAGTTGTGCCACCAGCCATTGAGAAGACACTCACGTCAGTAACAGCACCCACCGAGGAAGTTGGCACCGAGGTCGTTGCAAAAGAAGTTCCGCAGAAGTTAAGAAAGGAAGCTAAAGATGTCTCGTCTGAAGAGCGCCCAGATAGGTATGCACCCCGCATACCCTTCCCTCATAAGCTCGTGAAAGCCCAACTAAAGAAGAGGTATGAAAAGTTTATGGCAGTGATTAAGAAGTTGCATGTGGACGTCCCGTTCTTAGACTCCATCGAAGAAATGCCCACCTACGCTAAGTTCCTAAAATATCTGATAACTAGGATGAAAAGAGGAGAAGATATAGAGACTTTGAAGCTTGACAGGATGTCCAGTTCTTTTGTTATGGCTAGTACGCCATCTAAGAAGAAGGACCCATGGGCTTTTGTGATCCCCTTCCAAGTTGGAGATAATGTCACCCAAAAAGGTCTAGCTGACCTAGGGGCCATCATCAGTTTGATGCCTTTGTCCCTCGCCAAAAGAGCCGGGCTCACCGATATAGTGATAACCAACATGAGGATACAACTGGCGTATCATATCTTTACAAGGCCAGTTGGGGTTGTTGAAGATGTACCCATATGCGTAGGGCGATTCTTTATCCATTACAATATCATTTTGATCGATACAGTTGAAGATCCTAGCTTCCCCATCATTTTCGGGTGACCTTTCCTTGCAACCAGTTGGGCTCTGATCGATGTTGAGGCGGGAATGATTACAATCCGTGTTGGAAAAGATCACATCGATTTCAACATCAGTGACTGTATGAAGGCCCCCTCGTTCTTTGAATCCTCCTACTTTGTTGAGAGCTATCAGCAGTTGTGCGACAAGGTACAAGAAGAGAGATCCATGGTAGACCCGCTCATGCACGCCTTAACTGGCGAGTCACGAGATATCGATGATCCTGAGGTCAGGTATTTGCTAGCCTGTTTAGATATTAAAGACACAACCGAGGATGAGGTTCTTGTCGAGACAGTCATGTATGCCGCTCTCTGAGAAGGCCTAGCTAAAGAACAGATGAAGGAAGTTCTACCAGAGTTGAAGGTCTTACCGAAAGGTCTTGAGTACCATTTTTTGGATCAAGAAAGGATGTACCCGGTGATTATCAATTCAAGTTTAACTAATTGACAAAAGGATCAGCTGCTGGAAGAGTTAAGGCTGCGGAAGAAAGCCTTAGGTTACTCAATCAGAGATTTGAAGGGGATAAGCCCCTCTGTGTGCATGCACAGAATTCATCTGGAGGAGGACTCAAAGTCGTACGCCCAGCCTCAGAGGAAGCTGAACGAGAAGTTTCGAGAAGTTGTGAGCAAGGAAGTAGTTAAGCTCCGGGATGCCAGAATTATCTATGCTATTAGCGACGGTAGGTGGGTAAGCCCGATCCAAGTTGCCCCGAAGAAGGGAGGAGTGACGTTAGTCAGAGGAGATGATGGAGTAGAGGTGGCTACTAAGATGGTCACCGGATGGCAGATGTGCATAGACTATAGGAAGCTTAACACTGCCACCTGCAAGGACCATTTCCCTCTCTCGTTCATTGATCAGATGTTGGAACGACTGGCTCATCATTCTTTTTTTTGTTGGCTGGATGGGTATTCAGGTTTATATCAGATCCCCATCCACCCTTATGACCAGGAGAAAATGACTTTCACATGTGTCTATGGGACCTTCACTTTTAGAAGAATGCCCTTCAGGCTTGTAACACACCTGCCACCTTCTAGAGATGAATGAATGCTATCTTCACTAACCTGCTAGAGGACAAGATGGAAGTTTTCATGGATGACTTCAGTGTATATGGCAGCTCGTTTGATGATTGCCTGAGCAATTTGTCTCTGGTGATGAGACGTTGTGAGGAGAAGAGTCTCACCCTGAACTGGGAGAAATGTCATTTTATGGTTCAAGAAGGTATAGTTCTGGGACACAAGGTATCTAACAAAGGAATCGAAGTTGACCCCTCCAAGATTGAGGCTATTGCTAAGCTCCCTCTGCCAACTTCAGTTACCGCTATACAAAGTTTTCTGGGTTATGCCGGTTACTATCGGCGGTTCATAAAGGAATTCTCTAAGATAGTGAAGCCCCTTTCTAACCTTCTGGTGAAAGATGTGAAGTTTGACTTCACGAATGAGTGCATGAAGGCTTTCTCGACCCTAAAAGATGTGTTAGTATCTGCACCCATTCTCCAATCTCCTTATTAGAATCTTCCTTTCGAAATGATGTGCGACGCCAGCGACTTCGCTATTGGGGCGATCTTTAGGAAAAAGAAGGACAAGAAACATCATGTCATCTTCTATGCAAGTAAGACCCTAGACGAGGCGCAACAGAATTACACGACGACGAAAAAGGAGATGCTAGCCATCATTTACGCTTTCGATAAGTTCAGATCCTACCTCATGGGTTCCAAGGTAATAGTCTGAAAACCTATAGAGGGGGGGTGAATAGAGTTTTATAGAGATTTTAAAATAATTTAAACTCAAGCAACCACAAAGAAAGATTGGACAAAGAGACACAAGGGTTTAGAGTGGTTCCTAGCCTTAGCAAATACTAAGGTAGTCAGTCCACTACACGGTTGCTTACCCAACCGGGATTTGAAAAGAAATTATTTTATTACCTCGCAAGGACTTTACATAAAATACATTTCTTTTCCCTAAACCCTTCAAGAAGCCTTCACCTAGAAGTAATCGCCCAACTCGAAGCAGCCTTCCCTTGAAGTAGATGCACCAACACCCGTTGCACCAGCCTTCTGAAGTAGCTTCCCGTGCGATAGCCTTCTTGAAGTAGCTTGAAGTCCCCTTCTCCACCTGAGAAGTCCACCCTCTCCAATCCGCAGCCTCCAACCCTAGGAGTAGCAAGGAGAGTACAAGGAATAAATAGGAACAAGAAAGAAATACAGAAATTACAATACCGTTGTAAGCACAAGGCTTGATTTTCCTATATCAAGCGTTTGGATCTCCCAACCAAGATATATAGCAATGTGATTATTATGTGTAGGAGATCATAGTCTATAGGACACGAAACGGTAGCAATATGAATGTATAACAAGTGTGGGAATTGCACTATTGCTCTAAACAGATTGCCAATGTTGTGTATGCTCAAAGATTGCACAATTGAGTATGTAAGTATCTTCTAGTGTCCTATGGCTTGTCCTATTTATAGGAATGGCCTAAGTATGCTTAAGGACGTTCTAGACAACTTCTAGGGGGTTCCTAGTGCTTAACTAGCCGTTAGGAATAAGTTAGGCGCATTAGCAACGGCTAGTTAATTAATTCTGCAGTTGCTGTCAGAGACCATCTCGGTCGAGGACTTGTCGACCGAGATGCCCGGTCGGTCGAGGATTTTTCGACCGACAGGCTCTCTGGATTAACGTTTATTTGCAACTGTCAACTGCTGTGTTTAACGGCTACTTTTGGTCAATCTCGGTCGAGAAGTTTGTCGACCGAGAGTGTCTCGGTCGAGGAGTGTGGTCGACCGATATTGACTCTGTTTTCAATCTTTCAATTAAGATACTAAGTGAGTGCATGAGTGTGCATTATGTGATCCTATTAGAAGGAGATGTCCTAACTAAGTGTAGTGTTTAGTTAGGGAGATCTAACGCTTGATTTACATGAAGTCTAAGTACTTGTACATTATATGTTTGTACAAGTTTACATATGATTACATTGCATGACATTTATAAACATTCAAGCGTAAGGATTCCCTAGAACTTTGTCATCACCTTGTTCCTGCACACTTAAGTAGCTCGTTAGATTAATAAGAATGAAATGTTTGTCATCATCGAAACAAAGGGATTTATCATAATATCCAATTTATCCAACATAGTCCACACCGACCACAGGGTGATAAAATATCTGATGCATAAGAGGGATGCAAAGCCCAGGATGATACGATGGGCATTGTTGTTACAAGAATTTGACCATGAAATAAAGGACAAGAAAAGATCAGAGAATGTGGTCACTGACCATCTCTCCAGAATTAGGGTGGAAGATGACCACCCTCTACCTGTCAATTATAACTACCCCGACAAATCCATCTACATAGCCCGGTCAACCGACCCTGAGGGGTCGTGGTATGCAAATTTCTAAACTATCTAGCTTGCAAGCAACTTCCTCCAGATTTGACTTACAATCAGAAGAAGAAATTCTTTGTTGATTTGAAGAACTATTATTGGGACGACCCTTTACTGTTCAGGCGTTGCACTGATGGATTGTACAGAAAATGTATCCCAGAAGAAGAAGCCCCCAAAATCCTCTTTGAATGTCACTCCTCCCCTTATGGAGGACACTTGGGTGGCGAAAGGACTACTGTTAAGGTCCTCCAGTCAGGCTTTTACAGGCCGACCTTGTTTAAGGATGTCAATGCTTTTGTAAGATCTTGCAACGAGTGCCAGCGAATAGGGAATATCTCCCACCGCAATGAGATGCCACTCTTTGATATGATTGAAGTTGAGATTTTTTATGTGTGGGACATTGACTACATGGGCCCTTTTCCCTCCTCTTTTGGATTCAAATATATTATTGTCATTGTTGACTGTGTCTGCAAATGGGTGGAAGCAGTCCCTACCATGACTTGTGATGCCAAGGCAGTAATCAAGCTTTTTACCAAGATCATCTTTCTGAGGTTTGGAGTTCCGAGGACCGTTATTAGTGATGGCGGCTCTCACTTTATAGAAAAATAGTTTGAATAGCTGCTACACAAGTATGGCATCTGTCACAAGGTTGCAACACCATATCACCCCCAGACATCAGGACAGGTCGAAGTCTCCAATCAGTAGATAAAGTAGATTTTAGAAAAGATAGTCGACAAGTCCCGCAAGGACTGGTTAGCAAAGCTGGATGAAGCTTTGTGGGCGTATCAAACCGCTTTTAAGACGCAGTTGGGTACCACACCTTACCTCCTGATTTATGGAAAATCCTGCCATCTTCCCTTTGAATTGGAGCACAAGGCATTCTGGGCGATCAAACACCTCAATATGGACCAGACGTTGGTCGAAAAAAAGGTTTATTCAGCTCCAGGAACTTGAAGAGTTGAGACATCATGCTTATGAAAATGCCAGGATTTACAAACAAAGGACCAAGATCTGGCACGATGCCCATATGAAGAAAAAGGACGTCAGTGAAGGTGATAAAGTTTTATTATTTAAATCTTCTATCTGCCTTTTTCTAGGAAAATTGCAGAGCATATGGTCTGGACCCTTCATTGTGACAAGGATATACCCTTCTGAGATGATGGAGTTATATGATAAAGACGATCCATCAAAGGTCTTCCCAGTGAACGGGAATAGAGTGAAGAGGTTCTATGAAGACGAAGCGTTCATGAGAAGAATAGAGATGAACCTACATGATGTTGAAACGATGACCAACGGAGCAGAGTAACAGAGTTTGAAGCTGTCGAGTTGACGACGCAAACTACAACGCTCCTCGGGAGGTAGCCTGAGTTTTTACTTTTCCTAGCATAGGATGTTATTTCTTTTCATTTAGAAAAACATCATAAACATTATCATTGTAATAAGGCCTGAGTCAGTGCATGCGCCACGTGCATGGACTCTCTCATTTTATAGGCCACCGACTTAGTTTTATAGCCTTGATGAGTAATACTATATGAGGCTGGAAGTTTTCCCTTTAGGCCAATGATGTTTTACCCATCAATGCTCTTCCTTTCTTTAGCTTGAGTTTTTCTATCCTTGACTTGCTTTGTTATCTCTCTTTTAGTTCTGTATCAGGCATGCATAGTTGAGCTGCCTGACACCCCGTATCAGCCATCCGCTTTAAGAACACCCAACAAGACTTCGCGCGTTGCACCATATTGGGCAACGTACCGCCAATGCTTGTATCGGGCAACGCATGAGGCACCGCGCGACACGCGCCATCCCTTATTAGGCATCGATATCGGCCAGGAAACGTTAATGAAGATCCCGTGTCACACGATACACCAAGCTCGCATGATACGCCCTATGACACAGATCGAGTCATGCTTAGGAAGCCAAATCGACCCTTGATGTGACCGATTAGACTGATTTTACTGTGTCTCATGAATGATTTGCCTCCTAACGCAACACATGCCCCTGCTTTTATATGATTTACCCCTGCTCACGTCGTCTATATATAGTAACTTCAGTTAACTGTGTCGGACACTTGTATTCACTTTTTACCTACTCCCGTATCGTGCATTCTTCTCTCACTTTTTCTCCCGTGCCAGCCAGCCTAACCGACTTCCCGTGTCACCCGTGACAAACCTCAGATGATAAAGGTAATAGCCGATACACTCTATTGTGTCGCACAACTGTGTCAGGCTTATCATATCACGTATCTTTTGTTTTAACGACTCCTTTATCGGGCACGAAGCTTTAGTTTGTATCGACCAAAGTGTGTCGCGCAAAGCCTTGTGTCGGGCGATACATTTTTCACATTACCCGTGTCGGGAAATGCTCGTTTGCTCTATGCTGGGTTTCATCTATCGGGGACTTCTAACCGCATCGTGTGATATATGTATCGCGTGACATCCATGATACACCTTGTATCGGGCGACACTTGTATCGGGCAGCGCTTTCATATCGCGCATTATGATCGTATCGGCCTACAAACTTTTCCTGGACGACACAAGTATCAAGCGATGCTTTATCAGGCAACCCTTTCACACAAGTCCCATTTTGTTAACGATACATGATATCAACCAACAATATCGGCTAGATCCTATCGAACAATAACACGGGTTTACCCTGGCACGATATCGACTTGCTTATGTCAGGATTTGTTTAATTTTAACCGATTACAATTTTTCAAGCATCACCTACCTTGTATCAGACGACACAACCCCGCCGCCCGATATTGGGTAAAGTGACCCATTCAGTAAATTTATTACTTACTATACTTTTATTTGATAATTACAGAAATGGTCCGCACCAAGCAAACAGTCGTCGAAGTAGATGAGCACGGCCGGAGAATCAACCCCGAGGCCACAGCTGAAGCCACCACAGCTGGGTAGAAGCGCCCGAACCCAGACACAGCGGGGCCATCCGAGGCTGAGATGCGGCCTAGGACAAAAGTGGCGGTAGCCCCATTAATGGAAGAACCCCTGGTCCACTCTCCAGGTCAGTTCGTGCCCCGGGATGCGGAGCACCATCAACGCTACACCGAGCCGGCGGTCAAGATCTACCAGCCGACCCGATTCTACCACCAGCCTTCTTTCCACCACCTCAGCATCTTCAACAGACTGGACAATGTCTCAGGAGCTGCCGGGCTGAAGACAATATGCTTCAGCCTCTCCAAATCATACACTAAACTCACCAAGGAGTTCATATCCTCTCTCTACCGGGTGTAGAATAGGCTGGAGGAGGTAGAGAGATTCGGAAGAGCAGACCGACTATAGGGCCGGCTATATAACTTTGAGCATGACATCTTAGAAAAGCTACTCAACGAGATCTTCTCCTCTTCAGAAGCTGAGAGGGAGATGCTGAACAGCGGTGCCAGGATCGGCGAAGGTGATAGCTTCAACCCGATCAATGTTTGGAAGAAACTGACCGGCGAATCGTCCTACAAGCCGGGAAGCAAGGTGGCAGTCATCCACTCCTGCTTCTGGAGGATTGTCCACAAGATAGTGGTGTGCCTCCTGTTAGAGCAAATATGAAACGAGCAACCTCTACACCGAAGAACTCCATCTCATGTGGTACATGATGGAGGGCAAGGTGGTCAACTTGGGGCGCTTTCTACTAATCCAACTCTACCCAATAAAGGATGCCACCAAGTAATACTGCATGGGTGGCATCATCAACTTGATCGCGGAAGGGTTGGGATACCCAAAAGATCCGCACATCCTGTCGAGGACTTGGGGCGACGACATGATTGATTTGAAGTTCTTGCAACAAGCCAATATAATCAAGAAGGTGGGCCGCTGCTACTTCTATAGATTTTCATGGACTTCCACCCTTCTGCCCCTCCCGCTCTGCATCAACTACGATGCAGAGAAGTTGGTCTTCACCACAGCAGAAATTAAAGCTGTGGAGGTTGAAGTCGCTTATGCCGCCACCTCAAGAATATAAGAAAGGGTGGCCGGAAAAGGAAGGCCAATCCCTCTCGATGCTCGGTAGGACAAGTATCCAGCAACTCCTGCCAAGCCATCCACCGCCCCCATGCAAACGACGGTACCCCGCTCCCGAGCCAGCCTCAACCACCTCAATAACAATCGTCGTGGCTGCTGAAGAAGTAATGGCGATCGTGTAGGTTGTCGAAACAACTGGGGCCGAAACAATGACAAATGCCCCGGGGGATGCTGCCACGAAAGAGATGGCCACAGCTCCTGAAGCTTCTGTCACGCCTTCAATGGCGGAAGAAGTGGTACATCCGGATGCCAGCAACGACGTGTTCGCTGAGCTCCTCGAAGCAAAACTCAGGGTTGTGCAGCCTACCCCGCCGCCGCCGCCGACGTCACCGGTGTTCGCTGCAGAGGAGGTCGTCAATAGTCAAATAATGGAGTAACCACATCCTTCTCCACCACAACAAACTACTGAAGCAGAAGCAGCCATGGAGGCGCTGACGTCCCATCCTGAAGCGACGCCTTCACACACAATATAGATAGATTCAGCCCCACTCAAAGACGCACACTCATCGGGCCAGATCTCCAGTGCAAGGGATGTCAGGAGGCGGAGGGCAGATCAGCCACAGTTCCTCCGTCGCTGGAATGGATTTTGAGTCAAGAGTTTGACCACTTGTGGGAGGTAACAGGCAACCACTCAGTTACTTTTTCTTCCCTTACCTACAGGTTTACTATCTTCCAGGAGAGGCTGAAAGACTAGGAGCGGCAACTACTGACTCTAGTTGGCCTTCCCGACCAACTATAGGCACTTAACGAGACAATGTAGTTGGTGCTCCAACGCCTCGACGCAATATAGGAGAGGCTAAATCAGAGGGACGACCACCCTCGCTCGAGACAGCCAAGGAGGTCTCAATCACCTCCTGGCTCCGACTCTCAGCCATCCTCATCAGCGTCCTCCTCCGGGACGTCGTCTCCTTCCTCCTCCAGTGGGTCCTCCACAGCGCCCAAGGAAGGAACAACATACAAGACAGCCGACGGGGCTCCAGCAGGACAGGAGAGTTCTCGCAGCATCGAAGAAGTTGCTCCCTTACCCTCCCTAGACAAAGCTGAGGACAATGATGAATCAATCAGCATTGGGGAGGACCCTTTTGAAGAATTAGAGGGAGAAGGGGGGACATCTACACTGCTAACGACATACACCCCCAAGAGGAAGGAGTTCGACGGCAGACGCAGTCTCGGCGTCGTCAGAAATCCCTTCATTTGAGATGGCGGATTTTAACAGAAGAGCCATCGAATACCTGACGATCAGAGACTAGAAGTTGTTGAACAAGGTCCTAAGATCGCAGGCTGATGAAGAAGACGTCGTCTGGAGCGACGACTACTTCTCTGTACGATGGGGAGCGCTGAAGAGCATGCTACGCTTACCGGCCGTCATCGGAAAGAAACTTTTTAGGGTCCTACAAGGTGCCACGATCGAGAACGCAGGCATCAAGACAGGCCGGAAGCAAATTTACAATGCCACCTTGGCCTTTGTGAGAAAATTAATGAAGGGGCTATACGACTCTACACAGGTGGCTAGCATGCTAAATTACATTGAAGAGCACAACCCCAACCTGGTGCTAGCCCCCTATAAGAATCAAAGGAACTGTTTCCTTTGCATGGCAGATCTCCAGAATCATGACGTCCAGCTCCTCAGCTGCTGCAACAAGGAGGTCCCACACTCAGGAAACGCCTTCGTTCGCCCCGAAGATAAGAATCTGAGGCTTCTTCCGTTGCGTCTCCACCGCACGATCAAGTACAGAAATTCTTCACACTTAGAGACTTCCCCGTTCAAGAAGAAGAGGGAAGCAGAAACAACGCCTTCATAGTCCTGCACGCCATTGAGATGCTACACATCTTCAGATACTTAAGGCAACTCAAGCGCCAAAACTTCTATCAGCTCAGAAGCACTTATGCGCTTCTCCTGATCAAGGAAGTACGCTATTTCCAAGACGCATGCGTCCCAGAGAAGCTACTGGACAACGATCAAGAAGACGAATCCTCCCAACCCAGCAGCCTTATAGAAGGAGAAGCTAAGATGGACCCGGACGTCTACGGGGAAGGCAAGCAGATGGATATTCTACGTGTACATCAACCGCATTGACATCCTTAGATGATCTAGGCAGATATCATTGAACAACATTGGATGGGAGATATATGCGTGTTCAAACTTTTTCTTTAGTATCTTGATGTAGGTTTCTGCCATCGACATTGCCAGACATCCTCCTGCCTTTATCACATCTTGAAGATTGTCAACTAGGACTACAACAGCTCAGACAGCAATAAAGATCATCCAGTGCATTGTACATCAACCGCGTTGACACCCCTCGAGCACTTAGCAAGAAAATACTACATCGAGGTGGCAACGTTGATCCAGCCGTTCCTGGAGAACACGACAAACAAATGGCACGTGCTTCAATTATGCCACAGTAGTCCAAAACAAGATCCACAATCAAACGACTGCGGCATTTACATGTTGGAATGGATCTCTAGCTCGGTGACGCTACAACAAATGCCTCACAAGCTCCACCACATCGACTACCACAACAAACATGGAGAATATGTGTGGGAGCTTATATCTGAAGGAGGCGCGCTCACTAGCTAAACCCTCACTGACTTATCACTATTCCACCTTATTTATCTCACAACTCTGGGATAGAGTGTGGAGTAAGTTTGGGTGGGTACTATATATCAGTGAGGGAGGTACTAAAAGTTCTCCCATTTTGTCTTTTTTCTCTTAAACATACCATGTGTACATATACATATACAAGTCTGATACAAAATAGTGAATATACAACTCTTTGCCTCTATACAATTGTACAAAGACATTCTATAATATTAACCAGATACAGCTTCTCCCATCTTGTTTTCTCTAAGGTGGTGTAGGTTTTTGTTATGTTCTTTCTAAAAATGCAATCTCAAATGACAACGACTATTACCTTTCTACGCCAATTATGAAAAATAATCTCGTAACAGCTAAGAGATGTGTATGCGAAGGAATAAAGCTGCCCAAATAGTGAATTTTCTCTTGATTCCTTTACCCAAAAAAATCCCAAAAAGAGAGAAAAGCCTTATGAGAGTGAATAAAAGTATGAGAGTTGTGTCAAATGAAATATATATATATATATATATATATATATATATATATACACACACACTTGTCTTTCCAAAAGTACCCATCTTTGGGCATGGTAGATCTGGGGCAGTGGTACGTAGGATGTGAAATCACTGCTCTAAAGCCAACTGCCTTGTACTGCAGGGACCACTTGCCCGTTAACAGACCCGTACCTGGATGGACCGATGGGAAATAAGAAAAACCCAAAAAAAACCTTAAGCCTACCCAAAAACCCAACTTTCTACTCCCAAAAGCTGTTTGGTGTGAAAGCTAACTTCAAAATCATGCACCTAAGTCTCGCCAAAGCTGGAGAGAATTTTTGCTTAAATAAGGAAGGAAAAATAAAGTCCATTGTTCGTGGTCAGACATAATTCTCCTTAAGACATCTCAATACTCGCTCAAACCCCTTGCCTGAAAACTATGACAGATTAAAAAGCAGTTTCGCAAAACAAAGTTTTAAAATAAGTACGGATTGATTGAGGACAATCAAAATGCTAAGTTTGGGGGAGTTGATAACACCCATATTATGGTTATTTATGGCTCATTTTCTATTGTCAAACCTGCCTTCTAAACTGTTTTCCTTTCTGTTTTATCATGTTATTACATAAAAATAAACCACACTATGCTCCTAACTCTTTTCCCATATTTTACAGAGTTTCCCTTGCTTTTCCACTCAAAATCAACAAAAGGCCCAACCCGACCCATTTACAATGAATCGGCCCCTTTACTGGCCGCGCGACACGCCCACTTACCTGTTGCGGTCGCTACCCGATATGGCAGCATCCTGACACTGGCGTATCGCGTGAGGAGGCATCTGACTAGCTGCACGCTACCTACCCGACAGAGAGCTTCTATCCGCCACGACCAATCAGCCTGATATGGGCATGTCACGCGCTTCAAGCCACTCACCGGAAGCAGCCGCCCGCCACAGCCACCCGATACCTTCGCAACCCGGCACGCGATAGCCAAGCCATGCCGAGCAACACGAATGTGTCGACCATCCCCGAAGCCATGTGAACGGAGCCAATTGAGGACACGTGGCTCCACGAGAACCACAACCTATTCCAACTGTTGTCTATAAATAGCAGCTACGGGACTCTGATGGGATGGGTCAGAATCTCATGAAAGCTAACTTTGGAATGCATCTAGAGCTAGTGTGTAGACTTCCAAGGCGTGTCGGGAGATACTAGGTGAGCACACCCCCAACCCGAGAGGGGCATGAGTGGTTCAATTAAAACCCGTCCCGGTAGCCGCAACATCCCAATATGACCAAGAAGGTCACCTGATGTGTCAGGTTCCTAGATGGGCTCCTGCCCGAGACGGCTCGCCCCACTACACCCGATATAAGGAATCTGAGAACCTAAGTCATCTCTAACCGGGCACGATATTGAAATCGATACAGACCACCCGTCACAGTGTATCGCCTAAGAGGGTAGTAACCTGACACGACCGTATTGGGCAGGGAGCCTGGATTGATACGCCTGCCCGTCATGGCATGTCATCCGACAGGGCTGTCCGCCTGACACAGGCATATCGGGCAGAGCTCCCGCTCGGTATCGGGTTAGCGATATCTTAGGGGTCTGCTCTTGTATATCGACCTCCTATATCAAGGGGGACGATACCTATCTTCCCTTTTTATAGCAATTTACTTTTGTTTATTATGCATTGTAACTAAACCCTTTTCATATCTTAGCTTACGGAATTAGTGGAGTTTAATATATGTTGTTCTGTGTATGGTTCCTTTTTGTTGGATGATTTCTTTATAGCATCTAAACTCTAGCCTGTATGCTGGACCATGTTTTGACTAGCTATCGAATCGTGTTTCCCGTTTCAACTCCTTCAAGATAGGGATGTAGTAACTCTAGAGTTTTGTCCGATCTGAGAGTACGAGAGTGCCTAGGATCAGGGCTACCCTGGTCACCTTTCCATTCTAACTCATGTCCATTACTCTTGAGAGAGGGTATTAGTACATAGTTGGAGGTACCCACTTTGAGAGAAGAGAGTGTAGGAAGTTTTCCTCCACCGCTTGTTATGCCTAAGTCTTCTTCCTTCATGATTTACTTTAACGATAGTTTTATTTCCCCAGATTCTATTTTAGAAAACCCTTATAAAAAACCTCTTAACCCAAAACTTAAATCTTTCTTGTAACTCCTTTTGGAGATAGGGTTTTCTATTTTATTCATCATGATTCTTTTATGTGACGTACAACCTTTCCTTGCACCCCCTTTTGAAGTGCTTAGACAAGTGAAACCCAAGTTCTGAAGCACCGTTCATCCTATCCCTGTGTTTGACCCCGAACTACTTCAACCCTGTGCTAGTTGTAGGTGTCTTAAACATTCAGGTACTATAAATTATAAAAGTTCGATAACCTAGGCATGTCTCCATCTTTTGGACCCACATTTAAGGCTCGTCAAGGCTGTAAAATTCCTGACCCAAGTGAGAAAGAAGAGTCTTTAAGGTCAGTTATTCCAAAAAAATCAACCCTGTAAACAGTCTCGGTCGAGAAATATGTCGACCGAGATTATTTCGGTCAAGAAAATTGTCGACCAAGAAAGTACTGACTGAAGCTTCCTATATCCTATAAGGTCGGTTATTCCTAAAAAATTGACCCTCTAAAGCATCAGAGGTGTCGACTAAGAGAACTTCGATCGAGAAAATTCTTGACCGAGATGATTTCGGTCGACAAAATGGTCGACCGATGGAGTGTCTGAAGTCGGTTATTCAATCCTTAGGGTCAGTTTTTTATAATTAACCGAACTTATAGAGGACCTCTAGGGTCGGTTATTTAAGAAAAGTGACGCTAAAGGTCTACAGATTGAGCTTCCATACCTCTAGGGTCGGTTATTTAAGAAAACCGACGCTAGAGTTACATTTTTTAAATTTCTTCTACGCAGTACGGCCATGCTACCATTTCCTAGCACGGCTGTGCTACCATATCCCAACACGGCCGTGCTACCAGAAGCCAACACGACCGTGCTATGCGGAACGGCTGAGATACCTACATGGTCGGTTTTTTTAAATAACCGACCCTATAGGGTACAATATTTTTTTAAAATTATGTAGAAACAGAACTGAACAGAAGAACAAGAAGAACCAGGATATGGGAGAGGGGAGCATTGATGCTCAACCGTCACCATTCGAAACCACACATTCATAACAAAAATGATTCATATATTTAGTTGAGTTACACATAATCACATCATAATTTATAAAATGGTAGATTGCAAGTATGAGATGATATTAAATGTCACATACAAAAGTAAATATGAAAGAGTTCCAAAACCACATACATAAATGGAGCTGACATATTCAATCCAATGTTATATTGATTTCATTCAGAAAAGCATATGACCACTCTTCTCGCAATTCATTTAAGTCCTCAGGTGTGTAAGCCTGAGTTGTAAAGATATATAACAGAAAATGCACATGATAATATTTTATAAAATGACTACAACTCACTTGTAAATTTATAATCTTATTCTTTCTTACCTTATCTATATTCTGAATGTCATGTGATGCTTATTAGACAATAGATTGTAGATATTTCATTACATAGTAGCTACAAGCCCAACCATTATTTTGTATAGGACACTACAAATAACAAATTATACTTAATGTTAGTAAACTACTATAAACAGAGTTGAGATAAGACTATAAGAGTTGACATATAAGACTTGAAATTAATACATATAAGACTAAGCAGTTGTCAAAGTAGCTACCTTGACATTTTTTAAAGTCAATGTCTTTAATTTTGTGGGTATTTGTCCTCCACCTTCACAAAAAACCTTTATACCCCTATCAATTAAACGATAGTCGGTAAAATAGAAATTCTAAATAGAAATATCATGTTGAAGCATTGACTAAATTTATGCTTACTCCATAGCTAGCAATTTCAGTTTGTGGCCCCTTGTTGTTTTTCCCATTGGGTCAAGATAATAAAGAGTCATCAATTTTGGGACAATCACCCCTAATTCCCAATGTCTAGACATGAGTAAGAATAAAACAAACATTATAATAAATAATTTATTCATTATTAAAATTATATTGAATAATAATACTTACTGGACGTTAAAAGGAATTAGGATAATTTCCTTTCCCACACTGGCAAAATATTTGAATTCAGTAGAGAAGTACTCATTCACATCCCCAATCTATGTCTCCACTTGACAAGTGACTGAAGGAACTAGGAATCCAACATTCCTTATATCAACGTTTATGGTCTCGGTATATAAATGGCTGTAAAACATTTGTAATTATTTTCATATATAGAAATAAGCTAAAAATGTGTATTGGAATTTTCTATATTGATAGATCCTTACCTTATCCATACTTCTAATATCAAAGTATTCATCCAATTGTACTGGAACAACTCTATGATATCATCAAGAAAAATATAACTATCAAAGTCCCTCCCAGTTGCATCTTCTGTTAAATTGGATAGCATTTGTAATCCAGAGCTTTGGTTGGCAAAGTATCGACACAAACATTTACATTTACTTCCCAACTCGTCGAATGTGGATTCTGGAATAAAAGATGGCTTGGGCATAGGAGGACGACTAGTAGAATTTTTACTTTTTGGTTTGCAAACATGTTAATTAAATTACATACCTATATTACACGAGTTCATATATGAAGTCAAATTTGAAAAACAAGGTAGAATTTAGGTATACCTTGTCATTGATAACCAAGTGTCTAGGACAACCCACCATAGCACCCTCTGCTTCTTCAACTGTACAATATTTAGGATTAGGTATGGGTAGTGGTTTGTCCCCCATTCTGTCATACACAAGATGGATGGACACACGACAAATGTCATCAGTAATTTGTTGGCAATGTAATGTACCACTAAGGTTGTATACCTTGCCTGCTGCCACAATATTATATTCTGGAACCTCCACTGCAATTTTACAGTTCATACCAACCTAGAATTGAAATAATATAAGTTATATATGAAGCGGTAAACTAGATACCTACTACAACTATATATATATATAATCACATATATATCATACTAACAACACAACATATAGAACAAAAAATTACTGTATATTGTTGTGGTGGGTCATTGGGAGTGCTCCCATGACCTTCTACAGTTGGACCATGGGCTTGTACCTCATCATCTGAGAGACGCACAATTTGAATAGGTTGAGAAAGTTGAGTAGGCTGAAATGTAGACATTATTTCTTTTACTTTGTGTGCTACTAATGCTTCAACTTTCTCTTGTATAAGACCTCATGCATGATCTCTTTTATATTGCGAAGGGCCAAAATAAGACTTGAACCCTATGCCAGCTCCTAATCCCCTAACACGACCAGGATGCTCCTTCGTACCAAGAGAAACTGATAGTTCATCCATGTGGCCAGTTGGGATGAACTTTTCTTCCTTCCTTTTCTCATGGAGATCAATCTATTCATAGTTAATAAAAATATTAAATCATAATATCTAAATATAAATAAATCTAAGTTTGTGGTAGTTACTTTTTACTTAGTTGGGATAAACCTACCATCTTTTGTGCCACCTCCTTAGTTGTAGGGTTGACAATTTCACCTGCTCAATTCTTTATAGCATCAATCCACTATAAGTGTCGGGGTGGACGCTCAGCCTGAGTTGTACTAGACTCTTCTCTAGAAGAGGATAGCTTCTCTTGTAGTTGGAAGCGAAAGGCATAACCACTGGGCCCCACGCGATGGTCATGCATGTTTTTAGCTCGTCTTTCCTTTTGGGCCTAGTAAATAGCCTGATCATTTAAAATGAGGTATTGCAATTTAGACTTGGCAAATATATATAAAAAGTTTCACCTCCTTAATTGTATAAAATTAAAGATTCATGCAATACATCATAATCTTTATTATCTGAAATTGTTATGATTTCCTAGCTACAAAAAATCTTTCCCACACCTTAGGATCTATAAAAACATATACATCTGTTGCTTTCTTCTTTTGTTTAGCATTATCTATAAATTCCCTTGTGAGATATGGCTTAAAAGCCCTCCATCGTACACCACAACGTTGTAGCACTTTTTTCTTATGATCTTTTTCATTTAGATGAAAAAAACATATACATAAAAAAGAAGCAATAATGTTGTCTTAAAAAGGAATTAATTCCAAGCAAAATGAATTAGAATCAATAAACAAAAAAATATTAAAATAATATCACTTCTAGTCACAGATATATCTTTCCATAGGAGGTCTTTTAAGGCATTAGAAACATCATGCCAATTTTCTATATCTATTGCCACCTTACTGAGCATGGTCGCCCCTACGTAATGCTTGAAAGAACTAGTATGTTACCCAATAGGTGCTCCTGTGATATCAAACTAGACTACCAATTTCTCCCCTTTGGTCCTGAGCTCCTACATCCTACATCAGTGTGGGACCTCTACTTTTCTTAGCATCACCACTACCATCCTCATGGTGCTCATGCTCAGAATGTACATCTTCACTTGCCATTTTAGAACCTAAAAGTATAAATGATAAAAGAAACATAAGTGATAATAAAAGCACAAGTGGTTGAATGATATATGATGTATATTTAAAAGATTACATGCTTGAATGATAATAAAATAAATAATTCAAAGAATACATGCCTCGAGTATTGGTTGAGTTGTTAGTCAAGTAAAATTCCTTCAACATGGTCTTGACGTTTATAGTATTCATCGATGTTATCTTCAACATTTACACTTGACAAATGAACTGAGAATGGACTGGAATCATCATATTTTTCTTCATTTATAGGATATATAGTAAACTATCTTTTTCCATGAAGAATGACAGACCAATTTTTATTTGACGGGTCATCAATATAGAATACTTGTTTTGCTTGATCTTCCATGATGAATGGCTCATCTTTCTCACCAATCTTTTCATAATTCACCAATTTGAAACCCAACTGATCCACTAAAACTCCTTTGTTGTTGTCAACCCAATTACACCTAAAGATAGGAATTCTAAAATTTGTATAGTCCAATTTCCATATGTCCTCAATGACGCCGCAATATGACATCTCAACTTCACGTGGTCTTTTATCTTTGGCACTAGCAAAATACAATGAACAAGCTTGAACACTGACCCCACTATTTTGGACTACACTACTTTCATCTTGACGCTTTGTGTAGTATGAAAATATGTTTATGTCATATCATTCATATGACATGACATCCATTTTTGGCTTAAAGGTGAGCCATTTTATGTTCTCAACAACATTATTTGGTGATTCAGATACTTGATTAAAGACTTTCTCTTCAAACCACCTAATAAATGTTCGATTATGCTCTCTTGAAAGCCACATTGAACTGGATCATAGATGATTTCTCTTGATAAGATCATTGTGTTCTGTGATGTAGCTACTAACTTCATCAATGATGTGTAAAATATACAAATGTGCTTGTTCCCACAACTCATGACTGATTCCTTTCACTCGTCCTCCCAGAGTTCCTTTGCCACAATAAGATTCAGTGTGATGAGAATTTGTTAGATCACTAGAAGTTTCATTGCAATTCAAAAAATCATTGCAAAAGTCCATCACCTTCCTAGCCACATAACCCTCAATAATACTCCCTTCAGGACAATAACGATTCTGAAAATCACCTTTAAAAACACTCATATAGTGTTCAAATGGATACTACCAGTGTAATAAAATTGGACCCAACATCTTCACCTCCCTTGTAATATGTACTACAAGATGAAACATGATATCAAAAAATGAAGGAGGAAAGTACATTTCAAGCTGACACATGGTAACAATTACATCTTTCTATAATTTATTGAGAGTATCAGGATGTATCACTTTGTTGCATATTTCATTGAAGAAGAAACATAGTCTTGTGATTGCAAACCTTACATGCTTCGTCAATATAGATCGAAGAGCCACATGTAAAATTTGTTGCATTAAGGTGTGACAATCGTGACATTTGAGACCTATCAACTTCAGATCCTTCTTTGATACCAAACTATGAATATTAGAAGAGTATCTTTATGGAACCTTAATATTATACAAGAACTCACAGAAAGTCTTTTTCTCCTACTTTGACAAAGTGTAAGAAGATGGTGGTAAATATGTACGGTGACCCCTGATCTCCACTGATAATTCTTTTCTTATACCCATTAATTCTAAATCTTTTCTAGATTTGATGTCGTATTTAGTCTTTCCTGGTATGTTCAATAGCATACCAATGATGCTATCACAAACATTTTTATCAAAATTCATGACGTCAATGCAGTGTCTAATTGCCAAAGATATCCAATAAGGAAGATCCCAGAATATTGACCTCTTCTTGTATAGAGATTTGTCACATGCGACAGTATGACTACTTGAACTCTTTCCAAATTCATTAACAATATGTTTCACCCTATCATATACAACATTTCCTGATATAGGTTTAGGAGCACTTCGTTCCTCAGTTGACCCATTAAAGGTTTTGTGTTGCCTTCGATAAGGATGCATTGTGGGAGAAATCTCCGATGACTAAGATATACGATTTTACCACCATGTTTTTTATAAGGACCCTGACCTTTATTTTGGTTTTACCCTATTTTCTTTGCCTAAACCTTGTGTTTAGATGCTTGCTAATCACTTGAGATGGTGATTAGGGTTTTGTTGTGCTTTGCTGAGAGTTGGAGGTGCAACTTGAAAATTATCCAAGTTTTAGGGTTGATGTGCAAGTTTGTCACCTTGAGAGATGTTTTCTCTCTCCTTGCATCCTCTAGGGTTGAGAGGATGAGTTGGGCTTGTTGCTTGAGTAGTTTTGGGCCTTGATGAGCTTTTATGGGCCTTGCTTTGCTTTGCTTTGCCTTGGTATGGCCTTGTACGTGAATAGGAGAGCTTGAAGCTCTGTGTCGCCTAGAGGGTTGTGTTGCCCAGGGCTATGTCGCCCAGGAGTGTGTCGACCAGTGGGGTGTGTCGCCCATGTGACCACCTTGACCTTGCCTTGTTTGTGTCACCATACCTTGGACAAGTGGCTGATCTTTTGTTAGTTGGTGGCAAGACATGAGCATGTGGTTTTGCAAGGTGGTGTGGCTTTGGACAAGTGGTACCTTGGACATGCACATGTGGAGAAACACCAAGGTGGACGCCCCATAGACCCTCTTGTATATATACAACCCTTTCTTTAGTTGTTTAGCTCTTTAGTTCCCTTAGTTGCTTCCTTTTCCTTGGTGGAAGATACATCTCCTTGGTAGAGATAGCTTGGTGGCCGATCTCTTGGTGGAGTCCCCTTCTTCTTCTTACTTTAAGTGGTGGCTAAACCCTTGAATTGTCTTGCTTCCTTGGTAAGCATCTCCCCTCTCTCCCTAGAACCTTCTTCTCCCTCTTGCTTGTTCTTCAGCCATGGTGGTTATGAGCTTTGCTTCTCTTCTTGTGGTGGCCGAAGGTGGTGTGCTTTGGATCTAAGATATTAAAGCTTGGTTCTCAGAGCTTTGGAGCTTGAGGATCTTGCTTGAGGAGGATTACATAACTCCTAACCCTAGCTATACTACTTCCCTTTTATGTTGCATGCTTATATTTCTTCTTGATCAGCCATGCATCTCGTGAGATATGTTTCTTTCTCTAGTATGTACCTTTAATCTTATGGATATAGTGGTTATATTGTTTTTGATATTATGTTGATAGTTGGGTAACCTTGGACCTTGTTGGCCGATCCTATGAATTAGGGTTTCCTTTGGGGAAATACCCCTTTCTCTCTTTGGTTTTGAGAAGTGAGTTTGAGCTCTAGTAATGTAGGAAAAAACCCTCTCACTTGGTTGTTGAGAGGTGATTCTACACTCTAGTTTCTTGGACAATACCCTTCTCTCACCATGGAATTTGAGAGGTGAGTCATTGGTTGTTGATGACCTAGTTGGGGTTGAAGTGTTGACCGACATGGATGACCCACCTTGCTTCCGATATGTGATGGAGGTTGTGCAAAACCTAATGTGGTCCTTGTGCCCTTGGTTGTTGAGAGGTGAGCCAACTCTCTTGATCTATTAGGGTTTGATGATGGTCTTGAGGTTGAATATGACCAACCTAATGTGGTCCTTGTGCCCTTGCACGATACCCTTTTTGGTGCCTTGCACGATACCCCTCATCCAGGGTTTGTCTTGGACGATATGCTTAGTTGGGTTGTATTAACCTTGTTGCCCGATATGACCCCCTTTACCATGTTTGGTGTTGTTGGGCGAGATGGGTAGGCCTTGAGCCTAGGAAGGTGAAACCCTAGGTGGGCGGCATGAGGCCTTGGTCGATGAGTTTGTTGAGTGAACCAGTAGGTACTACCTTGGGCGATAACATAGCTTGCTTCCTTAACCGATATGAGTGTGACAGATGAACCTTGTGTTAGGAAAAGTGGTTTGTGCTTGCACGACACTCCCAAGGTGTGTTGCCCGACATGGTGCCTTTGTGGCCACCTTGCCCTAGACGACATGACGACCTGGACGATAGGGTGCTTTGGGCGATATGGTGAAGGGCAATAAAATCTTTGAGTATCTTGATGTGTTGGTTGGACGTTAGGGTTTGCCCTTGGGTGCCATGGCCTTGGTCTATATGGCCATGAATGATATGCTGATGACCTTGGCCGATCTAGCTCTGGGTGATATGTGAAGATGGCTGCCCGATATGAAGCCTAACCCTAATGGGTGATAGGGTCTTGACTGACACATCTAGCTGCACGATATGACCCCTTGCTCTTTGTACATGATACATCTCTTAGTTCAATTTGCATGACACCACTTGGTTCTGGTTTGCTCGTCACCCTCTATGCATAAGTGCACGATATGATGATGTGTTGATGGTCGATATGTGTGGCTAAGTGCCCTAGCCGATAGTTTTTGGGTGAGGGAGGTAACCCTACCCGATACCCCCTTTAACAAAGGACAACGTTGCCCGTCACACCTTTGGTGAGGGCAGGCAGAGTCTTTGGTGAGGGTTATTCTTAACCCGGGAAACCCTAGTGAATGAATCAATCATCTTGTGCCCGTATCTTGTTAATGATAAAATGTGGTTGTAACCAGTGATATGGCTAGACTATGATTGGGATATACTCCTTGATTATGATCAATGAGATATTAGGGCATAGTGTATGCTCATGGTTTGATAACAATAATGTAAATAATATAGATTGTTCTTCATATAATCATGGAAATCATCAACCCTAATAGCTTGATAATCATAAAGATCTATGTCTGGTAATTTATGTTATCTCTCTTGATATGTATACTAACCATGCAGGTGCATCAAATGAATTCATATCCAGATAAGAGCTATGAAGTATATGTGTTTTGAATAACACTGATTTATGGTAATCTTTGTTGATAGGAATAACATGTACCACCAGCATGATGTGGAAGGTCTGTTGACCTGATAAAGGCTGAGTGCCTAGTCGAGGTGTTATCCTTTGATGTTGAGATAAGATATTTCTATCCCATGGTAATGTTGATGCCTTGAGAGGTAGTGGTAATCTGAGATGAGGGATTGCTATCCCAGGATGATGATACATGATATTGTTGCCTTGAGAGGTAGTGGCATTCTGTGATGAGGGATTGAGATCCCATGGTAATGATAGTAATAATGTAACTCAATGATGTTATATTTTATAGCTTAGTTGCCCCAACAATCCGCTTAAAATATACTAATAAATTACAGAGGAACAATTCATGTAGTTCTTCCCTGGCCATAGATCCATCATCATCAGTAATTGGTGATGATGAAATAGGTTTATCCTGCGGGATTAACTGGAGCACATATTGTTGAATATGTAGGGTTTCTCCTAGCCGAAAATGGGAGGATTAGAGTATAACTGCGGTTGTAGATTCAGTATGGCAAGAGCATGGTGAGTAGGCCCATGGCTCAGTGTGATAGAGCATGAATGCGTTCATGACTTAAGAGCACGGTGATCAGGCACGTGACTCAATATATACTAGCACCAAGACCTATACCAAGGTGGGTTAGAGATATGGATAGCTTGTGGAGATGACCCTAAGGCTGAGGCCATTTAAGCATGAGACTGAGGTTCAGCTTTGGTTTTCGTGCACTGACCATGAGGAGGTGAGGTCATGGAGTCTGGCTCTCACATTGACCTTGTATGGCACCGGATTTGGGCTTCGCAATAGAAGGTTGGATTTGAGCAGGAACGACTCACTTCCTCAGGGCATAATAAAACGTAATCCAGCCGAATAGTATACACTACTTAGAGAAAAATAAAGAACATTGGTTGAGGCCTTGCTTGTGTAGATGATCTGGTTATATATTACAGTTACTCGTATGCTCCTTATATCTTGTGAAAAGTTCTTATAAATCTTATCTTGTCAATCATGGTTCATAAAGGATATCTTTTTATAGGCCTCACAAATATCTTGGTAAGATTTGTGGTAATGTTAGTCATGCTCATATAATGTGCTTATATCAGTTATCTACTTCATCTGACCTTTCTGAGGTTTTATAGTTTCGATGAGGAGTTATGTTTCTCATTGGGACTGTGTGTCTCACCCCACTGGTTTACAACCTTTTTAGGTGGTTGTGCTGGTTGAGGTGGTGATCGTAGTGTTGTAGCTGAGCAACAAGAAAAGCTGTAGAAGGCAAGAGATGGACATATTGCTATTTTGGTCATTTTGTAGTAGAATCCTAGAGTCATCGCTATACTCTCAGGTTCTCAGAGGTATTTTGACGACGTTTCATGATAACTATCTATTGTAATTTTGCATATCCTATTGTTGGCCTGACGTGGCCTGTAATATATGTATAAGCAGGTGATGAACTCATGTGCTGGCAAGACAGCTAGTTTCTCTAAGATGTGGTTATATATCAAGGCTTGTGAATGTTTACATAACATTATTTTCTATAGGATGAGGTTCTGGTTGCAATAGTCCTCTTTTATCTGCTTTTCCCAATCGGTTTTAATTAGCCCGTATTTTTGGTAATGTGAGGTTATGGTGGTTTTATGCATTTTCGTGTGGCATTTCATTTTCTATGTGATAGCGGGATGTCACAATAGTTTTTGGTATCAGAGCTCTAGGTTCGCTGAGTCTATAGGGATCTAGGACTAGGTTTGTGCTTGTTCTTGTGAGTTTTTTGGATTTTCTTACAATAACCTTCTTCACTCAATGGAAGATAAAGCTTAAAGATGTCTGGAAGCCATGAAGAACATGCTACCGAGAGCAGTGATGCTACATCTATTGATGGAGCAAGAGTACAAACATATGATGATCGGGTGCCAGAGGTCCCCCAACTTGACCCAGCCATTCTTGAAAACCCTGCCTATCAGCACTTTATGGGGCAGTAATGGCTATGATGAATCACATGGTGGAAAGAGTGTTAGTGCCTCCACCAAGGGTACAGGCTCCCCATGGTGAATCATCGGGCATTGGGAAGACTTTCGAGCGGCTTCGTTGAGTTAGAGCTTCAGATTACGCTGCAACGGCTGATCCAACAGATGCGGATCTATGGCTGACAGGTCTCGAGAAGGCCTTTCGGATCCTCAACATCCCCAAAGCAGACAAAGTCTAGCACACTGTCTACCTTCTAAAAGGTAATGTTGGCCACTGGTGGGCCATCGAGGAGGAAAAGAGACCCGGTGAGGTGATCTATTGGGAGGTTTTCCAGCAGGAGTTCGTAAGTCGATACTTCCTGAAGACGTATCTAGATTAGAAGATCAACTAATTTGAGCATTTGTGCCAAGGACAGATGAGTATCACTGAGTATGAAGCCAAGTTCATGTACCTATTGAGGTTTTGTCCTCACATGGCGGCGAAAAATGACGAGAGAATCAGATAGTTTGAGAAGGATTTGAGTGCTGAGATGTCAACACCCGCTGCTGCCTTAGAGAACTGGGAGTGGTTTGCCACGTTTATGGAGTCTGTTCGAAGGATTGAATGATCTGTTAGGGAGAAAAGGGAATCTATGACCAAGAAAAGGAATTCTCAGTTCCAAAGACAAAGGTTTGATGGCTTCAAGAAGCCAAAGTTTTCAGAACCTTCCATGATACAAAGTTCTCAAGCACTGACTCAGTGGTCTCCGAGTAAGGGGAGAGGGTGTGGATTTTCACCATCCAAAGCCTATAGTACAGCTTCGATAACATTGACAGGGCCATGTAGGCCGCATATAGAAGGCAAGTCATGCTATCACTATGGACAGACTGGGCATTTGAGGTCAAATTGCCCAAGAAGAGACGCTGAAGTAATGCAGCAACTGAGGCAGAGTCAACAAGTGTTAGACAGACAATAGTCTAATGGGCGAGGACGCGGTAAAGCGTCGCAAGTGGGTTTGTCTGCTCAAAGAAGTATAGTATGTGGATGATAGCAAGCAACAACTCGATTCTATGCTATGAGTCAGTCGGAGGCGATAGTCAACCCACGAGTGGTGGCAGGTCAGATGGAATTATTACATTCTAATTTGTCTTCTTCTTACTTTATATCTGTTCTGGTTGAACCGGGTGCCACACACTCTTTTATCGCACGTAGAATGTTTGATAACTGTCTTCTACCTGTTAGTTGTAAGAAAGATAGCATGTTATTTGAACTCTCTCTTGATGGTTCATCGATGCTTCGAGAAGTGTGTCCATTTTATGTTCTGTCATTTTCAGGAAATGAGATACAAGTGGACCTTATGCCACTTGAGATGCATGGGTTTGACGTAATCCTTGGGATGGTTGTCTTAGAGAAGTATAAGGTAGTGTTGGACTGTGGTTCCAAGCAAGCAGTGTTTGTGGATGGTGGTGAGAAGTGGATCTTCCAAGGAGATAGAAAGATTCTTTCGACATGTTTAGTGTCAGCGATGGTAGTAGAGTAGTTGCTGCAGCAAGGATGTCAGGCGTTTCTAGCTCATGTTGTACATACCGAGGCAAAAGGTCCTAGCCTTGAGGAGGTTCTTGTTGTTCAAGAGTTTGCGGATGTGTTTCCCGATGAATTCCCTGGTATTCCCCCACCTCGAGAGATTGACTTCAAGATCAACCTAGTGCCAGGGATACAACTAGTTTCTCAAACACCGTACAAGATGGCTCCAGTCGAGATGGCAGAGCTGAAGAAGTAGTTATAGGAGTTGCTGGATAAAGGTTTCATCAGACCGAGA
This sequence comes from Alisma plantago-aquatica, assembly GCA_963693085.1. NCBI lineage: Eukaryota > Viridiplantae > Streptophyta > Magnoliopsida > Alismatales > Alismataceae > Alisma > Alisma plantago-aquatica. The sequence goes on from OY856415.1 coordinate 458,732,560, forward strand.
ACATCATCGTGGGGTGCTCCAGTCTTGTTTGTAAAGAAGAAGGATGGGTTGATGCAGTTGTGCATAGATTACTGGCAGTTGAACAAAGTTACAATCAAGAAGAAGTACCTGCTGCTGAGGATAGACGATCTATTTGATTAGTTGTGTGGTGCTACAGTGTTTTCAAAGATCGATCTACGGTCTGGATATCATTAGTTGAGGATTAAGGAGGAGGACATACCAAAGTAAGCTTTTAGGACAAGGTATGGTCACTTTGAGTTTGTGGTTATGCCATTTGGGCTAACCAATGTTCCTATTTCTTTCATGGATCTAAAGTTTGTGGTAGTTTTTATAGACAACATTATGATCTATAGTCAGGACAGTCAGGAGCACGAACAACATCTTCGGCAAGCGTTGACTCTTCTTTACCAACATCAGTTATATGCCAAGTTCAGTAAGTGCGAGTTTTAGTTGAAGGAAGTAACTTTCTTGGGTAATGTGATATCTGCAGAAGGAGTCAGAGTGGACCCTGAGAAGGTGGAGTCAGTTGTAGAATGGGAGCAACCAAAGACGCCGACTGAAATCTATAGCTTTCTAGGTTTGGAAGGATACTACCAAAGGTTTATAAGAAACTTCAGTGCGATCGTGTTGTCGTTGACAAAGTTGACCAGGAAGGACGTACCTTTTGTTTGGGATGATTTTTGTCATCAAGCTTTTCAAAGTTTGAAGGAGAAGCTAACTAGTGCTCCAGTGTTGGTGCTGCCAGAGCCTGGAAAAGGCTATGTGGTTTTCTACGATGCTTGCAAGAAAGGACTGGGATGTGTGCTAATGTAGAAAGATCATGTGATTTCTTTTGCCTCACGACAGCTTAAGAAGCATGAGGAGAATTATCTGACACATGATTTAGAGCTGGCAGCAGTGGTCCATGCGTTAAAGATTTGGAGACACTATCTTTATGGTGAAGTGTGTCAGATCTTTACAGATCATAAGAACTTGAAGTACATCTTCTCACAGAGTGAGGGGAACATGCGACAGCGTCTCTGTATGGAGCTGATCAAAGATTATGATTGCACCATTGAGTATCATCCTGGTAAGGCGAACATGGTAGCTGATGCGCTTAGTAGGAAGTCTTCTTCTCTTCCTACAAAGAAGGCACGGCTGAGTTTCGTGGTACGCCATAGGCATGATATGTTTGACTCTTTGCGGCAGATGAATGTACAGTTGGAAGTTTCTTTGTTGGCAGGATTGTTGGCACAGATGCAAGTAAAGCCTACGTTGAGACAGCAGATCAAAGATGCACAGGAGGCAGATGCTTCAGTTCAGTTGATAAGATCAGAGTTTGACAATGACAAGCGTTATGGGTTCCATGAGTCCAAGGATGGACTAGTTTATTATCATGATAGGATGATAGTCCCCGGTGTTGATGATCTGAGAAAGCTAGTGCTCGAGGAAGCACACACGTCGACGTATGCTATGCATCCAGGAGTCACCAAGATATATCATAATCTGAAGGACCTATATTGGTGGCCTGGCTTGAAGAGGGATGTAGCTGAGTTTGCGGCTAGGTGTGCGGTATGGTAGCAGGTTAAGGCTGAGCATCAGAAGCTGGCAGGTACACTGCAACCCATGCTGATACCGCAATGGAAATGGGATCATATAACCATGTATTTTGTAGTTGGTCTGTCAAGGACAACTAAGAATCATGATTCCATTTGGGTGATAGTGGATAGATTGACAAAGTCTGCTCATTTCATACCTGTGAAGACAACATATACAACAGAGAAGCTTGCTCTGGTGTATGTGGATCAGATAGTGTGTTTGCATGGTGTACCGACAACGATAGTTTCTGACAGAGTTCCCCAGTTCACGAGTCATTTTTGGGAACAATTGCACAAAGTGTTGGGAATGCAGTTGAGGTTTAGTACTACTTTCCATCCGCAGACAGATGGACAGTCTGAAAGGACTATTCAGACTTTGGTGGATCTTCTCCGAGCATGTGTTTTGTAGTTCCTAGGTAGTTGGGACATGCATCTCATTTTGATAGAGTTCTCCTACAACAATAGTTACCAGCAGAGCATCGACATGGCTCCTTATGAGGCTCTATATGCCAGGAAGTGCATGTCTCCTCTATGTTGGTATGAGTCTGGTGAGCACCAACTTTTGGTTCTTGAGTTGGTACAACAAACAACATAGAAGATCAAAGTGATACAACAACCGTTGAAAGCAGCACAAGATAAACATAAGTCGTATGCAGATAATCACCGACGAATTTTAGAGTTCTAGGTGGGAGACAAGGTGTATCTCAAGGTCTCACCATGGAATGGTGTGTTGATGTTTGGGGCCATATCTGGTAATAGGACGTGTTGGCAAGGTACCTTACAAGTTAGAACTATTGCTAGATTTGCACATATTACATCCGGTGTTTCACATCAGTATGCTGAAGAAAAGTCACCCAGACACAGGGACAATGATACAGCTGGTCGAGGTTGAGCTTGATGAAGATGTGACCTATGAGGAAGGTCCAATGGAGATTCTTGACATACGAGTAAAGAAATAGAAAAGGAAAGACCTAGTTTTGTGAAGGTTCTTTGGCATCATCGTGGTGTTGAAGAAGCCACATGGGAGCTTGAGGAAGAGATGAGGAGGAAGTATCCCTCGCTTTTCTCTTTGTATTTCGGGGGTGAAATCCCTTTGTAGAGGTTTATGACTTGTAAGGACCCTGACCTTTGTTTTGGGTTTACCCTGTTTGCTTTGCCTAAACCTTGTGTTTAGATGCTTGCTAATCACCTGAGATGGTGATTAGGGTTTTGTTGTGCTTTGCTGAGAGTTGGAGGTGCAACTTGTAAATTATCCAAGTTTTAGGGTTGATTTGCAAGTTTATCACCTTGAGAGATGTTTTCTCTCTCCTTGCATCCTCTAGGGTTGAGAGGATGAGTTGGGCTTGTTTCTTGAGTAGTTTTGTTCCTTGATGAGCTTTGATGGGCCTTGATTTGCTTTGCTTTGCCTTGATATGGCCTTGTATCATGCATAGGAGAGCTTGAAGCTATGTTTCGCCCAGAGGGTTGTGTCGCCCAGGGTTGTGTTGCCCAAGAGTGTGTCGACCAGTGGGTGTGTCGCCTATGTGACCACCTTGACCTTGCCTTATTTGTGTTACCATACCTTGGACAAGTGGCCAATCCTTTGTTAGTTGGTGGCAAGACATGAGCATGCAGTTTTGCAAGGTGGCGTGGCTTTGGACAAGTGGTACCTTGGACATGCACATGTAGAGAAACACCAATGTGGATGCCCCATAGACCCTCTTGTATATATACAACCCTCTCTTTAGTTGCTTAGCTCTTTAGTTCCTTTAGTTTCTTCCTTTTCCTGGGTGGATGATACATCTCCTTGGTAGATCTAGCTTGGTGGCCGATCTCTTGGTGGAGTCCCCTTCTTCTTCTTCCTCTAGGTGGTGGCCGAACCCTTGAAGTGTCTTGCTTCCTTGGTAAGCATCTCCCCTCTCTCCCTAGAACCTTCTAATCCCTCTTCCTTTTTTTTGGCCATGGTGGTTATGAGCTTTGCTTCTCTTCTTGTGGTGGCCGAAGGCGGTGTGCTTTGGAGATAGGAGCTTAAAGCTTGGTGCTTGGAGCTTTGGAGCTTGCTTGAGGCGGATTACATAACTCCTAACCCTAGCTATACTACTTCCCTTTTATGTTTCATGCTTATACTTCTTCTTGATCGGCCATGCATCTTGTGAGATATGTTTCTTGATCTAGTATGTACCTTTAATCTTGTGGATACAGTAGTTATATTGTTGTTGATATGACGCTGATAGTTGGGTAGCCTTGGACCTTGTTGGCCAATCCTATGAATTAGGGTTTCCTTTGGGGCAATACCCCTTTCTCTCTTTGGTTTTGAGAAGTGAGTTTGAGCTCTAGTAGTGTAGGAAAAACCCCTCTCACTTGGTTGTTGAGAGGTGAGTCTATACTCTAGCTTCTTGGACAATACCCTTCTCTCACCATGGAATTTGAGAGGTGAGCCTTTGGTTGTTGATGACCTAGTTGGGGTTGAAGTGTTGACCGATATGGATGACTCACCTTGCTTCCGATATGTGATGGAGGTTGTGCAAAACCCCTCTCACTTGGTAGTTGAGAGGTGAGCCAACTCTCTTGATCTATTAGGGTTTGATGATGATGGTCTTGAGGTTGAAGATGACCAACCTAATCTGGTCCTTGTTCCCTTGCACGATACCCTTTTTGGTTCCCTGCACGATACCCCTCATCTAGGGTTTGACTTGGACGATATGCTTAGTTGGGTTGTGTTAACCTTGTTTCCCGATATGACCCCCTTTACCATGTTTGGTGTTGTTGGGCGAGATGGGTAGGCCTTGAGCCTAGGAAGGTGAAACCCTAGGTGGGCGGCATGAGGCCTTGGTCGATGAGTTTTTTTGAGTGGACCCGTAGGTACTACCTTGGGCGATACCATAGCTTGCTTCCTTGACCGATATGAGTGTGATAGATGAATGTTGTGTTGGGCAAAGTGGTCTGTGCTTGCACAACACTCCCAATGTTTGTTGCCTGACATGGTGCCTTTGTGGCCACCTTGCCCTGGACGACATGATGACATGGACGATAGGGTGCTTTGGGTGACATGGTGAAGTGCAGTACAATCTTTGAGTATCTTGATGTGCTAGTTGGACGTTAGGGTTTGCCCTTGGGTGCCATGGCCTTGGTCGATATGGGGATGAATGATATGGTGATGACCTTGGCCGATCCAGCTCTGGGCGATATGTGAAGATGGCTGCCTGATATGAATCTTAACTCTAATGGGTGATAGGGTCTTGACCAACACATCTAGCTACACGATATCACCCCCTTGCTCCTTGTGCACGATACATCTCTTAGTTCAAGTTGCATGACACCATTTGGTGTTGGTTTGCTCGTCACCCTCTATGCATTAGTGCATGATATGATGATGTGTTAATGGCCGATATGTGTGGCTAAGTGCCCTAGCCGATAGGTTTTGGGTGAGGGAGGTAACCCTACCTGATACCCCCTTTAGCAAAGGACAACTTTGCCCGCCACACATTTGGTGAGGGTAGGCGGAGTCTTTGGTGAGGGTTATTCTTAACCCGGGAAACCCTAGTGAATGAATCAATCATCTTGAGCCCGTATCTTGTTAATGATAAAATGTGGTTGTAACCAGTGATATGGCTAGACTATGATTGGGATATACTCCTTGATTATGATCAATGAGATATTAGGGCATAGTGTATGCTCATGGTTTGATAACAATAATGTGAATAATACAGATTGTGCTTCATATAATCATGGATATCCTCAACCATAATAGCTTAATAATCATAAATATCTATGTCTGGTAATTTATGTTATCTCGCTTAATATCTATACTAACCATGCAGGTGCATCAAATGAATTCATATCCAGGTAAGAGCTATGAGGTATATGTGTTTTGAATAACATTGATTTATGGTAATCTTTGTTGATAGGAATAACATGTACCACCAACATGATGTGGAAGGTCTGTTGACCTGATAAAGGCTGAGTGCCTAGTCAAGGTGTTATCCTATGATGTTGAGATAAGGGACTTATATCCCATGGTAATGTTGATGCCTTGAGAGGCAATGGTAATCTGAGATGAGGGATTGCTATCCTAGGATGATGATGCGTGATATTGTTGCCTTGAGAGGCAGTGGCATTCTGTGATGAGGGATTGAGATCCCATGGTAATGACAGTAATAATGTAACTCAATGATGTTATGTTTTATAACTTGGTTGCCCCAACAATCCACTTAAAATATACTAATTAATTACAGAGGAACAATTCATGTAGTTCTGCCCTGGCCATAGATCCATCATCTTCAGTAATTGGTGATGGTGAAATAGGTTTATCCTGTGGGATTACCTAGAGCGCATATTGTTGAATATGTAGGGTTTCTCGTAGCCGAAAATAGGAGGATTAGAGTATAACTGTGTTGTAGATTCAGTATGGTAAGAGCATGGTGAGTAGGCCCATGACTCAGTGTGATAGAGCATGAATACGTTCATGACTCAAGAGCACGGTGATCAGGCCTGTGACTCAAGATATACTAGCACCAAGACATGTACTAAGGTGGGCTAGAGATATGGGTAGCTTGCAGAGCTGACCCTGAGGCTGAGGCCATTTAAGCATGAGACTGTGGTCCTGCTTTGGTTTTCTTGCACTGACCATGAGGAGGTGAGGTCATGGAGTCCGACTCTCCCATTGACCTTGTATGACACCGGATTTGGGCTTCGTAGCCGAAGGTTGGATTTGAGCAGGGATGGCTCACTTCCTCAGGGCATAATAAAACGTAATCCATTCAAATAGTATACACTTCTTAGAGTAAAACACAGAACATTGGTTGAGGCCTTGCTTGTGTAGATGATCTGGTCATATATTATAGTTACTCGTATGCTCCTTATATATTGTGAAAAGTTCTTATAAAGCTTATCTTGTCAATCATGTTCCATAAAGGATATCTATTTATAGGCCTCATAAATATCTTGGTAAGATTGGTGGTAATGTTAGTCCTACTCAGTATGCTGCTCATATAATTTGCTTATATCAATTATCTGCTTCATCTACTTTAACCTTTCTACGGTTTTATAGTTTCGGTGGGGAGTTATGTTTCTCGCTGGGACTGTGTGTCTCACCCTGTTGGTTTACAACCTTTTTAGGTGGTCGTACTAGTCGAGGTGGTGATCGTAGTGTCATAGATGAGCAGTAAGAAGAGCAGTAGAAGGAAAGAGATGGACATGCTGTTGTTTTGGTCATTTTGTAGTAGAGTCCTAGAGTCATCCCTATACTCTCAGGTCCTCAGAGGTGTTTTGACGACATTTCACGATGACTATCTGTTGTAATTTTGCATATCTTGTTGTTGGCCTGACGTGGCCTGTAATATATGTATAAGCATGTGATGAACTCATGTGTTGGCAAGACAGTTGGTTTCTCTAAGCTGTGGATATATATCAAGGCTTGTGAATGTTTATATAACACGATTTTCTGCAGGATGGGGTTCTGGTTGTAATAGTCCTCTTTTATCTGCTTTCTACAATCAGTTTTAATTAACCCATATTTTTTTAATGTGAGGTTATGGTGGTTCTGCGCGTTTTCACGTGGCATTTGGTTGTCTATGTGATAGAGGGATGTCACAGTTTCATTCGGATTGAATCAATATTTTCCTCACAAACATGACATGCTTTGTATCCTTTAATGCTATATCTAGACAAATTTCCGTAAGCTGGAAAGTCATTAATCATGCAAAACAACATAGCACATAAACTAAAGATCTCTTTACGTGAAGCATAATATGTCATAACACCTTCTTCCCATAGTTTCATTAGGTCATCAATTAGAGGTTGAAGGTAAACATCAATATCATTTCCAGGTTGCTTGGGCCCTGATATCAATATTGACAACATGACATACTTATTTTTCATACACAACCAAGGAGGAAGATTGTATATAACAATCATAACAGGCCACATGCTATGTTGGCTACTTAATGTACCATAGGGATTCATTCCATCTGTACAGAGTCCAAGTCTTAAGTTTCTTGGTTCTCTACCAAACTGAGGATATAATAGTCAATTTTCTTCCATTGTGGTGAATCAGATGCATGTCATAGGATGCAATCATCATTGGTCTTTAACTCCCCATGCCAAGATAAATTTTGCACATCTTCTGTATTAGCAAATAAGCGTTGAAATTGTGGTATTATTGGTAGATACCACATCACCTTGGAAGGAGAGCCATTTTTAGCCTTGGCTGAATTTGTGGTCTTATACCTTGACACACCACATTTTGGATAATTTATCAAATTACGATAATCCTTCTGAAATAACACACAATCATTTGGACATGCATGAATCTTAGCCTCCATTCTCATCGGGACATTATTTTCTTTGCTTGATATGTTGAAATTGGAAGCTCGTTGCCTTCACAAAGAATTTCCTTTAACAAAGACAATAGCAAAGTGAAACTGTTATCGCTCCACCAGTTTTGAGCTTTAAGAGTATATAATCGCATCACATCACTCAACCTCGTGAACTTAGTACAACCCTTATATAATGGTTTTTCAGCATCATGGACAATGTTTGCAAATAAAGAAGGTGGATCAATGACATTGTCCCGACAACTACGTAGCATCTCATCAACCATATCATCCTAAATCAGGTCATCCTGAATTGGTTCATCATTAACATTATCATCACTATCTATATCTTCTATGCCACAACTATTAGTATCGACATTTTCTGATCCATAATTAAATTTCTCTCCACACCAATACCATTCATTATAACCTTGTATGATCCCATTGCATATGACATGATCCTTAATTTCCTCAGTAGTATCAACTTTCAGATTTTTACCACAATTTCTACATGGACAATATAGCCAATATGTAGGTAGTTTCCTATGTTCCTCAACAAATTTGATAAATTCATCAAGACCTTTGGCAAACTCTGGACTACAACGATTCTTGATAGACATCCAACTTCGATCCATTTTCTATATCATATTAAAATTAATTATAAAACTAAGCATTTAATATTGATACTATAAGCTGTAAGTTTTTATTAATAGGAAGTTAATTAATTTTATACTAAAGTGTACCACCTATCCCATTTTTGAATATTTAATCTTACTAGTAACTGTATAATGTATGTTTAGTCTTAAAAAAAATTCAGCAACATTTCCCCTAAGTTCTCCAAGTACACCGATGTAAATGGCAAATAACCACTCACATATGTACCCAGAGAAGAAATGAGGAAATCCTACTGAAATTTTCTTCAAAACTAAACATACATTATACAGTTACATCCTAAGTGATATTAAATATCCAAAAATAGTCCCAGACTGGGGACTATCCCAAATTTACTCCTAATGAGTAAATTTTGAACGGGTTTCTAAGTTGACACATAAATGTATTATTGTCATATTTATATATTAAGTTAAACATCATGCATCAATGATCTCATCTATAAACCCTAAAGTGATCTGAGACTACACATTGTCTACCTTCATATTTCTAGAATGTATATAATGATTGCATATGTGATTGATAACAAAATGTAGATATGAAAGAATACATATTTTTATTATTGGTTGATTTTCTAGTCAAATAAAATGACACATTGGGATAGTGAGAATAGTATACCTGACTTGAATGTTGAAGAAGAAATATATGCAAGTCAACAGAAAGTCAACAACACCTACAACAACACAAATGCATGATTCAATTATGTTATAATGTATTAATTAGGGGTCAATATACATCAATTTTAGAGGAGCAGGAAGAATTAACAAATACAAGTTTGCAAATCTTGGAGTTTCAGCAACTCAGCCACCACGGCCGTGCTACCCAGCACGGCCGTGCCATCACCACGGTCGTGCTACCTAGTCAATTGGATGACAGTAAGAAGAAAATGGAAAACTGGCCTTCCCTCTGTTCATTCATGTCATTCACCACCTTGACCTTGCTCTACTACCTCCCTTTTCTACCCGTCCACCCTCCTCCATCCCACTCCTCTCCCTGCCTCTTATCCACCACCGGGCATAGGGCCGAGAAGCAGCAGAGGCAAAGTAAACTGATCATCATCACCACAAAGTCCATCATAGTCCTCCTCCTGATCATGACCGTGGTGTTTGTCGTCGTGGTGCAGCTCAACAAGCCCGATCAAGACGAGCAACAAATCGAGTGGGAGCGGGATGCTTACCTTGTGTTCAGGTGCGTTCGAGTGGCGGCAGTGGTGAGGCCTTCTCTTCTCTTTGGACCTCCGCGGTAGCAGTAGGTGACCTTCTCTACACCCTCAAAAGCGGCGGCAGTGTCAACGATGAATGAAAGCGGCAACAACAGCATTCACGCGATGGATGAATGAAAGCGGCAACAGTAGGTTCTAGTAAGTTACTTTACCTCTAGCGTCAGTTTTCCTAAATAACTGATGCTACAGGTGAAGTGGTCAGGAACCTATAGCGTCGGTTATGTAGGAAAACAGACACTACAGCTAAAGTGGTTTCTGCATTTTAAACCTAAACCCTATAATGTTGGTTATTTGCAAAAACTGACCCTATAGATCGAGGTGAGAAAGCAAAAATGGAGCCAAAATTTCACTTAGATCGAGCATTTTGTTGATCGAGTGAACCTTGGTCGAGAATTTCATCGACTGAGATTGTCTCTACAAGGTCAGTTAGGTATAAAAATTGACCCTATATGTACTTATACACACACAAAGGCAAAATGGAGCCAAAACTCAACTCACTCAAGAATTTTGTCGACCGAGGGGATCTCAGTCGAAAATTTCTTCGACTGATGGTACCTACAAGGTCAGTTAAAAGGAAAAAAATTGTCCCTATAGGTATTTATACACACGTGAAAGCAAAATGGAGCCAAAACTCAATTCGGTCGAGAATTTTGTCGACCGAGATGACCTCGGTCGAAAATTTCATCGACTGATGGTACCTACAAGGTCGGTTAAAAGGAAAAAACCCGACCCTAGAGGTACTTATACACATGCAAAGGCAAAATGGAGCCAAAATTCACCTCGGTCGAGAATTGCATCGATGGAGTGTACCTCTGTCGAGAATTTCATTGACTGATATTGGCCCTATAAGGTCGATTATTAATAAAAAACTGACCCTAAATGTACTTATAGACACACGAATGCAAAATGGAGCCAAAATTTACCTCGGTCGAGAATTTTGTCAACCGAGTGGACCTCGGTTGAGAATTTTGTTGACTGAGATTGGCCCTACAAGGTTGGTTATGAATACAAAACTGACCCTAGATGTACTTATAGACCCACGAATGCAAACTGGAGCCAATTATTGCCACGTGATTCTCGGTCAAGAATTTGGTCGACTGAAAGTGGCCCTATAAGGTCGTTTAAAAGTAAAAAACTGACCAAATAGAGTATGGTGTCCGAATTTTTTCATTCCAACCTACAAGGATGATTTTGTTAAAAAACCGACCCAACATGTTGACCCTACTAGGTCAGTTATTTTAAAAATCGAGGCAATAGAGTAAAGCGGTGCCCGATTTTTTTCATACTTTCTCGGTCAGTTTTGCTAGGAAAAGTGACACTTTTGGGAGTGACACTATAGACCATTACTGTACTGGTGAAATTTTACTTAGAAAACTTTGAAATTACCTTGTCAACATCACTTTGTGTCGACCGACAATGTTAGCCTATTCCATCAGATAGTTGTCAACCATCCAATAATATTGATCGACAGTCTTTCAATTTCTCATATTTCAATTTCATGGTAAAAAAATGCAATAAGAAGGTTGATAAGGCCATGTTGGTTGAACTGTTGACCCTACTAGTCGGCACGTCTGACGACCTTCTCACAGAACTTGTCGATCGAGAAACCTTTTTCCCAGATCAAGATCCTCTATCCAGATAACTAATTTAAGTTTCACCGACCTTAACCTTAACAATAAATACCATAAGTGTAGTTAAGATTTTCTTACAACCTTCTAATCAGAGTGAAGTGCTAACTCACCATTTACTTGACTGTCGACGTTCTTATCGACTATTTTAGTTGACACTCCCAAGTGTCGACACCCCATGTCGACAGCCTAGCCTTCAAACTTCGATCAACATCTATTCTATCACTCAGTAGACACGTATATGTGTGTGCCCTTCAACATATTTGTCAAACCTTGCAATAATGTTTGTCAATACGTCGATCCTATTGACCATCTTTCACGACTCTATCAATGTGTCTCATATTCAGATAACAGATTTCTACCTTCTCAATTGTCACATTTGACAATCCTGTCAACCTGCCTATCTTGATTGTTATCACTCGATGACCGCATTGACATTACTTTCTTTTACCTATTGATACCCTCTTCCTTAGAACAATTTTGTTGACACTTGCATTGATAATAGTACTCTACAGAGTTATATCATACATAATATTGTACTCATTCTTTTTCCTTTACAATGATGGTTCAGCAAGGTAGCACAATCCCATCAAAGAAGGGGGAGAAGACACCTATCTCTGAGAAACCTATATCAGAGGGAGAAAAGAAAGCCAGGGTTAATGAGCCATAATTAGATGTTATTCAAGACTTGCAGTTGGAGCTTATTACTCTGGAACCTTCAAGCCCAGAAACAAAGAACATCTAGAGGCATTTAAGGCAATAAAAAGAGCAAATTTCAAGCCCCTGCTTCATCTCTTCCACCACTATGAAGAAAATCGGTGTCAGGGTAAGAGTCCAAGAGTGTTGGCTAAATCCAATCTAGCACACCTTTGCTTTGCAAAACCACGAGCTTATGTGGAAGAAATAATGGAATTCATATAATCTATTAAAGAGGTCTCGTATAGACAGCTACAAGTCTACATCAAAAATGTTGATCATATTCTCACTGATCAAATCATGAACAAAATCTTCTGTAGTTCAGAAGAAGAAGCTGTCAGGGCTTCTTTGAGATTTCTAGAAAAAGAAGATTCAAGCTTTAATGCTTCCAAATATTGGGAGCAGTTAACAGGACAATAAAAGTATCAATCTAGGCATTCCAAAGCATCAGTGGTGCATTCTATATTCTGGAGAATTATGCACAGGATAGAGACCAATATCCTCTTCACTAAGGCAGATACTGGAAGCATTTATCTTGAAGAACTTTATGTACTATCTCTAATAATGGAATGACAACCTATCAACTTTTTTGCCTTATGATAGACAAATGGATACTTATTTTCTCGACTCTGCAAAAAGAATACTACATGGGTGGTCTCGTTAGACTCATATTTCAAGCACATGGACACCCACATTGTGTAGCTTTCACGGAAATGTTAGTAAAAAGCTTTATCACCAAAAGGTACCTAACATCTATCGGTGTCTTAGTACATCATGACAATACTAGCTAGTACAGGTTGACAAGAACCCAGATTTCCATTCCTCTACTTGTACTAGCAGATTATGACTAGGACAAATTACTATATTCTAAGGTGGAAATCTCTAAGCTCGATTAAATTTCTAGAAGACAAGTTTAGCACAGTCGAGCACATCATATGGTAGGGTCTGAAGCCCATTACTACAAAGAAACCCAAGAATCCTCTTTCCAAGATGTTAGAGGAAAGTGAACAAGGAAGAATAGTCGGGTATGATTTGGAAGAACTACAAATGTCACCGAAGCATGGCCCAAATTCTTCACTGCTTTCAAAATAAGAACACCTCCTGTTACTCCATCATCTTCTACAAGCAAACAACCACAACCTCAACCTACCACAAGGAACCCCACCACCATCTCAGTTCCAGTTGATACCACCAAAAAACTTGTCTCTTCACCATAGCAGAAGATACATGACGTTCCTGATAGTTCACTAAGATGTCATCATCATTCTGATCACTTTTGTTCATCTCTTCAAGAACCCAGATCTGAGAATCATTCTTTGTATTCCTCGGATCCAGATACCATAAGTAGTGCATTTGGTTGTGAATTCAACATTATCCATAAGGTAACTGACACAACTATGACAACTATTCCTAAAATTATAAAGGATGTGCAGAAAATAACACAGTAGGTTCAAATCCCTAGACACACGTGTCAATGAGATGAGAAAAATTCAAGTACAAATGGTGACCCTTCAGTGTAATCTCGACGAAATATTGAAGGTCCAATGCCACCTCTTGTTACATATGCACACCAGGAAAAAGTTAGGCAACATCAGAAGAGTGCACTCTTTGGTGACAATGTTGATGCGAGTGCCTTAGCATCTCTATTGAAGCATCATTTTCACCATCTTCTCAATCTTTTGAAGGAAATTCTTATTTTTCCGATACTATGAGTGAGGACACTCTTCATCACTCTCCTGACCCAGCTACCAGGTCATTCTGGGAATCTGTGTCCCATGTATCTAAGTCTTTTATGGGCACAACCAAACATTGTCGACATATCACATTCCTCATATTCCAGAGCTTCTAGTTGGTGGACTTCCTCTTTTTTATATTGCACCTATTATTGTCCCATTTGAGGATCATCCATCTGAGAACATTCCACCTCCGACTCCATCATCGTCCCAAGATACTTTTGAAAAGGAAATGAAGCAGAAACTATAAGAAGCAATGCCCAATCTGAGCCCAATTCATTCTCTTCTTAGTCTACGCTCGGAGGAAGACATATCTTTGTGGTGTATACCACCCACATGGATCTAGAAGATGATTCTAATAGTCCATCTGACAATTAAGATGTTTCTTGTGATATGAGAATGGCGATCTCTCTGTTATTTTATTAGTCACACCTCCCCCTCTGTCTGAACCAATCTTCCAATGACCTTTCCTACCACTCCCACCTCAACTTCCTCTGAAAATGAGTGGATTTGATCCAGATTGTTTGATGGGATTGCATGTTCATGACATTTTTTATCTTACAAGATGTTCTTGGGTCATAATGGTATCCATACTGTCTATAATAGTGGCTCCATCACTCTTTCACATGAATATTTCTAGAATCCCTTTAGCAATCCTACAAAGGTTACTAAAAAATGTTCACAGTATTCACATCAACTATCCTTGAGGATGTCATGCCCATCAATAAGGATTGGTCATATTACAATGCAATGCCTTCCTTAGCTAGCTACTTATTCAAGAACCGTTTGAAAGCTCAAGCCACTTTGACCTTAAAGGAAAAGTTTGAGTTTAAGAAAATAAAAGTTATCTTGTTACCTTTCATTTTAGAGGATTGTGGCTACTATGTGTCATTATTTAAAAAAACACCAAATTACTCTGTTCAACACCTGCATTGGGGCAATGACATATTCTGATATGCTTTTTAATGATCGTGCTGCCAAAAAAATTCCTCACATTCCCATCCAAATTTAAAGAGCTATCTGTGTGGTTTGGTATTATCAACCCAATCAGACAAGTTATTTGATTGTAGCGTTAACTTTCCAACACAATTCAGAGCACAATGATAGTGCTTTCATAGTTCTCTACATTATGGACACTCTTAATTATGAAACTCATGTTTCTAGTCTGGATCAAAATGGGTTCACACCTCTTTGTGGACATTATGCAATGGAGGTCATCCATGATAGATGCTTCTTTCAGGATCCTGAACTACCAAACAATTTAAGGGATCTCTACCCACTTACTCCTTGACATGAGAAGGAGTCATTTCGTGATGTTCTACAAATAGAATAAGTAGAAGAAAGATAGCTTACACCATCCCATGTTGTTACCGAATCTCTTGCTATTGTTACATCAACTACAAAGGTCAAAGAAGATGCAGATATACTCAAATTCTTAGATGAGCCTGCACCATTCCCAGTATATGGCCCAATATCCACAATAGAACCTAGTTTTGAGAACTTTGACCATATTTGATGTTGCGAACTTATACTCTCTCAGGTGTTGATGTTGATACAACATTTTAAACCTGGCATAAATCATGTAGTCTTTAGTTGAGATGACCTTACGGTTGTGAAAGATGAACTCCTGCAAACTCTTTAACCACAAGGATGTTTATCTCATAGCCTCATGATAGCTTATCAGTCTCTTATCTACCAGAATGTTGATGATGTATATATGGCCGACCTTGATCTTGTCACCGATCTCTTCCAGGGCTCTAATTCAGGTGAAAGGGATCTCCTTCTTCGTCAGCTACATGAATCTATTCCTAGTTATATTTTCATACCTATTCTTCATGATGCTCATTGGACCTTGATTACTTTCTTTATTTGTGAAAAAGAGGTCATGCTTTACAATAGTTCTAATTCTTCTTTTGACCCTAAATTCTCTAAATATTCTATGTTAATTCACAATACACACGAAACTATTGCTGACACATGTACTAAGGCACTCGTTCCACTAATCAGAGATTTTGGAAGTGGATATGCTTTTTGGGAACCAAGAAGATGGAAGGTAACCCAATTCTGGCATCATTGTCCTCAGCAACATCTGCTATCCAATGATTGCGGCTTCTATGTCACACACTGGATGCATATCATTGGAGTCCTCCATGCTGCCATATAAGAAACTAACAATGATAACTACCACTGCCTTTCAAAAAACTGTGCTATGATGTTGCTTGAATCCCCATGGGCAATGGTGGATCTTCATTGTGAATCTCACGTGTTTATATTTCCTTTTCCTTTCTTTTTCACACTCCGAGGAAATGTGTGTTGTAAGTTTGGGGGGTGGGTAATCTTGTGAGTTAGGTATCCATAGTATCAAAAATATTTCTTTCTTTTCCTTAGTATTTCTTTTCATAATTCCCTTATTTTCATCACCAATTTCAAACTTACTTGTGTAATGAATCTGTAGATGATGGAAAACTCCCTCTACAAAGTTTCTAGTTTGTTCCTAAACTATATCCTTTTACATCATATCTTAAGGAAAAATATTTTATATTACTAATATAGTTTTTATATTTTCTACTTAGCAAAGAATCGTATTGATGTTTAACTTTGTGATGTCATAAATTGATTCTTACCAAAATAAAATAATTAATAAAGTCTTATCTTCTCAAAGATATGTTGTCACAATAACAAAGAAAGAGCTACCTTGAGTCTTCTTTCAAATATTTTATCAAAATTTCAAAAAGAGTAAGGAGTGAAAAAGAATGTGAGAGATGTTTCAGGAATTAGAGCTATTAAAATGGTATAGTGTTGTGCTCATGAACGTAGACATGTCAATTTTCATTAGCCCCTAAAAACACTACCTCATTCTTATGGAGTTCATTTAAAGGTATTGCAATCTAGGGTGGTGATACTTAGGATGTGCAACCACTGCTCTAAAACCAACTGGTTTGGAACACAAGGATCACTCACCTATCTAAACAGACCTATACTTGAATGACCCAGAAGAAGAAAGGAACATCCATAAGCCTTTTTACCTATCCAATTGTTCCACATAATACCTTGAAGAGGGTGAAAGCTACTTTAAACAAAGTGATAGATATACTGGAGATAAGAATATGGCACAAAAACAAATAAAGAAAGAATTTCTTGACAAAATGACATTCTTGATAAAGTTAGATCATTTTTTTATATAGTTTTGATAATAGGATTGCATAAAAAATTGTTTTCAATGATCTCTGGATTTTTGTTTGATTGATATGAGAAATAATGATTCCATTAGCTTGAGGACAAGCTAAATTCTAAGTTTGGGAAGTTGATAGCATTAGTTTTGATGCACTTTTATTAGCCTTTTTTTTGGTGAACCGAGCTCTTCCATTGCTTTTTATAATTTTTGTAAACTATACAAGAATATGTACACTCTCTATACAAAGAATAATAGAGTGTGAACTAGGACAGCAGGAGACGAAAAAAACAAACTATAAATCCAAATCACATCCCAAGCAGAACACACCAAGGAGTGCAGGCTTCAGGGATCCAAAAAAAACTCCAACCCCTCAGGCCATGATCCTCTGAATATCATCCCGAATAAGCGCCCACAGCCTTAGAGAGTCCCTTTCAAAATTTCTGTGGACTCTATCATTCCTCTCCTTCCACATCCAATGAAGAACATAAATGCAAACCATCAACAGAGACTTGCCCTGAAGGAAACAAAGGTCCTCAACCTTACCAGGAATCTCAAAACTGTAAGAAGAACAGGCCAAACTCCAAATAGACCGAGCAAAAGAACAACAGAAAAAAGATGATTCAGGTCCTCTTCATCAGACTTGCAGAGAGGGCATCTAGAAGCAAGACTAATGCCAAGTCTCTTTACATAACTAGCAGTAAGGATTCTGCCATGCCTAATCTTCCATCCCGTCATATGAAAACTTCTTGGTCCATTATAGTTCCAAAGACATTGGAAGAAACGAATGGATCTAGCATCATTATAAGATCTTAAGCTATCCATAACCAGCCTAAGGTTCGCTTCAGTCTTCCCTGCAAACAAAATACTATCACACATACCCGAGGGAGGGAGAAGAGTCTGCAGAATATTGTACAGCCTGGCATGAAGCCTAGAAGCATCGAAGAACCACTCCCCATCATGAATAAGACTACAAACTTTAGCATTACCAGGGATACCAAGATGAATAAGACTTTGCCTACCAAGCACATCCACAAGAAAATTAGAGTTAGGGAGCCACGGATCTAGCCACACAAAGGTATCAGAACCATTACCAATATTGAGCTCAATAAATCTCCTAAGAACATCACGTTCCATCATGACTCTTTTGAAAACCCAAGAAAAGGAATCATTGAGCGACACAGTCCAAAAGGAGCATCTACTTAAGTACTTTTCATGTATCCATTTCACCCAAACACTGTCTTTCTTCTTGGCGATATTCCAGCCATTAAGAATGATAGAAGCTTTTACAACTTCTCTGATATTTTTGATACCAAGACCTCCTTCACCTTTAGGTTTAGTAATAGAACTCCACTTGAAAAGATGAATAGGACTAGAATTATCTGTATTCCCCCAAATAAAGTCACGACATAATTTATCAATATCATCATAAACAGAAGACGGAAGGGGAAAAACAGAGGCCCAATATTGATAAGTAGTAGTGAGAGTAGACTGAACTAACTCCACCCTACTTGCCATAGACAACTATGAGATCTTCCAACTATCAAGCCTCCTTTTGATTCTATCCGTTAAGGGACAGTAGTGAATCTTATTAAGCCTACCAATAAAAAAGGAATCCCCAGGTATCTAATCGGAAGAGAACCTTCTTTGATCCCCAAGATATCACCAATAGTATTCTTGTCCACCCCCGAGCTGTAAATAACCACACTCTTGTCATAGTTAATCTTCAAACCAGTCGACAAGTACAACTTATCAAGGACATTTTTTATAGAAGCAGCACTTTGAATGTCAGCTTCAGAATAAATCATAAGGTCATCTGCGAAGATCAAATGAGAAATCTCCAAGGAATCAGAAGCCCTCAAAGGTTTAAGATTGCCTTCTTTCACCTCTTTATCAAGAAAGAGAGAGACCACCTGCATAACAAGAACAAAGAGGTAAGGAGCAAGGGGATCGCCCTGCCTTACTCCATTACTGGGTTTGAAAGAACCAGTAGCTTCCCCGTTGACCAAAACCTCATAAGACATAGTGTCAAAAATTTCCTTTAACCAAACAGTCCAGCAATGAGGAAACCTCATGGATCGAAGAATGAAGAAAAGGGCATCCCAAGAAACAGTATCATAGGCCTTAGTGATGTCAATCATAAGGCACATCCTAGGTCTTGAACCTTTCTTATTAAAATCATGATTGAGCTCATTGGAAAGAAGAATCGCATCCTTGATGCTTCTACCACGCACAAAAGCACATTGATTAGCATTAACAATGGAAGAAAGCACACTTTATAGTCTAATGGACAACAGCTTGGAGATAATCTTATAGAAGACATTGCATAAAGCAATAGGCCTTAAGTTCTTCAACTCATTAGAGTCCATGGCTTTAGGAATAAGAGAAATAAAAGTCCGATTAGCTTCCCTGAGAAGTCTACCCGAACTAAAGAAACCAAGCACAACTTCAACCACCTCAGTACAAATAATACTCCAGCAGTCCTTATAAAATTTACCATTAAACCCATCAGGACCAGGGCATTTGTCAGAATTAAGACCCTTAACAACATCAATAACATTATTGATAGTAAAGTGTCTATCCAGCGCAAGAGAATCCACTTCACTGAGAATGGGAAAACAATGACTCTTCAGAATATCCAAGTTGACAGAATGAGAATTGTTGAATAAATCAGTATAATAGTCCACAATATGCTTCTTAATGATAGACTCATCAGTGTAGACTGTACCATCAATAGATAAAGCTTTGATGTGATTAAAGTTCCTCCTAACTTTAATAGAAGAGTAAAAGAACTTGGAATTAGAGTCCCCTTCCTTTAACCATCTAATCCTTGATTTCTGTCTCAATAAGGATTCGCAGATTTTCTTTTTAAACAGGCATCTTCTTGAAGTAAACCATTAGTTGGGTCTAAATCCAGTCTTAACTGAGCTTCAGCAGCAATGAAATCCTTTTCTCTAGCTTTATCAGAAAAATTACCCACTCGATCCCTATTCCATTCAGAGAGGTCAAAATGAAGCTTCTTAAACTTAGAGTAGAGTTTAAACACAGGAAACCCAGACACTTCCTTACTCCAACTGTTCTTAACAATACCAAGAAAATCCACACTGGAAGCCCAAGCATTTATAAATCTAAAAGGGGTTTTGACCTTCACCCTGTCCCCAACATCAAGAGTTAAAATCTTGTGATCACTAATGATATTAGAATGAAGGGTGCCTTTAAAATCATCAAACTCATCCATGAATTTATCATTATAAAGAACTCTATCAAGATAAGAAGTAACAAAAGCTTTACCACTTTGATGATTATCCCAAGAGAAAAGAAAACCATTTAACCTCAACTCGAAGAGATGACAGTTAAGCATGCACTGATTAAAGTCTTCCATCGACTTATTAGAAGGAGGATCCTGACCCATCTTCTCATCTACTTTCCTAACAACATTAAAATCACCGAGAATGACCCAAGGAGAATCAACATACTGATAGATATCTTCAATTTCCCTCCAAATCCTGACCCTATCACCATCAGGGTTATGCCCATACACAGCAGTGACGAAAAAGACTCTACCATCACAAGAAACTCTAACATGTAAGGATTGATCAGTCTCACAGACTTTGCTCACTGAACAATCCTGCTCCTTCCAAAAAAGAACAACCCTTCCCAAAACGTGGGAATTATGATTAGACAACCATCTTTACTCAGAGAAGTATTTGGACATAATTTTACTCATCTTCGCTTCCCTCACTTTAGTTTCATTGAGAATAACTATATTAGGCTTAAACTCCAAAATTTTATTCTGGACAGCCAAGGCTTTCAGATTTAAGCCTCGAACATTCTAGGAGAGCATGTTAATAGACTTAACCATTGGTAACCTTTGACACCAGTACTTCACTGGTTTGGAGCGCTACAGCAACATTGTCTTCTTTACCATCAAGCTTCAAATTAACGAATTTGTTAGATAGCAGTTCATTATTAACAGTATCCTTACTAGAAGCGACAAGTTTCTTAGTCTTAGCTTTCCCCTTCTTCCTTCTATAGCCTTTCTGGATCTCAAACCCATCTTCAACACTCACATTAGCAGTCAAAGGAGGAGTAGATAAATCCACAACTACCTCTGCAGAAGACTGGACAACCATTGGTGCGTCAGGATTGAAATTCAGGGAAGTATCTTCAAATGAGTCATTCGGTACATGAAACTCATCTTCTTCACCACTCACATCCTGATTAGAACCTTCAGCAACAAAAGAACCGCTACCTGGAACCCCAGCTGAAACCAGAGTAGCATCCACATCATTTGAGAGCACTTCACTGACATCATTTATTAGCCTTTTTTCATGATAAAAATAATTAGAAATAATGTTTATATGTTTATTTTTACTCATTTTAACTCTAATTTACTTAATGATAAGTTATAATTCAGTGTTGATGATATTTAAAGGAATTGGATGCAAATCCAGTGAAATTGATAAAGTTTGAGTAATTGTTCAAAAAACCTTTCTTCAAATAGTCGACCAATCGATCGATAGGATAGGTCTTCATCAAGAAGGTAAAAAAAAGACTACCAGCTCAAGTTCGACAGACTCATCAAGCACCAACTTATCAAATTGAAGAACCTCGACAGCTATTCATCGAGTAATGGATGTCGAGAAAAGTACAATTCTCACATCTTTCAACTAGATATCGATAGTCAAATCTGTCAACACTGGTGGATTCATGTCAACCAAAATCTATCAAGCCAAGCCCCAACACATCTATCGACAAATGATCCTCAATCAATCATCTTGATGATAGCCACGTCTACAACACTATCCACGTTTCTCAAAGATCAGAAGGCTCTTTTTGATGAGTCATCCTGACAGACCAATCGACCTCCCTAGTCGACATCATCACACCAATATATTCTCAGCTAAGAACAACTATGTCGATGGTAAGAAGATATTGACATACCTGTCGATCTACAAAGATATGTCGAAGAAACCCCCTGTCGACATACATCTTGACATTTACACTTATGCCTTATGGAGAAGTCACCTCTAGAGACCTCCAATCAAAGACTATAAATAGACCCCAAGGGTATCACTTCAAAACATCTTGGATCCTTTGAGTCAAAGAGAATAGAGGTTGTCACCAAGTCCTCCCAAGTTCTAGAGCTGAAGGACAAGACATGTCCACTTGTATAGATCCATCGATTCATCTTGTCGACCTTGCTCCTTGACAACTTTGTTCCACCATCATCACTAATTTGAAGGACCTTCTTGCTTTAAGCCAAGATCATATGGGAGGAGGAAGTTGTTGACCTCTGTGATATCAGTCGAGATCATGGTAGATCGATCATTCAATCTACCCTTATATCAATACCTTTCCTTTTCTTACCTCATCGTGACTTAGTCTAGTTGTACTTTGTTTGTTTCTCTATCCATATGTGGCTAAACTCCATAACTTTGGTTAGGAGTAGCCATCAGGCCCTCCCAACCATGAAATTATTTATCTTTCTATTTTATGGCATGTTTTCTTTAAGGTTTTGTTCTTATACTCTTGTTTTATTGAGTTGTTTGATGATTAGCTACCCTCTTCCAATGTTTGATATGAATATTATTCGAGAGAATGATTTCAATGAGATATGGAGTATAGGATAGTAACAACACGAGAGCGAGGAGTTGCTATAACAAAAGTCATACGATTTTCCCTTGATCTTTTGATTATTACCTCAAGAGAGATAACCCAGTTAGATAGAATTCTGTCTGGATCTTGAGAGAAGGAATGAATAGATATTTTCTTATGGATGTTTGCAAAATAAGTAGGGAACATATATAAAATAGGAGTGAAGGTTTTGCATTGTTGTGGTTGGCTTGATTGGTGAAACCCAATCTAAGTCCCTTTTATCTTGATTACTCGATTTATATTTGTTTCTTATTTGATCTTTCATAACTTAGGTTTACTGATTCATTAGATTAAATTTGTTCCTTAATCAGAACACCATCAAATTTGTTCTTTGGTTAGGCTAGACTAAGTCAAGATTTCACATTCTTATTCTATTATTCTCCTTGTCCCTGTGTTTGACCCCGCACTGCTACAAGGACTCCGTATTGAGTTGCGAATGTCTCTACTAGTCGGGTATAAATTTAAAGTTCAATTTCTTTGACTAGGATAGTTGTGTTTACACTTGGTCCACGAAAAAGAGTGATCACATACTAGGTCAAGCTTATCTGAATGGCATATCACACATATATTAGATTTCTAGCTCAAGTGAGATCCATACTTTCATTATCCATTATCTGAATAAAAACTCCATTTTCCACATCATGGTTCATAATCATATCACCTATTTTCAAGGATGATCTTCAAGGCTCAAGACATGCAAGATAGGACCTACATAAGTCAAATCATGACATCTAATCACATAAAAATTCTTCCCATTTCAAAACAATCTACCCAACACTAAGAAATGGGTACACCTACTAGATTTGTTCACATGGAACCACTAACCTGAGTTTGAAACTCAATATATATATCACATATCATCAACTTCCTCTAGGGGGACGTCTCCCTCACCTAGATGGAGTTACAAACACAAATTCTACGACCTCTTTTGTCTAGGGTTAGGTTCTTTTAAAAGAAGTCTAGGTTTCAAAAAACTTCATAGAAACCACATAGTGGGTGACTCTACTCATGCACTAAGAAGTTGTTTAGCTAGGGAATCATTATCAAATTTTCAAAATTCACATGTATCATATTTTGGAGTTTAGGTCATCTAACCTTCTCCCATGGTAGGATCACCCTCTCTGGAATTCATCCTATCGAATGTCCCTTGATAGAGGTCTTCCTTTGAAAAGATCTTGAGGCCCATGTTGGTCCCAAATAGAATTCCACATGTCATATCTCAACAGATACAAAACTTTGTACATCCATGCAATCCTACTATCTACGTGTAGCACAAGAAAATTGGCACAATAGCAATTTGTATCATATATGGTGCTATATTGGCTAACATTGCATGATCAAAACTTATCTTGAATCATCATAACAATATTTATCCTCCAATTTCAAACTTAGATCATCATATATCAAACTCAAACTATATTCAATTGAGCTTATTTCTTCTATGTTATCTTATTGGCCTAACCTTTATTATTGGTCTAGATGATATATACTAATATTGTACTCTAAGCACTCTCATCTAGACTGAAGTTTCTCCCTTTCACTTAGGTTGCATGAACGCCTCCTACTCTCCTGTGTCAGGGAAACATTTTCATATTTACATATATATAATAATACATTCTATTGTTTTCATCTGAATATGCAAGCTTCAAAGAAAACCAACAAGGCTTGATCTGATTGGAAAACAAAATCAAACCAAGAAAATTGAGTGTCCCACACACAGTAGAGTCTCTAGAGTCATGTCACCTAGTGAAACGTGTGAGAACATGGCGTAAACTAGTAAAGATACCCAAAACACATGTACACCTATGTCTAGCGTTTCCCTTTCCATGATGCCAATCATCTTCAAATAATGTAACATCCAATATCACCACATTATAAGGAGTGACTGAAACCATAAAACCTTTCGTAAAACATCACTAGTCTATACTTATTTCTCATACATCTAGGTTCTAACCTAGAGGCTAAATCATGCCTAATATCCAACATACTAAGTTTCTAAGGTTTCAAGTAATAGGTGAAGTTTACATGTATGTTTTATGGCAATTAATTGTCAGGTGTAGCTATTGTTCATGTTATGATACCAATTATCAAGGACTGGGAGATCTATGAACCATAGAAGATACCAAAGTGTGAATGCAGAAGCATAAGCATAAATGAACAACCAACTTGATGCATACACCATGAACAATCTCAACATTCGACATGTAATATTATTACAACATTAATTATTACAACTTACATCTACATATTGAAAGAAGGATTTTACATGTCCATGACCGTGTATGCTAACTAGGATCTTTATACAATATGTAGAACCTTACAACTCCTCACAAGACATCTTTTCTCCCATGCTAGCTCTGAAGCTAAAATTATTATAATAGGGAAACAAGTTAGTACAAATGAGCTGACTACGTGGCGCCCATAAAGGACATAAAATACTAGAAAGAAAGCATAATTGTACAATATTACAAAAATATTCCTTGGAAGAATTTAAAAAGAAGCAATAACAACATTTGATCAATATCTTTGTTTATTGGATAATATTTTATTGTGATTTTTCCCATAATGCTTATATCAGTAAGTGTATATATGACTCCATTGCCCCAACAAGATGGAGGAGGCCCTCTAGATCCATCTCTCTGTTCAAAGGAGGAAGTCACCATTTTTACAAGGTCCACCCTCTGATGTGAGGAGGTCGCTTGTACCCAATATCATCATCATCATTGGGTAGTCATAATGGTCATATCATTTATGTTCAAGATTATTTGTGAGACATATATATAATTTGAAAATATTATTTAATAGAAAATAGAGTAAAACAAACAAGTACATAATCCAAGCAATTTATAAAACATATCAAACTGGTGAAGAGGCGATATAGAGTACATTACACCTAATATATGCTTCTAGTCCAATTAGACTAGACTATCATCAAATATGATAGTCCCACGTATTTGAGTTTGAGATTTGCTAATTATTTTGGAATGTCTAGATCACTGGTAACCACCTGATAAGAATAATTAATTACCATTAATAAAGGCACACAGTTATTCTTGATTATTTATGTCCATATTAGGGTTTACCGAAATCTAGGTTCAACTTCTATAAAAACATGAATCTGATATTTTAATATAGACTAGGAGGTCATTATTTAGGTTTGGCCACTTTTTCATTTGAATTTGATGCTAGATCTATTTTTTTAGGATTAATGCAAGGATAAAATCAACTAACTAGAATTAATGAGGAAATACCTATTATCCTATCATAATAATCATATCAGAGTCCATTTTTCAATTCCACATGATAGTATGATTTTAGAGTTTTTTTTTCAAATTTAATATCCATTATTTGACAATTATACAATTTAAATAAACCCAAAGCAATCATTATCTTCTAAATTAGAACTCACCCATTGATTGTATTTCAAAATCTTTATCTAAGGGTTCTACTATATAGTGTTATTATTTTGAATGTAAGGAGTACCTACATGCATTTTTCTGGTCCATAACTAATTTTCTATGATTTCTGGAGAGAGAGCTATATGCAGGAAAAATATACTAGTAATCACCTTGTTGGGAAAAAGGGATGGTTGTTGAGATCAGAGTCTCATGGTTCGGATGCATCCAAGCCCTCTCCCTCAGACAACATGATTTTCTATAAGATCCAGCCTGAGTCGTTCTATTTGGTTCCCAGACCAGCGTGGGCTCCTCGCCTCCACCTAACACGAGAAAAACTCAGACACTCTTCACGACTATCCTCCCGCAGTCTTCTTTCATTTTCCTACTTCTATCGAAAAACAAAGCATGTTTCACAAGATTTCAACGGCGAGCTCTGTGGTTGAAAAACAACAATGCTTCTGCGGTCATGGCATCAAATCATCCTAGATGCATTAGGTTCCAAGGATTCTATTATCTGGGGAGAAGCTTTCATAGGACTCCTTAATGACAAGATGGCTGTCGGAGCTCTCGGGTGGATAGAGAGTTACTACTTTATACACCTATCTCCCTCTCTGAAGCATCATGTATGCTAGGAAGACCCTCACAAACTTGGTGGCTGCACCCAGATACAATGAGTAAGCGCTGACTACGGCCTTCTCAGTTGTGACCCTCCACCATTAGCCACTAGATAGGCCCATGGGGATCAGAGACTCAGGCTCTACTAAACATGCCAATCACTATGTCTAGTTGTAAAGGTGAGTTTCCTCTCCATGGATCTTGATGGTTGATACCATATCCCACTATCCTTCACGTTACATGATTGAGGTGGGGTGGATCTCCCAAACCAAACCCCTTCGCAACCCCTTCTACCACTAAACTTTCCCTCGCTTATCCATCTATTAGAGATGGTGGATAGGTTTTAGGGTGAGGGGATCGTTCTCCCTGGATACCCCAAACAACAACTCACACGATGGTTAATGATATCGGGAAGGAGCGATGTACAAAACTATCCCAAATTCTTCTTGAAGATCTTTCCTTAAGAGTTCACATTGCGGCTACCTTCTCCTTTTATTTCGGAGATGGAAGATGATGCGCCAAGCGTGGCTTCACAGTTAACTAAATGATTTAGGATCTGAACCTTGAATAACTTTATATAGGAAACTCGTCCCTTGAATAACTTAAGTATGCTCAGCACCAACACCAATTTAACTCTGATATAAAACAAGATTGATTGTTCTATTAACAAAGTCCTCGAATGCACTCATATCACTGGTCATATGTACTTTAAGAAATAATCAAATCTAATCAAATGTATTCGATCAAGTACCTCTTTAGGGTATATTTATCGGATACATATAGACTCACTTTGGTTAAACATAAACTTCAAATGGTCTTGTAATGATCATCTATGAATCTCAAATTACAATGGGTATCAAAATCCTTAGATCAGGTTCATCACATTAAATTTTAGATTATGTTTTAGCATCAGTTGATAAAGCCATGTTTAAAATTTGAGCCAACTCTGACTTCGTTTTCTCAAATTATATAATCATATATACTTTGAAGACTTACATGTAAAGTACTTATACTTGGTGGTCTAAATGCAATTTTAAAACATGCATATTATGTTATATGGTGTTTATAACAATCTTGTGAATTTTGAATTTATTTGAACGCTTTTGAATTTTTTTTCATGAGATACCAACCCTCTATAGATATTAAACTAGTTAGTAGTAAGGCCTTATATTTTTTTCAACCAATGGATTAATAGCCTTACGGAGCAATGAAATCTATTGATAAATTATAGGTTGGTTTGTTTAATAGAATGGCAAACATCAAACAAATAAACGTGTCTTTTCTTTTGTTGTAAGGTGGTTGAAATTTTTTGGGTAGATGGTTTTAACAAAACCATAGAACTGATGGCTTACAAATGATCTGGAACTCCAATGCCGACAAAATTGATATAAGAGATACGCTATACAAATGATATATGGGATTACAAACTGTAGACCATTTTTAGCTGATAGTTTCCATGTTTCCACCTGCAGCTGGATGCTCCATCCAAAGTGATGGGAAAACGTGAGACAGAGATTGGAGTGTGACTGGAAAGAAAAAGTGAGTGGCTAGAAGTAGAGAGAAAAATAAAAGTGGGATACTTATTTGCTAATAATTTTTAAACCGTAATGATTTTTTAATAAAATAAAAGCCACTACATTTCTTACATGAAAATATGTTTCCACAAAACTAATATCGAAATACTTTTAATTAAATATAATACACGATCTAAAATAGAAGGGAGGATGAAAGTAACACCATTAATTAATTTTCTTTTCTTATCAAGTTGTTATCTCTTATCTAGTGTGTTTTTATCTTGTCTGATGATTTTTTTCTCTTCTCATTTTATGCTCACAAAGAGAGAGATAATATTAAGGAGGAGGGAAATAGTGCTATTATTTATTTAATTTTAATAACTTATCTCCAGTCTATTGTGTTGTTATCTTTGGCACACTAACTTGTTTTTTGAGATTTGAAAATCTAAGAGGTTGAAAGTGATGGGTTAAATGAGGGGGGGAGAGGAAAAATATTGGACCAACAATAAAAAACACGAGACCATATATAATAAAACAGTTACAAAAAATAACTAATACACTACTTCCCTCCTCCATCCTCTTTTCTATCTTTTTTCCTTCATACTGCTTCCCTCATCCATTTGTCATCTATCCTATATTTATTTGCTACTTCAGATATAATCTGATGTTCAATTTCTTTTATCTCTAGTCCGTTATCTTTTCTAGATTTTTATTTTTCTCTCTCCTCATTTCACTCATCAAAAGACATGTGCCATTATTGTAAGTCTGATTTGTTGTGATCTTTGGTCTAATTTGTTGTTATCTCTAGTTTTATAAGAGAGAGAGAGATAATACGACAAATAGGAGGGAAGTAGTGCCATTATTTGTTCAATTTTGTTGTTATCTATGATACAATATGGTATATTTCTAAGAGAGAAAATACAAAGAATAGGAGGGAAGTACTACTATTATTTTTTTAAATTTAGTTATTATCTCTGGTCTAATTTGTTGTTATCTTTGGCCCAATTTTTTACTATCTCTGATCCAAATTGTTATTTTCTTTGGTTTTTATAAGAGAAAAAAATGAGGAACAAGAGGGAATTAGTGAAATTAACTTTTTTAAAATTAGTTGTCATCACCCATCAATTTTTTTATTATCTTTGGTCTAATCTGTTGTTACCTCTAGCACAATTTGTTATTTTTGTAAGAGAAAAAAATACAAGGAATGGAAGGGAAGTAGTGTCATAATATGTTTAAACATATTTGTTATTCTGGTTTAATTTGTTGTTATCTCAGATCCAATTCATTAGTATCTTCGGTCCAATTTGTTGTTATCTTTAATCTAGTTTTGTTTTTTTTAAGAGAGAGAAAATATGAGGAATATGAGAGAAGAAGTGCACCTAATTTTTTAAAATTAGTAGTTATCTCTAGTCCCAAAAAAATCCTTGATCTAGTTTGTTGCTATCTCTTATACAATTTTTGCTTATATGAGAGACAAAATATAAAAAATAGGAGGGAAGAAGTAGTGTGTTTAATTTTTTAAATTTAGTTGTTATGTATGGTTGGATTTTTTTGTTATCTCTGACACAATTGGTTATCTCTGGTCCAATTTGTTATTTTTAAAGAGAAAAAATACGATGAAATGAGAGAAGTACTGCAGTTCATTTTTTTAGTTAGTTGTTATCTCCAATCCAGTTTGTTACTATTTGAGGATTGCTACTATTGAGGTTGACAATACTCTTCTATTTAATCTCATCTGGGGCACGGATACCATCCCTTGGAGGTTGACTACTATCCTTGAGGAGATCAAGAGTTACATTGAGGAGGAAGGCATCCTGGGCTCCCTAGTGCACAGATCCCTGAACTCGATTCCTAGAGCTTTTGCAAAGTGGGGTAATCGTCTCCATGAACCGCTCGTCATCTCTGACCCGAGAAGATTGTCTCCTAGGATTAGGGGTATGCTTTATCTTGAGAAGAATGAGACTCCCTATGTGGTGTTGAGATATGTCTCCTGATTGATCCTTCTCGTTTTCTTCTGTGTGTCTCTTGTTTGCTTTGGGGGAGTTTTTGAGTTTGTTTGGGTCATCACCTGCATCTTATAAGCAGGAGCTGTACTTTGATCTTTAGCTCACACGAGGAGGGTGAGATGAATAGATGACCTCCTGGCTTGTACAAAAAAAAAATCCAGTTTGTTATTATTTCTAGTTTTGTTTGTTATTATCTCGAGTACAATTTATTGATTTTGTAAGAAAGAGTAAATATAAGGAATATGAGGGAAGTAGTGCCATTAATTTTTTTAGATTTAATTATTATATTTGGTAGAATTTGTTGTAAACTTTGATCAAATTTATTGTTATCTCTGATCCGATTTGTTGCTATCTCTGGTCTAGTTTGTTGCTTTTAAGAGATATAAAATACAATGAATAGGAGGTAAGTAATTATATTTTTTAAAATTCATTTTTATCTCTGGTCAAATTTGTTGTTATATCTGCTCTAGTATGTTGTTATATCTGGTATAATTTTCTATTTTATAAGAGAAATAAAATACAAGAAATAGGAAGGAATTAATGCCATTATTTGTTTTAAATTAGGATATTATCTCTGGTCTAATTCGTTGTTATCTCATATCCATTTTGTTATTATCTCTCATCCATTTTGTTGTTATCTCTGGTTTATTTTGTTGTTATCTCTAGTCCATGAAGTATTGAGGAACATATAAAAATCAAAACAGTATACCAACAAAAACAACACGACAAACTAGTGATAATAATACTTCCCTCCTACTTTTTCTCTCATTGCGATACATGAAATGAGGTGAGAGAAAATAAACATATCGGGCCAACAATAAAAACACATTGAACCAAAGATAATAACATGAGTATTAAAAAATAAATTAATGACATTACTTCTCTCATATTGGAATGTTAATTATATTTTTTAAAATATCTCAACATTAGCCTTTCTGGAACGTATTCTTTTAAATAATCTAACAATTTTTATTTCATAAAAAGATTCATTACAGATTAAAAGTTGTTAGTAAAATAAATATCTCTTCTCTTTTTTCCTCTCCTTCTAGTGCCCCCCTCTCTCCACTCATTTTTGTATCCCTCTATCCTTCTATCCACTCTCCCACACTTTCTCATCAAGAATTAGATGTCCCTTCCACCTCAAGTGGTCCATATCATCTCCAAAAAAGTATTGGTAGCAAGGTAATGGGTCAGAACATAAGGGGGCAAATGAGATGAAGACAAGGCTTCTCCTTGCTTTTATACTCCTGATGGTAAAGGATTCTCCTTTCTTTTAATCAATTAGAGAACTGAGCATTAGATCGACAAACATTCTCTATACAACAACAAGGTCATTTACTAATCAGATAGCAGACAGTTGTTCAGCTAATGAGGTCCATAGAGATTCTGAATAAATTTAAATACTATTGGATTGATTACATGATGTGTATAAACTAACAAAAAATCTCTGATTTCTAACCCCTTCCCACTAAGGACCAAGCATCCTCTGATGTATTTTTTAGACTTACAGGTCGATGAGTTTTCTGGGTTGTTTTACTGACCATAATATAGTTTCAGACCATTGACCACCACCCTACTAATAAATATTCCTTACCAAAGTCTTCTAACAATCTTTGATAATATTTCTCTACTGCTTTTGGAGACCGATGAAGGTGCAAATTTGTGGATGTATGTTTGGTTTCAGTTTTCTTAAGACACATCTAAGTCTCATAATCTTGTTTCTAGATCTCTACACGTAAGATTGCTTCTTATAAACCTTTTTCTCACTCTTTCTTCCTCCTCTCTTCTACCATGTCTGAGATACATAGTGTTACAAGTTGGAAACTTGTGTGTATGGCAAAGGGACCATTTTTTCTTCTCTCGTTGCTCTAGATACACCATGTTCTTCTAGAAAAAGAGTTTCCTTGGAGCTTGTAAAGGAAAAAGCTCAGATATTTATTGGTGATACTCATAGTTTTTGTCTTGGACTTATTTTCATCACTCCTAAGATGAGTCATATAACTTTTATATAATTTCATGCCTCCTTATGACATACATAATATTAATCTTATTCTAAGAATCCGTGCTAAAAAGTAATCATTTATACTTTGTTTTGCATGAGTAAAGTAATAATATGAATCTTAGTATTTGTTTTAGACACTAGGTGTATTTTTTGATGTACTACAAACATTTATTTTAAGAGTGTAAGAATTCAAATTTGTAGTACAAGTATAAAGACTCTAAGAATGATATTTTTATGGTGTTTTGGTATCCAATGGAAAAAATTCAACCTACATGTTGAACCTTATTGTATGGTGGTCACCCTATAAAAAGTATAAAGTTTTTAATTATTGTTATAGTGTTTTAATTTTTTTTGGACAAAATATCCTCAATGAAGATTTCTCATCTATGTTAGGTTTAGCACATAAGTTTGTCTAACCCATAGAAATAGCAAAACTTTTATATACAATGGACTTTTAAGCCAAAAAATTGGATTCTATAATGTTTATGACTTGTTAAGCTCTTTGCAAGATGTTGGGTGCTAATAAGGTTCTTATGAAGAGTTATCACTATTTTGGTTTTAATGAAAAATTGGGTTATTATGTGCCCTAGTTTGAGGTTTGGTCCTCTTAATGGCCAAGGATGGACAAATATACCATGGTGGAGTATCATGAGATGGATTTCTACATTTTATGTCTTCAAAGTTGCAATCCAAGATTTATTTTAAAAGAATCATTTAGGGGCTTGTGTGTAACTTGATTGATGTAGTAAAAAATACTTTACTGTCTTAAGTAAGCAAGTGTAACCTTAACCATATAGTAACATATGACTGTAGAACTATTTAGTGTTAGAATTTGTTGGATAGTGAAATGATTAATCTAAAAGGAGCTTGGAATCATCTACTATTGAGTATATATAGGTGCAAGGAGGGTGTATTTCTATTATCATGACTCTTAAAGTTTCATAGAGTGATTAAGGTTGTGTCTTAGATTTTATGTGATAAAGAGAGGTTGAAGTCATTACTCAAATTTCAGGTTTTATATCCTATTTTTGGTGTCATGGCTTGTGTACCTTGGATAGATCATGTTTGGGTTATAGTAGGTTGGGTCATTGTGCTACTATAATTTTTCACTTGTATTGATCGAGGGGAAGAGATCTTTAAGATTCTATTCATCCTATATCTTATACATGACTTATTGTGACTTCATATTGGTCATTTAGTAGTTTCAGTGGTACGTCTCAAACTACCCAGGACTTAATAAAATCTATAATTCATTTTTTTGTATACATGTTAGTGTTCTTTAGCTAATCACATTAGATGATCGATTGCTTTTCTTTTCTTTCTACCATCATATGTCATTCATACATCTTCATATGTATTTATATGTACCTATAACTATAGTTATGCTTGATTATTGTATATACACCACACAATTTTCTAATCTATTAAACTATTTGTGTTAACTATTTTGATTACATAACCTTCTTGTGTAATACATGTTATTAGAGGTTATATCATATCACTGAAACTTGGGGTCTCATCTCGTGAGTTTCCACACCTTTTTAGGTGATCAACAATGTGGTCAAACCCACATGGCAAGAAGGTCCACTTTGGAGACCAATAGAGCTAAGACGTCGGTGTGGTTTTGTGTAGAGCCCTAGAGTCATCCATGTACTCTTAGGGTCTGGGCAGTGGGTTTGTCTTTGATGTATATCGACTCAATTATTTGGATGTAAGACATGAATATTGTAAATGTTGTAATTATTTGGAAGATACTATTTGTATACATGTTGTAGTTGAGGCCATGGATACCCATGTAAAGATAATTATTATAAATATGTCTAACGTTTGATCCTTTGTGCAAGTTTTCTATGAAAAGTTTGACATTTCTATATAGTTTTAATTTGCACATTTTTGGTAAACTGGTTAATTAGTTCTTGATCAACATTTTAATTTTGGGTAATATCATTTTATGTGGAGGGTTGTCACATTTTGTGGTATTAGAGATTTAGGTTCTCTAAGTCTACAGTACCATAGGACTTAGGTTGTCATGTTTGTTCTTACATATCCAACATATCTAACCATAGTTTATAATTATGCATATATGTCTAGAGAACAAAGAACATGATGAGAGACATTTTTTTGTTCTAAGAGATGGCAATAGGAGACAACTACTAGAGGGAAGAGTACCCAAGGAAGAACCAAAATAGCCCATTCTGCATTCTTTTAACCCTAAAACCTTAGCTAATCTAGCCTTCCAATTATTTTTTGTATGGCTAATGGTGATGGTGATACATTTGGCTGACATGGAACCTCTACGTCTACCTGGGGTGTCTGCCCCAAGTCACAGTGTATAGGGAAGACCTTTGAGAGGTTGAAGCATGTTGGTTCTATTGAGTACGCAAGCACAACCAACCCAGCATATGAGGATGTGTAACATCCCAAATTTGAGAAAAGGGTCTTTTATGCAAAATTTTCATGTATAACATTCATTAAGAGATGCTTTATAATGAATATGAGGTGATGTGGTCGTGACTAGATATTGTTTACAAATTCAAAGTGTGTGGATAATTTAGAATATTTACAATAATTAAGTATGCATAGATTTATGATATCTTTATATTTATAAGTGTTTTATCTCAAACTTGGAATCATCATAGAGAGAATAATTTTGGCTTAAATTCCAAGATTGGGAAAATAAATGATTATCCTATGATTTATTAGGAATAATTAAGTTCAAAAACAGTAAATAATTTCATGGTTTTGTAATGTCCAAATCAAGAATATAAAGCAATAGAAATTATCTAGACACAATAATAAGTATATGCTTAAATTTTGGTTGAGGTTGGATAACAATAATTATCTTAACTACTTTTAGTAAGAAGTAGAAGTATTTAAAAATAGTTTAACCTAGATATGGGTTAATACATCCAAACTATCTCCTTACTCCTAAGTCATGTGTAGATAATACTAATGAAGTTATCACCCTACACATAGATTCTTGCCCAATTGTAGGATAAAGATCTGAAGGTCGGGCCCTCGTCTCCTACCTCTCATGTGCGGAAAATAGGGGAAACAGAAACCCTGATAGGTTATACTCTGATATAAACCATTTTTCTCACAATCTAATCTATCATCTTTGAATACAAGAATCCAATTAAAACCAGGACACCTCTACGGGTATAATTGGCCCCAGAACTAACCCTAGATGGGTATATTCACAAAATGCCCAAAACACCAGTCCCTGCCCTTCGACAGTGTGAGTTGCAGACGGTGGACCTGACCTCAGAGTCAAATCCCATTGGTCTAAAAATCTTTATAGGACTTCAAGGAGGTGTCCTCTTCTACCAAGTGATCAGGGGATCAAACATGGCTGAGCTTCTTCTCTAACGAAGATGATCTTGGCGTAGTAAACTTGACCACCATAGCTCAATTCCACAACCGGTAAGCTTGTGGATTTTTTTTCTTCCTTTTCCTAATGCTTTTTGTCATTGCAGATCACCCTGTTATCAGGTCAAAAAATTCAACAACAAGGCCATAGATGGTGGTGGTGGATGGCCACTCAGGCAACACTCTATCTTTGTTTTTGGTTCATTCGTCTTTGGAAGATAACCAAGAATCTTCTTCACCCCCTTGTTCTCCCATTGTCATCACTGTCAATCATAGGTGTGAGTTGGTTCCCCTGTTCTGCGTGGCCACAATAGCATGGTTGGGGGTCCTAGTGGTCTATGTTGCATCCTCAAGTGCTCATCGCTTAGTTTTGATCCCAAAAACTTGTTGGGTGTGTCCAAAAGTGCCACTAGTGGTGGATCCTCCCTACCGTCCTCTATAGTACTCCTTGACATTGTGGCAGTACAACAGTGGGGCTTCTTAAAATCTTAGAGCTTGGTTCATGGATCCTTGAAACTGTAAGAACAGGCAAAGGAACTGAATATCTTCCCCTCCACCCTTAGTCTTGGGAACCCCAAGTTCTAGAAAGAGGTCGATGTTGTAGGAGGAAGTTTGTGCCACAGATAGATGAGGAAAAAGCAAGTCTTGAGAATCTACCCCTATTAATCTAATTAATGTGTCACAACACCATGGTCATTTCAATTATTATTTGGGTTTTATCTTCATATATATTGTGCATAAATTTAAAAGAGTTTTGACTAAAATAGTCCTTGTCACACCATAGTTGGGAAATAAATACAAAGGAAAATTAATATTTGCCTCCTTTTTAAATCCATATATTTTAATATTTTTTATGGTATTTACTTCAATGCTAATTGGTCGACTTTGCACTCATCTTCAATAAATTGTAAAAATTGATCCACAATTCCAATGAGTTTGAGTCATATATGGTTTTTGATTAGTTTTTTACATCTATCCAATTATATTGGTTTTATAACCTATATTATTAAAATTCTAGATTTATAGAAATGATATATTTCATTTAGATCAAGAATTTCAGTCTTTGGGAAGTATCATGATATTTTTGGTTGTTTTCACGAAGCATCAAAGTTAATGCAATTAGGGTTTATAAACCTAATTAATATAGTTAGACTATACTCACATGTTGATTAGGAGATAAGGCCAGGATAAATCTTAGGAGCTTATTTATATTGACCTAAGCAAGCGGTCCATGCTCATGGGTATTCATTATTTATTTATTTCAACATATTTGCATGTTTCTTATTTCTAAGAAAGATTTATATGATTATGTGACCTAATGTTCTAAGAGTTTAATTTAAGATAGTAAGTAAGATTTTCCTACTTTCCTACTCATGTACTCTCATATGCTCAATATCTCAAGTAGAGATCCTCAATCAAGATTCCTTATAACAATTAAGATCTAAGAATTAAGTACACAATAAGATTACAAGATTAGAATGCATTAAGTGATGATTAAGTTTGCAAGATAAGATTCTATAAGATTCATGTATTAAGTTTTAAGAGTTAAAGCTATGATGGGACCATGAGATCAGAATGCACTAAAATCAATATAAGGTCAGATTCAATAAGATAACATCAAATTATGAAGTTAGACCCAGGCCTTTTGTGCAGGTAATGGGACCCAACTAGAGAGAGGCAAATAAAAAGATAACAACTAAGTTAAAAAAAAAGAGAAATTAAGGTTCAAATTTTCTGTAGATTTTAATGTTTGTTCCAATGTTTAAGAATAGTTTGCAGTATCTTATTACTCTTGTAATGAATATATTAGAATGTCATGCCACTTTCTCTAATGACTATTTTTTCAATGCATGGATGGGGATGAGAGGGCCACAGGCGCAGAGCAGGAGCAGAAGTAGCACCTAGAGACTTGGAGCACAAGGATAGAGCTAGAAAAAATTTGATGGGTTCCAACTATAAGATGATTTCATATTTATAAATTTAGATATAAGTTTTCATGTTTAGATATTTATACTAGAGACAGTGTCTTGAGATACTAAATTAGTTTTCCATGTGATAGCCTTTATTTTCCTTTTGTAAGAACAATTATGAGAATGTACAGTTTGTTTGATTATTTATATTGTTGTTATGAATGCTAGTTTTATGTAATATCCCTTGAGTGCGCGAGTTATGGATAACATTGTATTGACTTAATAATATGCATGTTTGTGCTTAGATAGGGCATTATATGATATTTGGTTTATAGAGTTATAGAAAGTGTTTCAGATCCTGAATATTGTAGTCGAAGATGAGGTGAAGCATGCAATCTACCTTCTGAAGAGTAGTGATGGATATTGTTGGGCCATTGAGGAAGAGAAGAGACCGAAGGAGGTGATTGGATGGGAAGAGTTTTGGTGGGGGTTTGTTAGCTACTACTTTCCAGATACATGTCTTGAGGAAAAGATGACTCAATTTATAGGTTATGCCAAGGGTCTTGGTCCATGAATGACTATGAGACAAAGCGTATGGAGTTGTTAAGATCGTATGCTTACATGGAATCAATAGAAAGGGAGAGGATTAGAAGTTCAATAAGGTCTTGAAGCTCATTTGGATTAAATGGCTTCAACTCTGACTCATGTGAGAAATTTTCTACCTCTGTGGAGTTAGTTAGGAGGATAGATACGAAAATTGTGAACCAATGAGAGGCTAGTGAAAGGAAGAGGTTATCTTAGTCATAGGGACAATCATTATCTAGTTTCAAGAAGCAAAGGTTTTTTTCAACACAATACCAACAATCACACCAGAGGTTGGCAACATCTGAACCTAGGACACATGTGAACTCAAAGTGGTCTCGTAGAAAGGGGAGATTATGCACTTTCCCACCAGATGGGGTGAATAGTTAGGGCTCTATCTTAGTTATAGTGACATTTAGGTTGTAGTATGATACGAGGACATGATTCAGGTGTGATCAAGTTGGACAAGTGAAATGGTCTTGCCCCATGAAGAACCTAGAGGTTACACAACAACCAAGGTAGAGCCACCAGGGCTCACAGCAACAAAAATACATTAGCAGTGGTAGTAGAGGATGTGGCTTGACATCACATGTAGCATATTTAGGACCAGAAAGTAGGGGTTGAGAGTGACAACATGCACTTTAGGACCATGCGATCTACAAACTCACCGTATGAGGATGATAGCCAACATTCCTCGTCAGCAGATTTTGGGTCATGTGAATCCAACCCTAGATATCACTTGTCTCGGCCACACCTATGGACACTAGTAGTGGAGAGTCATATGATGGTGTGTACGAGGTGTATGGTGAGGTTTGGTTCTAGTCATACCATGACTCTGGACTGCACACTATGACAGGGCACCATGTAACCTCATCCAATGGGATGCCACACCCAGTTTCATCTCCATGGGACTACTAGAGAGATTCTGTAGAGAGTGCAATGTCCCTACACTAGTCATCTTCATCAAGTAACTCTATCTCAACCAATGAGCCACCCATCACCTCTGTCTATGTTTGCCAGACTCATTCCCCCTCCTTTGTTCTAGAATTAAGAATAGAAGAAGAGGTTTGTTACGCTGAGAAAGAATGGTTGGAAACTTTTTTGTCTAAAGTATGTCAAACCCGTCTCCATCATCACCCTTGAGATTCATGATAAGGTCAACCAATACATGGAAACATGTGATCTCGACCTCCTCACATACACTGACTACGATGTGTACCATAGACTCACTTGTAAGTTCTATGCTATGCTTGACATTTAAGAGGATGTGTGCTATGATGTCTTCTGTTCCCACCTATTGAATAATAACTGGAGGGTCATTAAATACCAATTGAACGACTAGATTTCACACTTCATCAACAACTACACAGAGATGCCTAAGGGGCGGCTCTAGACAGGTGATAGTTGAATTCAACACCCATCACACATGGAAGATATTAACTGGGATAACATCATTTACCCCTGGCCTAGATAAGTCTTTGCACATACAAAACCTAACACTTTGCTATGTTGGGTGATCATGAATTGTGTCTTGTCTAAGCAAGACCATTAGGGGACAATCAACGTGCGTGAACTCTACATCTTATGGTGTGCGATGATTGGACGAAAGGTGAATGTGGATAACTTTGTGATTCAACACTACCATAACTCCATTAGAAGACAACACAACTATATGCCAATGGGGGACATGGTCACATTCATTACACGTCATATCAGGGTCAGAAATGACCAATTCTCCAACATGACAAACATAGTCATCATTCTAAGGTGGACTTGGACCACCTCATGAATATCATACTGATCAAGGCATGTAGCAAAGGCTTTGTCTTCATCTTCGAGCAAGGCAAACACATGATTCTACTATTAAAAAAGGAATATTTTATGTGCCAATGGGTTTCTCATTGACATTTTTGTCGTAAGCACCCATGGCAATGCAACTCAGACACACAACACTATAGCCACTTATTCTTCACAATCATGGATGCCAGAGTTCTAGGAGGATGACCAGCATGATGGGACAACCTTCCAAGACATTCCTCATCAGTAACTTCCTACAGTGAGGTGCCATCTTCTTCCTATCAGAATCCCCCTCTGCATGTGCATCATCCTCAAAACTTTGACATGGGGAGCCCTTACAAAGTTCTGACAGACACTCAGTAGAACCTCATGAGTTTCCAGATTGACACAGTCATTATTTTAATGACTCCCAATAGAGGTTTGACACACAGTGGGAAAGCGTAGATCATCTACATTAGGATGCACAATACCTCAGATAGAGGTTCAACACCTTCTTTCCTCTAGGACCACTTCCAGAGCATCATCAACTGATGTTGGACCCCAGTTATGAGTTTGCACCTAGTGGAGATCATGGACTCAATGCATCAATGAACATGTTCCACAAAGACAGATACCATCAATAGTTGTATCTCTATCACCTCTATCATCCTAAGCCTAATATTTGCTTGAGAAATGAAAATTTTCAGCTTGGGTTGACAGGGTGTTCCACCCTCTATCTCTTCCTTTCTTCTTCCCTTATCTTTCTTTAATGCATGCATGTTTACCTACCATGTTTCTTGCATTTAGACATAATTTTAGCTTTTTAGCCTAGCTTTCCTACTTTATAGGACTTTGTTTCTTAATTTGTAGTTTTGCAATCAAGGCTAGATGATGTGATTCATATAGTTAGATGATTATCTTCATGCTTAATTGACCAAACCTTATCTTTAATACTTAATCTCTTACTTTGACTAGCTCATTGACTCTTTCCTTAAGTTTGACAACCAATATAAGGTTGTGCTTTTTTATAGTTTAAAATGTTGTTCTTTTGATCTATTTTATGAATGGAAAACTCAGGACATGGTACCATTAGAAGGAGCTAAACTTTGATAGAAACTTTGAGCTGAATTTTTCACAAAGCCAACATTATTGTAAGGATCACTGGATCAAAATTATAGTTTTTCACATAGGTATCAAGTGGGAAATGATGAGTTTTGATCTATAATCAAATTGGAATGTTTTCTTTTTATGTATGCATGTCTCCACAAATGAGATTGAGTAAAAAAAGATAAAAATAAAAAAATTACAAAAGAGGCTTGGCCGCCCAAAAATCCCAAAAAAATCTAGATAGCTCTTCACCCAAGCATATAAATTAGAATGCATATAATAATAATTTGAGTGTGAATAAAAATATGAGAATTTATTTTCACTTTTAGGAGAGTTTAGGATGGTGCCCAATGGGTGTATGACTAGACTCATGAATGCGGGTATGATGTGCATGATAGTACCATTATAAAATCTCATTAGAGAGTCTATAGGAAACCCTAGGAGACCTCTGAGGTCATTCAATAGTAGGGTTAGATAGAGCACAATACGAGGATTTTGCCTCACTAGTTTGGACCAATTGGTTCATACAGTAGGGACTGTTGCTCGTTATAGGGACTAGCCTCACACATATCAGGATCCTCAATAGTCATTAGAGTCCTTTTGTTTTATTTCTTTATTTTATGACTCAAATAAGTGGGACGTGTGTTGTTTATGATTAGTTTACATGGATATACAATGACAACTCATTACTCACCTTCATTGGATCCCTTAGATGATAATGCATTATTGCTCATGCTTATGGTTCAAGTCCCCATGAATAAAGTTGAGTTGTAGTGAATTCGCTTAAACATGCCTGGATGTTTTGATCTTACTTAAGCAGGGTTCTGCTCGAATGATGGGGGTTTGTTTTGGAATAATATGGATAAGGACATTTTCTATTTTAAATCGTTTTTCTTAACCTTCACATTTATTGCCAAGCTTAATTTGGATGTTACCTTTTTGTTCTTTGAGTTAAAGTCTTTCTTGAGGACATGCAAAGTTTAAGCTTGGGGTGGTTGATAACACTCAAATTTAGGCATTTATATATGCTAAGTATTTATCTATAGTTTCGTGTTGTTATAGCCTTGATATGCCCAAAATAGCTCTAGATTCTTAGCATTCCATGATTTGTCTCTTTACAAGGATATAAAAATCTCAACTAGCCAATTTTTGGACTTA
Organism: Alisma plantago-aquatica; assembly: GCA_963693085.1. Taxonomy (NCBI): domain Eukaryota; kingdom Viridiplantae; phylum Streptophyta; class Magnoliopsida; order Alismatales; family Alismataceae; genus Alisma; species Alisma plantago-aquatica. Next base: position 458,774,645 of record OY856415.1, read on the forward strand.
CATGCACCAAACAGAAGAAAGCATAGACCCTCCCAATTCAGCCTGACAAAATCGATTCAAGTTCCCAGAAATCAAGTCAAATTTATCCATTTTTTTAGAAGTACACATTGGCACTCCATTGACACTTTTTATCAGAACATAAATGAAGGTTTGTGTTCTGATGGTTCATCTTCTGATGGTCCACCAATTGAAGGCTGGTTATGAAGGACAAACTTGATGGTGCCTTCTAGTGGTCACTTTTGAAGGTTTGTATCTAATGGTCAATCTTCTGATGGTTCATCTTATGATGGTCCATTCATAAAGTTACAACCAAAGTCCAACAAACCATTCAACGGAGTGCTTCCACAACCACCTATCGAAGAAATGAATTTAGAGGTCAAATTCCCTGAATTCAAGTCACATTTGTTTCCACCCACCTTCGATCTTCTTCCTCAGAAGACAATTAGAGGTTTTCCAACTAAAGGTTTTCCTTTTGATGGTCCACCTTCGTATGGGACCAACTGAAGGCCTCTTATGAATGTCCCCTCTTCTACTGATGCCTTCTGAAGACCCCTCTTTCAATGGTGTCTCCCGAAGGCTAATTCTAAAGGATTCAAAATTGATGGAGACCCTACTCCACAAACTAAAGGCTTGAATTTGACCACATTTCCCTAGTTCAAGTCAAATTTGGCCCCCACTTTCACAAATGTTTTGCATTCCACTATAAATAACCCCCTTGGCCAGTAGGCTAAGGATTTTGATCTTGTGTTTTGCATTCTTCTACAATTCTAGCCTTTAGTTCCTAGAGCTCTGTCTTAGAGCTCTAAGGTCTGAGAGGGATAAGGATCTCACTCGTACACCCTCTTCATTGGTTTGCATCAATCTACCTTTAGTTTCAATCATATTCCACCTTATCACTCACCTTCCACGCATTTCCACACCATGTTCGACCTCCATTCACCGAGTAAATCTATTTTTGGGGCGGAATCAAAGAGAAAGGAGTCCAAGAAGTCTAGAAGAGTAAGGAGGATGACCCCGATGATTAGATCCATCCCCATCCAGAGGCTAAGGAGTGATAGAAAGATCTCTTTGATGGGATAAACCTCTTCTAATCTCCCTTTCTTCTATTGTTCTCCTTCATCTCTTTACACATGATGCATTTCCATCTTTGTTTGGTGCCAGTTACACTTGTACATGGCTAGTTGAGCTCCTTCTTGCCTATGTAGCCTGTTTTGGGCATATTTTATGTACTTTTCCCCAAGCAAGTAGTTTACTTCCAGATCTAGTATGGTTTCTATACTATCTCCTCTTTATAGTTATGATTGTCGATTTGGGTCACCTCTTTCCTACTTGAACCTCCTTTTTTACCAAGATTAAGATATTTCATATAGAAATAGGTAGAGGAGGTAGTATGGATTGAAATTTGAGAGGAGGATGTTCAAGGGAGGATCTATAAAAATCAGAGAGATCCAACCCAAAGATGTGAATTCAATCACATTCTAGTGAATTCGACAACATTCATTTGAATTTGACCGCATTCATCTGAATGACAGGATTCACCACGTGTTCTGTGTAGATTTTTTATAGTTCCAATGTCTTGGGATATTCCAGACTCAAGAGGGTATCTAAAATATTAATGGGTGTTGCTCTGATATCCTCGACAGAGGTTTCATGTCATTGATGGGTTTTTAGTTACACTTTATGAGAGCAAGTGTGATGACCCTCCACAAGAGCAGCTACTGCAATTCATGCTATGTTTGTATGTTAGTTTCTTTCTAGGAAATTTGAGGTTTGTCGATGGCTGAGAATAGGTGCATAGACTACCAACTTATGGCTACATATCTAAAAACTCCTCTAGATTGATAGGATTCGACAAAATATGTTCTCTTTATTTTACTTTTTTTTCTCGGTTTTGCTAGACTCGTTCAAGTTCTTCGCATATATCAACTCCTAATTTTTCTTAACTGGATAGGAATGGAATCGTAGGGTAGGTGTCAGAACATCCCCACGTCCCTGTGGTTGACCTCATACATGTTTTTTGACCCCGTATTGAGTTGCGGGTGTCTTGAAGATATCATGTTAAAATTTAATATATGATCCTTTTGAATCTGCCTCCTTTTCAGATACACTATTTAGATGACATCAAGTGTATATGGTTTAGTCTAGAGTGTATACCATATGTCTAGAGTGTATTTTGTTTTGTTCTACTCTTGCTTCGGTATGGTACATGGATACCTTATATGGCCAATTGTTTGATAGTAAATACACTTATAAATACCCAAAGTGGACACTGATGATGTTGAGGCTTGGTGTAGATGTTTGGTTCATCAAAGAAGCTTTTCAAGGGATTTAAAGACACTCTCTCAAAAACTCCACCTGATCCTCAACTCAAAAAACTATGAAAGTAGAAAGGTACTTGCAATCTTGTCCAATATCAGAAATTGATTGAGAATACCTCTCATCACATACCCAACATGGGAAAAACATAGGTAGAAAGAAGACCAGCTAAATTTGAGAAAATATCAAACTTAGGTAATGGAAGAGTATTTGTTGTCATGTTGGTTGGATTCTTAGACGTACCAATCTTCTTTATTTGAATCTTGATTTCAACTATCTCTTCCCTAACGTAGTTGTACTTCACATCAATCTACTTCATTCTCTCATGGAACATTTGAACTTTGATAAGATGTGTAGGACTTTGAATTTCACAATGAACTAAAACTTCTCCTTGAACCATGCCCAACTAATTCATTAAACCCTTAAGCCATAAACCCTCCTTCAAAGCTTCCACTGTCGTCATGTACTCTGCTTTAGTAGTAGATCAAGCAATAGTATTTTTTTAGAGTGGCCTTCCAACTAACTGTTATAGATCCCACTATGAACATGTAACCTCTGAGAGATCTCCTCTTGTCGATGTTGCCTACATAATCTAATTTCACATACCTTGTCGTGATAACTTGAGCTCCATGCAAGACTAAACAAGTATTTGAAATGCCCTTCAAATACCTCATAATCCACTTAATTGCTTCCCAATGTGCCTTACCAAGACCAGCCATGTAATGACTAACCACACTGACTGCATAAGTGATGTCTAGTCTAGCGCAAACCATATCATACATGATGCTACCGATGGCACTAACTAAGGTACATGCACCATCTATTTCTCTTCTTCAATGATTGTGTAATAACACGAAGTGAGTGACCAATGGAGTTGAAACATGTTTCACATTTAACATGTTGAACGTGTAAAGAACCATCTTTATTTATTATCATGTGTTAGGATAAGCCTTCTATCTTTCTGGTCCCTTTAAAACTCTATGCCAAGAATCTTCTTAGCTTCAACTAGGTTTTTCATATAAAATTTTACATCTTGAAGGGATTTCACGTTGGCAATCTTAGACGTCTGTCTAGATGTGATTCACATGTCAACAACATATAGTAGTTAATAAGCAAAGGAATTGTCATCCAAACCTTTATAGTAGACCCAAGTGTCATCGCTACTACTAGAAAATCCGTTGTGCTAATTGAACGAGTCAAATATCATGTACCATTGTCTAGGACATTGATTTAGCCCATAGAGTGACCTCTTGAGAAAGCACACATGATTCTCTTTATCTTTAAAACCCTCTGGTTGTTTCATGTAGATCTTTTCTTCCAATTCATAGTGCAAAAATGTTGTCTTTACATGTAGCTGTTGCAACTCAGGTCTTCAATGGCTACTCGAGAAAGAAGAACATGTATGGGACCATGTTTGACGATGGGTGAGAAGAGTTTATTATAATCAATACCTGCAATTTGATTGTAGACTTTTACAACAAAGTGTCTTGTATATTTCAACTTCTTTCTTCTTATAAACCCACTTGTAGCCTACTACTTTCTTACCTTTAGGAGGTACCGCCAACTTCCAACTTTGATTCTTTTGAAGAGATTCCATATCTTCCTTCATTTTAGTTGTCCAATGTGGAGCATCATGAACTGCAACTGCATCATGGAAATTGGTGGGCTAGATCATCACTAGTATCCACAATAATGATGTTGGAAAGGGCATATGACACCATGAAATCAACAAAGCCACACTGTTGAAGTGATTTGACATTTCATTTTCCTTTGAATTTGGCTACACTATAAGAATTCTTTGGAGTCTCCTCTGTCTTTAGTAGGCACTGAATCATCTAGCATAGAAGAGGGATATTGCTCATCAACATGTGAGTTGTCACCTTCTTTGGTCTCCACCTATTCTGAGATGCCTTGTAGAGAACAGTAGGATGCCTATTCATGTCTTGCATAGAAGACACCATGGTAGATTCTTCAAACATAACGTTGCGCTCTACCAAAAAACATGGTGAATAAGAATACTTTCACCAAATACGATATCCTTCCACCCCAAAAGCATAATCAAGGAATATGCATTTGATAGTTCTAGGTTCTAATTTACTAGTATCAGAATGCGCATAAGTGGGGCAACCAAATATACACAGATTTAAACAATCAATTGGTTTACCTAAACAAGCTAATTTAGGAGTCTTGAAATTTATATAAGATAATGGGGAATGGTTTGCCAAACAACAAGAGGTTGATATATCTTTGGCCTAGAAAGATCTATCCAAGCATGCATTGGGAAGCATGATTTAGGCCTTTTCCAATAACATTTTGTTCATTCTCTCTAGTACACCATTCCTCTGGGGTGCATGACCCGCTGCATGATATCTTTTGATCCCTTGATCTCAACAAAAAATATTTAACATCTTAGATTATAACTTTAAGATGTTATCATAACTAAAAATCTTTATGCTCTTGATGGTTTTATTCTCAACAAGATCCTTCCACTACTTTAGGGTAGAGAATGCCTCATCCTAGCTTTTGAGAAAATAAACCCATACCTTCCTCATGTAATCATTAATGAAGGTCATCATATTTTTAGCACCACCTTACAAATGAGCACAAGAAGGGGCCCATAGATCAAAGTGAACATAACATTTAGAATCCTTGGAAGAATGAATTGATATGTCAAAGATTTGTGTTTGGCCTTCTCCATAACACAATGCTTGCAAAAGTCTAACTTTCTAATGCTTTCTTCACACAACAACCCTTTCTTTCATAGAGGCATCATCCCTTTCTCAGATATGTGTCCCAAATTTATATAACAAAGCCTTATGTGTCTTAGATGAAGTTCTAACTGCTACATAGCTTTTAGTAATGCAACCTTACAAGATGTACAACTTTTATGAATTTCTCACTACCTTCATGAGGACCCTATCAGCTTTAAGAATATCGAATACATTCATTTTTATCATAGAACTTTCATCCATTGTATTCAAGTTTGCACAATGGGATGATATTCTTCTTTAACTCGACAACATGTCAGACGCCCATCAATGTTCTAACTTCACCATCAAACATCTTGATCTTCACTATGCCAACACCAATAATCTTGCAAGGAAAATCACTACCCATAAGGATATTACCACCTTGATGTGACTCATATGTATGGAAATGATCCATACGCTCGATCATGTGATACATGCTTTCTAAATCAAGAACTTAATCCTTCTTGTAGTCCTAGGACATCGATGAAGCAAGAACGATGTTGTCATATTAAGAACATCCATAAACCACCTTTGCATGAGATGAAACATCATTTGATTTCTCATGTTTTTGCTTATTTTGTGACTTGTAGCATTCATCCTGGTATGAACTATCTTCTTACAATAATAGTTGCACCCGTCTGATTGATGTGACTTTGACTTGTTCTTATTTTGCTTTGAATTTTTAGGGTCTTGTCATATGGACGCTCCATTACTCTAGTGGCCAATGCTCCACTTGATACTTTTGATGAACAAAGATCCTTATCTAATTTCTCTTGAGACATAAAGGTGATTTGGACTTCATCAAGTGGGATAGTCTTTGACTCCTAAAATATCATTATATTCTAAAGATTCTTATAGGACAGTGGAAGGGTACAATGCAAAACAATTTGTTTGATCTTTATCCTCTATATTCACATCACTCTGCCCAAGTTTGTGGATGATTTCATTGAACTCATCAAGAAGATCCATCAAGGAACCACCTTCTTCTATGTGAAGCATGAAAAGGCACCTCTTTAGTACAAACTCATTGATGATGGACTTCTTCATCTAAAGTGATTCAAGTTCACATCAAAAGTCTTTGGTGGTCCTGTAAAACATGGGCCCACTGCCCAAGGTTCTAGTAGAGTTTTGGAAATGACAATCGCCCCCAGACCACCACTATCCTTAACTGCATGCTTTGTCCTCACTCACGCGCAACTTTCCAAATGGACACCCATCCTAGTACTACTCTGGGTTGAGCACACTTAACCACAGAGTTCTTTAGTGATGAGCTCCCTGAAAAGGAGGTATACCTTGGTGATATGGGTAGTCTGATCATTCCTTTTAATATCATTTTGTTTAAGGACTCAAATATTAGGACATTGCAATCTCTCCCACTTAAACTTTTAATGTCCTCATCAAGGCTCAACTATATGGTCTCACAATCTATCCCCATTTTAGTGCAGACCCAAATGGTCCATGTACACCCAATTATCGACCACAACTACCAGTGCAAGGGTGGCTTCATCAACTAGGATAGCCCTTTCCAACATTCCTCAACCGCACGACTCAAAAATTGGCATGCCACAGGCCCAAGTGGGCCCCACCTACTGGAGGGTAATTGGCTCTAATACCATTTGTAAAACTTGGGCCCACTGCCCAAGGATCTAGTAGAGTTTTAGGAATGATGACTGACCCTACAGACCACCACTAGCCTTAACTGTGCACTTTGTACTCACTCACGCACAAGCTAGGATAAACTTTTCGATTGGTCACCCATCCTAATACTACTCTGGGCTGAGCATGCTAAACCATAGAGTTCTTTAGTGATGGGATCCCAGAAAAAGAGCCACATTTTATCTGAAAGAGCTACATTTTATCTGAGCTACATTATATCTGCACCTTGGTGATATGGGTAGTCTAATAATTTCTTTAAAGATCATTTTATCTGAGGCCTGAAATTGGGACGTTACAGGTCCTCAGATGGATGACCTCATGGAGGACTTCATCCTCTAAACAAAGATAGACACTAGTACAAGCCTTTGATCATTCTCCTCCCACTTATCACTTGTCATGGATTTCAATTTCTTCTCCTTTCCTAGAAGAGCTTCATGTGGACGCCTTCTTGGAAGAGGAAAAATTGACTTGATAGAGAGACAAGCACTTCAAGTGATCAAACTTCTCGATGTTTTACTTCAGCATTATGGTAGAGATATACTGATAGAAATCACTCTGATGCCACTTGTTAGGATATGGTAGTAATGGGAGACCCAAACAACAAGGCCCAAAGAGCTTGTTTTGGAGATGTGGAAACGTGAGATTGAGCAATCCAAACTGAATATGTACGACAAAGATTAACAACCGAACAAACAAGCAACCATAAAGACCATATTTATAGTGATTCAATAAAATTATAATGTGGGAGCCTACATCCACCAACGGAGATGATATTACTGATGGAGATATTGCATTGATGATGATTATCGAAGGAGAAGAACCTAATTCCCTTTTATACCCAAATGCCAATCGTATAAGAAGACGGTTGCTTGGAGTGGAGCTCTTGGATGCGTGAAAACTTATGGATAGCCCTAGGTTCATTTGTGGCTTTAGGTCTCCAAAAAATGATGCCTCTTAATGTCTCATCATTGATCCTCATTTTTGGGATGATTTAGGGGGGTCTATTTATAAGAGTAAGACTTGTATCCAAAGTCCCAAAGTCAACCAGAGTCATCTAGTCTGCAGTCATGGTCCATCTAGACCACATACGATCTAGTATGGTGTGTAAATCACACTACAATCCAAAATATGATCTAGCTGAAATGGTCTAGGGTGGAGTGAATATGGTCTGGTCTAGAGTGCGAATGACATGTCTGGAGTGAATTTATTGTTTCTGATGCTCTTGTGCAAATATGATCCATGAGCTAGGACTGTATATGGTCAATTGTTTGGTCGTATATGGCCAATTGATTGATTATAAATATACTTGTAAACACCCAACCAATGTCGTGGCTTGGTGTAGATTGTCTGGTTTTTCAAGAAAGCTTTACTAGAGAGTTTAAGATATTCTCTCAACACATATATATTTCCAACCAACAAAACATATATAAGATGTAGTACTAAGTCCAAGCATCGTCCTATGGAAACTAGGAAGTAAAACCTACTAATACAGGTTGCTACTACTATATTTTCATGCATTATCACAAAAACTAACGAGAACAATAGAAACATCAAGAAAGTGGAACCTAATACTACACAGGTTAGCTCAACTATGTCATGCACGACTACATGAGTAAGTAAAGTTTAAATGTAGTCAGCAAAAATTCAAGATAAAATATCATCATTGGGGCATTATCATTTAATAAAATCAATTTTAGCACACCATAGTAAATATAATTCTTGTTGATAGCACCCCCGATAAAAATATCCCCAAAGTAACACACGTTGCTGTAAAAACACCACCCGATGTGGCGGCTTACTGGTCCAGATTCATATTACGCCAACTTATTTGATGTTTTATGTTTAAAAACAATCAACAAAGCGGCATACAATGTGACAGTATCTTGGATTTTTTTTTAATTTGAAACAAGATATTAGTTAGTGTTTTCTGAAGCCCAACTTAAAAACCACCACATGGGTGACGTTTGTACATCTAAGTGTGTTATTAACTGAAAATATTTTACAAAGGATTCTACAAATGTAATTATTTTAGCAAAAATGTGCCGAATTGCTTTTTGTTACCTTATTATAAGGGAGTTACTAGCTAATCTAACAATTCATTGCGGGGACTTTGTTTCCACTTTTGTTCCTCCTATTTGAATAATCAATTTAAGTTATCCGTATCCATCTTTAGGTTTTTTTTTTTTAACGTAGGAACATGAGTTTGAAAGGCTTTTTCACACTTCCCCGATTCGGCATATAGTAAGCTGGGATATTTCGTCACAGTTTCCCTCAACACCTGGTGTTACTAAACCATTAGCATATCAATCAAAGGAAAACCACAAATCTTTAGTGATTGCATAACATGGTGACTAGCACAGGCGAGTAGCAGCAACAATTGAATGGCATCCGTGAACAGCAGTTCCTATATTCTCAACAATGAATGAACGTCACATCGATTAAGCGCAAGTTTAGGCCAAAATAAAGAAAGAAATCTCCATAGCAAATATGTTATGCATAACCAGAGAAAATATGTATTCATGAACTAGTTTGTCAAAATGACATCACTACTCCTGGGCATAGGAGTGCCTCTAACTAGCTAGAGGAGATCTAGGATTAGAGGCCTAGACCATTGATGTTTAAGTTGCCTCCGAGATGAGGTGGACATCCGAGCTCAGGTTAGAGCTGGCTCCTCCTGTTCCCCCTTGTAAAAAACAGTTCTCTTCCCCTTGGAGCTCCATGTCGCACCTTGGCAGTTGCATGTGTCCAGGACTCCCGTGTCTTTGTTCATCTTTCAGATCTATTTGAAAGGCAACGCCATCCCTTGTGCTAAAGAGTGCATAACTTGGTGGGTTTGGCAGATGAGTAAAATACAGTCTTTCGCGGCTCTTCACTTGCAGGGAGACGAGAAGCGGCGCATGCCCGTCTTCCGCGAGCATCACAGTTTCAAGCTGATGGTCAAAGATCCTTTCAATGGATTCATCAGCGTTGTGCACATCTCTATAAAGACCAAGTGGACCAGCTTGGAATTTTGGTGCTGGACCAAGTGGACCAGTAAACATATTAATTTACACGGCCAAGCTGTCGTGACAAAACTAGAGCTGGCGCAAAGAAATTGTCATCATTGTTGCGGCAGAGGTCACAATCGCATTTGCATTTCCAAGGTCAATAGCTGCCTTTAAGATGAGGTAAACTTCCAAAGCTTTGATGGCGCAGGCGAGGGCTTCCTCCCAACTCTTCTTATGGACTTGATAACTTGATGGCGCAGGCGAGGGTAAGTCTCTCTGCATGCGGGTTATTAATCGAAGCGATCACGCCTATTCGTACTTATAAGGACCGCCTCTGGTTCTTCCTAATGGATGGACCCATGCTTACGACAGAGTCTGCGTGTACGGTGTCTGATTCTTTTTATGACAACATTGTCTATAAAAAAAATACTTCGACTGGTGAAACAAACGGAAATCAAAACTGGACAATTTGAAGGCAGCTGATCATTTTCCAACAGTCAGTAGTGTCAGTGTGATTGTAAGCCCCCAGGATTTGTTGTACCTGGTTATATGTGGAGCAGGCTGCTCACACCATCAAATGCCTTGTGGCAACTCGTTTTAATTCCTGATCTTCTGATTGTAGCGGCCACTATAAGTGAGCGTGGATCACAAAAGGAGCAGCGTGCTCCTCTTCATAGAGAACAGCAAATCCGCGCTCGATTTGGTAAAGCGGTGTCATTGTCCGGGCAGCGATTGGGTAAGGTCAGACATGTTGCAATCGCTCGTAATCGTTGTTACAAAACACAAGATCACCCTGTTAGGAATAACAAAAGTCACATGATTAATTATCATTATTGTGCATGATTGTATCCCTAATGTAATGGCCATTTATTGTATAATCATTGATGGGCCGTCATCATAAAGGATTGGCCAACAGTTATCTAGAATGCTTGTAATCTGTTTAAGTATAAATACATATCACTCCACACTTGTTAAGGTGTGCGAGACATTCTCCACCATTCTATCTGTTTCTTTCTTAACATGGTATCAGAGCAACAAATGCCCCAACGGGTGCTCGATCCACCTCCCTAGTTCTAACTCCCCTCCTTCATACTTCATCTCTAATCCTCTCTTCTGCCATCGCTGAACCTCTCCTCCCTTTCAACCTGCACCGTCCAGCATCCGCTGCATCCTCATGAGCTCGCCTCCTACCTCGGACCTCCACTCCAAGAGTAACGACCACTTGATGCCCCTGCACAGGGACGACGAGGTACATGTCCACCTCAGTTGCTATGCAATTTCTCATCTCCCTCACCCCGACCCCCTCTTCTTCCTGTTCTCGGCGCCGCCCCAACCAAGACACACCGCCCCTCCGCTCCGCCACAGTCCACAGCCTCTCCGTCGTCGACGAGGAGAACCCGACAACATCGTCCGCTTACTCTGTCCACCTCATCCTACGAACCGCCTCTAATTCAGACTTGCACGCGCCCGCCTACGCATCAGCCTCCGGTTCCTCCGCCGGAGACGGGTACAACAAGGCGCCCAAGCTGGCACCGTCGCCTGCGCTGCGACAATACCAGGTGCAACACTTGCACAACAAGCGCAACCTGCCTCTGGTCTGCCGTGAGATCTCTGAGTTCACCATTTCCAAGTTCAAGAAAGTAATCTCCATCCTCGACCATACCGGCCACGCTCGGTTTAGACGTGACCCATCGAGTATCTCTCTGAACCCGTCTTCCTCCGCCGTTTCACCTTTCCTACCCGCTGCAGTATCTTCCCCTTCTACTTCCAACCGCCACCAGTACCAAGGTCAGCCACCATCCCTTAGTCTAGCCCCACCCTAATCTCGAATTTTTTTTCCTTTCTCAAACCCCTCCCTCCCGACTCAATATATTACCGCACTTATCCTTCCTGTTACGAGAGGTTCCTATGTGCAATCTAGATCCCCGATTGGCACCCTAGTCTTACATTCCATGTTCATCCCAATAAGAAAATGCTGCTGCACTTCCTTTCCATCTCCTCAAACAGTACCAGACCTGCCAGGTAGCTCACACGACAAAAAAAAAGAAGTGTGAGAAATAGAAAGTGAGGGGAGAAACAACGTTGGCTCCAACCCAATCCTGCCTCCTTCCTATAAAATCACCCCCGCTAGACTCAATCGAAATTCAAATTTCATACATCACACTTTTTACCCAAATACTCTTCAAAAGAGATTCGATAATACCTCCTACCACCAACAAACGCTTCCTAGAAATTAATCTTCCTCTAGACACCAACAAATCATTCATCCAATCCAACAAAAACCTCCAACAAAACAACCTTCTCCAAACACCAACATGTGTGTCAACCTCCAACATGGTATACAACCATTTCAATCAACCAACCAAAAGTCCTCCTTCATCTATTATAACCTTTCCAGAGAATCCACAAACATATCATTCCTCTCCCCCAAAATTAAATCATCCTCTCCAAACAAAATCAAATCAAAATGTTCTTCTCAATTCTCCAAAAACTAATGAAATGCCCAACAAACAATTGATGGCAACAGAGCATCTGCCATGTTGCATCACAGGACCAACTCACTGCTCTCTTCACCAAGACACTTTACAAGACTACGTTTCGTCGTCTCCTTCTCAAGATGGGTCTTCGATTCTCTTAGACCAATCTTGCGGGGGGCTGTTAGGAATAACAAAAGTCACATGATTAATTATCATTATTGTGCATGATTGTATCCCCAATGTAATGGCCATTTATTGTATAATCATTGATGGGCCGTCATCATAAAGGATTGGCCAACAGTTATCTAGAATGCTTGTAATCTGTTTAAGTATAAATACATATCACTCCACACTTGTTAAGGTGTGCGAGACATTCTCCACCATTCTATCTGTATAGGACATAGATATGCATAGGGCAGTGGGAGAATAATGACATGTTGTCATTTACAAGGATAGTAAAGGCAGTCCATACATGCAATACGGGAGTCGAGGAGGCTGCTGTCCAATCTTTGTATATCTTTTAATTACATACTCTTACAGCCCCCCGCAAGTTGAGCCGAAGATAATCGAAGGGCCAACTTGAGAAGAGTGAGCCGGAGTGAAGCATTTGTTGAAGCGCTTTGAAGCAAGTTGTCCGTTGTAATAGTCTTTTGCTATCCCTTGTGGATCTTCGTAGCATTCTTTGTAGGTGGTGCGCGGCCACCAATGAATTTTTTTTTGGCCTGACATAGGTTTTGGATATTTGGAAAGAACAATTTGATTTGATTTGTTGGAGAGGAAAATTAATTTTTGGGGCAGGAGATGAGTTTTGGTTGGTATTGTAGAGCTTGGTGAATGATTTTAATTGGGGTAGGAGTTTGTGGGGTTCAGTTTTATCTTTGGGAGACATTTTCAGAGAAGAGGATATTTTAGATAGAGGGGAGGTGACATGATTCTTTGCTTGTTGAGATTTTCGTTTGTGTGGGAAATGTAGTGGGTAGGTTGTGCTACTGTTTTGGTTCCAATACCTATTATAAAAGAGACTTTTTGTGAGAGAGATGGTTTTGTCGTAAGGGCGACTGAGTGGAAGACATAACTGAAGGGGCGATGAGGTAGGACAGGTTGTGGCCACAGTGGTAGAGCATAGAGTGGAGTGGCAGAGAGGGATACATGAGAGAGAGTGAACTTGGTAGAGGAGGTAGCCAACAGAAGGTGATGTCACCGTAGGAGGTAGAAGGAGACGGGATGATTCTCATATTGATGGCGGCATGCTGGTTTGTGGAAGGTGTATTGCAGGCGGAGGTAGGGCGATGCGGGCGGACAACTCAGAACAGAGGGGTGGGGTATTGTATTGACGCGGAGGAAGGGAGTGAGCAGGGTTGAGAAAGTGGAAGGAGATTGGGGTTTGGGAGTTTGGGATAGGGGCGTTTGCAGCAGATGGTGACCGGTAGACAGTATTGCGGCGGCAGGTGGTGCTTGGAGTTCTAGAACTACGGGGCTCCACAGAACCGACAGCCCGTAGAAGGACGCGGAGTAGAGGAGTTGGCGCTGACGGATGTAGTTGGCCTCGGCGGCAGACCAGATGACCGGAGGCGAGGAGCGCGTTTGTAGCGGAAGCGAGAAGACGATGAGATGAGGTTTTGGAAGTGAAGGAGGGTGGCTAACTGTTGTTCGCGAGAAGAAGGGCAGCGACAGCCATCTTGTTTTGGTTGCTGGCGGCTAGGGTGAATCTGTGAAAGAGTCCTGAGATCTTGAGGACGAGGACGGGATTTTTGCACGCTTCTCGGTTGTGTTTTGGAAGGGAGTAGGGAGGAAGAGAAGAGCATTGACAGCCATTTTACTGGCGGCGGCTGGGGAGGCCAAGGAGTGGATCTTGACAGAACTGGGCGGTGCTATTGGCGGTCGGGTCAGAGTATTGGAGAGAAGCAGCGGTTGGTGGAGGGGCTTTGGGTGTCGGGGTCGGTGGTGGCGGTGATGTTGGTCACGGTGAGGCGTCTGCCGGTGTCGCTACGGTAGGGGTGGCCGGTGGCTGTTGTGGTTGAGGCCGCGGGAAGGAGGACGGAGGTGCGATAAACGAGGGAGGTGGAGTGGGCAGGAGCCAGCGTTGATTGGTTGAGGTGCCTGTGGGCGGAATGGGTCGATGGGCTGATGTCTTGAACAGGGAGTCGAGGACGTTGTCCAACATGGTGAGTTTGAAAGGGAAGGGACCTGAGATCTTGAGGAAGAAGGATACGAGGTAGCAGGATGGGAAGGGAAAGGGGCCGGTTAAGGCACAAAAGGCTCTGATACCATGTTAAATTTAGAAAGGGGATACAAAATGGAGCCATTGGCTGCCTACATTCATAGTCTAAGCAGCGGGTACATATAGGAGATACAGAAACATAGGGTATTGGAAGAGTCATGACATGGTTTCATTTACAAGGAGGCAGTGCATGCAGAGAACGAGAGTCGAGGAGATATATATCACAGTCAGTCTTTTGAGTATCTTCTTTTGGATACTCTTACACACCCATCATTTTGAATTTGTATTATTTTTAATATTGATTAGCTTTCACTGGTAATTTTTTTCTATCGGATAAAAATCTTACAGTGGTCTATCTCACCGCACCAAAGTGGATGCACACTAATCACGTTGCCAAATACTGCATAAGTCAGGTCCGCGGTGTTGTGCGTTGGGAACTTGGGATGGGGTTTTTGGATTAGAAAATTTTGTTTCACGCGGTTGCGGGCGGGGGGGGGGGGGCAGACTTATCATGACTGATGGAGACAGATTATCACAAACCTGCAGGAAGAATCGAGAAAACTGTGCACCCACTAAAGGCAGCAAGGATTACGCGGAGCAGACGCATCCTTAAGCACGAGTCTACTACCCTATAAAAAGAGGGAGTGTGTTGTGTGCTTTTCGAGCTGCTTCACCTACTTACTTGCTAGCTGTGTTTGCTAGATTGCTGAATTTGTGTGCTTGCTTTGACGACGGATAAGTTTGAAGAGTATTCACCGTGAGGGCAGTTTCAATAGTGCAGCTCCTAGCTTTCCAGGTTTGCAAGCTTACAGTGCGGATAAGTTTGAAATTATTCTTATCTATCTAGAGGCTAAGTATAATATATTTTTATCTTCAATTTACTTTTTACGTCGCCACTAAACTACTATATAAAAAGAGCCCATGTCGTGTACATGTTATTTTCTGCAGTTTGTCTGGGTTCAGCAGCCCGTCTATTAAATTACAGGTCCAACATGTTTTTGTGCTTCGGCAGGATTATCATCAAGTCAGCCCCCGTTTATGTTCTTACTAGCTTAAGTCTATATATTTGTCTACTTGCTTATTATTTTTCTCCAATCAACAGTATAAATCACAAAAGAATTGCAGTGAATATGTAAAATGACACGTATCTATAACCCTCTAAATAAGAGGCAGTGTGTCGTCTGCTTTCAAGCAGCCTGCTTGCCTGCTTTTGAGCAATCTTTTGAATTAAAAAAAACCCTCTAAATAAGTAACAGTGTGCCGTCTACTTTCAAGCAGCCTGCTTGCCTGCTTTTCAGCGATCTTTTCTATAATAACCCTCTAAATAAACAACGGTGTGGTGGCTGCTTTCACTCCTGCGTGCTCGACCGCTTTGCTTTGAAGCGTCAGTATTTAAGTATCCAAACCGTTAATTGGATAAACTTTACAAAAACAGTCTGTTGTGTGTATGTGTATCAGTGTACAATTGGATAAGCATGGGAATAACTCATTAGTGTGGTCGCTGCTTTTACTCCTGTGTGCTTGGCTGCTTTGTTTTGAAGCGTCGGTATTTAAATTTCCAAACCGTCAATTGGATAAACTTTACCAAAATGGTCTGTTGTGTGTAAGTGTACCTCTCTCAATAAACAAGAGGTGGTAGGTTGATTTATGGCTGATGACATCTCGACATGACAGATAAGATGAGTTTATATCTGCATTCTAGCAACCAGGTTGTGTGTTCATGGGTCTAATCATTTTGTGCATTCTAACAATTTATTTTTGTGCTTATCAAATTAAAGTGTATGTGCCATTACACATCGTAAGTAGTTAACTTGATGTTAATTAATTTGTTCTCTCTTAATGTGATATGTATAATTACCGTGTGCCTATAATGAAGCAAGGTCTTCCATCCTGTGTGCTAGCGACCATGCCGATTGACTATTTTTTTTTAAATTCATCATTATTCAAGTTCTAGGAGTTTTTTACTTAGTCCATGTATCTGCATTATTACATACTTCATTAGTATGTGTGTGAGTTCTATTTGCATACTTTAGCGGCACATATACATGTTTTATATAGCATTGTTGGTTGTAGGGAGGAAAGCAACAATTGGTTATATATTAGTTGTCAATAGACATGCTAAATATGAGAGTGTGCGTAACTTTAGTAACGACAAACTACATGTTAGAGTGAGTCAGTTGGTAATTAATCAAATTGTCATATTTTGCGGAGTTGCGAGTATTCGTTACATAATTTCTTAGAGCAGAGTAAATTTTGATTATCACACATACATGATAGAGGTAGTCAGTCAAATAGTCAATCGAGTTCTTCTCTTTTAGTATATTATATTTATGTTATATTGAGTTATGTATATAATTTTCTAGAGCATTAATAATATTGATAATCAAATATATCAAGTTATCCTATTTTAGTGAGTTGTAAGTATTAGTTATGTAATTTTTTATAGTAGAGACAGTTTTGATAATTACATATACATGTTGGAGAGAGTCAGTCGGGTAGCTAATCGAGTTCTTCTCTTTTAGTGTGTAATATTTTAAGTTATTATTAGTGGTATATACATTATTTTCTAGAGTATAAATGATTCCAATAATCAAATAAATCGAGTTATTCTTTTTTGGTGAGTTGTGAGTATTAGTTATATATTTTGTGGAGCATATGCACTTTTGGTAATCACACATACACATTGGAGGGAGTCAGTCAGATAGTTAATTGTGCTCTTTTCTTTTAGTGTGTTATATTTAAATTATTATGAGTAAAATATCTATAACTTTTAGAGCATAAGAAATGTTAGTAACCCCATCAATCAAGTTATTCTCTTTCAACGAGTCGTGAGTATTAGCTACATAGCATAGACAATTTTAATAACGACGCATACAATCAGAAAAAATCTTCCGAACAATTTATTAAGTTCTTCTCTATTAGTGTGAGTACTATATATTAATTTTCTAGAACATAAGTAACTCCAGTAATCGCAAGAATCAAATTATTCTCTTTAAGTGAGTTGTGAGTATATTAATTACACAACTTTTGGAACAAAGACAATTTTGATAACCATACATACATGTTGAAGGGAGTCACTCAGACAATTAATTGAGTTCTTCTTTTATGGTGTGTTAAATTTAAATTATATAATTTTATAGAGCACAAGTAATTCCATTGTGTCTCACAAAATCAATTGAAATATTCTCTTTAAATAGATTTATTCAATACGTTATTTTACTGATTAATTCAATTATGTTACACGTGCTTAGCACGTGTCTTCCTACTAGTACAAGGATAAGTAAAGGTACGACTTACTACTTGTAGACAACAAATAGTCGTGACTTTTTTTGAAAGACGTCAACATTTATTAAATAATCACCGTCAGGTCCTTAGTACAATGGGGAATAGAATAAGGCCCTGTTTGGTAGAGTGTAGGACCAGTCAACATTTTTAAACTCCAGAAATTAAGACTCTATTTTTGTTTGGTTGCTAAATGATAAAACAAAAGCAATGATTTTCAGCTCACGTGAGACGTCATGTCTATTTTGGCCTGAAAACGTGGGGTTGATACCACACCCAAAAAAGGTGCGGTTGGATGTAGTCTTCATCTTTTTCAGCAGTCAAGAACATCGTACCAAATGAAATTGTACAAAATCAATAAGTTTAAACTGCATTGTACCAAATCTGTTGCTTGCATCGTAAAACATTTCTTTTGAACAATTTACATTCCAGACTAAATTCTCTCCTAGTATACCCTATCAAACTATCCCTAACTATGTAAGAGAACAATCCACCGAGAAACATCGTTTCCACATTTGTTCCCCCTAATCAACTAATCGATTCAAGCTTCCTGATCCATCGTCTGGGTTTTCTTTCTACTTAGGAACATGATAGTGAAATGTTTTCCTCACACTTCCCCATTCGACATTGATGAATCCTGTAATTTTTTGAAAGGACAGCTTATGAGAGCGCACCGTTTCATATCCAAAATCCACTCCTTCAAAGAAATAAAAAGAGAAGTACGTACAGTCACTGTGCAAATCGATTTGCCCCTTGGAAGTTTCTATGCGACTTGTCCGATAATAAAGGTGTCGCCAATCAAAAGAAAACCATAATTTTTAGTGATTGCGTAACAAGATGAGTAACAGGGACTTGTAGCAGCAACAATTAGATGATATCCATGAACGACAACCTCTATATTCCGAACAAGAAATGCATGTTTGCCATTGAATTTTGGGTAAGTTCGGAGCAAGATAAATAAAATACATCTCCATCGCAATGGATATATAAAACTAGAGCAAGCATATTTATGTGGCCAAGCTATCGTGACAAACCCGGCCCTGAAAAAGAGGAGTAAGATACCTGTAAGTAGAGTTAAAATTTAGGATGAGGAGGGACCTAGACTAGAAATGCCTAATATGTCTCAGAGATGAGGCGAACTGTTAGATAGATGATTACTGTAGCCCAGTTACTGTAGCGTAGTTTACTGTAGCCATCATCTATTTAGAATGAGTTAAGCCCAATGTAGTGCAGCAAGTACATGCGAAAAAAGTAGTTTGTCTCTAGTGCAAATGGCAAAGAAGTTATCCCATATTGCTCACTCCTAGAACTTTTGTGGTCCTCATATGTAAGATCACATGGGGCACTAGTGTCCAAGGGGTCCTAGGAGGGAGGTATGCTTACATCCTTGGTGGGTGGGGATGCCACATCACAACACACGCGCGCGCGCCACGCCTCGCCTGGCCGGGCCGGGCCGGGCCGGGCTCGGGCTCGGGCTCGGGCTTGTGGATTGTGGAGAATGTCTTCCGGCTTCTTTTTGCACTAGGATACAACTAAGTAATTAATTACTCGTGTAATTAATTGTTTCTTTCCTATTCAGATTTATTAATCCTAACTGGAAAGTGTTTCTCTTTTGCGGATTACTCCGTATTATGTACAAGAGCAACCGAGTGTTTGCGTCTGACTGGGAATAGGATTAGGGATGTGCGTGGCTATATATACGCCTCCGGTCATTAGGGTTAAACACACAACAAACGAATTTCAGCCGCCGTTTTCACGTGTGTTTTGAGAGCCCTATTCCAGAGTGCGAGAGCCTTCGTTCCCGAGCCGCTTCGTGGAGTTTTCTCCTGTGCGAAGTGCGACTTCTCCTTCCCGTTACCGAGACGCAACTGTCAGGCGGTGGTTCCTGCGGTTGCTATGCTGGTAGCAGTGTAACGAGAAGACGTCACGAGCGACGTGTTTGTTCCAGGTTCGTGCCGGATCGAGACTGGGAGAACGGTGCCTATCTGCGAGGATTGTCGGGCACTGATTTCTTTAAGTATTACGATCGTTTCTCAACGAACGATCTGGTTTGCGAATTCTGACTTTTATTTCTATTCTCCTGCTTTATTTGATCTTCGTTTCTTATTTGGATCTGCCTGTAATTGTTAATTAAATTACACATGTTGCTGTTGCATGTAACGACATAATAAATATTAACAACAGTCTTAAAGAAATCAGACTATCTGTCGTCAATTAACAATGGCCTGTCAGGGTGGTTCGGGAAATAAAATTGATACCAGCAGTATGCCTGAAAAATTTACTGGTACCAACTTTGCCTGTTGGCAGAGTCAGATGGAAATTTGGTTGAATATTGCGGGTTATGATCAGTACTTAGTTGAAACTGAACCTAAATCTGATGAATCGATTCCTGATAATGCAAATATAATTGCTAATTGGAAGAAGGGTGACAAAACGTGCCACGGTTTGATTCTGTTTGGTTTAAATAACAAACTGTATGATTCTTACTCAAAGCCGCCAGTCACTACATCTAACGTTTTGTGGGAATTGTTGATTAAGAATTTTAGCACTAAAAATCAAGGTGTTGAAAAATAATGCATGTCTAAATTTCTTAAGTTTCAGATGGTTGAGGGTAAGTCAGTTTCTGATCAAACACATGATCTAAAACTCCTAGTTCATGAACTCTCATATGCCCATATGGTATTGCCTGAGAAGTTTGTTGTTATGTCTATCATAGAAAAGTTCCCTAAGTCTTGGGAATCGTTTGATATGCCTCTGAAGCATCGCAAAGGGACACACACAATGGATGAACTAATGATGGATATAAATATACAAGAAGAACACTTAAAGGAGAAAGGGGTCAAGGTGCCTACTGATGCGAACCCAACAGTTAATTTTGCTTCTGCGAAAAATATCAAAAATAAGAAATCTAAGAATGCACATAAACCTAAGACAAAGATCCAAAAGAAATCGAAAAACAAACCTTGTTGGACTTGTGGACAGGTTGGCCACTGGAACAAGGATTGTCCTTCTAAGAAGGCAAAGAAAGCTACCGCATCTGCAACTGAGGAGGCTATGGTCAACATGATGACTACATCCTTGAACCTCAATGATGGGTACGTGTCTATTAAACTTGAAATCTTTTCTATTTTTGAACCACTTTATTAGATAATTGACACTGGGGATAATGTATATGTATGTACTGATAAATCCATGTTTGTGTCTTACCAAGCCTCTCGAGGTCGGTCTGTGACTTTGGGAGATTCCAACTCTACAGAAGTCAAAGGCGAAGGACGGGTGGACTTGAAGTTCCCTTCGGGGAAGGTTTTGACTCTTAATAGGGTCAGACATGTTCCAACCATTCGACGCAATATCCTTAGTGGTGTCATATTAGTTAGAGAAGGTTATAGAGTAGACTACAAATGTAATAAGGCTATTATTACATGCCTTCATGATTCTTTGTTTTTTTGGCAAGGGGTACTTATGTGATGTGGAGAACTTATTTAAGATTCATGTTGAACCTGTTTCAAATTCCGTTTTAAATTTGAATGATTATAGTTCTGTTTGCATGAATCTTGTTTCATCCGATGTATGGCATTCACGTTTGGGACATGTTAATGTTGCCTCAATGAAGCGTATGATGAATCTAAATTTGATCCCTAAATCTAAAATTAGCAACAATAAATGTGAAATATGTGTACAAGCTAAATTGCCTAGGAAGCCCTTTCATTTTGTGAATAGGAATTTGGAAATTTTGGATTTAGTGCATACAAATATATGTGAATTTAATGGTGTTGCTACGAGGGATCAAAAGCGTTATTTTATAACTTTTATTGACGATGCGAGTAGATATTGTTATGTCTTTTTATTTAGAAGTAAAGTCGAGGCATTAGATAAATTTCAAATTTATAAGAAAGAAGCCGAAACTCAAACTGGTAAAGTACTTAAGCGATTAAGGCCTGATAGGGGAGGAGAGTACACCTCGAACTTATTTTTGGAATTTTGCCAATTACATGGTATAGTTCATGAGGTCACCGCTCCTTATTCACCACAATCAAATGGGATAGTTGAACGTAAAAACCGAACCTTAATAGATATGGTAAATACCTTACTCCAAACATCTAGATTACCCAACTTTATGTGGGGGGAAGCTTTGAATATGAGTTGCCATATTCTGAATGGAGTTCCCCATACACATTCAGAGAGTAGTCCGTTTGAGTTATGGAGAGGAAGGAAACTGAGTCTTAAATATCTTTGAGTGTGGGGGTGCCTTGCTAAGGTACTTGTCCCTGAACACAAAAGGAAGAAATTGGGACCAAAAATGGTTGATGTCATATTCTTGGGTTATGTAGAGACAAGTTATGCTTACAGATTCTTGATTGTAAAATCAGATATCTCTGGCATTGAGGTCAATACAATTGTGGAATTAGATGATGCAACATTCTTTGAGAATGTGTTTCCAATGAAAATTGGTGTGCCCAATGAAGTATCTCAAGAAGATTCATTTACCACAGGTTCCATTCCCGAGCACGTGGAAAGGATGACAAATGTGGGGGGCGACTCAGAACAAGCTATTTCTGAATCTGATGATTCTGAAGAAATAGTTGAACCAAGGAGAAGTAAATGGCCTAGGACATCCAAGGACTTTGGAAGTGAATTTCTCACTTACAATGTTGAGAATGATCCTGTTACTTTCAAACAAGCTATGGAATCTCCAGAAGCTAAGTTTTGGAAAGAAGCCGTTTATGATGAAATCCAATCAATTCTCTCGAATGGAACTTGGGAATTGGTGGATTTGCCTCCTGGTTGTTCTGCAGTTGGTTGCATATGGATTTTTAAGAAGAAACTTAATGCAGACGGGACAATCAATAAGTATAAGGCTAGGTTAGTTGCTAAGGGTTACACACAAATGAAAGGAATAGACTATTTTGATACTTATTCACCTATTTCCCGTATGACCACAATCCGAGTGCTTATAGCATTGGCTTCCATTTATAATCTCTATATCCATCAGATGGATTTGAAGACCACGTTCTTACACGGTGATCTTCAGGAAGAGATATATATGGAACAACCTGAGGGATTTGTGGGTCATGGGAATGAGTCCAAAGTGTGTAAACTTGTTAAGTCATTATATGGCTTGAAACAAGCCCCTAAGAAATGGCATGAGAAGTTTGATTCTATGATATCATCGTTTGGCTTTGTTTCTAATGAATTTGATAAGTGTCTCTACTGTAAGATTGTCAATAATGGATTCATTTTGTTATGCTTATACGTCGATGATATCCTGCTTTTTAGTTCCAATATGAAAGTAGTAAATGAGACAAAGTCATTCTTGTGTAGCAAGTTTGAGATGAAAGATATGGGTGTCGCTGATGTGATTTTAGGGCTTAAAATCATTAGGTATACTGATGGTATAACTCTCTCTCGGTCTCACTATGTTGAGAAGATACTGGAGAGGTTTGAGTACACATCACGTAAACCTGTTAAGACTCCATATGATTCATCCAAGCCTTTGTTCAAAATGATACTGGTGTTCCAGTGTCTCAATTACGATACTCTCAGATTATCAAAAGTTTGATGCATCTTATGAACTGTACACGTCCAGACATTGCGTTTGCCGTGAACAAGTTAAGTAGATACACCAGTTGTCCTGACAAGGCCCATTGGGAAGCTCTTGACAAAGTTCTGAGGTATATCAAGGGAACATGTTCCCTTGGGCTGCATTATGGTAAACATCCTTCTGTAGTCGAAGGATATAGTGATGCAAGCTGGATTGCCGTGAATTCTAGGAGTAATGGTGTCTCATGATATGTATTCCTATTGGGAGGAGGAGCTGTTTCCTGGAGGTCTAAGAAACATACCATATTGTCTCGGTCCACTTTTGAAGCAGAGTTGTGTGCTTTAGATGAAACTGGATTGGAAGATGAATGGCTACATGGACTTATGTCTAGTTTACCTATGGTAATGAAGTTGCTTCTTGCAATTTCAGTTCACTGTGACATCACTACAACTATTGCTAAGATAAAGAGTTCCAAGTACAATAAAAACAGCGTAGACACATCCAAGTCAGATTAAAATCTGTAAGGGAGTTAGTGTCTAATGGGGTCGTGGATGTGGACTACGTCGGTACCAAAGATAATACAACTGATCATTTCACTAAAGGTCTTACCTTGGTTTTAGTGGAAAAATCCAAGTTGGGGATGGGACTGAAACCCCTATAGATTTGCAAGCAGTAGCAACCCAACCCAAAAGAGTGGAGATCCCACAAATTGGGTTCAATGTGGTAATAACAAGCTATCGAAGGAATCAGATGACACTATGTATTCTTGTTTGATGCTTCTTGCATCTGTGTGTCTATCTCCTGGAAACCTGTTAGTGTCATGACTATAAGTTAGTAAGAAATTAGTCTCTTAATGGTGTCAAGTCTTAGGACAGGATGTTAGCAGTACATCCTTGGAGACTCCAACTAAGTGATTGATGTTGTGTAGGCCGCAACAGGAGAATTAGGTTGTTCTCTATTATCAATCATGATATATAATTTTGTATGCATGGCCTTAATGTATTGTTTTGTTTTCTACCATGTCTTTATTGTGTTGTTACCAACCTATACTCTTGTACCCAAGGTTCAGGTTCAAGACTTTTGTTCACCTAGTTCCTACAGGGGTCACAGTTGGATAACTCAGGTAGATTCAAACCGAAAGGTACCTGCTGAAAGCACAGTATGCAGGACTGAATGGTAGAGCACACTACACATTGGACTTTGTGGGGGATTGTTAGATAGATGATTACTGTAGCTTGATTACCGTAGTCGTAGTTTACTGTAGCAATCATCTATTTAGCATGGGTTAAGCCCAATGTAGTGCAGCAAGTACATGTGAGAAAAGTAGTTTGTCTCTAGTGCAAATGGCAAAGAAGTTTTATCCCATATTGCTCACTCCTAGAACTTTTGTGGTCCTCATATGTAGGATCACATGGGGCACCAGTGTCCAAGGGGTCCTAGGAGGGAGGTATGCTTACCTCCTTGGTGGGTGGGGATGCCACATCACAATGCACGCACACACGCCTCGCCTCGCCTCGCCTGGCCTGGCCGGGCCGGGCTGGGCTCAGGCTTGGGCTTGTGGATTGTGGATTGTGGAGAATGTCTTCCATCTTCTAGCTTCTTTTTGCACTAGGATACAACTAAGTAATTAATTACTCATGTAATTAATTGTTTCTTTCCTATTTGGATTTATTAATCCTAACTGAAAAGTATTTCTCTTTTGCAGATTACTCTATATTATGTACAAGAGCAACCGAGTATTTGCGTCTTACTGGGAATAGGATTAGGACGTACGTGGCTATATATATGCCTTCGGTCATTAGGGTTAAACACCCAACAAACGAATTTCAGCCGCCGTTTTCACGTGTGTTTTGAGAGCCCTATTCCAGAGTGCGAGAGCCTTCGTTCCCGAGCCGCTTCATGGATTTTTCTCCTGTGCAAAGTGCGGTTTCTCCTTCCCGTCACTGAGACGCAACTGTCAGACGGTGGTTCTTGCGGTTGATGTGCTGCGCTGGTAGCAGTACAACGAGAAGACGTCGTGAGCGACATGTTTGTTCCAGGTTCATACCGGATCGAGACTGGGAGAACGGTGCCTATCCGCGAGGATTGTCGGGCACTGATTTCTTTAAGTATTACGTTCATTTCTCAACGAACGATCTAGTTGGTGAATTCTGACTTTTATTTTTGTTCTCCTGCTTTGTTTAATCTTCGTTTCTTATTTGGATCTGTCTGTAATTGTTAATTGAATTGCACCTGCTGCTATTGCATGTAACCACATAATAAATATTAACAACACGAACATCCAAACTCTAGACGGCGCAAGTGAGCATGTGTTCCTCCCCTTTGCCCTTGTGAAATGCATTCTTCTTCTCCTTGGAGCTCCATGTCGCACCTTGGCAGTTGTACGCGCTCAAGACTCCGTTGTATTTGTTTGTGTTCTAGATTTTTTGAAAGGCAGTGCCATCCCTTTTGCAGTTAACGGTGCATTTGGTTGTGGCCTTGGCAAATGAGTAGAACCCAATCTTCTGCAGCTATTAATTACCTCTATGGAGATGGGAAGGGGCGCGTGCTCATCATCATCTTCTTTGAGGGAAAGCTCTCGATTGGCTCCGTCACCAGGGACGTCGTAAATTTCAATTAGATACATAGATTGAATAATAGTTTATGTCATTGTTTGATGGATATTTTCTTTAGCAATCATTA
This sequence comes from Alisma plantago-aquatica, assembly GCA_963693085.1. NCBI lineage: Eukaryota > Viridiplantae > Streptophyta > Magnoliopsida > Alismatales > Alismataceae > Alisma > Alisma plantago-aquatica. Next base: position 458,800,558 of record OY856415.1, read on the forward strand.
TATAATAGGATAGAGATTTGATTAGCTATCATTATGTAATAGGTTCAAGTAAACCATACACATTTTAGAAGTTATGCATTTTAATGAAATGATATATTATAAAATTGGAAGTTCGATCAAACTTGATTGATGCTAGTTAAGTCAATTATAGGTTTTTTTTTAATTAAAATTTATTTATAGGTTTCACACTTAAAACATGCACGAATAATTTGAACTAGTTTATAATGCATATCATGTCTACCAATTCTTCATAACAAGAATCAAAATTCAAAAGAAAATATAATTGAAGAACAAGAAAGTACGTATTGAAATAGAAGTAGGTACTAGAATGTATCATTCAAATAGGTTTCTAATATTTACAAAAGCAACGCATTCTGACGTCAAACCAGAGCAAAAATGAAGAAACTATTTCCATGTTGCTAACGATCACTACTCAAACGAGCTCCACAAGAAGCTATTGATCTACTTCTCCTTTAAGAGGAGATTTCACTCCTTTCTTACAACCTGTAAAACAAAAGTAAGTAGAAAGGTGAGTTGCATGCACAATGAATATATCAATGAAATAGTTATGTATACCAAATTAGGTATTCTAAAGCGGTAGGAAATTTCGAAGAGTAGATCGCCAATACAACATGTTAATGAATTTAAAGAAATCGTTGGAAGGTACTATGTGTAATAATATAGATAAAGAAGTTGATAGAGGTAAAAGAGTAAACTAGATTCTCTGTCTGAATATTTCATCATTTTTTAATTTAAGTTCACTTAGATATTACCACCAAGTTAAAGCGAATATTGTGTGATTTGCTATAGACAAGTCTATATGGTAAGATATAGGACCTTCAGACTACTTACTGAACAAACATTAGTCTGCACTGAGGTTGCCATGTCTAGTGTAACGTCAGCAAACAACTTCAGTTGAAGTATGGCTTCATGCCTCGAGGTACTCAAAAGTGGTGTCTTTAGAATTAAAACTGCTAATTCCAATTAATACGGTTCCATTAGGGCTGACACACAATACAAAGAATTATTAAGGTAGTAAAATGTGATGAAATAGATCGAACCGATACTTGGATGTTTAGTGTTGAGTAGTTACTATGTATAAAAGAATAGCAGGACTAATGGTTCCCAACGATATGGTTCTAGTCCTTTTGATTCAGCTTGCGGACCTCGAACTGAGTAGTACGAATTACACTTAATTTTATTGACAATTCAATTAACTAGTGACCAACTTGTATTCCGTTGATAAAATGAAGTATACCTTAATTTACTGTGTAATAATTAAACTAGGGTTTGTATACCATTTTCTAACTTTTTATTGATGTGAATTTATAAACTTGTAAATTCTAACTTGGAAGAAAAAAAATCGAACAAACATAACTAATTTAGTTACTGAATGCATAAAATTAAATCATTTTTACAATGTTTCGTAATTTGTCTATACCACATCTTCTAACACCAAAAGTCCTAGATTTCAATATAAAAGGGAAAAACAAAACAAACCCCTAGTTTTTCTACTAGGTTTTCGTACTCATTTATTCATTTATTTCATCATGTAATCATCACTAGGTCAAGAAATTATTAAGATGTAATTTGTTAACATGTAAACATTAGGAACTTGAGAGTTCATGTATCATTCGCAAATAAATATGCAAAGGTAGAGTAAAGATACATGAATGGGGTCGTGGAAGCACGTATTCATTGTCCCAATTGATAAGTGGTTTGCACTACTTCTGATGTAGGAGTGAGATGCCTTTAAAGAGTAGATCAAGGATCGGAGGCCTGGACCAGCTGTAGAGATATGCCTGATAGAAAACATCCAAACCCTTGACGGCGCAGGTCAGCATCTGCTCCTGCTCTTCGCCCTTGTGGAAAAGGTTCTTCTTCTCCTTGGAGTTCCAGGCCGCACCTTGGAAGTTGTACGCGCTCAGGATCCGTTGTATTTGTTCATGTTCCAGATCTTTTTGAAAGGCAGTGCCATCCCTTGTGCAGTTAACAGTGCATTTGGTTGTAGCGTTGGCAGATGAGTAGAACCCAATCTTCCGCAGCTATTAATTACCTCCATGGAGACGGGAAGGGGCGCATGCCCATCATCGTTTTCCTTGACGGAAAGCCGACGATAGGAGATCCCTTGATTGGTTCCGTCACCAGGGACATCATAAGTTTCTTCTAGACCAGTTGGATCAAATCGGGAACCTGCATATGCTGAATCCTTGACGGTGTAAGAATTGATGAAGTGCTATGTGACTTTTAAGGTGTCGGGCGGGTTGGCCTTTGGAGGCAGCAGCACAGTGTGATGGCCATTGTTGTTGTGGTAGAGCGCAGAATTCCCATCCCAGCTGCCGCCGGCAGGGTCAGTTGCTGCATCAGGTATGAGGTGAACATGATCCGGATCCTCCCCCTGTTTGTCCTTGTTGAAATCGTTCTTCTTTTCTTTGAATCTCCACGGTTCAGGTTCACCTTGGCAGTTGTATTCCTCAACGACGTTGCTTGCAAGATCCGTGGAGAAGAGCCTGTCTCCCGCTGCTGTTGGTAGTACAGGGTTGTGCTTGCCAGGTGGATCCATACTGCAGATCAGAAGGGAACACAAAATATATTACAGATTAAAATGCAAACCGAGCAAATTATAATTATTGACAGACACGAACATGTAAGATTAAAGTAGCAGGTTAGGTTGTAGCTGGTGAATGTACTAGTAGGTATATAAATGTACAGCACGGACCTGACATTATCATACCCATTTAAGAACGCCATCCACTCAATTGCCATCAAGATGGGACTTTTGTGGGTCTGGAGCTCGGAGTTCTCCTTGTCCGTCACGCAGCAATAGAGATCGTTATTTTCGGCATGCCAGGCGCTTATGGTTGCCATGGCGTTCCATTTGTGATTTGGTGACTGCTTGACGGTGTTTGCCTCTGGAATCAACTTGATGATGTCTTTCAGTTTGTGCTTTTGCTGCAAGAGCTTGAAGACGTATTCTATACGGCAGGCGTTCATGACCGAGGCATCGCCAAGTACATTACTACAGATCAGAAGAAAACATGGAGTTACGAACTTAAATGCCAACTGAGCAAATTAAAATCACGTCAGCTTGCTGCTGGTTAATCGAACTCGATTATTTGGGCAGCACAGACCTGATATAAGAAGTTACCCGGAGGGCCATGGCACCGCCTTGCTTCTCCTCTGTTAACTTTTGCTTCTGGTTGTTTAGAACTCCCTCCAGTTACTCGCCTTTCAGAACGGGGATGTGCTCTACTGGGACGATTAATCAATTCGTCTGTTGACTACGTTGACTCAGTTTGTCCTCAACCCAATTCTTTAAAGCATCCAGACCAACATCCGCAACTCGCTGGCAAGATCTAATGTTCCTTGTACGGTCGAACAAATTGCGACAGGCCGCTGGAATTTCCACTTCTTTCAGGATCGCGAATACCAACTTAAACACAATCCCCCGATCCATTAGGCGAAAGAAATGGCCATACAGACTCAAGAACTGGGATCTGCGATACATTCCTGTCAACAGTTGGGAAAACAGACCAGCTGCATGTTGGTGAGTTGAAAAATCAACAGCCCAGGCCATGGATGAAGCAAAATTATGATCTGGGCCGAAAGTATGAGATGATTATGAGGAGACTGAAAATCGGAACCTTAAAAGAAAATTGGCGGAGTAATCATGAAGATGATTATGTAATCACTGGCCGTGTCGGAAAGGGTGGAGAGGGGTCGAATTGGAATTATGTAGGAAAGAGTGGGGATACACGTAACCAGATTCAAACCCTTTGCCACACCCCGAAACGGCTTAAAAACGGCCGGTCCACAACTAATGACTTCCAACAGTTGTTTTTCCGCAAAAAACCCTGACTCTCAGTCGCCGCGCCTCCAGCCATCATAGTTGCCGCGATGTAGAGCCCCTCTCTCTCCCGTTGCGCCCACAACGGAGGCAGACAACCACGGCGGCAAAGAGCGCTGGCTATCCAGTTGGCCTTGATGAACACGGAGTCTATGGGGGCACCAGCAAGGAGACCTATTCAGATCGACGGAGGCCATGGACCATAAATCCTTCCATGGGATTATTGTCCGTCCGTCGTCCGCCCCCATGGAATCCCTAGTCCTACGCTAGTGTTAGGATTTTGTCATAAGAAATAATATCTAACAATATTAGGAAAGTACAATTAATGTTAGACTTAGAGTCTAAGACATTATTTTCTTATCCTTTTGTATCGTATCCTCTCGTATTGTCTAACTAGGAGTCTCTATCTATAAATATAGATAGACACCGATGGATATTGTGGGCCAAAAAGAACACCGATGTGTGGGGGTTCCAACGTGTGGTAACTTCGGGTGTGCCAATGTAGGACAACATCGTGTGTCAAAACGGGAAGCCACAAAGGATAGCCAAAGGGGAGAGAGAACGAGAGTGGGTTACGAAATTCTATTATGGGCACGGGATTGTGAGGGAGCGACAATCCTTGTAGTCTTCTTGGAGTTGCTTAATAGAATTTTACGGTCTTCTTCACCAATCATGTTCTCTGCTTGGTTATTTATTTGGTGGTTGTTGGCTTTGTCGATGTGGGCGGTCGTGACTTTTGTTGTGCTTGCTTGGGATGTATCTCGTGTGGGGTTTTTCTTGGGCTTGAAGCTTCCGCAAATCTCTTCACCTAGGACGGTGGCCCTTAGTTGCAGGCCACCCCTCTTTTATTTCTTGATCTAGAGACTATCGATCATTGCATCCTGTCTCTGGTCTCTACTCTCGTGTCCCGACACGTACATCCTATGTCCTCTGTGCATAGATCCTTCGTTCTCTGACTCTCCTAGCCCCGATCAACGATGGTCAGCCACTGTGCTCACCCTTGCATTGTCGCTGCTTCCTTCATGCAAACCGACCCATCTGTTGCACCGTCCGCGTCGCCTGTCTCCAAGTTCCGTTCAAATTACAGCAGATAGTAGACATCAAGATCACTGGAACGTGGCGGCCTTAGTCTCCGTAGCACCGTATTGGCCTTCAACCTCCTTGCGGAGACTGGCATAGGACATTGCAGCAGGGAGGTCCCCTCTGCAGCTGTTCACCTGCATGAGTTACAGCAACACCGACCAACACTGTAAATTAAGCTCATCCTGTCATGGTGGCAGCAAAACCCCGGCATAGCACGCCGCGGATCTTAATACGCTGCTCAGCACCACCATGACAAACCAATAGTCGTGCCTCGATGGGTTCTCACACGACGAGGTTGTAGGGTGTGGAGAGGGAAAGTGCAGGACGGGTGTGTGAACATCAAGAAGTTGAGCAGTAATTCTCTTTCTATGATTAGGAATTATACTGAAGGGAATATGGCGAGTCAGGGGTCGCCGAGTATGAGGAGGAAGATGCTCTAGTGGGAGGAGAGTGTGTTACCGGTTGATGAGGAGAGTGGGTTCCCGGAGTGGTTCTCTGTTGGTGACAGGAAGCTGTTGCAGGCTTCGACTGTGGTGGTTGATGTTGTGGTAGCTGTAAGCCCCTGAACTTACTTAATGAGTTGAACAAACTTAATTATAATCATCATTGAATGCTTATAACCCTAATCTAACATTGATATGTTGATTAAGCTAAGTTAAGTGCTTAAGATGTGATTAGTGTTTTGATTAGATGATACAAGCTAATTAGCATGATTTCTCACCTTCAGGTTGTAAAAGATCTCACACTTGACATTTAGCAAAAGAAATCGATTGATTTGGACCTCCTAGGAAAAAGTTATGATAATTTAAATTTCTAGGGTCGAATTTGCAATTTTTTCAAGTTTTAGCTTTATATTTCCTTTTTCCTTTCTTTCTCGCTTATCTTCTTCGAGCGATGTTCTTTGGGTCGGCGCACTGTAGCGGCGTTGTAGCTCCGCGGGTGTGCAATCGCAGCAAGGTGAACGACGGGTGATTTGGCCATAGTTCCATTCTTAGCAGCTCACCTCCCTTCTTCCTCTCTTCTTCCTCCTCCCTCCACTCTTCCTTGCCTACCAGCCGCCTAGCAGCTTTGACCAGCGGCAAGCAGCAGTAGTTACGGCTGTTGTGCACGGCCAGGAGGGGGCATTTTGGGTGCGCCTAGTAGCAAGAATAGCTACTCTTGACTCTGAATGAGAGGTCCAAGCAAGAATTTCAGTTTTCAGTCATGAATTGAGTTCTTCCGTCAACCTGTTTCCGAGCGTGAAGCAACCTGGTTGCAACAGGTTCTAAAACGGAATACCCAAGATTGAAGACAACTAAAATTCACCCAGAAACAGGCTCTGGACGCAATTCCGGACAAATCTGGACATCCTGAATCGTTGTGAGTAAGGTTTAACTCACCTATCATTATTCAACTCTGGTGTTTGGAAATTTTTGGTTAATTATGTGTTTTTTGCTGATAACAGTAGTTATCAGGCGTTGTGCGGTATTTGGCGTCACTCGACTTTTTATTTCATAAATCACTTCTTTACGCTTTTTTATGATCTAGTTTAGCATCTGATCAGTGTGGATTAGACCAGTGAATTTACATGGTTCATCGGAACCTAAATTGCTCAGTGTGAATGTTGAAATTAGTAATACACGACCAATAACGTTATGGTTTGGGTATAAACTGTTGGTATGTATGCCCTGAGAGCCAATCATGGGATGATTGGTGGGATACATTAAGATTGATTTGATAAACATCAAAGGCAAGCTTCCAATTCTTTCTGGTTCAGTCATATGAGATAGTGATAGAACAGATGGAATGTCTAGAGAATGACAGTACTCAATGACGTATGTCTTCAGGTTCAGGACCTGAACGATGAGATCATACGGATGCTAAGAGTTTGTACATTCTTGTTATGTCCCTAGTCGGATGTCATTGTGGAAGGTAGATAGACAGCAATGACACACAAGACTAGATTGTGGTGTTGGTTGATGACAGAATCTCATTAGTCATGATATAGAGATATCAAACCAAACACACAGGTACTTGTTAGAGAACAAGTGTACCGGACAGACCCACCGTGAGTTTGACACATGGAACCATGAGATGGTAGTCACAGTCAGTACTCACAGTGATGGTGGTGAGTGTGATTCTTAGACCTGAAATCACTGCACTCAACACATGTCGTTGGGCACACTTTGACATCATCAAACACAATCCTGAAACATGGGTTGTTATAAAGGTGATGATTGGGTGGCTTTGACACATGGGGCTTTTGAGGGGTGAGTGATAGATATGGGATTTGTCCCTCCTGAGGGAGTTTGATATCCAAGGCCACTTGATGAGTAGGATTGAGATAGGCGTGCACACGCATGTGTGAATCAGTATGTGATATTGATGTCATACATATCTCGTTCAATCTACTCTGAGATCAAGAAAGTGAATGAACGTTGACAGGATGATTGTTCCATGCCTCGAGTTCATTCGGGATATCAGTGACAAAGGAATTATACATTCACTGTAACACCATTCACGGATTGTAGGATTGAAAGTTGTTCTCCAACTTTCTACTTTCACTTGGGTAGCAATGATGTGTGACTAGGCACCGCTCATTGCTTGTGAAGTCATAAGTGTTATGGACTTTCACTGCCAACGTGAAATGGACCTGCAGGGTCACACACATAGGATTTAACCTGGAAAAGGAGTTTTGTCCACAAAGCATTGTTTAGATTGATTACTAAAGGAGTTTAGTAGTTCAATTAAACACTCAATCAGTCGATGGTTCAATATCATATGGTTCAAGGTGTTGGACGCATTGATTGGAGCATCGGATTGATTGAAATCGCAATTGACTGATTTTTCCCAACCTGTGCTCCCAACCGATCGGCTCAAGTGTTGAACCGGTCGGCTGAGGTTGCTGAACCGGTCGGCTCAAATGTTGAGTCGATCGGCTCATGACCAGGTTGAAATGACCAGTTCAAGGGATGAACCGATCGGCTCAACTGGTGCAATCAACCTATTAGGAAAGTCATGTCGGCAAGAATTTTCCTTTGGTTTCAAATTGCCCAATATGATTGGAAATAATATTGGTATTCAATACCAATTGGGAAAGAAACAAGAAAAGTCCTTTTGAGCCGGATTAGGATCATGAACCGATCGGTTCAGGGCACCAACCGATCGGTTGGAGTGCCCCAAATGATCGGCTCAGGTCCAACCGATCGGCTCAATGGCCGAACCGATCGGTTCAGCTGTGAACCGATCGTTTCAAGTTGCGAGTTGGTTGCTTTTTGTGGAAAATCTTGAACCCTTCTACTCTTGCTTTAGTCCCATATTGCCGGGGACAGAGAACCCTGTCCCATGACCCTCCTATATATATAGGGGTATTGGGGGCTTCTCAGAGAACAACTCAGTGCAACCAGTTGCTCTGTAAAGTTGTCGTTCTCTCTGGTTTTGGTAACCGAGAGAGAGCCCGAGCAAGTGCTTCCCACAAAAGGGAGGTGCAGTAAGGGAAGGACAACTGCAGTTGCAACTGGAGGCAGGAGAGTGTGTGGGAGACTAGTACGCCTGCAGAAGGGTTTGACTCCTTCCACTTCCTTGTGGGACAAGGAGTGTGGAGTTCCAGGTGGTCCGTGTGGACTACTATAGAGGCGGGAGGTTTCTGCCGCTCAGGAGAACAATGTCAATCCCGACAGTCCCGGTGAGAGGAGGAGTTGTGAGTCCTGGTGCGACCAGGAGCTGCACAGACACCGTCCAAGACCGGAGGTGAAGACCGCACTAGCTGTGAGGCATTGTCTCCAAGCAAGCCTTAGGACAAGGTATGATTCCTCAAACCATCCTTCCTATTGTATAGACGTTGACGCGTTTCCTCGGTTCGGGTTAATGGGAGGAGAAAATTTTTGTTTCCGCTACCTGCTCTGCCTCCCCTAAAACCCAACAGTGGTATCAGAGCCACGTCAATTGCACTATACTTTAGGATTATCGGTATGATCGATTTTGGTTTGTCGCCTTTATTTATTGCATACGATGCGAATAATATTGGCTTATGCATGTCCAATCGTAAATCCAAAAATCCCAATATTATATATATGATATGTAATATTAATGCACTTAATACGCGTTGCCCTTAAACGAGTTTTGTGGTGGATGTTTTACGTGGTTATGGCCAATAAACCCTATCTGTGTTTGGTTGTGTGGTTGCTTGCATCTCGGTCTGCGCACCGATTCCCTCTCCTATTCCTGATGTAACTCAAAATAATTCGAGGTTCTTTCCTACCTTTGCTCCCCCCGAATGTAACTCGGGGTTTCCCTTTTAAGCAATGTAATAATAGGATAGATTTTATTTCCTGTTATGTCGAAGACCGGCGGACCTCCAAGCGACAGCTGAGACGATCGGTTCAAGGAGTGAACCGATCGGTTGGCGTTCCAGACGGTCGGTTCAAGGAGTGAACCGATCGGGTAGATACCCGGTTTGAGGAGAGAGACGAGCGGGTGGCGGCCAGGAAGAGATGCACGACGACCAGGCGAACCGACCGGTTGGAGGAGCCAACCGATCGGCTGGTGGCACCCAGACGACCGGCCAGAGAGCAGATCATTCATATGATGAGTTGATCAACTCGGATGGCTAAAGCACAGAGTTATCTTGTACATGTTGCATATGATGTAGACCTAGATGACCGTGATTCCTCTTGGCTCGAGGAATCACATTAGGATGGCCATAATCATCGCTTTTATCGTTTTGCATGTTTTCTGTGGGATATAGCATGTATATGATACGTACTATATATTGTGGTGATTGGATATGTATATGTATATAAAAACCAAATCCCTCATTAAATATTAAGTTTTAGATACCTTCCAAATGTGACACACATGAAAAGCTTGATCGACCAAGTGTGGGCACGCCCTAGCGTGGTGCACCGTCTATCTCGTGGAAGCGTGAAGGATGAATGTGTGGGTCTGCCCTAGCAGGGTGCATATTCATCATGTTTGCTTTGGGTTGGACTTAACAAGGTGACCTAGATAGGATCTAGCGCCTTGAGGCATGGAGATGATCATTGCAAGGAGTTGCATATGACATCTTATCAAGAGTTGCATATGATGCAATTGGCAAGTGTTGCCTACCTGAGAGATCTAAGTCGTGGGTGACAGCCCTAGCTGGTCCATTACTTAGAGGATTTCAGGATCTTGCCCACTAGAAGGTTGTACGCTGCAATCTTCCGAATTGATGGTGAGGGCTATCAATTTGAAGTAAAATAGTGGGACCGATAATTAATTGAAGGCCTAATTTTTATTGTCAACTTTTCAAATCAATCAAATAAGTCAAAAGAGTTTTGGACTAAAATTGCATATATTTCCTTTTGTTAAAATAAATGGTTAATCAACAATAATCACTTTATTTGCGATCGGTCTTTGAGACCAACAAATTAAATGGGAATAATTCCACGACTGGTAGGACGTTGAGAAGTGTTCTCAATCAAAGAGTGAAAGCTCTAAGTCCTAATTATACCAGAACCAGATGAACTCAATCCACCACATCAATGACTGAAAGTATGCTTATGGAAGCATACCAAGGATGACATTGATGAGGAGTGCTTGATGTTGTGTTCTCTAAACTATGAGTTGTAGAGACAACATGAGACATATGATGTCTCAAGGACACTATCCTAGTATGTCATGACAGAAGGAGATCTAGTAAGGTATTCACACAACTCAATGTGATTGGGTATGTGGAAAACCTAACTAAGGAGGATTCCCTCTGAGCCAAGAGTTGGCTATTGGTATGATACTACAAATGTTGCGAGAATCATACAATTCATGATAAACTAAAACATGAACAACTTTGACAAGCGTTGACAGAGTTCTTGGACATGTTGAGGACAGTAGATGCAATTATGAAGAAAGACAAACCCTAATGTTTGATGTGTTCAATGAAGGGTAAGTCTCAAGGGCAAGGGCAAAGGCAAAGCTAAGAAGTGTTCTGATGCTAGCCAGCAGCTCAACCCGTCTTCAGCCTCAAGGCACATGGGAAAGGGTGTATGAGGGAATTGACCTCGATATCTGGAAGAACAAAAGAAGATGAAGGAGGGGATGGAGATCTCCACCTAAGGTATCATGAAATGAACCGCTTCTTTATCTGAGGTATATGATACCAAGAAATGGATATGTCATATGTGATATGCAAGATCCACAAAGAAGTGATGGCCTTTGTGAAAGGACCATGAAAGAAGTACCCATCATTGGAGCAAGTGTTGCTGCCATAGATAGGAATATCTTTCAGTTTATTTCAGCCTAAAGGGGATGAAATAGAGTTGAGAACTGCTATTTCAATTTGCCAATAGAAACACTTTATTGTTGCATCTTGTTGAGACAAGGATGGCTATCAATATAGTTGATATTTCAATTTCAAAGATATGATCTTTGTGGCAATGCCTTGTTTATCTTGTGATACTTGGTATGCATAAGATAAAATGATACCTAAAAGTTATAGATAACTCAAACAATCAAATTAGCATCAATCATGAGAAATTCATTTCTAGTTTCCATGTGATGGATAAATCTAGACTCTTTTGGTTAGAGAACCAGTAAGAGACATGAATCTCTTATACATGATAAATCAATCTTCACTAATGGTAGTGGGAGGATGATTATCCAATTAGGTATAATACATGTGATGTATTTACACACCTATTGGAACAAATGCTAATACTTCAAATGGTGTTTTTGAGAAATACCAATATGAATATCTTGAAGTGTTCAAGAATATCATAAATGAAGTACGAATTTGGTAAAGTGTTAATTCTTGATGAGATCAATGAATAAAATACTTAGACCAAATGTTTGAGAACCTTGTGAGTGATTATGATAGTGTATCATAGTGAGCTCATGATTAAGGCATAGTGATGTCTAAATCAAGAAGGAATCATACTCTAAGGAGTTAGAGAATGATTATCAAATAACTAAATTCTTCTTAATAAAGAATACCCCACACTAATAAAGGACATTCAGAATCACAAAGAGTTGTGAGTTCTTATATCCTTGACAGATACACCTCAATTATCTATGTGATAAGTTGGTCATGTGATGAGTCAACTATCTAGATGAATATGAGGAACCGGATTTTGAGTTATGGTATAAAACCATTACATCCTAAATGACTTCCATGTGAGCCATAAGGTATGACCTTGATGGTAGCACTCATTGGATCATATCCATAAGTGCAAGTAAGTCTTAAATGTTAAGACACATGGATAACATTTTGAGAAGGATGATGCTTGTTGATTGCAACTTAATGACTAAGACATTTGGCTTATGGATACTAAAACCGCATTCCTATGAGGAATAAATCAAGGATGTGTACGTAACACAACCTATTAGGTTTATGAATCCACTAATGCAAATGAAGTCTATAAGTTACAATGGACTAATCAATGTGATTGATTGAGTACAAGCAACTCGGAATTGGATCTTTACTTTGATGATATAGTCAAAGGATTTGACTGATATGTCAAAGATAAATAAGGGATTTGTGATTTAGTGGGAGCGTATTCACATTCCACATGTTGATGTGAAATGGAAATGTTCTAAAATGGAAATGCAAAAGTGGAAATTATCTTTAAGGAAGATAGAGATGTTTCCTATATGATAGGAATAGAGATCTATAGAGATAGTTCTCGAAAATCTTTTGACCTGTAAAGAGAAAGCATACATTGGCAATCTGTACTGAAGGGTTCAGTATGCACAGATTTAGTGGGAGAAAACTTGTCCATGTTATATGGATATTAGTATCCCAAGGCCAGGTGTCCAATTCTTATGAAGAATGGGAACAGTAAGAATAGATATGGATCTATCATGTATGTAATCATCCCATTGTCTTGCATGTATAGACATGGCAAGAATAAAATGCATTCATCATCTTGTATGTAGGACATGACAATATGATGTGCTCATCCTGATAACTCGTATGTGGGACATAACGAGTGCATGTTTGTCTACTTCCAGTAAGGGTTACTGGAATACCATGAGAACTTGATAAGTACTTGAGAAGTACTAGTTCTATGGAGATAAGGAAGAGTTCGATGTAAAGAGTTACATTGATGCGAACTTCCGAAAAGGGACAGAAAATTAATCGCAAAATATATATAGGATATATAAAAGTGAAAGTTTGTTGATAATTGGAAGTGTTCCAATAAAACCATTTAAAAGGAAATGCCGAGTATCCGTGTGTTAGAGAACAGCAGTGGATACTATATGGATCTGGAAGTTCATAGAGATGAACTTATAGATATTCCGGTCATTGATGACAAGTATGGAATCCTTGATCATGCAATGTGGCTAAAGGTTAGCAAAGGAATATTGGATCGCATATTACGGCAGCTCCATCTCATATGTATGACGTACAACGAAGAGATGAGAGACATGCAATTTAGACTGACTTTGGCAAGGTGTTGCCATAACTCACTATGTTCGCACTAGAGCACAGTAACATGTGGGACATGTTTGAAGATCACTATGAATATGATTCAAGGGTGATTGGCTCGCAGTGCAAGTGGGAGTCTGTTGGTATGTATGCCCTGAGAGCTAATCATAAGATGATTGGTGGGATACATTAAGATTGATTTGATAAACATCAAAGGCAAGATTCCAATTCTTTCTGGTTCAGTCATATGAGATAGTGATAGAACAGATGGAATGTCTAGAGAATGACAGTACTCAATGACGTATGCCTTCAGGTTCATGACCTGAACGATGAGATCATACGGATGCTAAGAGTTTGTACATTCTTGTTATGTCCCTAGTCAGATGGCATTGTGGAAGGTAGATAGACAGCAATGACACACAAGACTAGATTGTGGTGTTGGTTGATGACAGAATCTCATTAGTCATGATATAGAGATATCAAACCAAACACATAGGTACTTGTTAGAGAACAAGTGTACCGGACAGACCCACCGTGAGTTTTACACATGGAACCATGAGATGGTAGTCACAGTCAGTACTCACAGTGATGGTGGTGAGTGTGATTCTTAGACCTGAAATCACTGCACTCAACACATGTCGTTGGGCACACTTTGACATCATCAAACGCAATCCTGAAACATGGGTTGTTATAAAGGTGATGATTGGGTGGATTTGACACATGGGGCTTTTGAGGGGTGAGTGATAGATATGGGATTTGTCCCTCCTGAGGGAGTTTGATATCCAAGGCCACTTGATGAGTAGGATTGATATAGGCGTGCGCACGCATGTGTGAATTAGTATGTGTTATTGATGTCATACATATCTCGTTCAATCTACTCTGAGATCAAGAAAGTGAATGAACGTTGATAGGATGATTGTTCCATGCCTCGAGTTCATTCGGGATATCAGTGACAAAGGAATTATACATTCACTGTAACACCATTCACGGATTGTAGGATTGAAAGTTGTTCTCGAACTTTCTACTTTCACTTGGGTAGAAATGATGTGTGACTAGGCACCGCTCATTGCTTGTGAAGTCATAAGTGTTATGGACTTTCACTGCCAACGTAAAATGGACCTGTAGGGTCACACACATAGGATTTAACCTGGAAAAGGAGTTTTGTCCACAAAGCATTGTTTAGATTGATTACTAAAGGAGTTTAGTAGTTCAATTAAACACTCAAACAGTCGATGGCTCAATATCATATGGTTCAAGGTGTTGGACGCATTGATTGGAGCATCGGATTGATTGAAATCGCAATTGACTGATTTTGCCCAACCTGTGCTCCCAACCGATCGGCTCAAGTGTTGAACCGGTCGGCTGAGGTTGCTGAACCGGTCGGCTCAAATGTTGAGTCGATCGGCTCATGACCAGGTTGAAACGACCGGTTCAAGGGTTGAACCGATCGACTCAACTGGTGCAATCGACCTGTTGGGAAAGTCATGTCGGCAAGAATTTTCCTTTGGTTTCAAATTGCCCAATACGATTGGAAATAATATTGGTATTCGATACCAATTGGGAAAGAAACAAGAAAAGTCCTTTTGAGCCGGATTAGGATCATGAACCGATCGGTTCAGGGCACCAACCGATCGGTTGGAGTGCCCCAAACGATCGGCTCAGGTCCAACCGATCGGCTCAATGGCCGAACCGATCGGTTCAGCTGTGAACCGATCGTTTCAGGTTGCGAGTTGGTTGCTTTTTGTGGAAAATCTCAAACCTTTCTACTCCTGCTTTAGTCCCATATTGCCGGGGACAGAGAACCCTGTCCCATGACCCTCCTATATATATAGGGGTATTGGGGGCTTCTCAGAGAACAACTCAGTGCAACCAGTTGCTCTGTAAAGTTGTCGTTCTCTCTGGTTTTGGTAACCGAGAGAGAGCCCGAGCAAGTGCTTCCCACAAAAGGGAGGTGCAGCAAGGGACGGACAACTACAGTTGCAACTGGAGGCAGGAGAGTGTGTGGAGGACTAGTACGCCTGCATAAGGGTTTGACTCCTTCCACTTACTTGTGGGACAAGGAGTGTGGAGTTCCAGGTGGTCCGTGTGGACTACTACAGAGGCGAGAGGTTTCTGCCGCTCAGGAGAACACTGTCAATCCCGACAGTCCCGGTGAGAGGAGGAGTTGTGAGTCTCGGTGCGACCAGGAGCTGCACAGACACTGTCCAAGACCAGAGGCGAAGACCGCACTAGCTGTGAGGCATTGTCGCCAAGCAAGCCTTAGGACAAGGTATGATTCCTCAAACCATCCTTCCTATTGTATAGACGTTGACGCGTTTCCTCAGTTTGGGTTAAGGGGAGGAGAAAATTTTTGTTTCCGCTGCCTGCTCTGCCTCCCCTAAAACCCAACAGTGGTATCAGAGCCACGTCAACTGCTCTATACTTTAGGATTATCGATATGATCGATTTTGGTTTGTCGCCTTTATTTATTGCATACGATGTGAATAAAATTTGGCTTATGCATGTCCAATCGTAAATCCACAAATCCCAATATTATATATATGATATGTAATATTAATGCACTCGATACGCGTCGCCCTTAAACGAGTTTTGTGGTGGATGTTTTACGTGGTTATGGCCAATAAACCCTATCTGTGTTTGGTTGTGTGGTTGCTTGCATCTCGGTCTGCGCACTGATTCCCTCTCCTATTCCTGATGTAACTCAAAATAATTCGAGGTTCTTTCCTACCTTTGCTCCCCCCTAATGTAACTCGGGGTTACCCTTTTAAGCAATGTAATAATAGGATAGATTTTATTTCCTATTATTTCGAAGACTGGTGGACCTCCAAGCGACAGCTGAGACGATCGGTTCAAGGAATGAACCGATCGGTTGGCGTTCCAGACGGTCGGTTCAAGGAGTGAACCGATCGGGTAGATACCCGGTTCGAGGAGCGAGACGAGTGGGTGGCGGCCAGGAAGAGATGCACGACGACCAGGCGAACCGACCGGTTGGAGGAGCCAACCGATCGACTGGTGGCACCCAGACGACCGGCCAGAGAGCAGATCATTCATATGATGAGTTGATCAACTCTGATGGCTAAAGCACAAAGTTATCTTATACAGGTTGCATATGATGTAGACCTAGATGACCGTGATTCCTCTTGGCTCGAGGAATCACATTAGGATGGCCATAATCATCGCTTTTATCGTTTTGCATGTTTTCTGTGGGATATAGCATGTATATGATACGTACTATATATTGTGGTGATTGGATATGTATATGTATATAAAAACCAAATCCCTCATTAAATATTAAGTTTTAGATGCCTTCCAAATGTGACACACATGAAAAGCTTGATCGACCAAGTGTGGGCACGCCCTAGCGTGGTGCACCGTCTATCTCGTAGAAGCGTGAAGGATGAATGTATGGGTCTGCCCTAGCAAGGTGCATATTCATCGTGTTTGCTTTGGGTCAGACTTAACAAGGTGACCTAGATAGGATCTAGTGCCTTGAGGCATGGAGATGATCATTGCAAGGAGTTGCATATGACATCTTATCAAGAGTTGCATATGATGCAATCGGCAAGTGTTGCCTACCTGAGAGATCTAAGTCGTGGGTGACAGCCCTAGTTGGTCCATTACTTAGAGGATTTCAGGATCTTGCCCACTAGAAGGTTGTACGCTGTAATCTTCCGAATTGATGGTGAGGGCTATCAATTTGAAGTAAAATAGTGGGAGCGATAATTAATTGAAGGCCTAATTTTTATCGTCAACTTTTCAAATCAATGAAATAAGTCAAAAGAGTTTTGGACTAAAATTGCATATATTTCCTTTTGTTAAAATAAATGGTTAATCAACAATAATCACTTTATTTGTGATCGGTCTTTGAGACCAACAAATTAAAAGGGAATAATTCCACGACTGGTAGGACGTTGAGAAGTGTTCTCAATCAAAGAGCGAAAGCTCTAAGTCCTAATTATACCAGAACCAGATGAACTCAATCCCACCACATCAATGACTGAAAGTATGCTTATGGAAGCATACCGAGGATGACATTGATGAGGAGTGCTTGATGTTGTGTTCTCTGAACTATGAGTTATAGAGACAACATGAGACATATGATGTCTCAAGGACACTGTCCTAGTATGTCATGACAGAAGAAGATCTAGTAAGGTATTCACACAACTCAATGTGATTGGGTATGTGGAAAACCTAACTAAGGAGGATTCCCTCTGAGCTAAGAGTTGGCTATTGGTATGATACTGCAAATGTTGTGAGAATCATACAATTCATGATAAACTACAACATGAACAACTTTGACAAGCGTTGACAGAGTTCTTGGACATGTTGAGGACAGTAGATGCAATTATGAAGAAAGACAAACCCTAATGTTTGATGTGATCAATGAAGGGTAAGTCTCAAGGGCAAGGGCAAAGGCAAAGCTAAGAAGTGTTCTGATGCTAGCCAGCAGCCCAACCCGTCTTCAGCCTCAAGGCACATGGGAAAGGGTGTATGAGGGAATTGACCTCGATATCTGGAAGAACAAAAGAAGATGAAGGAGGGGATGGAGATCTCCACCTAAGGTATCATGAAATGAACCGCTTCTTTATCTGAGGTATATGATACCAAGAAATAGATATGTCATATGTGATATGAAAGATCCACAAAGAAGTGATGGCCTTTGTGAAAGGACCATGAAAGAAGTACCCATCATTGGAGCAAGTGTTGTTGCCATAGATAGGAATATCTTTCAGTTTATTTCAGCCTAAAGGGGACGAAATAGAGTTGAGAACTGCTATTTCAATTTGCCAATAGAAACACTTTATTGTTGCATCTTGTTGAGACAAGGATGGCTATCAATATAGTTGATGTTTCAATTTCAAAGATATGATCTTTGTGGCAATGCCTTGTTTATCTTGTGATACTTGGTATGAATAAGATAAAATGATACCTAAAAGTTATAGATATCTCAAACAATCAAATTAGCATCAATCATGAGAAATTCATTTCTAGTTTCCATGTGATGGATAAATCTAGACTCTTTTGGTTAGAGAACCAGTAAGAGACATGAATCTCTTGTACATGATAAATCAATCTTCACTAATGGTAGTGGGAGGATGATTATCCAATTAGGTATAATACATGTGATGTATTTACACACCTATTGGAACAAATGCTAATACTTCAAATGGTGTTTTTGAGAAATACCAATATGAATATCTTGAAGTGTTCAAGAATATCATAAATGAAGTACGAATTTGGTAAAGTGTTAATTCTTGATGAGATCAATGAATAAAATACTTAGACCAAATGTTTGAGAACCTTGTGAGTGATTATGATAGTGTATCATAGTGAGCTCATGATTAAGGCATAGTGATGTCTAAATCAAGAAGGAATCATACTCTAAGGAGTTAGAGAATGATTATCAAATAACTAAATTCTTCTTAATAAAGAATACCCCACACTAATAAAGGACATTCAGAATCACAAAGAGTTGTGAGTTCTTATATCCTTGACAGATACACCTCAATTATCTATGTGATAAGTTGGTCATGTGATGAGTCAACTATCTAGATGAATATGAGGAACCGGATTTTGAGTTATGGTATAAAACCATTACATCCTAAATGACTTCCATGTGAGCCATAAGGTATGACCTTGATGGTAGCACTCATTGGATCATATCCATAAGTGCAAGTAAGTCTTAAATGTTAAGACACATGGATAACATTTTGAGAAGGATGATGCTTGTTGATTGCAACTTAATGACTAAGACATTTGGCTTATGGATACTAAAACCGCATTCCTATGAGGAATAAATCAAGGATGTGTACATAACACAACCTATAAGGTTTATGAATCCACTAATGCAAATGAAGTCTATAAGTTACAATGGACTAATCAATGTGATTGATTGAGTACAAGCAACTCAGAATTGGATCTTTACTTTGATGATATAGTCAAAGGATTTGACTTATATGTCAAAGATAAAGAAGGGATCTGTGATTTAGTGGGAGCGTATTCACATTCCACATGTTGATGTGAAATGGAAATGTTCTAATGGAAATCCAAAAGTGGAAATTATCTTTAAGGAAGATAGAGATGTTTCCTATATGATAGGAATAGAGATCTATAGAGATAGTTCTAGAAAATCTTTTGACCTGTAAAGAGAAAGCATACATTGGCAATCTGTACTGAAGGGTTCAGTATGCACAGATTCAGTGGGAGAAAACTTGTCCATGTTATATGGATATTAGTATCCCAAGGCCAGGTGTCCAATTCTTATGAAGAATGGGAACACTAAGAATAGATATGGATCTATCATGTATGTAATCATCCCATTGTCTTGCATGTATAGACATGGCAAGAAGAAAATGCATTCATCATCTTGTATGTAGGACATGACAATATGATGTGCTCATCCTGATAACTCGTATGTGGGACATAACGAGTGGATGTCTGTCTACTTCCAGTAAGGGTTACTGGAATACCATGAGAACTTGATAAGTACTTGAGAAGTACTAGTTCTATGGAGATAAGGAAGAGTTCGATGTAAAGAGTTACATCGATGCGAACTTCCGAAAAGGGACAGAAAATTAATCGCAAAATATATATAGGATATATAAAAGTGAAAGTTTGTTGATAATTGGAAGTGTTCTAATAAAACCATTTAAAAGGAAATGCCGAGTATATGTGTGTTAGAGAACAGCAGTGGATACTATATGGATCTGGAAGTTCATAGAGATGAACTTATATATATTCCGGTCATTGATGACAAGTATGGAATCCTTGATCATGCAATGTGGCTAAAGGTTAGCAAAGGAATACGGGATCGCATATTACGGCAGCTCCATCTCATACGTATGACGTACAACGAAGAGATGAGAGACATGCAATTTATACTGACTTTGGCAAGGTGTTGACATAACTCACTATGTTCGCACTAGAGCACAGTAACATGTGGGACATGTTTGAAGATCACTATGAATATGATTCAAGGGTGATTGGCTCGCAGTGCAAGTGGGAGTCTGTTGGTATGTATGCCCTGAGAGCCAATCATGGGATGATTGGTGGGATACATTAAGATTGATTTGATAAACATCAAAGGCAAGCTTCCAATTCTTTCTGGTTTAGTCATATGAGATAGGAGATAGTGATAGAACAGATGGAATGCTAGAGAATGACAGTACTCAATGATGTATGCCTTCAGGTTCATGACCTGAACGATGAGATCATACGGATGCTAAGAGTTTGTACATTCTTGTTATGTCCCTAGTCGGATGTCATTGTGGAAGGTAGATAGACAGCAATGACACACAAGACTAGATTGTGGTGTTGGTTGATGATAGAATCTCATTAGTCATGATATAGAGATATCAAACCAAACACATAGGTACTTGTTAGAGAACAAGTGTACCGGACAGACCCACCGTGAGTTTGACACATGGAACCATGAGATGGTAGTCACAGTCAGTACTCACAGTGATGGTGGTGAGTGTGATTCTTAGACCTGAAATCACTGCACTCAACACATGTCGTTGGGCACACTTTGACATCATCAAACACAATCCTGAAACATGGTTTGTTATAAAGGTGATGATTGGGTGGCTTTGACACATGGGGCTTTTGAGGGGTGAGTGATAGATATGGGATGTGTCCCTCCTGAGGGAGTTTGATATCCAAGGCCACTTGATGAGTAGGATTGAGATAGGCGTGTGCACGCATGTGTGAATCAGTATGTGATATGTCATACATATCTCGTTCAATCTACTCTAAGATCAAGAAAGTGAATGAACATTGACAGGATGACTGTTCCATGCCTCGAGTTCATTCAGGATATCAGTGACAAAGGAATTATACATTCACTGTAACACCATTCACGGATTGTAGGATTGAAAGTTGTTCTCCAACTTTCTACTTTCACTTGGGTAGCAATGATGTGTGACTAGGCACCGCTCATTTCTTGTGAAGTCATAAGTGTTATGGACTTTCACTGCCAACGTGAAATGGACCTGTAGGGTCACACACATAGGGTTTAACCTGGAAAAGGAGTTTTGTCCACAAAGCATTGTTTAGATTGATTACTAAAGGAGTTTAGTAGTTCAATTAAACACTCAATCGGTCGATGGCTCAATATCATATGGTTCAAAGTGTTGGACGCATTGATTGGAGCATCAGATTGATTAAAATCGCAATTGACTGATTTTGCCCAACCTGTGCTCCCAACCGATTGACTCAAGTGTTGAATCGATCGGCTGAGGTTGCTGAACCGGTCGGCTCAAATGTTGAGTCGATCGGCTCATGACCAGGTTGAAATGAACGGTTCAAGGGTTGAACCGATCGGCTCAACTGGTGCAACTGACCTGTTGGGAAAGTCATGTCGGTAAGAATTTTCCTTTGGTTTCAAATTGCCCAATACGATTCAAAATAATATTGGTATTCGATACCAATTGGGAAAGAAACAAGGAAAGTCCTTTTGAGCCGGATTAGGATCATGAACTGATCGGTTCAGGGCACCAACCGATCGGTTGGAGTGCCCCAAACGATTGGCTCAGGTCCAACCGATCGACTCAATGGCAGAACCGATCGGTTCAGCTGTGAACCGATCGTTTCAGGTTGCGAGTTGGTTGCTTTTTGTGGAAAATCTTGAACCCTTCTACTCCTGTTTTAGTCCCATATTGTCGGGGACAGAGAACCCTGTCCCATGACCCTCCTATATATATAGGGGTATTGGGGGCTTCTCAGAGAACAACTCAGTGCAACCAGTTACTCTGTAAAGTTGTCGTTCTCTCTGGTTTTGGTAACCGAGAGAGAGCCCGAGCAAGTGCTTCCCACAAAAGGGAGGTGCAACAAGGGAAGGACAACTGCAGTTGCAACTGGAGGCAGGAGAGTGTGTGGGCGACTAGTATGCCTGTAGAAGGGTTTTACTCCTTCTACTTCCTTGTGGGACAAGGAGTGTGGAGTTCCAGGTGGTCCGTGTGGACTACTACAGAGGCGGGAGGTTTCTGCCACTCAGGAGAACACTGTCAATCCCGATAGTCCCGGTGAGAGGAGGAGTTGAGAGTCCCGGTGCAACTAGGAGCTGCACAGACACCGTCCAAGACTGGAGGCGAGGACCGCACTAGCTGCGAGGCATTGTCGCCAAGCAAGCCTTGGGACAAGGTATGATTCCTCAAACCATCCTTCCTATTGTATAGACGTTGATGCGTTTCCTCGGTTCGGGTTAAGGGGAGGAGAAAATTTTTGTTTCCGCTGCCTGCTCTGCCTCCCCTGAAACCCAACATAAACCCAGGCTGTTCCATGGTAGAAATTACTCTAAAGCTCTAAAACCCTACCTATCTTGCTCCTTATGTTTAGGGTTTGCTCATTTGATGAAGAAAGGTTCTAGATGGATGAATTCATAGATTATTCTTGGATTTTCTACCCTACCTGCTCGAGATTTCTTCGGTGTGGGGTTCCATTTTCTCATTAGAGGCAAGTTTTATAACTTTCTTCACATTTATTGCTTACCATAAGCTTTCTAGATCATGTTCTTGCTTGAAAATGATGATCCATGCACTAAAAAGCTATGCTTGACTTGGATTTTGATTTTTATAATGTTCCCTGTTTTGATTTCAGTTATATATGAACATGTGATCATGTGTATTTTATCACTAAGGTATAATATGACTTGGATCAGGTTGGTTTGACAACCTATGGTGCTAAGCACCTATCAAGCAATGGTTAATTTTAGAGTTTAAGCTGATTTCTTCTATAAACCATGACCCGATGATGGTACCATTGCAACAACCCTATGGTGTTGTCTTCATAACAATTGATGGTCATGATTAAGGGTGTCAAATGATGGTGAAAACCTATAGTCATCCCCTTAGGTCAGGTTTTGGATCAATTAGAAGTTTAATGATCGACCATTAAGTACCCTACTGATGTTATCAATCAATGTTGACATTAGCTTCATATTTGATGTTGATTAATGAATATAGTGTTGATTTAACAACCTATGGTGACTTAATGGTCACTAATGATGGTGGATCAAGTCTCTACAACCTATGGTGAGTTAAGAATTGTAGTGTAGCATCAATTAAGCCTTAAACCAATGGTTTCTTGGGTCACTTGATGCAATGGTCAAACCTATATTGTAATTGATGGTTTTAACATATGAACTTGACCCAATGGTCGAGATCTACTATTTATTCCTCCATTAAGGTGGAATGATGGCTAATGTAATTTGTTGGTACTAATAATGTTATTTATATGGCTTCCTTTATATGATCAACTTAAGGATCTTACTTGTTGACAATTGATGGCTTGTTCTAAATGAACAGTCGATTGTGGGTTTTACCCTACTTTCAATGGAACTTTTTGTGTTGTTAGTCAAGGGATGACTAGGATTAGATGGTGAATCTTTATAAAGAACAAATCAAGGAATTCATAGGTGGTTTATCCAAGGTGCTTACTTATGTAAACAACCAATAGTCTTACCTTTTAACCATCCAATGGTTCTGGATGACATTGTGGTATAGTGATATGGGTTGAATGATGATGGAACAAATGGAGGGTTACCCTTAATAAGGTAGTATTACATATTCACTCATATGAATAGAAAGGATGATAACTATATTGTGTTTATATGTAACCCTAATTAGGTATAGCTTATTATACCTAGCTTTAATATAACTAAATGATGGTAATTGGGTATGAATAGTCCTTGAATGACTAATACAACCATGGAGTACTCTATTATTGTTGAAACCCTAGTATGCTATAACTTGATGGTTACACCTTGATTTATGTGTGGGTTCATACTTGAGAAAAGTAGGGAATGTGATAGTGATGCTTCACCTTATGCATCCATGATCCAATGGGGATGTCGTGAGTTAGGATTTGGGTATAAGTGCTAGTTAGTAACATTAATATGATTTATCTTGTTGAACCTAACTCTAATGCAATCATACAAAGATGAGTATTCATGTTTAACATCCTTATATGATGGAATTATGGTATAATAACCTCCTTACTATGATCATAACCTTGATATGTTAATTGGTGGTTATTATAGCCACATGGCTGATTCTTTCTTATGCTAAACTTGTGCATTATGAATATGATGAGAGTTAATCATATCCAAGTTCCTTGCATGTTGATGTAATAAAGGAATGTTCTTAATTTTAATATAACCCTACTATGATTGTTTATGAATATCTCCTATCTCATTAATGCAATATTGCGTTGATCTGGTGTAATATGTGTAAGTGATGTTGTTGAAACTTGTTATAAGGCATGCAAAGATAATGATGATCTTGCTGGGAATGGTATGATGGTCTTAATGACCTTTGGGCATGGTTGAGCCCTGAATGAGGTGTAATCCTCTTATGTTGATAAGGGTTGATACCCTGTGATATTGTGAAAATGATTTATATCTTTTGATAGTATGATGACTAGTATGGTCTCATGTATGGCAAGTGAATAGTACCATGTGATGATGAGATGAGAAATTATGTTTTACACATTTTATATCTTTTCAAGTTTTGATATTTATATGCTTGCTAGAAGTGAATTAGGGTTTGTATGTCCACTTGTTTGATGCATCCTTAATTCACCCAATTGGTATAACTAATCAAGTGCAACTCTAATCATGTAGTGCCATGTTCCATAAATCCATCTGAGTGTCAGAACTTGCTAGATGGTGAAACGAGTATTCCTAAGGGAAACTCGAAGCGCATACTGATGAGTATGCGAGGTGCTTGACATCCTGAATTCAAGTGTTTAGGGAGGATGACTGCGGTCATACCTAGCCCTCAGTTTGAGAACGGCTGCGGTCGTGTCTCGGTGATTATATATGTGATGATATTGGAGGACAACTGCGGTTGTACCTCAGATGGTAGGGTATGCGTACCCACCTATTTCACTAGTGTTGTGACCTGTACCAAGGACGGACTAGGCTGTTAGCAGCTTGACCTTATGTGTCGCTGTGGCGGACCCGTACTGACCGGGGGCGGAGAAGATCTTAGGAGTCCGACTCTTCCTAGATCTTGTATGGCACTGATTTCGACTTAGCAGTGGTCAGTTGGATTTTGAGTGGTATCCTCAATTTCCTCAGGGCGTAATAAAAGATGTAATACAGTCGTGAAACATATTTGTTAGGGTTATACACGATGCTTCACATTGGATGATAACCCTTGTGCTTAAGATTGTAGATGCGTACATATAGTAGCCATGCTTATGTTGATAACTATACTGCTATGGCTGATTATAATCATGATGCTAGATATCTCATGTTATTAGTTATGTTTAGCATGCTAGCCATGCCTTGTAACTAGGGATGCATATATTATTGATCATGCTTATCCAGATAGTTGTGCTTATGTTGTTAGATCTTTTTATGATGTTGATATGTTCAACCTATTAGACATGCTAATGTTGTTATCTATGCTTATTTGGCTAGACTTATTCATAATGATGGAGATTCTATGTTACTAGTATTTCTAATGATGCTAGATATGTATATGCTACTGAATGCTTATATTGTCAACAAGATAAAGGATGATAGTCTGGCTAATGATGATAGTTATTATTTGCTCCTTTAAGTATTTTGTTAAACATTAGTGTTGCTGATCTTATTTGTTATATCAGATTAAACTACTTAACTGTTTAATTACTTAAAAATGTTGTAATCAATAAACGTTGTTGATGGTTATATCTCTTGCTGGGACTGGGTCTCACCCTTGTGGTTCGCTACACTTTTTTAGGTAATCGGAAGTGAAGAAACAAACATGTGGCAGCAAAGAGGAGCTATAGTAATGAATATTTGATAAAGTTAATTAGATGTCTAGTGTGTCCTAGAGTTGTCCCTGTACTCTCATGTCCAGGTAGGAAAAGTGTGTATATGGTGTTTTAAACAAATTGAAGTTTTGTTAGCATATTAATACTTGTTTGTGTGGCATATACAAATATTATTCTCGTATGTATATATATAGTGGACAAGGCGATAAAACATTTGTATCAAATTCTTGGCCTAGTATGGATAAAAGAAAGATGTTGAGGTCTTATGCAAATGTTTCTGAGTAGGTGCTGACATTGAAATCAGTTTTAATTTACCCATATTTTTGGATATGTGATTAATTAGTGATTGATTGTATTTTATGTTTTGAGTAATCTCGTTTAGTGTGACGGGTCACGGCAGTATCCGTCTAAGAGTTGTTTGATTTTATCCCCAAGGGAGATAGCTTCCTATAAGGTGATCTTAATCAGAGTGTTTGTATAAAAGCATCATTTATATGTTATTTAGAAATAGCATTCGAAACTAGAATGGCGACGTCCAGCTTGTTATTCTGTTTGTTTGTAAATAGTGTTGTGTTCAAGAAAAAACTAGACACTAGAGTTGATCTCCAAGTTATAAGTAAATAGATTTCAGTAGAGTTTAGTTTGTTGTTTGTAAGAAGTAAGTGGTTACATGTGTGACAAATAGTTACGTAATTATGCATTATAATATCACGACTATATACAACCGTATGTATATGTACACGATAGTACAAATAACAACAAACATGTGTACAACACAGTCTTGTACACATATGTAAAGTATTGTACACATGTGTGCAGTTTTGTAAGACCATGTGTACAGTCTTGTAAGACCATGTGTACTGTGAACAATCTTGTACGACCATGTGTAAAGTCTTGTACACATGTGTACAGTCTTGTACGACCATGTCTATAGTCTTGTACACATGTGTACAGTCTTGTAGGAACATGTCTACAATCCTGTAGGACTATGTGTACAGTCTTGTAAGACCATGTGTACAGTCTTGCAGGGTCATGTGTATAGTCTTGTAGGACCATGTGTATAGTCTTATACACATATGTACAGTCTTATACACATGTGTACAGTCTTGTAGGACTATGTGTATAATCTTGTAGGACCATGTGCACAGTCTTGTACACATGTGGACAGTCTTGTAGGAGAATGTATACAGTCTTGTACACATATGTACAATATTGTACACAAGTGTACAGTCTTGTAGGACCATATGTACAGTCTTATAGGACCATGTGTACAGTCTTGTACACGTGTACAGTCTGGTAGGACCATGTGTGCATTCTTGTACATGTGTGTATAATTTTATAGGACCATGTGTACAGTCTTGTACACATGCGTACAGTCTTGTAGGACCATGTGTACAATGTTGTAGGACCATGTGTATAGTCTTCTACACATATGTACAGTCTTGTACACATGTGTACAATCTTGTAGGACCATATGTACAGTCTTGTACACATGCGTGCAGTCTTGTAGGACCACATGTACAGTCTTGTAGGATCATCTGTACACTCTTATACACATGTGTATAGTCTTGTAGGATCATGTATACAGTCTTGTAGGACCATGTGTACAGTCTTGTAGGACCACATGTATAATCATGTAGACATGCGTACAGTCTTGTAGGACCATGTGTATAGTTACGTACACATGTGTACAGTCTTATAGGACCATATCTACAGTCTTTTAGGACCATGTGTACAGTCTTCTAGGACCTAGTGTACAATCTTGTACACATACGTACAGTCTTGTAAGACCATGTGTACCGTGTTGTACACATGTGTACGGTCTTGTACATATGTGTACAGTCTTGTTGGACCATATGGAGAGTCTTGTAGGACTATGTGTATAGTCTTGTACACATGTACATAGTCTTGGAGATTCATGTGTACAGTCTTGTACACATGTGTACAGTTTTGTAGGACCATGTGTACAGTCTTGTAAGACCATGTGTATAGTTTTGTAGACATGTACACAGTCTTGTACACATGTGTACAGTCATGTAGGACAATGTGTACAGTCTTGTAGGACCATGTGTATAGTCTTATAGGATCATGTGTACACACTTGTATAAATGTGTACAGTCTTGTAGGACCATGTGTACAGTCTTTTATACATTGTACAATATTGTATAGTTTGTAGGACCATGTGTACAGTCTTGTAGGACCATGTGTACAATCACTTACACATATGTAATGTTTTGTACACATGTGTATAATCTTATTAGACCATGTGTACAGTCTTGTACACATATGTACCATCTTGTAGGACCATGTGTACAGTCTTGTATACATGTGTACAGTCTTGTAGGACCATGTGTACAATCTTATAGGACCAGTTGTACCGTCTAGTACACATGTGCACAGTCTTGTAGGACTGTGTATACAATCTTGTACACATGTGTACAGTCTTGTGAGACCATGTGTACAGTCTTGTGGGACCATGTGTACAATCTTGTATACATGTGTACAGTCTTGTAGGACCATGTGTACAGTCTTGTAGCACCATGTGTACAGTCTTGTACACATGTGTACACTCTTGTAGGACCATGTGTACAGTCTAGTACACATGTGTACAGTGTTTTGGGACCATGTGTATAGTGTTATACACATGTGTACAGTGTTATACACATATGTACTGTGGCATACAACTCATAAAAATATAATTAACTAATGCGGAAGCGAATCATTTGCAGCGGATTACCGAAAATCACTAAAAATTAAAACCATTTGCCAAGAGGTCCACTCACAGGAAAACTCTTCCATTCGGAACCAAAGTAAAACTTTACATCCTGGTTCATATTACATCTCATGTACCATTGCTTCTCAAGGAATACAAACATCAACTACTCTGTCTTAACTATACACAGGTAGTACAAAACCCTCGAGGCTTAAAGCCAAAATCTTGAAATCACTAACTACTACTCCGAGGATCTGAGAGTACAGAGACGACACATAGGACTCTATCTACATCTATACAAAACATAACAGCAAGTGTCTCTACCTGAGACTTCACTGTTGTCCCTACTGCTGTTGTTGTTGTCCTTCCCTTACTGAAGGGTTTTTGTCTCCTTATCCACGACCACCTAAAAATGTAGTTCCCACAGGGGTGAGACAATTATAAAAATTTCCCCAGCGAGAGATATAACTCTCCACCAGTAACATTATTATTGCAACTTAAGAAGATAAATATGAACAAAGGAATCATATTTATTTGACAGCAGATATTTTAATGTCTAACAGAATAGAACATTATTCTATATCAGAAGCATTGCAACTATAACTTGATAAAATCAACATGTCACTTATCCTTTAATGAATATGAAGAACACGTATAACATATACACACTACATGATTATTACCACTGCATTAACTCTCTTCAGGCTTAGATCATATATCTCTAGCCTGGCATTATCATTGTGGAGTCATGGCCTGTAGCCATACTCTTTTCACAAGGTGTTGGGATCTTAATCCCTCAATTCACCACCGGGAGTTCTCATCCTTTCACAATTTTAATACCCTAACCATGTGATTCTGGGTATTTAAACCCTTAGCTCCTCACCTGAGCATTGTTACCACATTCTCAAGTAACTAACACCTTTAGGTCATTTGACTAAGGTAGGTATGATACTTGAGGCCCATTAACCCTCTTACTACCTCTTACCAGGAAACAAGGTATATTATGGCACACAAGGCTCAATAAACAAATTCAAATTAAAAACACATCATAGCTCATACCTGGCTATGCCCATCATCTCATGGTACCTACATGGTTAGCACATATCATAGCAGTACATCAATTATGTATCAACATCATGCAAAAACAATTGTATCACTAATTCAAGGGTATCACCCTTAATCCTTTACCAGGATTAGGATTTCCATCACATATCTCATGTATCATTCATCCAATTGTATTGGACTTATAACACATCAAGGTATACCAACATTTGGAGTGTGGGATATGATATCTATCATATCTTGATGTATCACTTCCCTCAACACCTTCATCTTACTTGAATTTATTCCCTTAGCTTGTATTAGGGTATTTCCCATCCTAATACTTATGCACTAGATCATCACATTCATCATGCAATGTACTGGTCATGATTCATCTATTTAGAAGATTCAACCATTTCCAATACTAAGGATTCATCCTTAAGATAGGAACTAACAAAATATACATGTTATATCGCTTTCAAAATAACTCTAAGTCAATCATAGAGCACCACGGTCGTGCAGCCAGGAAAGGCCGTGCAAAGGGAAGCCAACTTGGCCGTGCTACCTTGCACGATCATGCAAAGTGAAGATACCACGATCGTGCAGCCTTGCACGGTCGTACTACAGAGGATCACCACGGCCGTGTTACATTACCACGGTTGCCATTATCTCAATTAGGGATTTCACATGCATTCAACCTCACTTAGGGTTTTACATAGAATCACCCTCATCTAGGGTTTCTCATGGAATCACCCTCAACTAGGTTTTCTCATGGAATCACCCTCAACTAGGGTTTAAGTTCAATAACCCTGTCAATTAAGGTTTATGTTCATGTTTAGGGTTTCATGATCTCTTTACTTAAGGATCATAACCCTTAATTACCACATGAATCATATTCATGTATGAATTCATACCATCAACTTCTCAACTTTATTAAGTCATATCAACCCTTCAGTCGAGTACATACAACTATGATTAACATAGTGTATCAAGTCATTGATCCTATAAGCAATTAGGGATTCATCCCTTAATTGGCACTAATCACTTAGGTCCTATTAGGGTTTCAACCTTTGTACCTTCTTTGATTATCATTACTAATCATCATTGGATCAATAGATCATTCATCATCTTAATTCTCAAGAAATTCAATCACATTGGACCTCCATTACATAAGGTATCCAATTGAATTTGGGTTTCCAATATTGATTCCTTCAATCATTGAATTCATGGAACCAATCATCAATTGGACCTATCCTTATACTTCAATTGAGTTTAATAGGTCAACCTTCAACTGATTTGACCCTCAATTGACCCTCAATTGGTCATCAATTAGGGTTTGATTCAATTGAATTAGGGTTTGGAATCGATGATTCAACAACAATAATCAATGTAAGATTAGTTACTTTGAAACCATTGAACCATCATCCAAATTGAACATGACCTGACCCCAAACAGTCTTGAGGTCGTTTGGGTGACCTCCAAATGGTCTTGAGACCGTTTTCCCATCTTATTACTCAAATCCAAGCCATCCAATTAAGGTTTGGATCATTGGATTGATCACCAAATCAGTAATTGATTACACTTCAACTTAGTGACATTGGATCTTCAATTGCTTAACCATACTCAACCCTAGACCTCCAAAAGGTCTTGGGTGACCCCCAAACGGTCTTGAGACCATTTGGATGAGCTCCAAACGGTCTTGAGACCGTTTGGCTCATCCAAACCTTGGATTCTAGTGAAATTTCATCAAGGGTTGGTCTATCGAGTTGATCAACAAATCAGCACTTAGTTGCAATATGATTTGGTACCTTTGGACCTTCAATTGATCAAATATACTTGACCCCGGACCTCCAAACGGTCTTGGATGACCCCCAAACGGTCTTGAGAACGTTTGGGTGATCCCCAAATGGTTTTGAAACTGTTTGGGCTAATCAACCCAAAACATCATCTCAATCACTTGCAAAATCAGCACTTAGCCGATTAGGGTTCATACCATATCCTTGGATCTTCAAACACATATCCATACTTGACCCTAGACCTCCAAACGGTCTTGAGTGACCCCCAAACGGTCTTGATACCGTTTGGGTGATCCCCAAATGGTTTTGAAACTGTTTGGGTCAAATCAACTCATTGGAATTTCAACACTAATTCCAATTAGGGTTTGCCTAATTGATTGGCCTTCAACTCATGATTCCTTGGGAGTTAACCCCTAAAATTTCGTGAGTCATTAACCAACATCATTAGAAACTGTAATCCCAAACGGTCAATGCTTGGTCAACTCCACCAAACGGTTTTGAAACCGTTTTCCCAAAAAGGTCAAGTTAATCAGGTTGAAAAATCAGTACTTAATCCTATTAGGTTTACCTAATTGATTAGCCTTCAACCTATTATTCCTTTGGAATTAACCCCTAAAATTTTTCTGGGTAATTAACCAACATAATTAGGAACAGTAATACCAAACGGTCAACGCTTGGTCAACTCCACCAAACGGATTTGAAACCGTTTGCCCAAAAAGGTCAAGTTAATCAGGTTGAAAATCAGCACTTAATTCAATTCGATTTGCCTAATTGAATAGCCTTCAACCTATGATTCCTTTGGATTTAACCCCTCAAATTTGGTGGGTCATTAAACAACATAATTATGTAATCCCAAACGGTCAACGCTTGGTCAACTCCACCAAACGGTTTTGAAATCGTTTGCCCAAAAAGGTCAAGTTAATCAGGTAGAAAAATCAGTACTTAATCCAATTCAATTTGCCTAATTGAATAGCCTTCAACCTATGATTCCTTTGGAGTTAACCCCTAAAATTTGGTGGGTCATTAACCAACATCATTAGGAACATTAATCCCAAACGGTCAACGCTTGGTCAACTCCACCAAACGGTTTTGAAACCGTTTT
This sequence comes from Alisma plantago-aquatica, assembly GCA_963693085.1. Lineage (NCBI taxonomy): Eukaryota > Viridiplantae > Streptophyta > Magnoliopsida > Alismatales > Alismataceae > Alisma > Alisma plantago-aquatica. The sequence continues at coordinate 458,833,285 of OY856415.1, forward strand.
CCCAAAAAGGTCAAGTTAATCAGGTTGAAAATCAGCACTTAATTCAATTCGATTTGCCTAATTGAATAGCCTTCAACCTATGATTACTTCGGAGTTAACCCCTAAAATTTGGAGGGTTATCAACCAATATAATTAGGAACAGGAATCCCAAACGGTCAACCCTTGGTCAACCATCTCAAATGGTTTTGAAACTGTTTTCTCCCAAACGGTTTGCAAACCGTTTGGTCACCAAACGGTTTGAAAAAAAACCGTTTGGGCCAAACTTTGAAACCGTTTGCCCAATATATTTGGGGAGGTGCTTGCTTATGATGATGTCATCATCATCAACCTGCAAACACACGAGATCTACTGTAATTTCCATGGAAATTGCATCACTCAACCAAATCAATTATCGTAAATAGAGAAATGATCATTTTTTGATGAAGAATTGAATGCAATAACAAAGTTAGGGTTTCAAGTTATAAAACCCACCTCCAAATAAGCTCCAAGATCACGCCATAAATGGTGGATGAAGCTCTTGTAAATCCCCCTAGGCTCGTTCTCAAGCTTTTGATTATAAAAGTTGGCTAGGGTTGAAGAGGAGATCGAAATAAGAAGAAATCAATGATTTATTTTTGATTTCCACCATGGAATCAAGGAGAAATGGATCAAGAACCTTAAATACAGGTTGGGGTTCGTCTTTTTTCTCCTTCTAAGCTCCCTTGGTCGGCCAAAGCAAGGAGAGAAAGAAAAGGATCGAGAAAAGCCTTTCATTTGGCTTGGAAAGGGCATTTTTATAAGGAAATTGATGAGAGAGAAAATGCTTTATAAAAATCTAATTAATCCCACTAATGTAGCCACCTCTTTCCCCTCAACTTCCTTAGGTACGAGGCATCTTATTTTGCCTTTAATTCTCCTTCATTATCCTCAATTTAAAGAAAAACAAATTAAGCACCTTAGATCATATTATACTAATATCCATATGTGAGTGGGTTTTCTTTTTCTTATAATAATGGTGAGTGGAATTTCACCTCCTTAGGATATGATCGTGCCTTTGCAAGGCTTAAGCTCGTCCACACACATCTGAATCAAACCAAATTAATTTTGGTTGAAGGCCCCTTTAATTATTTTATTTATTTTTGCATTAAATTGAATTAGGGTTCCAATCAGGCTTAAATCTTGATTATTTTAATATCAAGATTCTCTCTCCTCCAACTTAATTCAAATGAGGCTCCCTCCTCATATTCTTTGCTCTAAATGATGTCAAGAAATATTAGGGACCTTATTGAAGTGGTAATTTGCATACTGAACCTTAGGTTTTGGGTAAATTGCACTTTACACCAAAACTAGGTTTTAATGCACAACATTGTCCGACAAGCTCTATCTTGGTGTCCAGGCTTGTAGAAACCTTACCACTACATCATATTCATTCTTATGGTGTCTCAACATCATAGGAACATCTTATCATGAAACATTTGCAATTTAACCCCTCAACTTGGGTAATTTGTACTTTAGTCCAAAATAAGAAAACATTGCTTCAACATTGTTCAAACAGGACCAAAATTGAAACATAAGTTTCTCATGAGCCCTAATTACTTTTACCAAGATAAGATTAAGAATCTACTCAACCTTATTTGGCAAAACATCTAGAGTTAATTCATAACCTAGGTCAGGGATGTTACATGTACAGTCTTGTAGGACCATCTGTACAGTCTTGTAGGACCATGTGTACATTCTTGTACACATGTGTACAGTCTTGTAAGACTATGTGTACAATCTTGTACACATGTGTACAATCTTGTTGGACCATGTGTACAGTCTTGTAGGACCATGTGTTTAGTCTTGTACACATGTGTACAGTCTTATAGGACCATGTGTATAGTCTTGTACGCATGTGTAGAGTCTTATAGGATCATGTGTACAATCTTGTACACATGTGTACAGTCTTGTACACATGTGTACAGTCTTGTACACATTTGTAAAGTCTTGTAGGACCATATGTATAGTCTTGCACGCCTGTGTAAACTCTTCCAAGACCATGTGTACAGTCTTGTAGGACCACGTGTACAGTCTTGTACACATGTGTACAATCTTGTATACATGTGTACAGACTTGTAGGACCATACACATGTGTACAATCTTGTACACATGTGTACAATCTTATATACATGTGTACAGACTTGTAGGACCATGTGTGCAGTCTTGTAGGACAATATGTACAGTCTTGTAGGACCATATGTACATTCTTGTTAGACCGTGTGTACAGTCTTATAGAACCGTATGTACAGTTTGTAGGACCATATGTACAGTCTTGTAGGACCATATGTCTAGTCTTGTAGGACTATGTGTATAATCTTGTACACATGTGTACAATCTTGTAGACCATATGTACAGTATTGTACACTTGTGTACAGTCTTGTAAGACCATGTGTATAGTCTTGCAGGACCACATGTGCAGTCTTGTACACGTGTACAATCTTGTATACATGTGTACAGACTTGTAGGACCATGTGTACATATTGTAGGACCATGTGTACAGTCTTATAGGACCATTTGTACAGTCCCTTACACATAGGTATTGTCGTGTACACATGCGTACAGTCTTGTGGGACCATGTGTAAAGTATTGTACACATGTGTACAGTCTTGTAGGACCATATGTACAGTCTTGTAGGACCATGTGCACAGTCTTGTACACATGTGTATAGTCTTGTAGGACCATGTGTACAGTCTTGTAAGACTCTGTGTATAGTCTTGTACACATGTGTACAGTGTTGTAGGACCGTGTGTACATTCTTGTAGGACCATGTGAATAGTCTTGTAGGACCATGTGTACAGTCTTGTAAGACCATGTGTACAGTCTTGTAGGACCACATGTACATTCTTGTAGGACCATGTGCACAGTCTTATAGGACCATGTGTACAGTCTTGTAAGACCATGTGCACATTCTTGTACACATGTGTACAGTCTTGTAGGACCATTTGCACAGTCTTGTAGGAGCATGTGTACAGTCTTGTAGGACCATGTGTACAGTCTTGTACACATATTATAGTTTTGTAGGACGGTGTGTATAGTCTTGTAGGACCATGTGTACAGTCTTGTACACATGTTTACAGTCTTGTAGGACCATGTGTACAGTCTTGTACACATGTGTACATTCTTGTTGGACCATGTGTATAGTCTTGTACACATGTGTACAATCTTGTAGCACCATGTGTTTAGTCTTGTACACATGTGTACAATCCTGTAGGACCATGTATATAATTTTGTAGGACCGTGTGTATAGTCTTGTAGAACCATGTGTACAGTCTTGTAGGACCATGTGTACAGTCTTGTGACACATGTGTACAATCTTATGACCATGTGTACAGTCTTGTACACATGTGTACAGTCTTGTGACATATGTGTACACTCTTGTGACACATGTGTACTATCTTGTAGGACCATGTGTACAGTCTTGTGACACATGTGTACACTTTTGTAAGACCATATGTGTAGTCGTGTGGCACATGTGTACACTTCTGTAGAACCATGTGTGCAGTCTTGTAAGACCATGTGTACAGTCTTGTACACATCTGTACAGTCTTATAAGACAATGTGTACAGTCTTGTGACACATATGTACAGTCTTGTGACACATGTGTATAGTCTTGTACACATCTATACGGTCTTGTGACACATATGTACATTCTTATACACATTTGTACACTCTTATTGGACCATGTGTATAGTCTTGTACACATCTGTACAGTCTAACAGGACAATGTGTACAGTCTTGTGACACATATGTACAGTCTTGTAGGATTATGTGTACAGTTTTGTAGGACCATGTGTACAATCTTGTACACATCTGTACAGTCTTATAGAACAATGTGTATAGTCTTGTGACACATATGTACAGTCTTGTGACACATGTGTACAGTCTTGTGACACATATGTACAGTCTTGTACACATCTGTACAGTCTTATAGGACCATGTGTACAATCTTATACACATCTGTACAGTCTTATAGGGCAATGTGTATAGTCTTGTGACACATATGTACAGTCTTGTGTACACATCCATGCGTACTGTTGTCTACACGTGTACATCCATGTGTACTTTTGTGTACACATGTACACATCTATGTGTACTATTGTTGTGCACATGTGTACATAAATGTGTATTGTTGTGTACACATGCACACATCTATGTGTACTGTTGTGTACACAACAATACAAATCCATGTGTATTGTTGTGTACACATGTACACATCCATGCATATAATTGTGTGCACATGTACACATTCATGTGTACTGTTTTGTACATATGTACACATCCATGTGTACTATTGTGTACACATGTACACATCAATGCATACTATTGTGTACATGTTCACATCCATGTGTACTTTTTGAGTACACATGTACACATCCATGTGTACTGTTGTGTACACATGTACACATCCATGTGTACTGTTGTGTATAAATGTACACATCCATGTGTATTATTGTGTGCACATGCGTACATACATGTGTACATTCATTTATACTGCCATCGGTACACACATGTGTACATACATGTGTACACATTTGTACTGTCATGTGTACTATTATGAACAGTTTTGTACACGTGTGTAGGTCATGTAAATTGTTGTGTACACATGTGTATTGTCATGTGTACTATCATGTGTACAATTTGCACACATGTATACTATCATTTGTATAGTTGTGTATATGTTTGTATACATGTGTACAATCATGTGTACCCGTTATACACAAGTTTGTACACATTTGTGCTATCACGTATACAGTTGTGAACATGTTTTTATACATGTGTGATATCATGTGTATAATTTTATACACATGTGTACTATCATGTGTATAGTTGTGTACATCTTTGTACACGTATACTATTATGTCTACCGTTATGTACACACAACAATACACATTGATGGATATGTCAAAAATGTTGTATATGTACTGCTATGTGTGTAATAAGGACTCATAAGATGTCACAAAATTACACCAAATGTGATATAAAGTACATAAATTGGTAATATATCCACAAAATTGACTCACAAAATATACAAAATAGAAGAAAAAGTACTAAAAAATAATTTGATACTAAAATATGGCAAGTAATATTAAAACATGGCAAGTAATATTAAAATATGGTATGTAATATCCCTTTTATTTTGGGATGCAATTTACATAAGCTTAACATTTAAATGGTCAATCTTAATCGAGAAGTTCACTTACGCTATACAGTAGATCAAAGGGTGCTTAAATTGTATTGTAATCACCAACAATCGGCTATGCATGTGTCATGCGTGCTGGATGGGCATCGGATTCTGGGCCCCGGACAGCAGGAAGAAGTATGATCTCCTTGCCACACCATCTTGTAAGGGATATTGCCCAGGGTAAGGCGTATTTGCACAACTACTACCCAGTAAATTAAGTTCGCACACTACGACGTCCTCCAACCAAGCAATGGGACACAATTAGAACAGCGAGACTGATACAACAGATTTGGAGGCCAAGCAATGTGCACTAGCAGAGGGACCATTCATCTCCGGTCGTTGCCGTCCAAGCGTACCGCCATGATCCAAGCAATGGTCGTTTTTAAAGCACCCGAGAAATTCACACGATCACCGCACTCCTTCCTCCTCCTCCCACAGTCGTCCTTGCCGCCCGCGTATGCCGTGACCTCTGTCGGCTGGTCTGTTGCCACATGCGTCCCCACTCGCCCATGAAGATCAACGACGAGGGGTTAGGATGCTGCTACCATCGTTGCTCGTTCACCAAAGCCTCAGACGACGGCTCGGCATCCCAGTGAGTCCGGCTGTGGCTGCAGTACGGGGTCTACTGCTGCGTACGGGTTCTCATTCACCTTCAATGGAGTCTTGCAGCGTTCAAACAAGTCCAGCTGCGTCGCCCATCACGGTGTTCAAGATCTGGCCCTCCGCGAACTCATCCCCCCCTCTACCAACGCCGGAGCAACCGCCGTCGTGTCAGTCTCAATGGCGGCATCGATAGTTTGGCAGGGGTAGAACTATGTTACAAAGCGGTGGAAGTATCTCTTGCAGTGGTGGCTTATTCCAAGAGGAGACGCGGGGTCGACAGTGAGCGGAGCGGACGTTGTGTAGGGGAGAGAAATGGAAGGACCGAAATGGAGAAAGAGGAAAGGAGAACCGGGCGGACTGTTGGTGCATGCGGGGGCCGTTGGGACAGAATTATACAGGCGCTGGAAGGGGGTACGGGTCCGGCGATAGTTCCGGGTGTGGATCTGGTGCTGTCTAGAATTTCCGCTAGGCGAAATAGGGGTCTAATTGGCCGGCCACCGGCCGAGCTGTTCTCTTACGGCTGCGCCGTACAGAAAAAGGGTGAAACAAACCAGCTGTATGTTGGCGAGTTGAAAAATCAACAGTCGATGCGATCTAGGCTGAAAGTATGAGATGATTGAGGAGACTGCTAATTGGAACCTTTAAAAAATAATTGGCGGATTTCACCGGGGTGTAGACAAACCAAACTCAAATTTTGGTGTTACAAGAACTCTCTAATCAAGAAAATCCATCTCGTACTGATACAGCAATCCAAACATGCCCAAAGAGTGATAGATAGTTGGCGACTGGCGAGGGAATGAGGGATAAGGTTGTGGTAAATCCCATCGATCACGAACCGGCACGAGTCCACGATGGAATAAAGAAACTTGCGTCGATTTGCTTTAAACAAAAACCAAAACAAAGAGTCCAGAGACCGGATAATAAAAAGACCCAAAACTACTGGTTCGGCAAAGTCTCCAGCTACTGGTTGCTTGATTGTTAGGTTGTATTTGGTACGTGGTGACAAAATGCGTGGTGTAAATACTATTGTTTGGTAACACCTGCATGGTGATGGTGAAAGGGATGAGAAAATTTTTAAAATGTGTTGTTTGTTACATAGTTACGGTGAAGGTGATAGTGAACCAATTTTATATAAAACACCTCATAAAAACATAAATTCTATTTATTAAATACCTCATTCATAAAAAAATTATGACATTAATAATATAAATATTTATCATCAAATTTTAGTATGTGTATGAGCTATTTAATTAAATAAATACCAAGGAGACTCTTTCACATGTGATTTATATTTCTTAACAATCATTGTAGAGAAATACTTCATTGAAAAATTAGGAAAATAAAAATATTTCATCATAAGTATTTTCTTGAGAAATACAATATGATAAATTTTTCTCAATCATATTACATATGACTTGACGTCGCTCATAGAAATAGATAGTGATATGATTAACATAGTCATCGTACACGTTTATATAGGAACAAGTCATTACTCACTTGGTTATAAATTAATTTGACGGGAAACATTTTTTTGAAGGGAAAAAAGATTTGGTGGGAAACTTTGTCTTGCATGAACATTTTTTTAAAGTAAAACTTTATCTTGGAGGGAAATTTTTTTTAATGTAAATATCTTGGGGGGAAAACGTCGTCTTAGAGAAAAATGTGATTTGGAGAAAAAAATGTAGCGGGAAAATTTTTATTGAGAAGAAAAAGATTTGACTGGAAACTTTGTATTGCAGAAAAAAAAAATTAATGTCATATTATATCTTGATGAGGGGAAAATGGTGTGGCGGGAAACATTGTCTTGGAGTAAAAAAATATCTTGGAGGAAAAGGTGTGGCAGGAATCTTTTTTTTGAGGTAAAAAGTTGTAGTGGGAAACATTATCTTGGAGGAAAAAATGAGTGGCGGAAAATGTTGTCTCGGAGGAAGAAAGTGTCATGGCGGAAAAAGGTGTTGTGGAAAAGTTTTTCATGAAGGAAAAAAAATTTGGCGGAAAATATTGTCCTGAAGAAAAATTATCTTGCAAAATAGTTGTGGCATAAAAAAAATTGTAGGAGAAAAAGATTTGACGGGAAATTTTGTCTTACACGAAAAAATTTAATAGAAAAATTAATCTTCGAGGAAAAATGGCGTGAGGGAAACGTTGTCTTGGAGGTAAAAAAATCTTGGAGGAAAAATGAGTGACGGGAAATTTTGTCTTGGAGGGAAAAAGATTTGACGAAAAACTTTATTTTACAAAAAAAAAATCTAGATGAAACTTTATCTTGGAAGGAAAAATGTGTGGTGAAAAATATTATCTTGGACAGAAAAATATTTTAGCCGGAAGTTAAAATTTGTTGGCAGAAAAGAATCTTGGAGGGAAGCATATGGCACGGGGAGAGAAGGAAAATATAGTATAATTTTTCTTTAAACATATGTTCATATATTAATGGAGACTAAAAAGAACTTTTTTCACCATCATTCACTATGTTTTTCCATGGGGACAAAAACAGACTAGAATTCACCACGAAAAAATTTCCTACCACTATCACCATGCCTACCAAACAACATTTTTATTTTACCATCATTCTCTATCACCGTGATTCACCATGTAATCAACGCACCCTTAGTGGTATAGTCGCATGGTGGATTCGGTGAACAAAGACCCTATCTGGGATTCTATAATTACACATGACTGCATAGAAAACTAACTAACGCCTTATAAAAAATAACCAACTGTACCTTATCTATCAGATCCTATTGATGTTCTAAGTTAGATTTCCTGATTTCTCAAATTGGGGGCCGCGGCACCTTGTGACACGCGGGCGTCAACGCAGAGTAAACGGATGATCCAAACTAGGACAAATACCAGAATAGAACGCAAACAACTTGGGGATTATCAGTTAAGATAATATACATACCAGAATCGAGGAGGCGGCGGTCGAGTTGGAGAAGGGACAGAGAGTAGCTCGGCCGTATCCGCGACAAGAAGGGGCTGCCTGCGGAAATTGCCAACGGATAGCAAAAGTATATATCTCTGCGCCGGGGAAGGACGAGAGACTAGTCCAAATGGCCCACTAGGCTCACCACCAACCAGTTCGTCGTTGACTATGACCATCAAGCAAGACACCGAGAAGACCAAGTTCATTGATATGTTTAACCATTTTAATTATCAAAAAATTAAAATGACATGTTCAGCCATTTTAATTATCAAAATAGAATGTCTTGAACCTAATTTCTAAAATGACATATTTACGTTACAGTTGGAGACATATTGTTCTATCCGGGGACAATATGTCCACTCGGGTGATGCATTGCTTTCTAGCAGAGCAATACGTCTCTAGTCGGGACGCATTGCCCAGTTGTGGGTCAATACGTCCTGAACTTGGACGTATTGTTCTGCAAGAGAATAAGGCACATCTCAGGACTGGATGCATTGACCCCACAAGAGAGCAATGTGTCTTGAAGCAGGATGTATTGTTTGTCAGTGAGACCAATACGTCGTCCACCTTGACGCATTGCTCTCTCGCGTAGCAATACATCCAGAGAGGGGATGTATTAACCCCACAACAGGGCAATACGTCCAGGGCCAAGACGTATTGCTGTCACATCACATCAATATGTCTATATTCAAGACATATTTTTAAATACATCTCATGCAAGACGTATTACTTTTGTATGTATGTTTTTATTCTTATAATTATTATTTGTTGCTTATTGATTTGTACAATAACAATATAGGTTATATTTGTACATTTATACTCATATCACTGGTATTTTTTAGTATGCAGTACATTCAATTATTATAAATTTGTTAATATGAATAGCTCTAAAAATACCTACGGATTATAGAAGTGTTATTACAACAAACAATACATGATTGTTACCTGATTAGATAAGAAAAAAATAATTCAAAAATATGAGATATCAATTAAAACTAAGGTTACCACACTAACCAACACGAAGAGAATATAATGCATTTAATGTTGAGATCCAGAAGATATCATACATCAAAACAATCACCAATCAAGAACCACATATATAAACCATAGGTGGTGGACATATATGATAGATCTAAATACAAACTAGATAAATGCCTTCACAAAGGCATATATACAAAATAATACAAATGTAATATACTAAGCACGTCCTCCACGCCCACGTCGCCCTCGCCCACCTCCATGTACCTCTAACTCCTGAGTAGGGATCTCATCTAGAGACACCTCAATGGGGGACAACTGTGTAGCAGTAGGTTGACGAGGTCCATGATAGAAATGGAAAGGTGGAGGTGGGGTGAGGGGTCTCTGAAAATTAGGATGTGGGGCCTCATGTGGGTTGCAAAATGAGAAAGAAACGAAATTTTGTCATAACCTCCAGCTTCACATACTAAGGATGACATAGTTTTTTATGTGCCAATGCATGCTGCATCATTGAAGTCAATACGCTTCTGAACATCTACCGGTATTTTTCTCTTGGATGGAAGATGCCTAATCATGTGGTTGGGAAGCATTTGGTGGTTGTGTTGAAGGTTAACATTAGAAATCTGATATTCACCTAATATTGTGTGTTTCAGCTTAACATAAGATTTGCATTATGTACGTGCAGTTGGCTTGTACCGGTACAACGAATCCTTACAGTTGCCTGGTGGCTTCCCACCCTTAATATAAGAGAATGTGATCCTTGAGGTCTCATTGCAATGTCTATCCTTATGTGAGTGTGAGATTTTGATACCAAATCCAGAAGCGTCTGCATACGCCTCATAGAACTGCCTCGCTCGTTCTATACTTGGAAACTTTATGCCTATCTTAGGCGTTGGTATGTTACCAGAAGTTGTGATATTATCGGGTGTATTCAGCGAGTTGGGATGGGTCTGACTTGTAGATGAATGCTCTATATCATCCTCTATCGGCACTATAGCGTGAGTTGCTGTGATGTGTGAGCGACATTGAAGCCTTCATCTACGGTAACATCTTCATTGACGTGAACATAATGTTGCTCTGGGTCTTGGTTCAAATCGATGACGATTACTTCCGAATTCTAAGACATTTAAGAAGGTAATCAGTCCAAGAAACCTAAAAGCACAATGGAATTGCTAGCTGGATATGAAAGTGAAAGTACTGCATGTTTAAGATGTAAATTGGTTTATGGCAAAATAGGAGAGTAAGTATGTTGATCTATGAAAATGGTTAATAACAAGGTATATGATGTCACGGTGGTTATGATGTATGTTATGGTAGTAAAATTTAATATAAATGGCAATCTGGCTGCAAGTTATAAATGAAATCGAATTGTTATGTGGTTGTAGCCACAATCGTACAGGTTGATGTATGGACAGAGTGAAACCCTTAAAACTTTGGCATAATTTGAGTAAAGATTGCTGAATATATTTGTAAAGCATACCAATCGTGTAATAACGCATACCAATCATGTAATATTTGAAAAGCAAAGCTTATAAATATATGTAAAGATTGCTGAAAAAAACTTCTGCGAACTTGAGTTACAGTGTAATAAAGTAGAACAAGCGTGAATACAAAAGCAAGGAAACATTGGCTAACAACATAACAAAAAGTCCCAAACTCATAATGGTTTACGTTAATGTGTTTACGCGGTAATACATTGAAAAGAAAAACTCCTAGGAACTTGAGTTAAAGTGTAAAAAACCAGAACAATAGGTACTCTAACATCAAGGAAACCTTGTCAAACTATGTATAATAAAACAAGAACACAAATGGAACAATTGATGGTAAACAAATGGAAAAGGGTAATGTGGTGTTAAATAAAGAGGAAACTTGTTAACAAAACTCATGCACATATGAGTTACAATGAAAAAATTCAGTGCAATCGGGGCAATCAGTTATCTAAAAGAAAGGTAATTGTGGCAAACTACATATAAGAACAATAAGAACATAAGGGAGAATGCAAAACGGTCAAGGATTGGCAAGATTGTTGGGCTAAAAATGATAAAGGTTTGCGGCTACTGGGGTGTTATAAACAAGTGTAATTCTCCAAAATCAAACTACACGAGTGCTATGTAACAGACAACATGAGAGTTAAGGTAACAGATAAATGGGGTGTTATGTAACACTGGTTGGGATAATTTCCTTACGCCACTGATAGTTAATTAACAATATTTATGCGTAATAATGACACAAGTTGGTTGTTGATGTCGTTGTGTACTGAAGATGGCAATGATGCAAATAAGGTTACATCGAGCTACTTCTAAGCGGTTGCAATAAAACCCAATACACTGAGTTACTTCCTAATTAGCTTGGAACCTGACAGCGGAGTGGGTATGTTAACCTGGGTGACAACTTAGTACATACTACACTGAGTGTTAGTGTAGCTGAACTCAGATTGTTAAATTGAAGGGGAGCACGACAGTGACATATAACAAGGTCTATTTGAGGAAATAACAATGTTTGTGTTGACGAGTTAAAAAAATGTTTATTTTTGTGTTTGTGGCAAACGTTAGGTGGTGTTGATGTATACTGAAGATGGGAACTATGCAAAACAAGGTTACATCGAGTAAGGAGTAGTAGGATGCCTACAAATGCATGATGTTGTGTTACTGGTTACTTAGCATGTGCACAGATAACAAGATTGTTATGTTATAATCGGTGAGAGATTAGTAGAAATAAAAAACAATGTTACATCGAGTTACTAGTATTAGGTTACCTAGCTACTCAGCATTTAATCTGATAACGACATTTTTATGTTAAAATCGGTAACAACTAAGTACAAAGCAAACAGAATGCACAAACCTTGTTAACTGTTGTTTTGTTACCATCGGGCGGCAAATTGTTTCTCCTCCAGTAACGCCCCGCTTGTCTCTCCTTAGAAACCTGGTCTAGGTCTTCCTGTAGCACCGAGGATGAGTCGATCAACGTAAGAGGAGATGCGTAGAGCGAGCCGAGTCCTTAGAAACCTGCTCCAGGTTTTCCTGTAGAGTAGAGGAGGAGTCTGTCGGCGGAAGAGGGGGCAAGGAGGAGTCGAGATGGGCAGGGGCGAGGATAAGTGGAGTAAAAGTTAGCAGGGCAAGTACAGGGCGAGGAGGGGGAGGAGAATTTGAGGAAAATGAACAATCGCAGGGAGGGAGCGAGGAGGGTGTGAGGATGGGGAAGAGAGGGGAAGGAGGAAGATGGTATCGGGGGTATCGGTGGGGGGGTGATGAGTGGGGAGATTGGGGGGGGTTGAAAAGGATGGGAGGAGTGTAAGAGAGGACAAGTAGAGAAGATGATAAGCGGTCGTCTGGGTGTTCGTCCGCTAAGGGTCGTCTGTATATCATTTTCCTTTATAAATCCTCCTCCTCCACCACCAATCCCATCCCATCATCCACCACTATCCGTTGGGATCCGTTGCCAATCCCTTCTTCTCGCATCTCTCACGGAGCTACTCTCTGTCTTGCAGTCGCTGTGCTCAGGACACTACTCTTCTTCCCGAGCTCAACCGCAGCCACGCCAATTCTAGAATTGATTCAATCATTCTAAATTTCATAGGAATACGACGGTGGCTCCAATATCAACCTTCCATATAGAAAAGAATTAAGTAGCATCATTTTGAAGCTAAATTCAGTCACTATCCAACACTTTTCAATCATGAAATCAGTCATAGAATCAGAAGATCTCAATTTTGACTTTCTAGTTCCATATCAGTACAACATGACCAATTCATTCCATCACATAGCAATTGAATTAATGTAAAATCTTTATCAGCTAGTGATGTTCTAGTGACCTTTTGTTGTATTATCGCGTCTGACCATGGATCTAGGCTATTCCAACATGAATTTGGTACAAAAGCTCCAAATCTCATTTCTAAATACCATTATCCATTCTTTCTACATATAGTTTACACAAGGAATGAGGACGAAGACAAGAAAGAGAAGAATATTTTGATTCATCTTGTACCAATATATTGTCCTCAGATGATATGATTTCCTATTCTCTAAATGTTCATCCTACTTTTTTCTTTTCTTTTTCTTCTCAAATTTGCAATTGCCTGTCAAAGCTCGATTTTTTTATATACCATGTGTCAAAAGCTACCCTATGTCTAAATAAGAGTCTATCGCCCAAAGAAAAAAAGCCTATCGAGCTTTTACACGTATGTAGTATGTATATCCCTGAATGTCTTTAAAATAACTATCCCTGATTGGGGGAGGCATAAGCGTAAGGTTGCTAAAAACGTTGGTGTCCAAAATAGTGCCTCCGTAGTCCGCAAGGCTCCTGCTGCCTAGTAGTTACCTCCTTTCTCAACCAGATGAAGTGATGCCCCTGAGCTGTCGAGAGACTTTGTAATGGCATTTTTTATCCTTCTACACATCCATTGTGAGTCATGTGCTCCCGCAACCAGATCCACCATCACTCTAAGGTATGTTTCGTAGCTATCCACGTCTGAACCTAGAACCCTACAGAGATTCAAGGCGTAAAATAGAGCTTCCATATAACCCTCGAATTTTGTGCTTGCGATTCCCGGAGATGAGAAGCCCCATTGAATTTCTCCATCAGAATCCCATGTTATGCCTCCCACCGACACTCTACAAGATCTGCTTAAGCCTCCACTCTTCCATCGCTTAGCAGCTATATTGATCTTGAGTTTGCCTTGTGGTGGTCTATTCCAGCGTACTGCTCTGTGTACCCATGCGTTGATGTGTGGGATGTCAAGGAAATTACTAGCCCAATCCTCTTCTGTCATTGGTTGTCTTCTAGAAATGTTAATGGACTCGTGCTTAGTCAAAGCTTAATTGTGAGGTTTGATCTAGTTGAATAGTGATACTGTTCGAGCAATGGCTCGCTAGATTTCATATAATGTTATATATACATACATACAAATATATATATATATATATATATATATATATATATATTATAGAGAGTCAGGCTAGAATACACTCGAGTGTACAGATCACACCATACACCCCAATGGTGTTTGCCTATCTCGACCATGTTTTTCCAAAATCTAATCCATTGATCTTCATGGTTACAATAATAATAGGTCACATACAAAATTTGAACTCATTTGGATGAGTGTAAGCCACTCATCCAAGGACAACAAAATCGACGCACAAAACTAATTTGAAATACATGATTTTTGCCTCCTTTAGATGCACGACCTATAAGTGTCCAAATGAGCTAAATTTATTAAATAGTATGTTCTTATGATAATTAAGAAGATCATCAGTTTAGATTTTTCAAAAATTTACTGTATTTTCAAAAATGACTGAGGTGTACGGTGCCTCCGGTACACTCGAGTGTACACTAGCCTGATATATATATATATATATATATATATATATATATATATATATATATATATATATATATATATATATATAGAGAGAGAGAGAGAGAGAGAGAGAGAGACAAAGAGAGTCGGGTTAGAATAATGGTGTTTGCCTATCTAGACCATGTTTTTTCAAAATCTAATCCATTGATCTTCATAGTTACAATAATAATAGGTCACATACAAAATTGGAACTCATTTGGATGAGTGTAAGTCACTCATCAAAGGACAACAAAATTGACTCAAAAAACTAATATGAAATACATGATTTTTACCTCCTTTAGATGCACAACATATAAATGTCCAAATGAGCTAAAATTTATTTGATAGTATGTTCTTATGATAATTAAGAAGATCAATGGTTTAGATTTTTTAAAAATTTATTGCATCTTCAAAAATGACTGAGGTGTACGGTGCCTCTAGTACACTCGAGCGTACACTAGCCTGACTATATATATATATATATATATATATATATATATATAGAGAGAGAGAGAGAGAGAGAGAGAGAAAGAGAGAGAGAGTCAAGCTAGAATACACTCGAGTGTATAGATCGCACGGATACACTCAAGTGTGTTTGCATATCAAGACAATTTTTTTCAAGATGTAAACCATTGATCTTTACCGTCATACTATAATTAGGCTACATACAAAATTTGAGCCCATTTGGATGTGTGTAAGTCACTCATCCGAGGACAACAAAATCGACGCACGAAACTAATTTAAAATGTATAATTTTTGCGGTCTTTATAACATGACCTATAAATGTCCAAATGTGCTCAATTTTTTTATATGAGTTATTCACAAGATGATTAAGAAGATCAACGGATTAGATTTTTGAAAAAAATATTGCATCATGAAAAACTACTTGAGTGTATTCTGCTCTGAATACACTCGAGTGTATTCTAGCCTGACTATATATATATATATATATATATATATATATATATATATATATATATATGTCTTGTTTTTAATGCCCGCGCGGGTACTGTAGAGGAGCTGCCCATTTCAGAAAACGCGGTGGAAGCTATTGTAAATAATCGAAAAAATCAAGGACGCGCTAGTACTTACAGAAGAAACACATTCGCGGATCATTATCTGCCCGAAAACCCCAATTTTGCCTTCTTCCCCCCTCCAAAACTCTCAAATTCATCCACCTTGCTCTCCACTTCCCAACCCCAACTACCGAATTCTTCGGCCTGTGGTCTACATTGCCCATAATTTGGTCGATTTGATCTGTACTTGCGCTACTGTGTGTGGTGTTCTTCTCCGCTGCAACATTCACCACTGTTTCTGCCGTTGCTGGTTTTGCCAATCTCTGCTGCTGAGATCAAAATGGGGAGAACAAAGGTAAAAGCATAAGAAGGTGACAAGAAAGGAGAGTAGAAAAGTAACAGATAGTGAAGATTTGTTGAGCAAGCACTATGAAGATGTGGACAACATGGTAGAAGAGGTAGTTGCAGACATACTGCAAGGAGATGAAACGGCCAAGAGTGTTGAAGAGCACAACAAACATGCTATGACGAGAAAATAAAAGAAAGGTAAGAAGAAGAAATACAACGTTGAGAAAACTGACACTCTCCAAAAGACTGCTGGAGATGACGACGCATCAGGTTAGAAAGATGTCGATGACGTTACTGAGAAACGATTAGTTGCAGTGCATGAAGAGGCTGAAGAGCCAGAAATAGAAGATGCTGAAAAAGTTGAACAGGATGAAGCAGAAGATCGCAAAAGAAACCAGAAGAAGACTTTGAAACAAAACACCAAGCAAAAAGGCAAAGCAAAGATTGCAGGAGAAGGTAATATTGTTTATTTTTACACTTCTATACGAAAATATAATTTGTTGGATTAAAGAGTAACAGTGTTGACAATAGAGTAACTTGTAGCAACCTAAGAGTATTTATGAGTATATAAAAAGCAACTAAATCAACTACGAAGTAACTTGGTTAACAGAAAACATATCTACATAAAGTGGAAAGTAACTTCGAAGTAACTTGGTTAATCAAGTATTTCTATTAGAAGACAGGGCATTTTATGTTTATACTCTACTCGATATATTTATGTATATTTATGTTATAATAACCACTCTAATACCCCAAAAACTCACCTTATCTACAAATGATAACTAAAAAGTAAATTTACTGAATACAACGTAACTCTGAAAAATGAATAGTAACTCTGAAAGTTAAAAAGTAACTACGTGAAAACAAGAGTAATTGTGATAGATAGAAAATAACATGTTGAACTAAAAAAGTAACACTAAAAGATAGAAAGTAACTAGACAAATTAACACAAACTTTTTCATATAGATGCATGTACACAAAAGCTTTTCCATAGATGTTACATAAAAAGTTACAACAGCATACAAAATAGCATGATGTTTAGCACAAATCAAATGAGGATGATGAAGTCAACCGCATTTGCAAATCTGATAGCCATGCCTCATCTTACTATAGATGTAACTCTTTTACAAGATCTGATAGAGAGATATGTTGAAGATGACAAGTTCATGTTAGAACTAGGTTTTGAGGCAAGGATGACTGTAGATGATGTAGGAGTGATACTAGGTTTACCTAGTAAAGGTATGGATATAGTTCCACGAAAGAAATCATAGATTGTAAGAAAAATATGGGAGGATTTTGATAATGCAACAAGAGGAAAAGATAAAGTTGGTGAAAGTAGTAAGAAAACAAGAGAGACGGATGTGTTAAGCAAGGAGAACTTGGGTAAACTTTGGCAGGAATTTGCAAAGAACGACTCCAAAGAAAACTACCAAAATATGTGTCGTGCATGGATGTTGCACTTGTTAGCAACATTTCTTTTACCAGACACTAGCTATTGTGCCCCCATTTACCTTCTACACTATTTGGATGATGTAACTGCTACAGGGCAGTTAAATTGGGCAAAGTTAGTGCACATGTAAAGAGTGAGACCCGAAAGGGGATCCATTCAAATGATATAATACAAGAGCCATGTAATAATAAAGCAGCGGAAACAAAACTATTATAAAGTCACTTCATGATTCATTTATACAATTGTTCCTCACCACAATAGTTGATTTTACAAAACTTGAACTAAGCACAACTAAGCCAGTAGAAGAGGGTAACCCAGCCATTCCAAACTATCCTTAAGTTCATGTCGTGTTAGCGATCTTTTTGAGCTCATGTCTTCCAATGTACCTAAACCTGGGTGGAAGGGAACAACACCCAGAATATAGAAAACAACAAAGAGGTCAACAAAGGCTGAGTATGTACACATGATAAACTTTGGGCATTATATTGGGGTAAAAGTGTAAAAATAGATGTTCCTATAGGAAAAAGGGGGCTATTTGCAATTAGGTATGTTCAAGAGAA
Organism: Alisma plantago-aquatica; assembly: GCA_963693085.1. Classification (NCBI taxonomy): domain Eukaryota; kingdom Viridiplantae; phylum Streptophyta; class Magnoliopsida; order Alismatales; family Alismataceae; genus Alisma; species Alisma plantago-aquatica. The sequence continues at coordinate 458,851,701 of OY856415.1, forward strand.
AAGTAACAAAAGAAATGAGGCATATTAAATTTTAGATTACAAGAATAATAATAAAGAGTGTCTTGCCATAACAATCATCCACATATTCACATTAAAACAATAAATATTTGCATGCATAACAATGTAGACTAAATATACCTAAAACAGGGCCATAACACCATAGGATCATGGCCTAAAAGAAATAAGGGTGGCAACGCACACCCCGGGAAGAATACGCACGCCCTAAATAAATATGGTTGTACATAAGTACCACTATTCTAGATATTCTAGTCAAACATGTAGCATGCATAAATACAGTGGCAAGACTAACATTTTAGTCAATTTCACATAAAATGAGAATCATAGAAGGAGGGGTCCAAAGACCTATTATAAATGAATATTCCAGCAATCATATGAATTTATATGAATCAAAAGCAGAAAGTATGAATGTCCAACAATTGGATTTTAAATAAAATTGATAGTTCAAGAGATGCCTCATTAAAGAAATGTAGGTTCAGTCAAATAATGCCCAAAATAAAATAGAGGATGTACATACCTGATCTTCATGACTAATGGTTAACTCAATATTTATACTTGGTCCCCAAAGTCAAGTATCCATCCTAGGAACACATAAGGTGTGTTAGTAAAACCAAGAAGAACATGTGTATTTGTTCCTAACATTGCTATTCATATAGTTCTTATCCTAGCTCCAAACATCTAATGTCATATTAGGGTTTATGTTTTTGGATACCTAAGAATATGATAGGAATGATGATTATTGGTTGTACAATTGTATGGGATTTAGAATATACCTTGATTGATAAAAGTCTCTAGGGTTTAGTATATAAAGGAAATAATATTTATATACATAATTTTGTAACAAACACTATATTGGATTTATTAAGTTATTGTTTAATCATATGCTAACACACAAGTATATTCTTATGATTATTTTATTTTTTGGTCAAACGCCAAGATGATAGATATTCCAATGTGGGTTGTCACTGATACCACATTTTTACACATTCCTTTACACTACTTACCATTTAATCTCATTTTTGAAGTATTGCGATCAAGGTGTAGACTTACATAATTCCATGTCTTCTAACATAGTGATGTCAAACACCGATGCAAGTATTTGCATGCGTATATCATAGGGTTGTATGGTTACTTAAGGAATTGAACTACTTATATTAGTTATAGACCATGCTACTTACGTGTATGTACATAATAGACATTTAGGATCATAAGTATTTGTTAATGTATTCTCTTATTCATAAGTGTTCTCAATGTAAACTAAAAGAATTCAGGAAAAGTAGAACATTTCACAGACTTATGTATCGTTATTTGGATCGGCCTTGATGGTTAAGTTTATGGTCCCTAAATCCTTTGCCAACGATCATCTCATTTTTTTCTTCGCATCAAATGAAATATAGCCAGAGGTGACCTCATCGATGCCGAAGATGGAGGTCATAATGCCCCTCTCAAACAGGTTGTCTCCGGAGCCAGGTCATTGTATTGGCCGGCGTTGGCTTCAACAACCAGCATGGAGTTGAGGTCTGAACTTCAGTTCCAGAGGTCAACCTCTTCTACCTCCTAGCGTTGTAGCAGGTCGTGGTCAACACATGGATGGGTGAAGAGAGTTGTTCAGGAGGCGATGAGGTGGATAGGTTGTTGGTTCAGGCATGGTTCCATGAAGAAGACGGTGCACTCATCTTACAGGTCTGCTGGGAGAAACAAGAAAGATTGAATAGGGGAGAAGGTAGTCGGATGTCTGGTGCTCTTGCTTAGCGTTGACAGTCCCAGTGGTGAAGAAGAAAGGGCTACTTCTGCCTTTAGGGAGCCAAAACGGCCCTCCACCTGCCATTACAGAAGCCTGTGGCAGTCCCTTGACGTCGCAGCTGAAGGCGCAGGGTAAGGTAGATATCTGGAAACTACGGCTTAGGATCAAGGAGGAAGATGAGAACCATTGTCAGTAACGACACTGCCCATACACACGTTGTACAGCCTGGTGACGCTCGGTGCTGTCCGGCGTAGCTTGGCGCTATTGGGCGTAGGTGGAGGAAAAGCAACCAGAGGGGTGAGGGAGAAGAGGGACAGGTCAGGCGGCAGATTGCTGAAGTAGCGGTGAGGCTAGATGTTGATGGCGGCAGATGTGCCTGCCACGGTGGCTGGCTACAGGTGCTAGCCAAAGGAATCGGATTTCCAAAGGCCCGAAGTGAAGATGGGTATGCGGAGAGTGCTTGCAGCTCTCAAGGCAGATCTGGTGGTCGTGAGCCACTGCAGTAGATGGTCGTCGGGGCACTAGGAGAGAAAGAATAGCGGTGGCTCCGGTTAGTTTGAAGAAAGGAAGAAGAAAAGGCTACGAGGGGGGTATGACGGCTCGATGAACCTGGAGTGGTGGTGGGCTTGAGAGGACGTCGATGGATTCATGGTTGGTATTGTCGATGGTAGTCGAGGTTGCCGAGCAGGCCACGCGGAAGTGATCATGTGTTGCAGGTGGCGTCTGATGACTGAGGGTAGGAGAGAAAGAGTGGGACTGCAGGGGGCTAGTGCTATGAGAAGAAAGAAGTGAAGGATGAGGAGAATAGGGAGAGGAGAAGAGAGAAAGACGGAGGAAGCAGGAGGAGGAAGATCCGCTGGCTGCAGTAAGCTGTTGCGGGGAGGAAGGAGACATAGTCATACACGGAGTAAATCAATCGTGTGACCAGGAGGATTAAGAGGTGGCAATAGAATGTAATTCTAATTAATACAATGGTGTATACTAAGTTAGGAACTCAAACTAGTAATTGGTTGGGCAATTGAAGTCCAATTGATATCAAAATTGTTAAGTGGACCAATTAACATGTGAAAAATACAATGGAGCCATCAATTTCACATTTTGAAGATGTTTAATGGTAGATTTCATTATTTGTATATCACACATACATTTAATGTATTTACTCATTTTAACACTCATTACACATTAATTTGATTTGTTTCATCTTATACTCCTAAGAACATTTGATGGTGTCAAATTAGAGTCAAGCATGGTGTTTGTTATATTTGTTCCTTAAGTCTTGTTATTTAGTGTATTATGGTTATTTTACAATGCAGACCAAATATTAAGGGTATTAATATATCCATGACACTAATTATTCTTAATGTGCTTTGTATTGTGGGAAAAATACGGTATGTTAACATAGTGGAATAGGACCTTAGAATAAGAAAATTTTGATACATATGTCTAGATTCGAGTATGTTACAACACTCCACCCCTTAAAATAGATTTCTTCCTTGAAATCCATCCATTGCTAGACCTGAGTGCTAGTTTGTTCTATAGATCCTCATCTTCCATCACTTAAGCATGAATAACCAATCTTCATTTACAAATTTCCCAATAGAACCATTCAAATTGTGACCGCTAAATTGGTGAACTACTTTTGCGTACAAACATCAATCCTCAAGAACAATGATTCCTACCATTATCACTACTAAGGAGAATTTCCTTCTCAACTTTATCATCATCATCATCGTCAGTGTCATTGTCCTCATCATCCACATCATCATGGTCACCATCTTCTAATGTACTCATTATCATCATCATCATCATTAACAACAACATCATCGCCATTAATATCATCAACATCATCACCGAATCCTCGTCATCATCATAAACATCATCAACATCTTATTATCTAAAAGGGTCACATGGGAACAGCTCATAAATTCCACCATACTAAGTATCTTCACCCTAGCATATACTATATAGCCATCCTTACCATTTATTTATTAGAGGTTTGGGGTATATAATATTAATTTGAGATTTGAAGTGGAATTTTACTTTTACCCACATCTGACTATATACATCCGTTAAGGATAACTCAAGATAAAATCTTAAAACCTATATTAATTGTTGGGGTAATTTTTTTTTTCAAGGCTCGTCTGGAATTCTCAGTTTGGTAGCCTCTACATATGTTTGACATTAATACTATGATTTGTCCAGGTTTTACTTATTGTAATCGTTATAAATCCTGGTCCTTCCTTAAGTTAGTTTGATTCCTAATGAATAAACTGTATGAAACTCCACCCCTTAGAGGGTTTAAACTATAACTTAGTACATAACCTAGAGGGGAAAAAGGGTGGATCCACTAGGTCTGATATATATATTTGAAACTAACTATGTCAATCTTAGGCCTAGGGTATTAGTGTTGAACATGCCAACCAAGGTACTTCACTAAAGAGATTCTCTACTACTCAACTTTCTTGTGGTGGCGACTTGGTTCTAAAAACCATCGATAAAATCTGAAAACTTTTCTTTTGTACATATAGATTAATAATGAATATAATTTGACGATGCAAAACTTGCGGTGAAAAAAAAATCCAAAATTGGCACCAAAATCAACTAGAGAACCAATTCGACCACCACATACTATTATTTTATCCTCACATCCTTTTTCTTAAAGGGTCTAATCCTTCAAATACCACATAGGACAAAAGACTACACGTCAACTAGGTTTTACATGGAAGGGAGAAGGGTTTCCTATTACGCGTGGTCAAATTCATCAAATTTTAACGAGGTAAGACATCTGTCATTCCCCGTATCACTCTTAAGCATAATTGACACAGCCTCATCGCAAGACCTAAGGGAGTCATATGATCATCCAATAATTATAGTAAGGTATATGTGTTCCTTCTACACTTGACAATTTACAACTATAGTCCCATCAAAAGACAAGATGAACTATGTAGTAAATTTACCAATAACATCATTCAATGGGTAATCTAATTGCACCATGGAGGCGAGAGAGGCAAACTCCTAGGAATATTATACAAAACTTAATAGCTTCCACCCACTAAACCTCATGTATGAGGTATAAAATCTAATCAAACATGGTATCCAAACCTTAGATAAGTGGTCTTGGGACATACCTATGTTGTGATTCTTCACATTGAAGGCAAGGCATGCCTAACAATAACTAAGCTCGGTCATACCATCACTTAGTTACAAGGAAACATCCAAACTCCTAAGATTTACATCAAAAAATTTATATTTATAGTTCATGTGTTCTCATCACCCCCATAGTATGTGTATGCAAGGCGTTCTAGAGAACAACAAAGGTAAAGGGATTTAAGGTGAGAACTAGAATATGCCTATCTATGACTATTTAAGTCAAACTGCACTTCATAGCTCTCCTATAAAATATGAGATGTCAACCAAACACTACAAGAATTAGTGCGATGTAGCTTCATCCCACCTCCATCAAGAAGGTGTGGGTGTTAAGGGTTACTAATGAATAACTCACATTCACATAGGTGGGTCAAGTAGTGCAAGTAACCAATTTAGTCAGGGGTGAAAACCCGAAATGGTATGGACTATTAGGAAATAGGTCTATCGATAACCTCTAAGGGTCACCAATCTAATTAAGGGTCAACCAATCTAATTAAGGGTCAACCAAGGATAACTTGAAATAGTCAAGTTAATGACTGCTTTAGCTCTGATACCATTTGTAACGCCTGGGCCCACTGCCCTAGGCTCTAGCAGAGTTTTTAGGAATGACGACTGGCCCCACAGACCACCACTAGTCTTAACTGCGCGCTTTGTCCTCACTCACGCGCAAGCCGGGGTTAACTTCCCGACTGGTCACCCATCCTAGTACTACTCCTAGCTGAGCACGCTTAACTATGGAGTTCTTTAGTGATGGGCTCCCAGAAAAGGAGGTGCACCTTGGTGATATGGGTAGTCCAATCATTCCTTTTAAGATCATGTTATCTGAGGCCTCAAATCCTGGGATGTTACAATCTCCACCACTTAGACTCTTGACGTCCTCGTCAAGGCTCAACTATATGGCCTCATAATCAGACCCCATTTCAGTGCAGACCCACAATGGCCCATGGACACCCAGCTCCCGATCACGGAATACCAATGCAAGGGTGGCTACGGCAACCATGGACAGCCCATTCCTACATGCCTGGACCGTACGGCTCAAGACTGGCATGCCATGCCCATTGGGGCCCCACCTACTGGAGGGGTTATGGCTCTGATACCATTTTGTAAAGAGTGAGACCCGAAAGGGGATCCATTCAAATGATATAATACAAGAGCCATGTAATAATAAAGCAGCAGAAACAAAACTATTATAAAGTCACTTCATGATTCATTTATACAATTGTTCCTCACCATAATAGCTGATTTTACAAAACTTGAACTAAGCACAACTAAGCCAGTAGCAGAGGGTAACCCAGCCATTCCAAACTATCCTTAAGTTCATGTCGTGTTAGCGATCTTTTTGAGCTCATGTCTTCCAATGTACCTAAACATGGGTGGAAGGGAACATCACCCAGAATATAGAAAACAACAAAGAGGTCAGCAAAGGTTGAGTATGTACACATGATAAACTTTGGGCATTATATTGGGGTAAAAGTGCAAAAAGAGATGTTCCCATAGGAAAAGGGGGCTATTTGCAATTAGGTATGTTCAAGAGAAAAGTAACAAAAGAAATGAGGCATATTAAATTTTAGATTACAAGCATAATAATAAAGAGTGTCTTGCCATAACAATCATCCACATATTCACATTAAAACAATAAATATTTGCATGCATAACAATGTAGACTAAATATACCTAAAACAGGGCCATAACACCATAGGATCATGGCCTAAAAGAAATAAGGGTGGAAACGCACACCCTAAATAAATATGGTTGTACATAAGTACCACTATTCTAGATATTCTAGTCAAACATGTAGCATGCATAAATACAGTGGCAAGACTAACATTTTAGTCAATTTCACATAAAATGAGAATCATAGAAGGAGGGGTCCAAAGACCCATTATAAATGATTATTCCAGCAATCATATGAATTTATATGAATCAAAAGCAGAAAGTATGAATGTCCAACAATTGGATTTTAAATAAAATTGATAGTTCAAGAGATGCCTCATTAAAGAAATGTAGGTTCAGTCAAATAATGCCCAAAATAAAATAGAGGATGTACATACCTGATCTTCATGACTAATGGTTAACTCAATATTTATACTTGGTCCCCAAAGTCAAGTATCCATCCTAGGAACACATAAGGTGTGTTAGTCAAACCAAGAAGAACATGTGTATTTGTTCCCAACATTGCTATTCATATAGTTCTTATCCTAGCTCCAAACATCTAATGTCATATTAGGGTTTATGTTTTTGGATACCTAAGAATATGATAGGAATGATGATTATTGGTTGTACAATTGTATGGGATTTAGAATATACCTTGATTGATAAAAGTCTCTAGGGTTTAGTATATAAAGGAAATAATATTTATATACATAATTTTGTAACAAACACTATATTGGATTTATTGAGTTATTGTTTAATCATATGCTAACACACAAGTATATTCTTATGAGTATTTTATTTTTTGGTCAAACGCCAAGATGATAGATCTTCCAATGTGGGTTGTCACTGATACCATATTTTTACACATTCCTTTACACTACTTACCATTTAATCCCATTGTTGAAGTATTACGATTCAAGGTGTAGACTTACATAATTCCATGTCTTCTAACATAGTGATGTCAAACACCGATACAAGTATTTGCATGCGTATATCATAGGGTTGTATGGTTAGTTAAGGAATTGAACTACTTATATTAGTTATAGACCATGCTACTTACGTGTATGTACATAATAGACATTTAGGATCATAAGTATTTGTTAATGTATCCTCTTATTCATAAGTGTTCTCAATGTAAACTAAAAGAATTCAGGAAAAGTAGAACATTTCACAGACCTACGTATCATTATTTGGATCGGCCTTGATGGTTAAGTTTATGGTCCCTATATCTTTTGCCAACGATCATATCATTTTGTTCTTCGCATCAAATGAAATATATCCAGAGGTGACCTCATCGATGCCCAAGATGGAGGTCGTAATGCCCCTCTCAAACAGGTTGTCTCCGGAGCCAGGTCATCGTATTGGCCGGTGTTGGCTTCAACAACCAGCATGGAGTTGAGGTCTGAACTTCAGTTCCAGAGGTCAACCTCTTCTACCTCCTAGCGTTGTAGCAGGTCGTGGTCAACACATGGATGGGTGAAGAGAGTTGTTCAGGAGGCGATGAGGTGGATAGGTTGTTGGTTCAGGCATGATTCCATGAAGAATACGGTGCACTCATCTTACAGGTCTGCTGGGAGAAACAAGAATTATTGAATAGGGGAGAAGGTAGTCGGATGTCTGGTGCTCTTGCTTAGCGTTGACAGTCCCAGTGGTGAAGAAGAAAGGGCTACTTCTGCCTTTAGGGAGCCAAAAAGGCCCTCCACCTGCCATTGCAGAAGCCTGTGGCAGTCCCTTGACATCGCAGCTGAAGGCGCAGGGTAAGGTAGATATCCGGCAACTACGACTTAGGATCAAGGAGGAAGATGAGAACCATTGTCAGTAACGGCGCTGCCCATACACACGTCGTACAGCCTGGCGACGCTTGGTGCTGTCCGGCGTAGCTTGGCGCTATTGAGCGTAGGCGGAGGAAAAGCAACCAGATGGGCGAGGGAGAAGAGGGACAAGTCAGACGGTAGATTGCTGAAGTAGCGGTGAGGCTAGATGTTGATGGCGGAAGATGTGCCTGCCACGGTGGCTAGCTACAGGTGCTAGCCAAAGGAATCAGATTTCGAAAGGCCCGAAGTGAAGATGGGTATGCGGAGAGTGCTTGCAGCTCTCAAGGCGGATTTGGTGGTCGTCGACCACTACAGTAGATGGCCGTCGGGGCACTAGGAGAGAAAGAATAGCGGTGGCTCCGGTTAGTTTGAAGAAAGGAAGAAGAAAAGGATACGAGGGGGGTATGACGGCTCGATGAACCTGGAGTGGTGGTGGGCTTGAGAGGACGTCGATGGATTCATGGTTGGTATTGTCGGTGGTAGTCGAGGGTGTCGAGCAGGCCACGCGGAAGTGATCATGTGTTGCAGGTGGCGTCTGATGACTGAGGGTAGGAGAGAAAGAGTGGGACTGCAGGGGGCTAGTGCTACGAGAGGAAAGAAGTGAAGGATGAGGAGAATAGGTAGAGGAGAAGAGAGAAAGACGGAGGAAGTAGGAGGAGGAAGATCCGCTGGCTGCGGTAAGCTGTTGTGGGGAGGAAGGAGACATAGTCATACACAGAGTAAATCAATCGTGTGACCAGGAGGATAAAGCGGTGGCAATAGAATGTAATTCTAATTAATACAATGGTGCATACTAAGTTAGGAACTCAAACTAGTAATTGGTTGGGCAATTGAAGTCCGATTGATATCAAAATTTTTAAGTGGACCAACTAACATGTGAAAAATACAATGGAGCCATCAATTTCACATTTTGAAGATGTTTAATGGTAGATTTCATTATTTGTATATCATACATTTAATGTATTTACTCATTTTAACACTTATTACACATTAATTTGATTCGTTTCATCTTATACTCCTAAGAACATTTTATGGTGTCAAATTAGAGTCAAGCATGGTGTTTTTTATATTTGTTCCTTAAGTCTTGTTATTTAGTGTATTATGGTTATTTTACAATGCAGACCAAATATTGAGGGTATTAATATATCCATGACACTAATTATTCTTAATGTGCTTTGTATTGTGGGAAAAATACGGTATGTTAACATAGTGGAATAGGACCTTAGAATAAGAAAATTTTGATACATATGTCTAAATTCGAGTATGTACAGCACGACAACATATTCAAGAGAATGAAAGTTTTAAGTGAGAATATAAGGACGAGGAGAAGAGGGGAAACCAACAAAAGCACACTCTACTCAACTGGATGTGTAATGTGCTTGTGTGTAAGTGACGCATTGCATAGTTACTTTGGTTACATTAAACAACCATATATGAACATTTAAAACTCTAATTTATACTTTTCTTGTCAACACAGGTCTGGGCTTATGAGTTAACCGGGATAGCAGAGCCTACATTCCTTGAGGAAAAACCACAGATAAAAATATGGGCAACTCCTGTTAAGATGGTGAAGGATTTTAAAACTTTGGACAATGACAATGTAAGAATCAGTGTGGGTAAAGTGAAAATAAATATACCAATTAATATAAGAGATTTATAATAAATTGATAACTTTTGTGTACACATTTCTACAGTGTTGAAGAAGGATGACAATGATGATTGGGAAGCTGCAAAGGCAGTGAAAGATTTGCCTTATTATCTCGCAGCAAATAAAGCCAAGAGCAAGGCAGTTAGTAAGAAGATACTTACATCAAATAACACAAGCAGAGAAGTCTCAGTAAGCTTGGAGAGTAGAGTATTGATTCTTAAGGACAAGCTGAGACTATAGAAGGAAACATGCAACATAATTGCCCTAGAAGCTTTTACTGCTTTAAGAGAAGAAAACGAGCAGTTGAAGAAAAGATTGGAGGAAGTTGAAGCTGAAAATAGATTGCTAAGGAGGAAAGATGACAATGACAAGAATGCACAATATGCAGCTACACCAACTCCAAATTTCATTCAGAATGAAAGTTGGCATTCAGATGATTTAAGTGTAATTAGACAGAGGACGCATGATCTGAGGAAAAAGTTGTTGGAAATGGACCAACATGGACCTACAAAAGAAACACCAAGATTGAGAAAACTTCAAATAAGGAGAAATGTAGTGGAGAAAAGCCATACGAAAGATTCAGAGAAAGTGCAAGATGATAACAAAGACAAAGAAGTAGAAGCCCAAACGTTAGAAAATGTCCCACAAGATTCAAAGAAAGTAGAAGAAGATCGATCTGAAGAAACCAAAGAACTAGCACAAGATGAAATGGAAAAAGATCCATCTGAAGAAGATCCGGTAGAAGAAAAATACACAGAAGAAAAAGAAGAACTAGCAGATAAAAAAGAGCCAGCATAAGATGTAATGGAAAACATAATGATGGATATAGACATTGAAGTGGAGTGAATGAAAAGGAGATAAATTCTGGTGAAGTTGAGAAGAAAATAACTAAAATGCTGAGAAAGAGGAAGGGGAAGATGCAGACGGGCATTGGGAGCATAGAGGAAAATATCAAGATAAGAAGGCATGCACAGGTAAAATTTGTTTTGTAATGGTGCTCGTTCCATCAATGAAGCAACTGTCTGATCTGAAAAGTAAAATATGTCATTGATAAAGTAACTATGTTAATAGAAAAAGTAACTGCGATAATGATAGAGTAATAGTATGGAATGTAAAGTAATATTATGGACTAAACAGTAGAGTAACTTTAATAATATATGTCTTTTACATAGACTACTAACCAAAATTTGTACTACAAAAATAGCAAAAGAATTCAACATTCATAGGATTCGAGCACTTCAGAACAAAGGAAATGAAAGAGGATGTCAAAGAATTTATTGACAACATTGATGAAGTGTAAGTAGATACTTTTTAAAGTTCTATCAGTCACATGTTTATTATAAATTAGTTGATCAATCCATAAATTTCTATCTCACATCTTCAGTATGAATTCTTTAAAATAAAAATAAAAATGCACAGGTCAAGAAGAGAATGGATTTTTGGAAAGGAAGCATGGTGCACGGGAAAGGACTTATCAGCGATGTTGTTTAAAGATCAGATGATGCAATCACATGTAAGAAATGGAATATTAAGCATTTATCACGAAATTATGGATGGCTAATTGATGCTTGTGCATTTTCAGATAATGGATTGCTTTGTACACATGTTGAAAGAAACAACAAGTAGAAAGAGGAAGAAGGGACTGCTTTCATGGCATTGCTTGAGCACTTATGTTCCAGTAAGACAAACAGACTATCACACGAGATTACATTTATTACAACAAGTCCACTAAAGGTTGCAGCAAAGTAATTTGCAATATTGTTTTTACAGAAAAAGCTAAACATGATGGTGGATGAGATAACACTAAAAGAGATCGATATGTTGTCACCACTCTTCAATGTACCTGACAAGGAATTTATGACAATGGACTCCGTGTTTATAATGCTTAGCAATGACAATCACTGGCACTTGCTTGAAGCAAGTTTTAGATATGGGGTGCACACGTCTTATAATTCAATGTCAGGAAGTTCAAAATCTGAGAAAGAAGTCAATAGATGGGTAAGGAACAAAAAAGAAACACTATTAGAAAATAGTTGAATGAATTAGTGTAGGTTACATTATACTTATGAATGTTTTGTTGTGCATGCAGGTGGGGTTCGTTCATGAATTCTTTAGGAGGGTGCCTGAGTGTGGAAGTCAACTGTCTCAATGGGAAATAGAGTACCCAGAGTGCCCCCAGCAAGAAGATGATGATGTTGACTGTGGAGTCTACGTTATGAAGTATCTGGAATGCTTAGTGAATGGAAAGGAAATGAACTTCACAAGCAAAGACATCCTTGCAATAAGGGCAGAGATCTTCCAAACAATGATGAAGAAGGGGAGACTGCAGCCAGTTAAAGAACATACTAGAGATCAAGAGGAGACCAAAGAAGGAGCATGTGACAAGCAGAATGAAGAAAAATCAGAAGATGTTGTGCCAAGTCTGAATGCATGGCTTATGTCAGATTAAAAAGAGCTCTTAGATAAACAATGTAGTACCACAATGTGAAGTGTATGTTACAGAATCTGAAGTAAACTCAGCAACCAGTTCTATGTGTATATGGTTATGGTTTGCTGCTTTTTGTTTGACATTTGAACCTATGGGTTCATTAGTTCTATGTGTATATGGTTATGGTTTGCTGCCAAGTCTGAATGCATGGCTTATGTTACATATTCTAAAGTAAACTCTGCAAAGTTATAGTACATCAGTTCTATGGGTATATGGTTATGTTTTTCTACTTTTTGTTTGGCATTTGGACCTATGAGTTTGATCTTAGTTGAATGTTCTTATAACTTTAGCTAGTTGTTGTTCTTTTAAGGATAATGAATGTGATCAGCAGGTGCTCATTACATGTGTGGAGTAACTCTCTTCCGAACTGAAAAGTAAATATGTAAAATGAAAAGTAACTATGTGAAAAGGAAAGTAACTAGATGAATTAACAAGTAACTATATCAACATGAAAGCAACTCTCTGGAACAAAAAGTAACTATTATACATCACACAGTAACTTTGATCCAAGAAAATAAAAGTAGCGTTACACAATGTAACAGGAAGTGATTCTTTCCCTTTTCATAAAGGTCGTAATAAATTATAACGATCCCATTACATATCTCAGGTATGTCCAACATGATTAGGATATTCAAAAACCTCGACATATTATTGTGACTGCTGCTGAATAACAGTATAATAGATCAAGATAAAAAGGTAATTGTATCAGCACTAAGAGTAACAATAAGAGCACTACGACTAACTGTGACAACACTAAGAGTAACAGTAAGAGCACTACGAGTAACTGTGACAACACTAAGAGTAACTGTGACAATATAAAAAGTAACTCTAGCGTTCAAAAAGTACCTATTGTACTTTGTAAATTAACTCTTGTGAAAATACTCCCCAGTCCCTCCACCACCAACCCAGCCCTCCTCACAAGGCCTGCTATCCTCTTTTTTTTGGGTGAATCACGCTCCATTTGATGCATTAGAAGAAAAGATATGTACAATGCACTGATTTTATTAAAGAAACAACCAGAAAAGAGAAGGTTGTACAACGTAAAAGAGATATATACAGAAGTTGTATCATCTAAACTGTAGAATGTCTGCAAACTATATTGCCCATCTTTGCAACACCAAAAGCACAGAACACTACTAACCTCTGTACAACGTAAAAGAGATATATACAGAAGTTGTATCATCAGAACAGTAGAATGTCTGCAAACTCTACTGCCCATCTTTGCAACACCAAAATCACATAGCACTGCTAACCTCTGTACAACGTAAAAGAGATATATACAGAAGTTGTATCATCAGAATAGTAGAATGTCTGCAAACTCTACTGTCCATATTTGCAACACCAAAAGCACAGAGCACTGCTACCCTCTTCTTTTAAGTTCCAGTGCTCTCATTTCTCCCTTTCACCCAATTTGGAACAACATACCTTCTTCTACCATTCCTAGTGTTCTCACAAACCTCAACACAACCTACCATGAAGCCGTTCATCCAACCCATGAACTACACCCTTGACGAAAAAACTATGGAATCCATTCAACTGCCTATAGAATGGAAATATCTCCATTTTCACATTAAACAAGGCAACACCACCTTCCATATCGGAAACCAGTCATTTCAGACCACCCTTGTTCAAAATGAAAACAGATCACTTTCCACTGGTAGCGGCTAGAAAGAGACTATCACACATCTCAAGCTTCACATAAATTGGATCATCTTCCTCAGGCCAACCGATCACCAGACTATCACAGCATGGATCACATATTTTTTCTTAGAAACACCAACCAAACTACTTCCTCTCTTCAGAATGCCTGGTGAATCTGGAACGGACGAATCTACAGACCAGCTGTTTGTTAGGGATAAATACCAAGCACTACCGGGTTCATGGGTGAATCCTTTACAAGTTGACTCATCTACGACAGCTGACACCACAACATCTACAGAAGACACTGCTTCTTCTTCTTTCCAGCCTTTTGATCATAAATAGGTATGCACCGCTGCCTTTTCTCCTTGATTTTTGGTCGATAATCTTCCCCATCACCGCCTATACAGTCTACCGCCCCGCAACCATCCTGGGCTCACCACCGCGGCGGTGGTTGTCGATAAACCCCTCCTAGAGATACATGTAGCGGTGGTTGTCTACCCAGTCCCAGCCATAATCCCCAGTTCGTAATACTATTTCTTAAGAGATTTTTACTTCACAGTTCTATATATTATCTGATTTGATCCAGATTCTTAAGTGTTTTTTTTGTTTTGACTGGCTTTTGCTGCTATGAAATGGTTTGTTTGATATACAGATTTTTCTTTGTTCTGAACTGGTGTGTTTTAACTGGCTATTCCTTCTACGAACTGGTGTGTTTGATATACAATTTTTTTGTTTTAACTGGTTGTTCCTGCTATGAACTTCTCAGATACGTCCCTGGCGAGAGCGGTGCTGGTGCTGACCCATTGCGCTATACAAATGTTTCTTTGTTCTGAAGTTGGACTATCCTGAAGGCTGATTTGGCTGTATTTTTTGGTTATCTTGTTCCAGTGATTATGGTTCCTCTTGCTGCTGTATTCTAGTTTTGGTTACCCGCCAAAAGTTTTGAGGATTCTGAAGTTGCTGTTTTGGTTTGCTTTCTCTGAAGTAAACTCTGCAACCAGTTCTATGTCTATATGGTTATGGTTATGGTTTGCTGCTTTTTGTTTGACATTTGAACCTATGGGTTCATCAGTTCTATGTGTATATGGTTATGGTTTGCTGCCAAGTCTGAATGCATGGCTTATGTTACAGAATCTGAAGTAAACTCTGCAAAGTTATAGTACATCAGTACTATGTGTATATGGTTATGTTTTGCTGCTTTTTGTTTGGCATTTGAACCTATCAGTTTGATCTTAGTTGAATGTTCTTATGACTTTAGCTAGCAGTTGTTCTTTTATGGATAATGACTGTGATCAGCAGGTACTCATTGCATGTGTGGAGTAACTCTCTTCCGAACTGAAAAGTAAATATGTAAAATGAAAAGTAACTATGTGAAAAGGAAAGTAACTAGATGAACTAACAAGTAACTATATCGACATGAAAGTAACTCTTTGGATCAAAAAGTAAGTGTTATACATCATTAAGTAACTTTGATCCAAGAAAAGTAAAGTAGCATTACACAGTGTAACAGGAAGTGATTCTTTCCATTTTCATAAAGGCCGTAATCAATTATAACGATCCTGTTACATATCTCAGGTATGTCCAGCATGATTAGGATATTCAAAACGCTCGACATATTATTGTGACTGTTGTTGAATAACAGTATAATAGATCAAGATAAAAAGTTACAGTTTTAAAAAGAGTAAATATGACAAAGGAAAAGTAACTCGTCCAACAAAAAAGTAACTGTGTGATGTATAACATAACTTATTGATTCGGGAAGATAACACAACAAACGATAAGGTAACTATGTAAATTACAACGTAACTATCAAAAATACTTGTTAAGTTTTTTTTTTGGTGAAAGCATCATATCTCTAGGTGAGTCGTGGTACACAAACATGACCGTTCTTCAGTGCGGCCGTGGTATTATCAAGGATGAAGATAACAAAGATCCATATTTCTATATATAAAGTAATTATGTTGACTTTTAAGTAATTATATGAACTGTAAAGTAACAAGAACAGCTAAAAAGTAACTGGTGCACACAAAACATTACTTTTTGACAGAAAGAGTAACTCTGAGGTACAAAAAGTAACCTTCAAAAATACAAGTAAGTTAGTGATTAAGTATTGGAGAATGACCCTGATCTTAAGTAAGGATTAATTTGTATCAAAAAAGGAATTCTGAAATATGATGCTAATATAATGGAAATAGGAGACTAATTAACAAATACATATATAACATAAAATGGAAAAACATATCACAAAGCAAACAAATTTTGGAGGATCTTTATAAAGGATTTAAATTTGATACAATTGAAGCTACCTATAAAAGAGTAAGAATAAAACTAAAGTATAATCAAATGTCAATTAAAACTGTCACATAGTACATCTTGGCCATTAGAATTACATCAGAATTTTACATGACTCACATACTAAACAATTGGATACCATTAGAGTAAAACTAGTGAATAAATCAACTTCAACAGCAACATTATCAGCAGTAGCAGCAAATTCGCAGCTTCAGGAAGCACAATAGGAAGCCCACAGCAGACCACAGTAGAAATAATAAGAAATTTGCAACTTCAGGAAGCCAAAAAACATGAAGCCCACAACAGACCACAACAACAGTAACAGCAAATCTGCAACTTCAGGAAGCCATAAAAAATGAAGCCCACAACAACCCACATCAGCAGTATCACCAGTACCAACAACATTTGAACAGAAGGAGCAGGGAGCACCATTACAGATCAACCAAGAAAAGTAAACTTATCAAGTCAGGAACACCACGATCCATAAAAAGTAACTCCGTCAATAGAAAAGGTAATCATGAGAATATAAAAATAACTATGTGAAATAAACAATAGAAGAAGAAGCTAAATTCAAACACACACCTATTTCTTCAATGGGCGGTTCCTTCTATCATGGTTAACCCCAAACTCTAAGCAATTCTTGCACTGCCTCTCTCTTTTAGACTGGGCAATCTCAACTCCAGATTTAAACCTCACATAAGTCAATCTGGGTCTCCCCTTATTTTTGCAAATACTAGGGATATGAACTTGACAGTAGAAGAAGAAGCTATATTAGAAGCGGTTACACCAACATCAGCAACATCTAATTCTAACAGCTCCTTTCGCAAAGCAATGAGTTTTTCAAAACACATATCTATAGTGTTGTTCCTACATGCTATATTAACGATTGAATTGCAAGCAGATACCAACTGTAGTGTCTTCCCAGTGGATAGCTGCATGATAGATGATTTGCCAAAAATCAAAGGATGATCTCTATATCCTTTAGTCCACCTCTTCAGTATATATGGCTCAGGAAGAGTGCAAAAATCATGACTCTTTAGATAAGCAAATTGTGTCTACATGGAATTCCTTTCAATTCTAACATGAAATAATTGCATGATACCATACCATTGGATGAGTCTTTCTTCAAAGACGAGGAGAGCTAGAACCACCAAGACGATATACCTCAAACACAACATCATCAAAAGTTTCCTTTACATTATACACCATACTTTTATGAACTTTAGCTTGAAAGATCTTAAAAATTGCCTTGGTGTATATACCTCTCATTTGTCCTCCAAAGGCCACACTGATGACAAAGGAAGATTGTTATAATCACCATCAAAATCTTTGAAATTTTCAATCTCCCGCACATGAGAGTAAGCAGTCTCTAAGCAACATACAAGTTCAAAAAGAGTTTTCCTACTATTGACATGACTTCGAATGAAAGCATTCAAGCTCTCACTTCTTTGTGTTGTCCTCATACCAGCAAAGAATGAATCCTGTATAAAACATGGAACCCAATCCCACCGCATAGCATACATATCAGAAAGCCAACTAATAGATAATAGGTCATTCTCTTCATTGACATGACTTCGAATGAAAGCATTCAAGCTCTCACTTCTTTGTGTTGTCCTCATACCAGCAAAGAATGAATCCTACATAAAACATGGAACCCAATCCCACCGCATATCATACATATCAGAAAGCCAACTAATAGATAATAGGTCATTCTCTTCAACTACATAATTCCAACTCTCTTCAAATGTGTCTGTATCGTCTGTGTTCCATACACAATCATTCAAAGAGCTAATAATTCGATCCTTGTTTGGAACGCCGCCAAGCTTAGAGGGAAGCTTCTGTAGGATGTGCCAGCTGTAGAAATGATGCTTACAATTTGGAAAAATAGTAATGATAGCAACTTTCATAGTCGGGTCTTGGTCGGTTATAATGGAATCCGACTCTTTGCCAAAACAAAGTAAGTATTGCTTGAAAACCCAAACAAAGGAGTCGTACTTCTCATCAACCAACAGAGCTGAGACAAACAACACCGTCTTGCGATGGTGATCCACACCACCAAACATTTCAAAAAACCATGGAATACTTATTGGTACGGTTTGTGGTGTCAAATACAATAGCATCTCCAAATAATGCACAATCATCAACAAAAACCGGATCAGACTAAAACAAATGTGTCAAGCAACCATCAGAAGCATTTTGATAAGAGTAAAAGAATTTAGAATCTAAAACCTTCAAACTTGCAAAACAATCTAAAACCATGTCCACATCATATAAAGATGACTCCTTCCTCTTGCTACTGAGGTGTCCATGAGCTTGTCTACTTGTAAATGTCAAGTTTTCATAACCACCAGACTCAGTTGCTATCAATGCAAGTTGTCTGGAGACATGTATATTTGCTTGACTCATAGAAGAAAGCATCTTTTTTGAGTTTGGTCAAGAGATGAATTATACTTCAAGTAGCGCAAGTGATAATCATCGACAAGATCATGATTGTGTTCATCAACAAAAGCAGTAACAAACCATATGGATGAAGACTTATCTAGTGTAAATCGGATCATTGCTTTACAACCACACCTTTTCACAGAACGTTTGTGCTTCTTGGATAAATTCTCATGCAAATCACCAACATTGTCACACACAGGACTAAGAAGACCTTTGGATCTCTTAGAACAACTACTCTGGCCTTGCTTATCACATACCAAATCTTTAGCAAGCAAGATCTTAGTACCTCATTCATAACGATTATCATCTTTTCTAACATTAAACCCAATCAAACCATCATACCTATAGTAAAACGATATGCCATCATCTAAACTTCCAAATTGTAGTCCAATTCTAGGGACATCAACTGAGGACACAATATCAGCAGCAACAGATGAAGAAGAATGAACATTATCATCGTCAATGTCAATAATAGCATTAGCATCATCAATATCAAGACTATCATCCATTGTAGATTGCAAAAAGTAACTCGGGAGATTGAAAAGTAACTCTGTAAAAAAAACAGTAACTATATAAATAAATAAAAAAACTAATACAGCACGAAAGGTAACTACAACAAACAGATCATAGAAAAGTAACTACAAATAAAACAGGGAGTACGTCTGTGATACTACTAAATAGACAGATACATATACATTGAAAAATACTAAAAAACTTCATTTAAAAACAGATAGCATGAAAAGAAAGGAAATAGAAGGGATTATACTTAGCAGGTAACCAACTGCTCAACACATAATTTCGTATCAGGTTGTAATTAGGAATTCAAAAACACACATATTTCTTCAATGTGGGTTGCTGGTCAGCTGCTAGCGGGGCAAGGCAGTTCCCGGCGTCGAGCACTTTTACCTCTATCCTGCCAATAAGGCATTTCGAGAGGGAGGCTACTAGTCGATTGCTGGATACATCTACAGACTCGAGCACCTTGTCACAAGTGACCACAGTCGCACTACCGGACGTTCCACTGAATTTATGTATAGCAATGAACGTGATTACCTCCAAGAGCCGTCGTCGTCGAGCTACCTTTGTTCTTCAAGTTCTTCTTCTACAGAACCCATCCCTTGCACTCTGAATCGTCAGTCCTTGTCTCGTGCAACTTCTTCCTCTTGATGAGGAACACTGCGACTATGACAAAAGTGACGACTGCTATGCCGCCGATGACTCTAATGATGGCGCCGAGGAGCTTCCCGTGGTTTCCTCCCTTGTGCTTCGCTTCCCTGCCTTTGGCTTCGGGTTTGGCGGTCTGACGGCGGATACAAGAAATGAGAAATTACAAATATTTCCCCGCGTCAAGGAGACGGGTAGCATATATATATATATATATATATATATATATATATATATATATATATAGAGAGAGAGAGAGAGAGAGTCAGGCTAGAATACACTCGAGTGTATCCGGAGCGGAATACACTCAAGTAGTTTTTCATGATGCAATATTTTTTTTGAAAATCGAATCCGTTGATCTTCTTAAACATCTCGTGAACAACTCATACGCAAAATTTGAGCACATTTGGATATGTATAGCTCATGTTATGAAGACCGCAAAAATTATGCATTTCAAATTAATTTCGCACGTTGATTTTGTTGTCCTTGGATGAGTGACTTACACACATCCAAATGGGCTCAAAATTTGTATGTAGCCTAGTTATAGTATGACGTTGAAGATCAACGGTTTACATTTTGCAAAAAATAGTCTTGATATGCAAACACACTTGAGTGTATCCGTGCGATCCGTACACTCGAGTAGGGGTGAGCATTCGGTTAATTCGGTCGGTTACAGTTAATTCGGTTCGGTTAAATGGTTAATTTGTGGTTTGAGATTTTAACCATTAACCTAACCGAATTGCATCGGTTAATTTGGTTATTGTCTAATCGGTTAACGGTTAATTCGGTCGGTTAATTTGGTTAACCAAATAACACATGTGTAATAATGTTATTTGAAATACTCATTGAATTTTGAACAATTGTTATATTATAGTGGTATTTCTAGAAATATAATGTTGTATGGCTCGTGAAAACTTGATTACTATGTATATGGGAAAATTTTTGAAATAAAAGTACAACTATATATGTATATATACGTGTGTAGGATATTATTTAAGAATAAATTATAACTATTCGGTTAATTTGGTTAACCATATCAAAAATATCTTTAGCCATGAAATTAACCATTTAACCGATTAACCGAATTAAATTAACCAAATTAACCGAATTAACCAAATAGTCTAAAAAAAATTAACCATTTGAAATTAACCATTCGGTTAATCGGTTATTAACCAAATTCTGCTCACCCCTACACTCGAGTGTATTCTAGCCTGACTCATATCAGGCTAGAATACATACACACACACACACACACACAAATATATATATATATATATATATATATATATATGGGCATTCATTCGTTGCCCGCGCGGGTAGCCTGGATTTTCACTACCCGGCAGCCAAAAAAGTAACTCTCCTAGCCAAAAAAAGTAACTCTGCTGTCAAAAAAGTAACTATGGTGATCAGAAAGTAACTACACGAATAAAAGAGTAACTCTGTACAAAATATACATCAGATATATATAAGGACGGATTTTTTTATTTTGGAGGGGAAAATGATATTATTTTTGGCTAAAATTTT